>JBAIZL010000005.1:269212457-269852457 GCA_036971475.1 Prosapia bicincta
AACACGCATAGACTACATTGCCAAACAGTCGCGGCTTTTGAACAAGCTTCTATAAAACACGCATAGACTACATTGCCAAACAGTCGCGGCCTTAAACAAGTTTCTATAGAACACGCATAGACTACATTGCCAAACAGTCGCGGCCTTAAACAAGTTTCTATAGAACACGCATAGACTACATTGCCAAACAGTCGCGGCCTTAAACAAGCTTCTATAGAACACGCATAGACTACATTGCCAAACAGTCGCGGCCTTAAACAAGCTTCTATAGAACACGCATAGACTACATTGCCAAACAGTCGCGGCCTTAAACAAGCTTCTATAAAACACGCATAGACTACTTTATTAAACATTACACTAACTCATCTTTTGGTAACCCACAATACTTACACCAAAGTAAGTCTCTTTAGGATACAGGCCATACTTACACGAACGAACTGCAACCGTGTGTATATATACTTTATCGTATAAGTACATCTAAATGCAATACACAAGAATAATATAATATTTACAGGTATACCAACACCCCAACACGTTAAAGAACAATCACATACACGTTTTGACCGGTGCTGTCGAACTGCGCAAGGTTGCTCTCAGAATTCAAAAACTACCCTAACTAATTGGTCGAAGTGCGCAGGTGATTGAGTCGAGCGTAGAGTCGAACCGCGCAGTATATAAATCGTATAGTATGGCGAAAATGTAAAGTAAAAGTAAAAATGAGAAGTAAACATTATAGCTTACCATGATCATTTATTGCAATAAATATAAAAATTCTTGAAAAAAGTTATCTGTGAAAATTCAAATTCAGCTTTAAAATTATAATAATTATTTTCTTGAAACATAACTTAAAAACAAATCATCTTGTATTTAATAGACTACAAATTTAGGTAAGGGTAGGCTGGTTAAATGTTATCACGTAATAACGAACAAAGAGATATAATTGCAGGCAATTTCCAAAGTAATTCTCAACGTAAGTTTAACATATACAATTTATGACCAAATTCCTTCTCATCTTAATAAATAGCCTAAACTATCGGCTAATAGTAAACCTGTTATTATTGTATGAAATAACAATTTTACAAACCTTACCTTGTACAATCTAATACTCTTTTCCTCAGAGTTGACTAAGAGGCAGGTTGTAGCAGTCTTGTATGCATACGCTAAAAGTTACGATCAACCGTGCATAATTGACCTAAGGTTTACTTGCGCAGTTCGACCATATCCCCGGTGCCCAGAAATAATCCGCTCACTAATTTCTTGACCACTTGCGCAATTCCACCCTTTCCATTTTTACCACATTTAGAAAACCTACCATTAAAACCGTAGCTACTTAGCCAATGAAAGATGATTAATAAATTTTGCCCTACTCAAGTAATAAATTCAGTAAGATCTTAATTAAATTATATTTATTTTTTATAATTATTATTATTTTTAACATTACTACTATTATCATTATTATTGTTTGTTGTAGTTGTTATAGTTTTTGTTATTATCATTACTTTAGACGTAAAATAATCGAAACCTTATTTTCTAAATACGAAAGTTTGTGTCTGAACTCAATACAGTAATTGTTCAGTCATCTACTAACTCGGTGTTTATTCTAACAATTTCCAAAACAGCTGATTTATGACGCGTACATGTAACAGCTGTGCCGATGTATAGCATACAGGTGACTTCCGTTGTTATATGCCGATGTACGTGAACCAATTGGCACCTTTATACACGTAGCCTTTTATTATGGAAATCCAGAATTTATTCTGTCCTTATGTAATTCGGTTAGATGCATTGCCATTACATATCCTAGATGTGTGTATGTGCGTATGTGAATTGTTTTATTACTTTCTGAATTTTTTCACTAAAACAAAGTGCTGCGTTTCATACGGAAATTTAGTTAAGAAATTTTGCGTAAATGTATTAACTTGAGAAATTTGAATTTGAATTCTGTAATGACATAGGCCTAGGGGAAAAATATAAGGTGTAGAAAAAAAGAGGTCGGTGAGAGAAAGAGAGAGAGAGAGAATGTAGCTCCGTAAATTAGGTTAAGTGGACAGATATAACTATGTTGCATACCTTGCCCTTTTGTGGAAAGTTTTTTTCCAATATCAAACTAAAACTAATTCACTTTAAATTTAATTAGACAATTATTATTTGAAAAAAAACTGCATCAACATCAATTGTCATCTATCACAAGTTTAAGAAAATGTAATTGAATTTACTAAGTATAAGGTATTATGTAGTTAAATCGTCTTTCCCTTCTTTAATCGTTATTTACGCGTTTCGAAAGGCATGTTCCGTCCTCAGAAACTTTTCAGGTCGTCAAAAGATTATGATGGGAGCAAGTAAATATATAAATAATAGATATAAAACATAAATAGAATGATATGGTCTTAAAACAGCGAATGGTTCAGTTTCTGTTCGTCACAAAGTTTAATAAGAAATTTCAACTTGTGGAATGTTGAAGAATTTAATCGAAACCGATGAGGCTAAATGTCATAAAAACGCTAAAACTTAACCACATGGTTCACAGAAATACCGTCGTCTTTAATTGGAATAATATTGCAATAACAAATTATATCTAGCTGTGTAAAAAGTATTTATAAAAAAAATAATAAAACTCTAAACTGACTTTCCAAAACTTAAAATTTTGAAATTATATATGTTTAACCTCATTATTCAACACACGAAATCAAACTTTTTCATGTTAGACTACAATACATTATATCTGTATTGTGGTATAGATAAAAGTATCTAGTTAGGGTAGGTTAGGTTAAAAAATAAATAAATAGCTAACTATCGCGAAACAAGGAGTATATGTGTGAAATGAAATATGGCCGCCATAAATCGCGCTGTGATGCAACAATGTATACTAAGATGGAGAAAGTTCACTTCTCAGCCAGTTAGGCTACGTTGAGAAAGTTTATTTTGTTTTCTGGTTTTTTTATAAATAAATCTTAAATCTGAGTAAATAAATTTGTGTGTGTGTGTGTGTGTGTGTGTGTTTGTTTGTTTGTGTGTACGTTTGTGTGTGTGTGTGTGTGTGTGTGTGTGTGTGTGTGTGTGTGTGTGTGAGGTAATTTTAGATTTGTTCTCAACCTTTTTAGGTTTTAGGCGATTTTTCAAAGATTTATTATTTTTTTGTTTCACCTTGAAAACTTATCCATTACTTATTAGGCGTACAACTTTATTGTAATGTTATTTACTCTTACTCGCCAGATCCATGCAAGTACCCTGTATAGTGTAACACTAATGCACTCTAGTATACTAGCCTACTAATAAAACAACTAATATAAAAAAAAAACATTTCAACTCATGTCAACATAGAAAACGTTTATTTTATTTCTATTAATTTTATAATTATAACTAATACAATTATGTATAGTCATGTGCCAGAATAACAATATTAAATAACAAAATATATTTCTTTGCAATTATCCATTTTCCTTTATATATATGTGTTGTACTCTTATTTTTGTTTGTTACTATTTATATGCTTTCTTTTTTTGTCGTTTCCATTGTGTTGTAGTTTCTTTTCGCTTTCCTTTCACATTGTCCATTCGTGAAGCAAGGTTCAATAATGCTAATCAAGTTTACTTGTTTATTTTATTCTTTTCATTCATTTTTAATCCTTGGGCATTATTTATGATACTGTGTGATTACCATGGCAACAACTTAAGTTTGTAAAATGGAGATTTCGACGACAACCAGATGAGGGTGAAAAAAATTGATATACTTCTTTGAGAAACAGATTTCTAGTTATTGGAAAGTTGGCGCTTTTCCAAAAACGCTAGACTTTGAACATGAAGATATTTATTTCGAATACAGCATAGACACCCAAATTTTTATAATTTAATTATTGAATAAATATTATAAAAACCTGGTCAACGTCAATTGTCATTCACTAAATGTTAAAAGAAATGTATTTGAACGGGATTGGATGATTAAAAACTTATTTTATAAACGGTTGAGAATTTGTACAAGACATATATCAGGAAAGTGTGAGTTAATAGAAGGAATTGAACAATATATAATTAATTTTTAAATATTTTTTTCCTAAAATTATTAAATACTTGGTATTGTCTTAAGTTTACCAAAAATATTAAATATTTTAAAAACATTGAAGAGTTAATAATAAACTAGGAAAGGGGCGAATGGTGGATAAAATCGAACGTTAGGGATTAATGTTAGTTTAAAATTCATACGTGTATTATTAAAAAAAAAAATTTATAAAGTAAATTCCTACTAGAGTCAACAAAAAAATGTTTATTTTAGTTACTTTTTTATTAAATAATTATAGTTAATAGAAATAAAGTAACATAACCTATGAGTTAACTCAGATGTTCTACCACATAACCTATAACATAAAATCAGCTGTTTTATGAAGTCATACGTTATCACTTATTTTTGGCCAAATGAACAAAAATAATTATTTTACACACGCTGCCTCTTTTGTGAAAAGTTTTTCTCCCAAATAAAACTAAAATTAATTCATTATTAAATTAAATATTGAATTACAGTAGAACCTCCCTAATTCGTTACTCTTTAATTCGTCACCTTCTGTAATTCGTTACATTAATGACAAACATCGTCTCGACCGTCACGCAGTGACAGAAATAACTATATTACATACGCTGTCCCTTTTGTGAAAAGTTTTTCTCCCAAATAAAACTAAAATTAATTCATTATTAAATTAAATAATGAATTACAGTAGAACCTCCCTAATTCGTTACTCTTTAATTCGTCACCTTCTGTAATTCGTTACATTAATGACAAACATCGTCTCGACCGTCACACAGTGACAGAAATAACTATATTACATACGCTGTCCCTTTTGTGAAAAGTTTTTCTCCCTTATAAAACTAAAATTAATTCATTATTAAATTAAATAATGAATTACAGTAGAACCTCCCTAATTCGTTACTCTTTAATTCGTCACCTTCTGTAATTCGTTACATTAATGACAAACATCGTCTCGACCGTCACGCAGTGACAGAAATAACTATATTACATACGCTGTCCCTTTTGTGAAAAGTTTTTCTCCCTTATAAAACTAAAATTAATTCATTATTAAATTAAATAATGAATTACAGTAGAACCTCCCTAATTCGTTACTCTTTAATTCGTCACCTTCTGTAATTCGTTACATTAATGACAAACATCGTCTCGACCGTCACACAGTGACAGAAATAACTATATTACATACGCTGTCCCTTTTGTGAAAAGTTTTTCTCCCTTATAAAACTAAAATTAATTCATTATTAAATTAAATAATGAATTACAGTAGAACCTCCCTAATTCGTTACTCTTTAATTCGTCACCTTCTGTAATTCGTTACATTAATGACAAACATCGTCTCGACCGTCACACAGTGACAGAAATAACTATATTACATACGCTGTCCCTTTTGTGAAAAGTTTTTCTCCCTTATAAAACTAAAATTAATTCATTATTAAATTAAATAATGAATTACAGTAGAACCTCCCTAATTCGTTACTCTTTAATTCGTCACCTTCTGTAATTCGTTACATTAATGACAAACATCGTCTCGACCGTCACACAGTGACAGAAATAACTATATTACATACGCTGTCCCTTTTGTGAAAAGTTTTTCTCCCTTATAAAACTAAAATTAATTCATTATTAAATTAAATAATGAATTACAGTAGAACCTCCCTAATTCGTTACTCTTTAATTCGTCACCTTCTGTAATTCGTTACATTAATGACAAACATCGTCTCGACCGTCACACAGTGACAGAAATAACTATATTACATACGCTGTCCCTTTTGTGAAAAGTTTTTCTCCCTTATAAAACTAAAATTAATTCATTATTAAATTAAATAATGAATTACAGTAGAACCTCCCTAATTCGTTACTCTTTAATTCGTCACCTTCTGTAATTCGTTACATTAATGACAAACATCGTCTCGACCGTCACACAGTGACAGAAATAACTATATTACATACGCTGTCCCTTTTGTGAAAAGTTTTTCTCCCTTATAAAACTAAAATTAATTCATTATTAAATTAAATAATGAATTACAGTAGAACCTCCCTAATTCGTTACTCTTTAATTCGTCACCTTCTGTAATTCGTTACATTAATGACAAACATCGTCTCGACCGTCACACAGTGACAGAAATAACTATATTACATACGCTGTCCCTTTTGTGAAAAGTTTTTCTCCCTTATAAAACTAAAATTAATTCATTATTAAATTAAATAATGAATTACAGTAGAACCTCCCTAATTTGTTACTCTTTAATTCGTCACCTTCTGTAATTCGTTACATTAATGACAAACATCGTCTCGACCGTCACACAGTGACAGAAATAACTATATTACATACGCTGTCCCTTTTGTGAAAAGTTTTTCTCCCAAATAAAACTAAAATTAATTCATTATTAAATTAAATAATGAATTACAGTAGAACCTCTCTAATTGGTTACTCTTTAATTCGTCACCTTCTGTAATTAGTTACATTAATGACAAACATCGTCTCGACCGTCACACAGTGACAGAAATAACTATATTACATACGCTGTCCCTTTTGTGAAAAGTTTTTCTCCCTTATAAAACTAAAATGAATTCATTATTAAATTAAATATTGAATTACAGTAGAACCTCTCTAATTGGTTACTCTTTAATTCGTCACTTTCTGTAATTCGTTACAGTATTGACAAACATCGTCTGGACAGTCACGCAGTGACAGAAATAACTATATTACATACGCTGTCCCTTTTGTGAAAAGTTTTTCTCCCAAATAAAACTAAAATTAATACATTTTAAATTTAATTACAGAATTATTATTTATAGGCCTTTATAGGGGGAGTATGAGTTAATAGACATTTATAAAGTTTTAACTTAGTGTTGTGTAGGTATATTTTGTAATATCTGTTTGTGTTCATTAATTGAAACGTTATTTTTGTGTCTTTTGAGAAATATTATTTTTGGGCGTTAACATTAAGTATTGTTACTAATCCGTGTTCCGGAACCTCTACTGCTGGAGGTACATATTTCCTGCAATATCGCCCACGTTTGGATAACCTAAAAAACCGTATTTTAAAAACATTCAAATACCAAATAACTTTATATTTTACAACGAAAATTTTAGAAAGAACCCCAATACCACAGAAATAATCAAAAATAGCAAATAATACAGGCTTATTTAAGATTAAACCATTATGTACACTTTGATGACCATGTCATCATCATCAGAGGATCTTATTACAAAGGTCACTCTAGTTTGTAACTTCTTATTTGCTAGATTGTAATTTTGTAATAAGACCCTCTGATGTTGATGACATTGTCATCATAATGTACATAAGGGTTTAATCTTAAGTAACTTGTATTATTTGTTATTTTTGTGGTATTTGGGTTCTTTCCAATAATTTAATTTTAATATATTGTACCCCTGAGCTCTTCATATCGCATAACATTATATTTTAGTTTTACAGGAAACAAACTTCTTTTTCGGGCATCCATTTTTTTTTCTTGACGCGTATTGGAGGCTCATGGTACGAAGTTCGATTTCAAATAGTATCATTTTCAGTGGTTTCATTTGTTGTTGTCGCTAATGTGTTGTAATGTAACTTGAAAAAGTGGAGATATAGCTACAAATTTTGCCTTTATGAAAACGCTGAAACTTGAAAAACTCTTCCCACTCCAATCAACACAGAAGCGCGCAAGAGATACCACTGTTTGCGTGAACGTTTGTTTGTCTCGGGCAAATACAGTGAAATAAAATAAAAACTTGTCTCACGAAGACGTCGCGTCGCAAGGCTCTGGAAAAAATGCAAACACCAGTTACATTACGTTCTTACAGCTAAACACGTATTGTTGGCCTGAGTCTGTTTGGACGCCTGATAAAAATACTGCCTTCTTATTCGTCAAATTGTCGTATGTCACATACAGGCGCCATCTTTCTGAGGAGGGGCCACGCTGTACGTGTGAACTTTGGTTTTGTAGATAGGTTAAAGTTACGTGTTGTTAGCGTACATTACTATACGGTTCTGTAATGTAAAAATAAAATTTTGGGTTGTATAAGGTTGTGTCCACTTCAAAGGGGCGCTTTCCATCCTATTCAGATGCATTGTCCTACTTCAGTGGAGCGAATGGAATTTTTTATAAATAAACCAAGGTTGATCCCTGTTGGGGAGTAGGGCACATGTATACCAGTCGGAATATATTGACCTTGACCCACCGATACCTCCTGGCATAGAAATGTATGTCCCTATATTACCCTAGGTGGATTATCCATGACCCTTTTATATCCCTACCTACGAATGTAGGTTGAACTATAATTATTGTAGGAAGTAGTGCACATGTATACACCCTCGTATATGGGAACCTTGACCCTCCGATTCACCATGGCATACAAATGTATGTCCCTATATTACCCTACACGATTATCGATGACCCTCTTATATCCCTACCTATGAAGATAGGTTTAGCTATAAGGTATTCCTTTTAAAAAGTAGTTTACATGTATAACACCTCGTATAAGTGAAAATTGACCCTCCGATACATTATGTCATAGAAATGTTGCCCCTATATTACCCTACATGATCATCGATGAACCTCTTATATCCCTACCTATTAAGATAGGTTTAGCTATAAGATATTCCTTGTAGGAAGTATTGTACTAGTATACTATCTCGTATATGTGGTCCTTGACCATCCGATTCACCACGCCATAGAAATGTATCCCTATAGGATCCTACGTCAGTTGTTCCCAACCTGTGGTACGCGTACCACTGGCGGTACGAGGGAAAATGTCAGGTGGAACGCTTCACGTGGCTTCATCAGAAAGCTCACCAAATGAGTTGGAACTGCAGGAACAATTAAACAGTAGACAGTTCCATGATAGAGGGTTTTAAAGAGAAATTAGTAAGCGACATCTGGACCGGGTGTAAATCCAAGCATCCAATGCACTTCGCGAAAGCTATGCTGTTTTTGTTGCCATTTCTCACTAGTTATTTGTGTGAGAGTGGTTTTTCTGAACTGTTGTATATAAAAAATTAATGTAGAAACAAACTAACAAGTGTTGAAGAGGACTTGAGGATAAAATTAACTTAGATTACTCCTGCAATTGACTCCTTTACTGACAGGCAAACAGCAACAAGCTTCTCAGTAATTAAAATACACATTGACCTTTATTGACCTTCATTGATAATTGTTGATTTCTACGTTTTTTTGTACCAATCGTATAGCATGTTTTTGTATAGATACGAGTATTAAATAAAACTGTAATGGGGATAAATGTTTTAATTTTCTTTTATTGTCTTATCGTTATTCAAAATTAATAAAAAATTGAGTGAATAATTAAATAGTTTATTACAGATTTAATAAAAATAAAATAAATAAGGGACGTGTTTCTGACAGAAAATGTGTTTCTAAAGAAATTAGGATCAGGAGGCCATTCTTCCTATCTACAACCCCAGACCCTCTAGTGATGGTGGTACGCCAAAATCTACAAAAACCTTCAGTTGGTACGCAGTAGCTAAAATGTTGGGAACCCCTGTCCTCCGTGATTATCCATGATCCGCTTATGTCCCTACCTATGAACTTATGTTTAGCTATAAGATATTCCTTGTTGAAAGTAGTGCACGTGTATGGTACTTCGTATATGTGAAGCTTCACCGATACATCCACGAAGAAAAGTATGTTCCTGTATTATCCTACGTAGTTGTCCACGTCCCTCTTATGTCCCTACCTATAAACTCATGTTTAGGTATAAGATATTTCCTTGTTGAAAGTAGTGACGTGTATGGTACTTCGTCAATGTGAAGCTTCACCGATACCTCCACGAAGAAAAGTATGTTCCTGTATTATCCTACGTAGTTGTCCACGTCCCTCTTATGTCCCTACCTATGAACTCGTGTTTAGGTATAAGATATTTCCTTGTTGAAAGTAGTGACGTGTATGGTACTTCGTATATGTGAAGCTTGACCGATACATCCAGGCGTAGAAATGTATGTCCCTGTATCATCCTACGTAGTTGTCCACGTCCCTCTTATATCCCTACCTATGAACTTATGTTTAGCTATAAGATATTTCCTTGTTGAAAGTAGTGCACGTGTATGGTACTTCGTATATGTGAAGCTTGACCGATACATCCACGAAGAAAAGTATGTTCCTGTATTATCCTACGTAGTTGTCCACGTCCCTCTTATGTCCCTACCTATGATCTCATGTTTAGGTATAAGATATTTCCTTGTTGAAAGTAGTGACGTGTATGGTACTTCGTATATGTGAAGCTTGACCGATACATCCAGGCGTAGAAATGTATGTCCCTGTATCATCCTACGTAGTTGTCCACGTCCCTCTTACATCCCTACCTATGAACTTATGTTTAGCTATAAGATATTTCCTTGTTGAAAGTAGTGCACGTGTATGGTACTTCGTATATGTGAAGCTTGACCGATACATCCAGGCGTAGAAATGTATGTCCCTGTATTATCCTACGTAGTTGTCCACGTCCCTCTTATATCCCTACCTATGAACTTATGTTTAGCTATAAGATATTTCCTTGTTGAAAGTAGTGCACGTGTATGGTACTTCGTATATGTGAAGCTTGACCGATACATCCAGGCGTAGAAATGTATGTCCCTGTATCATCCTACATAGTTGTCCACGTCCCTCTTATATCCCTACCTATGAACTTATGTTTAGCTATAAGATATTTCCTTGTTGAAAGTAGTGCACGTGTATGGTACTTCGTATATGTGAAGCTTGACCGATACATCCAGGCGTAGAAATGTATGTCCCTGTATTATCCTACGTAGTTGTCCACGTCCCTCTTATATCCCTATCCGTAGAGCAGAACAGATTATGATAAATTCAAAGAATAATGAATTTACATATTTCAAAAATAAGACTCCGTGACCTCTGACACATACTGGGCTTCAAGTAGTTCTGGAGGTAGACGAGTATTCTGGCTACCTTGGCAACCGGTTTATCGCAGGCAATTTTGTGCGAAATGCACCATTCGTTTAATATATATTTGTGTGATTTATAATTATCACCTCATCGGTACATTTAATGACGGGGAAATGGGAAATTTCAGTAACTGAAGCTATGAAATGGTATTATCCGTAACAAGATGTTGATACAACTATTCTTTAAGCTTAGCTTGTGAGGTTTATGTTAAAACAAATAAAAGACACACACAAGACTAACAAATTAATCATTTATTGACTCATACGCGTTTCAATGATAAAGTCGTCATCATCAGTGAGTGTCGCTACTACAAACTCTAACTTACAACTGTTGTAACTCTGTCTAGTTGTAAGTTAGAGTTTGTAGTAGCAAAATTCACTGATTATGATGATGACGACTTTGTCATTGAAACGCGAATGAGTATATAAATGATTAATTGGTGTCTTTTGTATGTATTTTATTTGTTTTAAGATGTTGCTGTTGTTATAAAAATGAAATGCGTACGAATAAAATTTGGAATAGACGCTGTCAATTATAGACCGATAGAGTTGACAATCAACCAGCTGAACACAACGATCCTGCTGGAGACAAAGTCAGTTTATAGTGAGCAATAAACTAAAGAATAAAATGAAACATTTGTATATAAATACAAGTAACAAAAACATTAAGTGCAAACACTCACGAAATTTACTGCCTACTCACAGACGTGACAAATTTTAAAAATCAACAGTTTTAAATTAAAACGAAAAACGTTTTCAGTATTTTAGATAATTTTTTCAAGACCTGACTTTGTCAAAACAGTTTTTTGACACTGTACGCTTTTTTGTTAGTCACACGTATTGTGTTCTGTTTATCTCGAATCACTTCTGTTCCACATGTACGATATCTGTTGCCCTTCTTTTTGCTGTGGATTCTTTTGGGGCGCTTTTAGTGAACTAATCTCCGAGTTGACGTCACGCTGTAATAGTTGTGTATTCGTCCTGTATACAACTATTTTGGCTTAAATTAAGTGATAACATATGATTCTATACAACAGCTGATTTCATGTTTTAGGTTATGTGCTAGAACAGTTAGTTTTAGTACGTAGCTTATGTTACTTAATTTATTGTATACTATTAATTTAAAAAATATTTTTTAATATTTCTTATAAGTTTTAATTTATATTAGTTTACATATCAATACAGGCAAGTCAATATCCTATTAAAACCTCTATTAATTACCATCTTCGCTCCATTCTCACTGTGTCACACTTTTGCCTTCTTAGCTCTCTTGAGCAGTCTTCCACTTTCCTCCTAATACTCTCCTGACAGCAGTACTATATTTATTTATCAAGGCGTAACAATTAAAATTCGACCAGCTAATTCGATTCAGGCAGAATGTTTCACTTTCCCCTCAATTAGAAGGCAATTTATGAGAACTATATAAAACTATATTTTGATGATTCCGTACCTTGTTCGTCCGTGCCACTTTGATGAGGCTGTATTAGATTATTCCACTTGCTCGTAAACGTCAATGAATATCCTTAAGTTTGCTGTTCTTTAATTACACCTAAACCCATTCTTATCTCTAGTTTTTCTGTAGGAAACTTTTTTTTACATTATTTGCTAGCTTACTTTCCTGATATATTCACTGTCCTCACTGACGTCAAATTGCCTACACAGCGCCGTTATTATTTTTTTTTTTTTAGTTTGAGTCTACAGCGTATATATACGTGTTCGACTACTTTTACCACTATTATGTATAAATCTATACTTTCTGATAGTGTGTACTAAGAGCCAATACGTTTACAATGTATAGATCTATATAAACATAAAATTAATATACATGCTTTAAATATATATACTATATCAAAATAAATAGAAATTCATCAAGTATGAATGTATTAGTTTTACGCCTAAACGTAAGGTCACTGTTATTATTATCAAGTTCAGTCTACTCAGTTATATAATTACAAATAATAAATTATTAAATATAGAGATTACTCTAAATAAATAATACTAAACACTGTTTCTGTATTTGCAGCTTTAAATGTTTGATTCAATTCCTTCTATTAGTTCACACTCTCCTTAATCTATTTAATCTCTCTCTTTCCCTCCCTCTCTTCCTCTGTCTCTCTCTCTCCCTGTTTCTCTCTCTCTTTCCCTCCCTCTCTTCCTCTCTCTCTCTGTCTCTCTCTCTCTCTTTCCCTCCCTCTCTTCCTCTCTGTCTCTGTCTCTCTCTCTCTTTCCCTCCCTCTCTTCCTCTCTGTCTCTCTCTCTCTCTCTCTCTCTCTCTCTCTCTCTCTCTCTCTCTCTCTCTCTCTCTCTCTCTCTCTCTCTCTCTCTAAAATGCTTTTTATTCATCCACACAAGTTCAATTTTTTTGAAACTTGTAGTGGATGGCACTTGTTGTTATATAGTTTTTCAAATATTAATTCATTAATTAAATTTTAAATGAATTAATTTTAGTTTTACATGGGAGAAAAATTTCACAAAGGGGGCAAGGTATACAATATAGTTATTTCGTCTCATTTGGCGTAATATAAGTGATAACATATGATTTTATAAAACAGCTGTTTTTATGTTATAGTTTATGTGGTAGAACAGCAGTTTTAACGTATAGGTTATGTTGTTTTATTTATAATGTTTAGGTCTACTTATTATATTTTAATTATATTTTTTTGACCGAATTAAGGATTGGTTTTAAATAATGTTTGTTAGTATTACTTGGTTAATTTAACTTGACTATTCTTAAAATACAAACATAGAATCCTTTAATAATAGTTCAAGTTTTATCTTTAATTTATTTAGAATGTTTCAGTATTATGCTGACTAGCACTGTATTCTCATGAGAAACAGACGAACGTCTAGATTAATAAGCACATTAAGATGTTGTCTATATTAGTTTTATATAAGGCTCAACGTCTCCATGTTTGGCGAACAAATAGGAAGGCCGTATATTATGGACGTTGGCTGAGGTCCAAGTTGTAAGCGTCTAGCTGGCACTCGTCTTGCACTTTGCTGTAAAGGTGTTGGTTTTATTAACAGGTGCAATGCAGACAGCCGGTACTTTGGGTTAAGCTTAACAAATTAAGGCTATGCTGAACTAACCTATGCAAAGTGACACTTGGCTACGGGTAGAGGCACACCCTGTGGGAACGTACGCGATGGTACAAGGAATCAACCGTTTCTGTATGGAGGCCCAGCACTTACAAAGTGATCCGTTTGCGACCCTCATACTGGTATGCATCAATATTTATTGGTATTATTATTTTACTTATTTTTAAAGTGGAATCTTCTGTATCGAAGCTTACAGACATTTGTTGATTATAAGCATACAATTAGCGTCAGTATAAATAGTTCCAGGTTACGCCACGAGTCACCTCAAAGTGAACTAAATGATAACATATGATTTCATGCAACAGCTGATTTTGTGTCATAGGTTATGTTACACTTAGGTTATGTAGAACAGCTGTTTTACTCATAGGTTATGTTCCACTTTTTATTGAATATTGCTAACGAAAAAGGGTTTAATAGTAGGCTATATTTAAATAGTTTTAAATATTTTTATATTGTAAATATTCATATTTATATTAACTATAACTTGTTTATGACTATCCGACCGTTATGTTAAAGTGAAAAGCTTTGAATAAATATATTCATTAAAAGTATTCTTGTTTTTGAAATATTTTTAATTTATTAATTATATTACCAAAAAACATATCACCATATTTAATGTAATATATAAGTTCAAATTTTCAATCATTAATAAAATACTTTTTATTCATCCACTACTCAAGTTCAAATACATGTTTTTAATTTGTGTATAATCAGTTGTTTAAATGACACTTGATGTTAACACTGTTTTTAAATATTAATTAATCTATTCAATTTAATAATGAATTAATTTTAGGTTTATGTTTGAGAAAAACTTTTCACAAAAGGGGCAAGCTATGCAATATAGTTATTACGTCCCATTTTGCTTGAAATAAGGGATAACATATGATTTTATAGAACAGCTGATTTTATGTTATATGTCATATGGTAGAAGAGCTGTTTAAACGCATAGGCTATGTTACTGTATTTATGTTAAATGCAATTATTTGATAATAAGTAACTAAAATAAACTTTTTCTTTGTTGGCCTAAGTAGGACTTGACTTTATGAGTTTCTATCTGCCCTTCTCAGTATACAATACAATTTTTTCGTAAACCATGTAAATGACCAATAATTCTTAAAGTTTCTGTAGGTTAATGAGTGTAAGTTACCGTTGTGTGAACTCTTTTCAAACCAGTGTAAACTAAAGATAAACATCTTTTATCCAAAGAGTTCCTTAAAGCTTGCTTGGGTCTGACTATTCAGTCACATTTGGGCAACTTGTTTTAAACATTTTGGAGGACATTTGTCAGCTGTCCCGTTACGCTTCGTTATTTGGGGCACAAAGAATAGAAACATAAAATTGTCTGTTTTTATAAACTATATTTTTAGTTGTGTTTATATATAACGATGTATGTTGTTAATCAATCTTGTCATTGAACTTTTATGACGAATGAGAAAATAGATTGTGAGTAAATATTCAGATCGCCATTGGAATTGAATGCACATAGGAAAAATGTTTGTGAGTAAATGTTCGATATTATTTAACCATAGTCATTGAAATTAAAATATGGGTAAGATAACAGATTGTGAGTAATTAATATTTAATCATAGCCATTGGAATTAAAAATTAGTTGAGAAAATATATTGTGAGTAAATGTACGTTATTATTTAATCATTGTTATTTAAATTGAAATGCGTATGAGAATAACCAATACGCAACCGAACGGAAGCCGAGAAGGACCCACCATCTATCAGCTGCCAGTAACGAATGTCGAGCAACATCAACGTGCCCAAAGCGACACGCAGCCGAACGGAAGATAAAAATATCCACCATCTACCTGCTGCCACTAACGGATGTCGAACAACATCACCGTGTCAAAACCGACACACAGCCGAACAGAGGCCGAGGAGTACCCACCATCTATCTACTGCCAGTAACGGATGTCAAGCAACATCGTCGTACCAAAACCGACACGCAGCCGAACGGAAGAAGAGAAGGAACCACCATCTATATGCTGCCAGTAACGGATGTCGAACAACATAACCATGCCAAAAGCGACACGCAGCCATCTATCCGCTGCCAGTAACAGATGTCGAGCAACATCGCCGTGCCCAAACCGACTCGCAGCCGAACGGAGGACGAGAACGGTCTACCATCTATCTGCTGCTAGTAACGGATGACAAACAACATCGCCGTACCAAAATTGACACGCAGCCGAACGGAAGACGAGAAGGGCCTCCCATCTATCGACTGCCAGTAACGGATGTCGAGAGCAAATCGTCTTGCCCAAAGCGACACGCAGCACACAGAAGCCGAAAAAACACACCATCTATCTCCTGCTCGTAACGGATGTCGAGCAACATTTCGTGCCAAAATCGACGTGCAGCCGAACGGAAGCCGAGAAGGACCCACCATCTATCAGCTGCCAGTAACGGATGTCGAGCAACATCACCATGCCAAATCCGACGCGCAGCCAAACTGATAACGAGAAGGACCGACTATCTATCTGCTGCCAGTAACGGATGTCGAGAAACATTGTCGTGCCAAAACCGACACGCAGCCGAACAGAGGCCAAAGAAGACCCATCCTCTATCTACTGCCAGTAACGGATGTCAAGGAACATCGCCTTGCCACGACCGACACGCAGCCGAACAGAAACCGAGGAGGGCCCACCATTTATCTGTTGCCAGTAACAGATGTCAACCAACATCGCCATGCAGAAACTGACACGCAGCCGACCGGAAACCGAGAAGGCCCAACCATCTATATGTTGCCAGTAACGGATGTCGAGCAACATTGTCGTGCCACAACCAACACTCAGCCAAATGGAAGAAGAGAAGGAACCACCATCTATCTGCTGCAAGTAACAGATGTCGAGCAACATCGCCGTGCCCAAACCGACTCGCAGTCGAACGGAAGCCGAGAAGGGCTCACCATCTATCTGCTGCTCGTAACGAATGTCGAACAACATTTCGTGCCAAAACCGACGCGCAGCCGAACGGAAGCCGAGAATAACCCAACATCTATCAGCTGCCAGTAACGGATGACGAGCAACATCACCATGCCAAATCCGACGCTCAGCCGAACGGATTCCGAGAAGGACCGACTATTTTTCTGCACCCAGTAACGGATGTCGAGCAACATTGTCGTGCTAAAACCGACACGCAGCCGATCAGAGGCCAAAGAGGACCCATCCTCTACCTACTGCCAGTAACGGATGTCGAGCAACATCACCATGCCCAAACCGACACGCAGCCGAACGGAAGCCGAGAAACAACCACCATCTATCTGCTGCCAATAACGGATGTTGATCAACATCGTCTTGCCACAACCGACACGCAGCCGAACGGAAGCCGAGAAGGGCCCACCATCTATCTGCTGCCAATAACGGATGTTGATCAACATCGCCATGCCCAAACCGACACGCATTCGAACGGAAGCCGAGAAGGGCCCACCCTCTATCTGCTGCCAATAACGGATGTTGATCAACATCGTCTTGCCACAACCGACACGCAGTCGAACGGAAGCCGAGAAGGTCCCACCATCTATCTGTTGCCAGTAACTTATTTCGAGCAACATCGCAGTACCAAAACCGACACCAACCGAACGGTTGCCGAGAAGGGTCTACCATCAATCTGCTGCCAGTAACGGATAAACTAATTAGAATTGTAATCCCTACGGTAGTTATACTCTCTTCGTGTGCTTACTGAAAAATTATAACTCCTAATTGAAGAATTATTTATTACCGTAAAGAAATATTACACTGCAAGAATTAACTCTTGATTCTAGGAATTATCTATACGTAGAACGAGACGTATAAACATGTCAGGTTTTATCTCGCAGATAAGCTTTGTCTTACGTCAGGAGAAAGAAGTTTAGTTCCTTCGGAATGTTGCGAAATTTATGTTCAACTTTACTCTAATCCTTCTTTATATTTATTTCGTTTTACTTTTAGAAAAAGTAAGAATTAAAGAAGGAAACAGATGTAATAAGTTCTTTTAGATTACTTCGGTTTAGTTCTCTGACTGAATCCGTCTACCTCCCCTCTCCTCTCTGTCTTGCTCTTTTCCTCTCTTTATCTACTCTTTTACTCGCTCTCAAACACGCACACACACACACACACCTGTTCATTTAGCTCTTCCTCTCTCTTTATTTCCCCCTCTCTTTTCCTCTCCCTCTTTTCTTCTCCTTATTTTCTCCTCTCCCTCTTTTCTCCTCTCCCTTATTTCCTCTCTTTCTTCTTTCTTTTCTCATCTCTTTCTTGCTTCTTTCAGTCTTTTCATCTTTCTCTCTCCCCCTCTCTCTCTCACACAACCCACACACTCACACATACAGCTGTATATTTAACTTCGATATCGATTAAAAATGAAAACTATATCAAATTCATTTTCATTTGATTTAAAAATAGCTTTTAAATTGCTTGGTAGATAAAGTCTAACACTCCTAAAGCTAATGATCTGGGTTCGATCCCTGAAAAACTCAAAGAATTTCAATATTCCTCAATTCACCTATGTTTCAAGAAATGGTTAGTGCTTTTAAATTTTACCTAAAATGCCGGCTCCGCACTAAACGAATTAGAATCGGTCCAAAACTTGGAGTAAGTGATTCGCGATACATGAATCGAAGTCAGACTGACTCAAATCCCCCTCTTTACGTATTCTCACTCAGATGCTCTGAGCTTCGTTCGTGAACGTAACACTTTCATAACACTCCATAACTAACGCCTTTTTGTTTTAGAATGCAATGTCTTAAACTCGTGAAATAGTTTGGGACTTCATAAAATAGGCCGAATTTTTATAGTTTTTACTGTTTACATATTGAAATTTAAAACGACATGATGAAATTATAGTAATTCTTTGAACGAGTGAGAAAATATTTATAGACATGTAATTAATTATAAATTTGATTAAATGTAGTGAAATTATAATTTACGTGGGATGCACAGATCTCCAATTTTTCTCCTCATAGACTAAATAATATTTTATTGCTATGGTTAATTTTTCTCGCCAGGAATGTATCCAGCGGGAGGGAGCGGTTGATAAAACCCGCTTGAAATTTTAAATCATTAAAATTTAAATCAGCGATTTGAACAGTAGTTTGGCCAAAACTACCAGTCCTGCTTTTACATTAGGGATAAAGCTTTAATTCCATATTTCCCTGCTGGAAGGGACTTTAAGTTGGTGTGTTACAGCGGGAGACGTGTTGGTTAAGTTGGGTTTATGACATAGGAACCTATTGACGCGCTTCAGAGATGAGCGACGTTACAATGTAATTCTGGAAGTATAGTGCAAACCACGCAACCGTGTACTTGGCCTTGAGAGATCGCAGTAGGCAAGACTGGAGGTAGAGGGTCAGTATAAATACTTTCCTACAAACATGACGGTCAAAATACTGACTTGCGTGAGACGGTAATATTAGATAAATTAGCTTCGGTATGAAATAACAAGCATTATTGAAATAAGTGTAGACATATCGGATGCTAAAGCTGTTGATGTAACATGTTTTTAGAAATGGTAATACACGCGAGGCCAAGTTCACGGTTACGTAGCCGCACTATATGTTAAAGTATCTGAGAGGCATTTCAAACAAGATTACTTAGAACAGCATCTGTCTTTAGCATTATTGTTGCAATGCTGTAGACAGTGGTAGTATAGAAACGTAAATAAACCGAGCTTTTACTTATATTAACCATATTCTGATTTCTTTTGTGCCTTTTAATTTCCGTACGCCGAACTACTTTGCCAAAATTTGTCGTGCCCAGACTGCGGTATGCATACATTATTTACGATAGATGTCCTTCTCCAATATGGAAGGATAAATGACCCTCTTGAAGGGAGGTAAATGTAATTGTAGACAATATGCATATGCAAATAGAGCCAGGCGGTCGCCAACAACCCGTACCAACCTGTGCCTTCTTGTTATTGATTTCGTACACGGCCATTGTAATAAATGTTTTTTTTTTTAACACAAAGTCTTTTGAGTCATAGTCAGGGCAGCGGGGCCGTTTCAGTTATTTGGTGGTACAAGAAATAATTTAATATGGAATCTCTTTGTGTTTGTACCTCTGTGTCACGTTTTTTTACCTTTGTTAATTCAAATAGTAATACTGTGAGATTCTTAAATTTCGGAATTTTTAAATTTTTGGTGGGCAATAATATTTAACGGCAAAAAAATGTGAAAACCCAGACTTCATGGTCCAGGCCATTGGTGGATTTAACATCGGATGTTAATCTTCCAGTCCGTTGTACCTCAGTAGATCTACCCGCGAACTTAAAATATCAGTAACGTTAGACTATATTCACGATATGAAACAGTGATAGTTAAATGGGAATAAATCATTTTCAAAATTAGTTTTCATCTGTAGTTATACGTTCGGTTTAGGCACGATCGGTTCCCTTTTTTTATTCGCCACATTTGCTTGTGCATTTATAGCGTTTAGGTATACTTAGGCTATATATAGACCTATACTTGTGTTTTATATAACTAAATAAAATACTTCCGACAGTCAAACAAGGCGCCTACAATGGAGTCGGCAAACGCAATCTGTTATTTCGTCTTGGAGGTTATTTGAAGGTTATGTTTAAATAATTCAATACGTACAATTTTTCTGTTTAGGCGCCCAAAAAGAAGTATTTTCTTCAAAAATGATTTTTCAAAATAACGTTGTTTCATTTCACCCTTAACAACCTACACCACTGATGTGGAACCTTATGATATTGTGGTATAAAGATAATGTGACGAAACCACCTACATTCAATATGTTGGAGGGACACCGGGCCAAGAAGAGCCACTCTGTCATACACAAGCTAGTAGCTGGGCAACACCTCTCTGTGGTCCTGGTAGAAAGGAGATGTACTCCAGGTAACTAGCCACGCGAGCCATAACTTTGGCTTGCTCTCAGTATCAGGCTTGCCCTCTCCAAAGACCTTCATTCGACCTCCAAGTTTATGTGGAATAAGGGGTATAAGCATCCCTTAGTCTCCAATAGATATATTTTAGGCATGCAACCCTTCATACATAAGCCATATCTACCTCTATATCCTGAGCCTGGAACCTGTAAGTTCTTACCAACCCTACTTATATTGACAAACATTTTTTTAATTCTATATAAGTAACTTGATAATGCCGTCAACAACATATTTACTAACATGATTCATAACCTTATATCAGATGTTTGTCCTTCATTGTGTTTACAGTCCAGTCAAGACACCAAATTTATATTCATTATTAGAAATAAGTAATGTATAAACAAATTAAGTCAATTCTTACTTGGGTTACAAAAAAAAATTATTTTAGATCCTTTTTATTTAATAATTACAATTACCATAATTAAAGTAACATAATCTATGCATGAAAATAGTTGTTCTACCACCATAACCTATAACATAAAATCAGCTTTATGAAATCATATGTTATCACTTATTTTAAGCCAAATGGGACAAAATATTTGTATTGCATATTCTGTGAAATATGCCCCTTCTGTGAAATGTTTTTCTCCCATATAAAACTAAAATTAATAGATTATTAAATTTAATTATTTTATTAAAATGTCAAAATAATTTATAACATAAATTGTCTTAAAGTACAAGTTTAAAAAATGTATTTGAACTTGAGTGGACGAATATAAAGTATTTTATTAACTATTGAAAATATGAATATATATATATATATATATATATCACGGACAGTTTGAAGTGATAGAAGGAATTGAAAAATATCAGCTCGTTAATATTATTGTCCAAATGTACATAAAATGAATTGTATTAATATAAAAAAGACGATTAGTTTTAGCTTAAATTTGATTTATTACTTTGTATATAAAATTTTATACAGAGCACAGTAGCGTAATTATGATAAATAAATAACAATAGCCCTTGCTACAAATATTTAAACACCCTTGGTGTACATAGAGCGAGGGTGTAGCAAGGGTTATTGTTATTTCTTTATCACTTTGTATATACAAAACATTTAGACGTTCCTTCAATATTATTTGATTCTATCTTCGACTTCAGCTACCAGTTTGAACTTGAACACTCCGAATATACTGTGTGTCAGAAGGTTTAAATGGACCTTTAATTAAATTTCATGAACTCATTTTTTTGTAGTTTCAAGTTGATCACACAGTGTGATGGTTATATCTGGATATATTGTGGTAGTATAGCATAAATAGCCTATTCTGCCGGAGAGTCATATTGAGTTAGACATTCGTTACAGATTTCTTGCAAAAAGAAGGATAAAGAACTGTAGATAGAATTAAAGAAGAGTAGGTAAAATTAAAGAAGGGCAGGTATATTTAAAGAAAAGCAGGTATAATTAAAGAAAAGCAGTTAGAATTAAAGAAGGGTAGATAGAAATAAATAAGGGTAGATATAATTAAAGAACTAGAGATAGAATTAAAGAAGAGTAGATGGAATTAAAAAATTGCAGAAAAAATTAAAGAATGGTAAATAGAATTAAAGAAGGGTAGATATAATTGAAAAACTCTAGATAGAATTAAAGAACGATAGATAGAAATAAAGAAGGGCAGATAGAATTAAAAAAGGCAATTAAAATTAAAGAATGGCATATAGAACTAAAGAAGGGCAGATAGATTTAAAGAATGGTAGATATAATTAAAGAAATGTAGATATAATTAAAGAAGGGTGGGTAGAATTAAAGAGGGGTAGATAGAATTCAAGAAATGTAGATAGAATTAAAGGAGGGTGGGTAGAATTAACGAAAAGTAGATAGAATTAAAGAAGGGTAGGTAGAATTAAAGACCTGTAGATAGAATTAAAGAAGGATAGATATAATTAAAGAAGGGCAGATAGATTTAAAGAATGGTAGAGAAAAATTAAAGAGATGTAGATAGAATTAAAGTAGGGTAGGTAGAAGATGACACCCTGGTACTGAAAATAAGAGAAAATCATTAACGAAAAGGAGTAATGCCAAATTTGGTATTATATTTTTTATCGATATTAGCATCGCGTAAGCAGGCTTGTGGTGAAGAGATGGGTCTATCATCTCTCCTTCCTTCTGGAGTCACGGTGAGGTCTATACAAAATAACGCCAAGTTTGCCACTCTGTCTAACCACCACTGTAACAAAGAAATCTACGGTTTTGAAATTATCAGGGAAATATAGGTCTACTGACAACTGTGGCCTAACTTTGAAGCACTTTAAAGTCGCTAGTTTGAAGAAATCTCCAACGAGAAGGAACCAAGCCGGGAAAGCCAAGGAAAACACGACTACAAACGGCGGCTTAAATATTCGCGCAATAAATACGGCGTGAAGACGACGATCTTGGCGCTGGCGAAGCACGGGCCGTGATTATTTCTCGATTCGTTACAATTTTTACGACATCGGCAGCCAAGTATTGGAAATATTCCAGCCGTCATGCGTTGTCCGGGCGTATAATTGTTTTTCTGAGTTATGTTAACAATTACGAGCGAGCTCATTACAATTCCATTACGGTTGCATTTCATATCGGACGAGCGCGGGGCGTTCATAAATTCCGGCGCAAACCGGCGTTCGGGCCGACTCAATTAACGTTTCGATTAGAAGCAATTCGATAGCACACTTGAGAAAGTGAATAGTTCGCGGTTCTTGACGCGCTGCCACTCCGTCCGTTGATTTAGCGTCTAATGACGCGCTTACAGATCGAGTTGTAAGGTCGATGAATCGGCAGTCGCACCGAGCAGCACAATCGAACCGTGAGATCGACACTGGGCGTCTGTGTGTGAGCGATTCCCATAATTATCAACGACAGGTATATCAGGTGTCAAACTGTGGCCACAGGTAAATGACTTGTTAACTTACCAATCTATCACAGATTGGCGTATGGCGTTCTACGTTTCTTCTTCTACCTTGTGATAGTTTCGTGTGCTGTTTTTACTAATTAATTAATAAATTGACGTAGATTTATTTTTATGTTACAAAATACAAGATTATCACTTCGATTGGTCTTCATAATTATTTTTTAAACGTTATTTATACGGATCTCAAAAAAAATAACGAAACTGTAAAAAATATACTGGTTGAAGACGAAAGACTTACAGTCTTGAAGTCTTGAAAAAATAATAAACACACACACACACACACACATACAAAAAACACACTTATCCAATCACTCACATGAACACACACGTGAATACACACACGCGCAGCGCGCACACACACACATAAACACACACACACACACACACACACATATCCAATCACTTACACGTACACACACGCGAATACATACAAATACAAACACACAATACAAAGAACACACTTATCCAATCACTCACACGAACACACACGCGCGCGCGCACACACACACACACATACACACACACACACACACACACACACACACACACACACAAACACGCACACAAAGAAACACACATATCCAATCACTTACACGTATACACACGCGAATACATACAAACACACACACACACACACACACACACACACACAATAACTGTTTTTCTTTTAAAAAAGTGTCCAAACCTAACATCACCGGATACTTTGTAGCTATATTATAATGTAGTATAACATAATCACATTTTATAACCAAACTTTGATTTCTTATAGTTCGTGTGTGTTGTAAAGTAAATCTAAAGTGAAAGTTCTAAAATATGAAGTAATGGAAAATAAAATTATAACCTGTTAGCCTGGAAAATCTATAAACAAAAATTTGCATGCAACCTTTCTGTCCGTTTTCATTTCTTCGTAGAGTTCCTTGTAGACGCCGTTTTTAAAGCATTAAAGTGCAAGCTACCTCCTCCCCTCTTTACAGTTATATTTTGTCACTTTTAATTCCAAGCTAGATGCATGTCAAGGGTTTACAGCGCGGCTACAAACAAATAACGGCTGAACAGATTGGGCAGAACAGAGAGAGGCCTTTGTTCAACAAAACTTTCCAATTAGTGGTTTTATTTCCCTTAACACTTTTAACCAGCAAGTCTAACGGGACTAAAAGGTTCGCTCTGTGGGAAGGAGCTTTCGAAAATATTTGTATTGTCCTTACAATAGCCCCGATATAGCTAAAGGTGTTCCCTAGTGACTAATTCTTTCCTGCCTTACACTCCCTTCTTACTCCTCTCTCTCTCTCTCTCTCTCCCTCTCTCACTCTCCCTCTCCCTCTCTCTCCCTCTCTTTCTCCCTCTCCCTCTCTCCCTCTCTCTCCCTCTCTCCCTCTCCCTCTCTCTCTCCCTCTCTCTCTCCCTCTCCCTCTCTCTCTTCTACTGTGCTTCATATTTGTTTAATTCTCAAACCATGTTCTGCTTAACTTCTCTTCTGGTTCAGTCTCATTATTTACCATTCCATCCACTCTTCTGAACAACGCTGTTCCACATTTTCTTCGTCCTATATTTTCTCTTCTTTCTCGGCGCTCTTTGCCCTCCCAGTCCTTGTTGTCAGTAACGCATTAGGATACTAGGATTTTTTGTATTGACATCCTGGCAAACTAACCGACGTATAGGCTACCCTCAAGGCAAAGTTTCGAAAACTAAACGTCATTATAAATCTTTAAAAAAATAGACTTGTTTACAAAATGTGTGAATTTCTTCGTTAATTTAAAGAGTACTTAACGCATTTATTTAGGCATAAAATTAATGGCGTTCAAGTTGGCCTAATAGTAAGAAGAAATGTAGTTTGTTAAAAAGAAAGTTCTAAAGGACAAACTTAAATTTTTTTTTTTAACAAAGTACATGCAATTCTATAAAATAAGTAATATAAACAACAACAATAAAAATTTAAGTAAATTCCTTCTTAGGTGAACAAAGATAAATTTTACAATAAATTGTACTCAAACGATGATCAATGCCGAGTTTATTATTTTAATATTATAAAGCAACGTTTCTGTTACATTTTAGGTGGCCCTTTTCAAGCTCTAAAATCTACAAACATACAACAATACTCGTTATAATTCACGATTATACTCGTGGTAACGATTATTGTTGTATATTTGTACATTTTAAAACTTGAAATGGCCAACCTAAAATGTAACCAAAACGTTGCTTTATAGCTTAATATTAAAATAATAAACTCGGCTTTGATCATCGTTCCAGTTCAATTTACTGTTAAAATTGCTGCCGTTAGAAGCTAAACCCATTTAAAGAAAAAAATTATTTTAGTTGGTTTTAATTAAATAAATTTAATTAAGTGGTAATAATTTTAAGTGGTAAAATAAAAAGAGAAATTAATTATTAAAAATAATTAATTAAATTTAATTAACAAATTAAGGTTTGAAAAAACTGTATTAACATCAAGTGTCATTCACTACAAGTCTTAAAAATCCATTTGAACTAGAATGGATAAATAGAAAGTACTTTATTAACGCTTGAAAATTTGAAGAAGGTATAAAAATATATACAGGGAGAGTGTTAATTATTGTAGGTATTGAACAATATATTAACTCTACTACAATTCTTTGAAAAGGTTTTTAAAATTTCGTTAAAAACTTCATTCTTGCTTTCCACTATTTTCTCGTGGATGACAGTCCATTTAAAGGCGCTTTGTGTTTTAATTCTCAAATAAGTCATTGGGAAACGAAGATCGCGCATTAAAGTCTTTTACGGATATTGAATACGCATATAACAGTTCTTTATTGTCAACTTTTTACTTATAAAAAAACACCTTGTCGTTAAATTCTTTAAGTTTCCTAATGTAGTATTAAAATTACGTTGAACTTTGTTACAAAAGTGGCCAGTTTACAATAATTGTTTGGACCGTAAAAGATTGAAAGGAAGTATTACTTATAACCTTGCTCTTGGATTTAACCGCCACAATCTCCTCTTTATAGTCCCCCGGCTTATTCTGATGCTTCCAAGGATTGTTTCTCAATTGGTCCTAATTATCTGTACTCGAACAAATCACTTTAGACACTCGATTATAGTTCTTTCTTTTAAAAAGTAGAATGTACAACGCCTTCGAAATCAAGTCGTGTTAGAAAGAACGAAAGACTAAACTGTGACTGGTGAAGGTGAAGGTGAAGGAACGTAACTGGCGACGGTAATGTTTAATAGGAAGCTGGCGAAGTATGCGCTGGAACGATGTGAACAGAGAATTGGTCCGAGCTGGAGATGATATTAAGATAAATGGCTGATTTGTCTAGATAAAGCAGAGCGCGGCCAAGTGTGACGTTTAGGGAAAGCTAGTTTGAATTGAAGGACATGCCTTTGTAGAGAAAAATGTGAATAAATTAATGAATACCAGCCGCCTACGGTCTCTTGCCAAGTCGGATTCCTTGTGGTAGTCGGCGGTATCGAATGACCTTGAGTATTCCTAGAATTATAAGATATTTAGCTTCGGCCTTACATGCTTGAGGTCTGTAAATGCTAACCCTAGGGGTTGAAAATGGTGAAGAGTGACGACATGAATGTAGCTTCAAAAAACTTTAAATTAGTCCTAGTAAATGAACTTAATTAATCAATATAGCTTAGGACTGTATTTTTGTCCTTAACAATAATCTGTCCATCCCACAGTAGCGTTATTATAAAAATTAATCAACAATAACCCTTGATACAATTTACTCAAGAGTATGTTTGTAACCTGTGTTAGCAAAATGTACATCAAGGTTGTTTAAATGTTTGTAGCAAGAGTAAGGTTGTTTAATTATATTAATGTAATAAACAATGATATAACTGAACTTACTACTATCTTACAATTCAAAAAAATGAACAAACTTAGACTACTAGTAATAAAAGAGTTGTAAACATCATACGTTATCACATAATTAAATTATGTTACACTATATAATGCATAATTCAAGTATACTATATTTCTAAATGTAAAAGGAGTGAAAGTTGAAAATTATTTAAACATAACCTCCAAATAACCTCTAAGTCAATACGAAAATAGCAGTTAGCGTTAACCTACCGCCTTTCGGAAATCTTCGGGACAGTTCGGTAGAAAGGGAGGGAGAGAGAAGGAATGATTATCACGCTTGTATAAAAGCTATATACTGTAGTTACAGTATAAAATTGTTTATAAATAAAGTTTTATTTTTATGTTACAAAATACAAGATTATCACTTCGATTGGTCTTCATAATTATTTTTTAAACGTTATTTATACGGATCTCAAAAAAAATAACGAAACTGTAAAAAATATTCTCATGTAAATTGTTGCAGATACTCGTTAGAATTCCTAAGTGATGGCGTTACGTTTTAACGACAAACTTCCAAATAGAGTAGGGGTAAAATAAGGAGTCCATCGAAATATGGTAAAATGGTTAAAATAATCACTATACGAAGGTGTAAAATGGAGCGTTTAAAAAATGAAAAAGAGTCAAAACAGGTGAAATTGAATTCTTTAAGAGTTGGTGAGCGTAAATTTTCCAGAAGAACACACATGCCAGATTTTGAAGAATTCAAGTAAACAGGTAAAACTTAAATCGCCCCTGGTTGAGGAGATGGGGAAGGGGGTGGAGTTCATAATCTTAAACCAAGGCCGCTTTCCTGAAATAAACCTACTGTCGGTCGGTTAATGGAACCTTCTGGACTACAAGTAAATACCCAAACTTGGGAGGTGTGATGGTTTTAAAACTTTTTACCAAATTTAAATATTAGCTTATATTTAACTTACAAATTTGTTCACAAACATTTCAAAGAAATAAATAATTTAATAATTTCATATATTTGGAGGCGACATCTTTGTTTTTGTTACAGTAATCAGCAAAACTACAATAATTGTGGAAAAGAAGCAAAAGAATTCACACATAAAAATTCCATAACATGTTGGTTGGACGGCTTCGGGTGAACTGACAGATATGGTCCTGGTAGATATTCTATTGATCTGTTACATGACTTTGGCACGCAGAGCAGAATCAATCCACTTTATCCCAGGGTAGGTCTCTTTTTCTGTTTAAGTTAATACTATTACAATATATTTAGATTCTTTTCCCCCATTATTTAACAGCAATATCGGTGATATTTTTTGAACTGCCCAAGAGTGAATAGCCCAAAATATTTAAACGTTACATATTTATAAAATATTGTAATCAACAATCGCTCTTTCAATTCACTCCTGTTTTTCAGATTGAAAATTTAATCAACAATCGCTCTTTCCAATCCCTTCTGTCGCTCTTCTTAATCACTCCTGTTATTAAAACTATTAACTTCACTATTAAAACTAAGAATGTTTCGTCAACAATCGCTCTTTCCAATTCCTTCTGTTAGTCTATTATTATTTTTAGTCGAAAATCGCAGTTTCCAATTGCTACTGTTAGACATTTAAAACAAAACAAAATTTAGTGTACTCTCTTCGTTGACTTCTGTTAAAAAACATTACAATGAACAAATCCTTGTGTATTCCCATCACTCCTATTTTACCAATAACCACTCTATTCTTCGGGAAAAAATCTCCGCTGCGAACAGGATTCGAACCTGTGCGGGCAAAGCCCATTGGATTTCGAGTCCAACTCCTTAACCACTCGGACACCGCAGCTTGCATGAAATTATGTTAATTACCATAAAGTAATTGTAACATTTGCCGTGTACAGTCAAGGACAGCGCTAGTGCGCAAGGCCCAGTGGTTCAGGTGTTCCGTGAGTTACAAATCATTAACCACGTTTGAAGGGGGCATTTGTACTGAAACAGAAACGTCAAAGTGTTTATTTTGTTTGAAAAATACAGGTAGAAAAAAAGTTCTGGGTACGATCAAAGAGGGGTACTCCAGAGATTGGCATAACGAATATGTTAATGTGAATTATATCATTACGGAGAGAGTGTTTGCTTTTATTTTATCAGTTAATGTTGGGTTAGAATATTAAGAGGGGATAGAGTACGAAAAATCGTCCTGCGAGGCTCATTTAAAATAAGACCCTCGGAATGATCAAGAGATTAGAAGAAAGCAGGGGCAGCGGGCTACTACCCTCGCAGTAAGATTCTCTTAAACATTTGTTGACTAAACGCGTTTTAAAAGGGCAGATTTTTGTAACAATTTGGTATTAATTTCAATCTGTCATAAGGATATTATATTAATGCGTTATAAGAGATAGAGAGGTTTTTGGTAAAATATACTGGAAAGGCTAGTTCATATTGTATATATATGCCTAATAAAGTGCGTAACTTTGGCGCTCACAACTGAAGGTGAAGATGAAAATATAAATGGAAATTCATTTTGAAGAAATACAATTTCCAAAGAGTGTCCATATTTTCTTATATCCATAAGAGAATATAATCTTCATGGAGTCCTCCATTAATATGGAATGTGTTTAAAAAAGAACAAAATAATAACTCACCCATTTAATTCATGTGTAATTTTAAAGAGATACAATGGTATATAGATTTAATTCTTATAATGGCTTATGAATACCTCCCCACCCCTGGAATATTAACAACCCCTCCAAAGAGATAAATCCTGAAGTGATTTTTTGATACGTTACTGCGAGGAATGGTTATTGGTACAAAATAAAACTCCACAATATTATTAAGAAATTAAGTTTTATTCATAAAACAAAAATTTTGCCGAATAAAAGACGTGCTGAGTAAAACACAAAATTCCTTTTCACAGTTCTATAAGGGGCCATGGAAGGGTTGTTAGGTTTACCGTTGTACTCATTTGTCAGCGTAAATGAAGTTCGAAACAGTTGGAAATCCCAGTGGGTTGAAATACTGTACAGTAGAACCTCGATAAGTCGTTTTCCGGTAACTCGAATCTCCGGATAACCCAGAATGATTTTGTAGTAGAATAAAAAAAAATATATATATCAAATAAGTACAGTATATATATAAAAAGTATAACAATAAAACGTCTAAGACCTACAGTTAAACAAAATAATTTACGTAATGTTTTGTGCTTCTTATGCTAAAAAGACTACGCGCAGCACGTAAGCAGCTCATATCATTAAACAGCCAAAATCAATAGATTTGTTTGCTGACAAATAAATCGCAATGGAGTTTAACTGTATATACAATATATACATTCATATACTGAGCATAATTCTTTTTGTTTGGTGAATATAAAGGAGTTTTTCTGTAAGTATAACGTCTTCTTTTAATATTTCTTTAGTGTCCGGCTAATCCGGATTTTCGACAACCCAGATGAGGCACGGTTCCAGTTAGTCCGAGTTATAGAGGATCTACTATACTTAATTTACCCGTATCAGATACTATGTAGGTGCATCCCCAGCGTGAGCCCTTTTGTGACGAAATTCATATTTGTTATAGCGCAAAGGCGCAAAGGCGCTCATGCGTATGAGTATTACCCCCTACGAAGGATAGGGAAGGTTTTTATAGTAGGGTCAAGGTGGAAATAAGAAACCCGTGGTAGGAATGAAGGGAAGTTCGGTGCATTGCCTGTGGAGAGTCGCTTACCTCTAGGCACCTACTCCTTACTGGGGTCATAAGAACGTGTCAACCTGTAAGAAGAGGGTTTTTTGTAAGAGAAAAACATTAGAGGGTTGAAAATGCCGATCAGTTGAGACCGGCATTCATCCGGGTTTTCAAACTCTCTTTACACTTCTGTGTATTTCATTTACTCTAATGGAATTTAATGCTCAGAGTATCGTGTAAGTTTGAACCAAACCAAGAATTATTATAAAATATAAGGGCCTACAAATACAAAAGAATTTAGTGAAAGAACACATAATGTACATAGGCCTACTAATACATAAACCGTGAACGCTGAAACCCCGATCCGGATTTGCGACGCTCCGAATTTCTAACGTCCAAATTACTGACGCTCGACTGTAATAAGAAAGAGTAGATATAATTGGGTAGGTTTAAAAAAAGCCCTTGAAATTTCAATACGTCATGTAATGAGAAGTGATAGAGACGTCATGTATGAAACCCTTCGGCTAAAATCAGGGCAAGATCTTGGAAGAGAGGAAGATATCTTGCGTGGAGGATATAACAGATTCGAGAGGGCGCCTGTGGAGCATTTTGAGAGTGTGCTTCGAAAGTCAATTTGCCCATTAAAATCACGGACCTCATGATGGTTACGGTGTAGTCAGAAGAAGGCGGAATACAAAACTATCACCGGGTACTGGAAATACAAAATTTATGGCGCGAGAAGTGACAATTTTTAAACCACTTAGAATACTCTCAACAGTAGTGAAGAGATGTGATATCCCGGACTAAGGTCTGGTGTCTATGCAGTATAGCTAGTCACTAATACGCTGGCGCGTGATCGATCGATAGAAAACCTGTACTAGCCAAATTCAAAAACATTGGTTTTTGTAGTGCGTGTTGCATCAAAGGCAATCACTAAGAAATTGCAGGCGTTGAGGTCGTTTAGAAAACTGATAAAAATAAATTAGTTCAAACATGTGTGTAAATGATCTGGTTATTACGACAAATCATATATAAAATAATATTTATAGTGGCCTTTCTACCTTGTCAAATCTACATTATTGTATTATAAATACTATACATATTATAATGTCTGTGGAACGGTCTTTTGCTTCCCCTACCCTCCCCCCGCCTAATCTTGTCTTTCGAGGTCGCGCTCCAGATTACGTATGGCCAGCTATACTAGGCTACTCTTAGTCCGTAGTGAGTTTGCCTTTTTATCAGTTACTGTGTAAAAACAACAGTTATTTCTATTCTTGAATTATAAAATGAGCCCCAAAATTGTATGTTTATAAAATATTTGGATGTAAATATTTGAATCTTGTTAAAGATATTTTTTTCAAGCATTCTATGCTGGCGGCTCGCGAAGAATGCCAAACGTTCCGCAGACGACGAGATGCGATCGGAAAAGAAGACATTTTGTTCGCTCCGCTGTTTCCATATTGAAAGCCAGTCGGCCGTCTATAAATCGTCTCTCCGTTTGACGCACGTCAGAGTGAAGTGTGAATCGCGGAGAGAGCGCTGTAAATACGCCAGCAAGAAAGCTTTATTTGTTGGATGATTGTTGCGTATGCAAATCGTACGAACAATGGCAGCGTCTGGCTAATGTATGCGGGCTCTGTGTTAATACATGCACGCCAGATCTCCATACAACCGCCAGATCTCCGAAAATTTATTCACCGATTTCGCGTTTTGTTTGTGTCTACCAGCTTTTTTACCCCTAATGTCCGTTTCTGCTTTAACTATACGAACGCTTATTTTTAAAACAAAAAACTCCGGCGACGGCGTTTTGGTTGGGTTTAGGCCGCAGTCCGTGTCTGGACCGATGCGGAGGGTTTCTGTTGGTAGGTGGAGTATTATATTGTCACCAGAAGAAGAAAGTAGTGTGGTGGACGTAAATTTAGAAAGGGCTTTACTTTCTCTCTTTTCACTGTACTACCCATTTCACAAATATTTTCTGTTATGTTTAGTTAGTGTACAGAACTGCTACTAGTAGCGGATCAGGATTTTATTACTTCACTGAATGCATAAGCAAGTGAAATTGCAATGGGTTTGATATCAGATGTAACAACCTTGCAATTTTGCGGACCAAATTCCTTTAATTAAACTTACACGAATGCACTATAAAATTATCTTTATTTACACTAATAAGCAAGACTTGTTACTACAAGACGCGGAAATTTCTATCACTTAAAAAATATCTGTATTTACACGCAATGACTACTTAGTTCGCCTCTTATTGAAACTCATTTACGTTACAAATGACGAGATGCGAGTCCCCACCTCTTACCGTTAGTTTGCTTCTTTTGCCTCCAGCACGTTTACCTAGCCCTTTTACTATAACCTGCAAAACCTTATTTCGTACTAAATTCTTTACAAACGCTTTTATATTATATTATAATTTACAATAAAATGTTTTCAGTGTCCATATCACTACATCTCACTAGAATGACTATATATATGTGGTCCCCATAGTTTTCAGATATACCACATTCCTCACATTTCGGTTCTCCTATTGGTCGGACTAAATTACATGGGGTGATGGGGGAATAAGAAGCGGAGACAAAAAAATCTTAATATATTACGTCAGAGAGAATTTTTAATGTGTTACTGAGATGGTGAGAAATGTCAAGAAAATGAGCGTAAAATGAAAATAAACAAACTATGAAACAGAAAAACCGATGAAGAAGAGATACAGGATGGGAAAAGAACTGATAAGGTCAACGAGGAGCAGCTGAAGTTGATAAACAAGACAATCCGATTGATTAGAATGTACTGTTTTCTTACAAGTCTTTACGATCTGGTCTTAAAGACGTCTTTCACACATTAAATGCACTCACTGTGCTTCAGAGAAGTTGTGAGTTTTCAATGGGACCTGGGTGCAGAAGTAACTAATGTCGACAAATTGTAAGGGATGAAAATGGCCTTAAAATTTAATACCCGACAAAGATAGCAAATTATTACAGTTTTGTCATGAGAAATAAAAATATGAGATACTTCGGGTGGTAACGCGAGACAAGATCTTTAGAAAGTGGGAAGAAATGCTAGTAATTATGATGGTTAATTTGCGCGGTCAAGTTTCAGGACAACTGCTTAGCCAACAAACCCGGTGAGATAGCTGTTCTTGATCGACCCACAGGCAGCAATTACTGCATTTAACAGCAATGTCCCTACTGCCTGATTAAGGACAATCCAGTGTCGCTTTTGACTGCCAGAACTCATCTCAACCGGGGGGATGTTAACCCTGTAATAAGTAACTAGCCACGTAGGAATTGCTGGAAACGAAAGCGCTGGAAACATTAAGGCAAAGCAAGGGGTTTTTCTACATTAGCGCAACCAGATATTTCGCTGACTTTAAGTAGATCCTAGAATCTGATAAATACTTCAGTGATCCATGCCACACAAAGAACTTTGAAGATCCTGAGTACAGGCAAAAAATGCTATTAGACTAATTCCAGAATATCTGGAAATAAGTGAAGCTGTGATCTTCTTCCGCTGACGCTTAGCCACAGGGCGTGGCTACCAGCGAGTCCATCTCCTCCGCAGTGGGAGAGCTTTGATACTTGGGAAAAATCCCAGAATATTTCGAAAGAAGTGAGGCTGTGGTCCACTTCCGCTTACCTTCGAGTCCATCTCCTCAACATTGGCCTCACTGCTGATTGTGCAATCTTGCAAGAATATAGTGAAAATCTACTGGAGTACCAAGCTCCAATATATCTGACAACATAAATCGCCACTGGGAGGCTCGTCGTCGAATGGTTGAAGAACCTCGTGCGGGCGTTGTTTAAAGTAAAGTAAGTAAGACCTTAGAAAGAGGAGAGTCGGAAGGAGGTGGAGACAGATCATGGTTGAAGGGCTAACGAGATTGCTGCGGAAGGACATCCTGGGGTTTCTATTCAGGAACATGCTTCCACAGATAATTTAACCGTTAAGATCAGTAGGTGTTAATGTGTAGAGAGAAGACTTATATGGTGGCTCACAGGGTGCCACTACGCCGATATAAGTGCACTAAGCCTTTAGACCTGGTTTCAAAAAGCAACATTAACTCAACACCAGCAATACTAGAATATCAAGTCTGTGTCGTTCACTGGAACAAGCCTAAATTTCAGTCACCCTCAGAAAGCAAGCTGCTAGATAGGACTCGTCTTAGTTGCAGTAAAAAAAGACTTCTCCGTTATCCTTAATAAATTTTTTTAGTAAAGGGAAAATTTGTGATGGGGCCCCATTTAGTGAAAATATAAGGGGGGTTTTTAAGCAAATAATTTTGAAAACCTGTGATTTTAACGCTCATACTAACACTGTGTTTTGGGCTATCTTACTGTACCTGCGCAGAACTTACAGGAAATATTGGTTAGACACGAGCTGTTTTATTGTTTACTTATGCAAAGTGGACTTCCGGAAAATCAAATAAATTAATCTCCACGAAAAATATTTAATAATTAAAAACAGTTTAAACAATCTGGGCTTTAGGTGTTCTTTTGTACGGGGCCGTTTTGGGGCTCCCTTCCTGCACGTGCGTAGAACTTACAGGAAATGTTTGCTTAAGTTCCCCATTCAAACAGCTACTGTGAAGGTGAATTGTTGTGTTCACACGATATGCAGATAATGCACTGAGCCGACTTCCGGAGTCCCCATTGTTCCAAACAGCTGAACAAACGGGCAAGTGTTTGTTGTATCAGTCCAGTTTGTTTTCCTCTCTCGATAACGCTCCCGTAAAAATCAGCCTTGTTTCGGAGACGATCCGCCGCAAAAGTTCAATTACACTACTAAATTAAAACAGAAAACCGTGGGAAACTGCTGAGATCCAAGAAACCTTACGGTAAATAGTTCCTTCCAGATATTTTTTTGTTTTCAGATGCACATTTAAACCACAGTTAAAATGTTTAAAGGATTGTTAACTATCTCAATTTACCAAACAAGTAATATAAAACTAACATTTTTTAAACTCAATTCCTACTTGGGGCAAACAAAAATTATTTTAGTTACTTTTTGTTAAATAACTTCAATTAAAGTAAATAAACTAACATAATCTATGAGTGGAAACTGATGTTCTATCACATAACCTATAACATAAGATCAGCTTTTTTATGAAATCATATGCTGTCACTTATTTTAAGCCAAAAGGGACGAAATAACTATATTGCATACCTTATCTCCTTTTGTGCAAGGTTTTTCACCCATGTGAAAAATTAACTCTAACTTTAATTATTGAATTATTATTTGAAAAATCTGTATTAACATCAAGTGTCATCCACTACAAATTTAAAAAAATGTATTTGAACTAGAGTGGACGAATAAAAATTATTTTATTAACGACTGAAAATTTGTACAAGATATATTGGTTATAAGGAGACTGTGAACTAATTGAAGGAATTAAATAAAAATTTTAATCTTCTTTCATCTGGTTCTGCCTTCCATATTTCCAATTCGCTGCTTGTTGTTTGTCCTTCTCATTGTGTATTTATTTTTTTTAATTCTTTTTATTTCGTTATTTTTACGTGCTCTATTTCTCACACCGTTTAAAAGAATGTCTACTGTAGGTGATTTTGGACATGCCATAGTTTTCCTTTACTCCAAGTACCAGCTATGGTCATTTCCTCTGTTCTGACCTATTCTACTACACTCCTTTATTCTCTGTCACACAAGGGAGTGAAACGAAAAGACTTCTCTGACCCCAATGGAAAATCATAGAAATATACTGGTTACTTTCACCTGTGCTACTCTAACAAGTGACCTTGTTCAGGAGATCTCATATGTTCTTCATCTCCAATATCAGGGGATCCTCCTAGAAAAGGTCATACAGGCGAAGTGATGATGCCTCAGTCAGCCGACCTGCCGATGTGTAAATACTTTTCTTATTTTAATTATACCAAAATTTTCTCACATAACTTGAATCGATCTAAGTGACCTAAAGTGAAACTTTACTATCCAGCCGACCTGCCAATATGAAAATACCTTTTTAATTTTAATTCTACCAAAAATTCTCTGACAACGTGAATCGATCTAGTGGAAACATTGTTATTCAGTCGTCCTACAAATATGAAAATACCTTTCTTTTTTAATTTCTACCATAATTCTCTGACATAACGTAAATCGATCTAGTGGAAACATTGTTATTCAGCCGTTCTACCAATATGAAAATGCCTTTCTAATTTTAATTCTACCAACATTCTGTGACATAACGTGAATCAATCTAGTGGAAATATTATTATTTAGACAATCCTCGATTATTATTTTTTATATAAATAACACCCCTCAATTATTTATTAGAGGTAGCATATTTTAAGATGATAAAATTTCGATATTTGGTTTATGTAATATTTATGTATTATATAATATGTGATAGGTCTAGACCTATAACGTATTTACTGTCTTGTCGATTGCTCTGCGTCCTCAGTTGTCACAGACACAGAGCACCCTTGCTTGCCTCATTCCCTATGTTTATGTTACGTAACTGTTTATTCTTCTTTAAGTGGCTGACATACTCTAGTGAGGACAGTCCAACGATGACGTAGCCTCTGTGTTTACCAAGTGTCCCGGTTACGATGACTTTACTGATAGTGACACTATTGACGTTGACTGGCCGAATCTCGTAGCAAATTTTGCTGTAACTAGTATTTTAAAATAATTATGTTTTATTTGTAAAGATGAAGTTAAGATGGTGAGTCGTGTTACATAATCTGCCAAGTTCAAATGAACTAATTACTTAAAATGAACGAGATGTCTTTATGGACAACGAAAATCAGCGAACGGATGACTTGTGCCCCTAGCAGGGATTTGGTGAGAATTTTTGTTTTCCAAATAGTAAAAAAAGACATGTAAGCATTCAGAATATACATGCACAAAATGCCAGCGAATCATGTTTTTCATGTACGAATTCGTATTTAAGTTAACAGTTGCCCAAATTCAATTCACAACACAAGCTAACTCGCTGAAACATACCACTTAAAGATAATAATTTAATTCCTATTTTAAAATTTGTATTAAATAAGTCATTTATAAATGAAATAATATAACTTAAATGTACAAATACGTTTCTAATTTTAATTCTACCAATGTAGTCCGACAAATATTTGAGCTTACTTTAATAGTTACTATAACTATTAAATTACATCAAGAAAATAAATACTTGTAATAAATATTTTTACTAATTAACACGTCTCACAAAATGCGTCATCTTCAGTGAATACTACTAGTAGGTTTGACCACGCCCTCTGTCTGACAAGAATGTAAAAGGGGCGTGGCTTTCTAATTATTTTGGTTACTTACGGTGTTTAAATTACTTTCCCGCTACATATTAGTTATACGTAATGAAACACTGCGCATCCGTCTTTTTTGTAGATAAAGCCTTAAATCGTAGCAGTAATACAGTAACTGTGAACAAGAGATATTTAACTGGCATTACGGTGAGAGAGAAGACAGCGGGAGTTGTGTTTGGAATCACAGGAAGCTGAAATTAGGGGACTGATGGAGATGTTGGTCAGGTGATGCGATAGGATGAGTATATTGTTTAAATTATTGTTAAAATTGCCTATTTAACTTCGAGGATCCCAACTTCGGAACGCGAGTAGCGAATCGACTCCCCTGTACTCAAAATAAAACAGAAAATATAATCGTGCACATTTAAAGTACATACAAGTGCTTAAGTACGAAAGAACTACATGTAATGAAGTAAATTCAAGTGAAGTTGTGGAAATTTCACCCAATCTCATTGTAATTGCAGTATGATTTCTAAATTGCAATTTATTCACAACCCCGCGTTAAATTCTTTTCTATTCCCAGGTGTTTTAACAAATGCTACTGATTCAGTTCTTGACTAGTTTTTTTGTTTTAATAAAAGAACTGTTGTTTTATGGAAAAGTTATTATTAATATACTAATAAGGTTTAATTTAATTTTAATAATTTAAAATATAAACCATAATAAAAAGTTAGTGAATTAGAATGAAGATTGTGCGACTAACCAAATAGGAAACTTAGTTTTAAATCCTGATATTCAGTTTTACGAAATGTGAAACTGCCCGTGTTCACTGGTGTGTGTTGTAGCTTGAAACATATTTTAAGGTTATTTTAAAACCTCTTGATTGGTTAAATTGTTTAATATGCTGTGTAAACAAAATATTCGTAAATAATTTAGATCCATGTACATATTAACATAGTTACAGGAAAAAAACATTAGCCAATTTAAAACCTAATAATATAAAAAATATTTGTTTTAAAATTCTATTCCTAAGATCGTTTTCCAGTTTTTATATTTTTTACAAATAATATCTACGAAACCGAAAGTTTAACCGGAGTTTTAGGCTACATTTTTTGTGATTTAATTTTTTTTAGCAATCTTTAATTCAAGAATCAACACTTAGATAAACCTTCTCGTAGATTTATGATGCAAGAAATCTGTAATGAGACAAGCAATATGTCTTGTTAGTTCAGCGCTTGTCCAACAGATGTCACGACGTGCAACACCGACCGGCTTTTATTGACCAAATATCACTACCGGACGTTAGAAATATTTTCAAGTTTAAAGTTATAGAGTGAACTGAAATAAATAAATGTGTAACTCTTTGGGATGGTTGTCGATTTGCCAAGTTGTCGTTTGGCCTTCACGCTAGGCGTCGGTAATGCCTGTAGGGCGGGGCCAAGAGATAAGGCAGTTCCGTAGCCTAAGCTCTTATCAACGCTGTTTTAAAATGGCTCTTGGATTTTTTCAACAAAATTGTTTTTCTAGTTGGGAAAATATGTTGTACAATTACGGCGTTATTCCAATAATTAAGAAAATGCAACTTTAAAGGGAATACAGAAATTTATCCTTTCTTTACAATTACCAAATAAAAATAGCCAATTTAGCAATATATTAGTCTAGCCTTATTGCTGTAATAGCAGTAAAATAAAAAAATTATGGGATAATTTTTATAATTATTTCAAAACATTGGAAAATAGTAAAGGTTTGTTAAAGTAATATTGTAGATATTAAATTAATATTATATTGTCGGAATATTATTGGCTACTGATAAAAGTAAATTTAGAAATGGATCGATTTTTGCTGTAAAATTTATCCACGCAAGTTTAAACAAAACACAAGTAATATAAAAAAAAATTTTAAAGTCAATTCCAACTTGGGTCAACAAAGAAAGTTTTACTTAGTTACTTTTTATTAAATAATTAAAATTGATATAGTAAAAGTAACATAACCTGTACTTTAAAGCAACTCTTCTACTACATAACCTGTGACATAAAATCAGTTGTTTTATGAAATCATACGTTATCACTTTTTTAAAGCCAAATTGGACGAAATAACTGTATTGCATACTTTGAACCTTTTGTGAAACGTTTTTCTCCTATATAAAACTAAAATTAATTCATTGAATTTAATTAACGAATTAATATTTTAAAAAAACTGTATTAACATCAATTGTCGTCGACTACGTGTTTTAAAAATTTATATAAACATGATTGGATGAATAAAATGTATGCTATTAACAATTGAAAATTTGAACAAGTAATATATAAGGCCAGTGTGAACTAATAGAAGGAATTGAATAAACATTAGAGGGAATATTTAGCACTGAAATAGAAGACAGCTTCAGTGAGGAAATGAAGGCCTGAAGTCGACTTCTCTATGATACAGCATTGAGTTTGTATGTGAAGGAAGGTGGGAAGTTTTTATGAGCTTCCAGGTCATTATGACCTTGAATGGTGATGAGCATTGCATAAAGCACCCAATGTATTATCTGTATTAAATACTCTGCCCTCATTACCACAGATTCACAATCACATCGGCTGTGTGTGAGACTTATAGCGTTAACAATATAATATTTGCAATTCATTTCAGTGAACAAGTTTTATGAATATTATTCAGTTTTAAAATTCTCATTTTTCTTACCGTCTATAAACGTCAGAATTGTCATTACACCTTAATTGCTTACTAGTAATGCTGTAAACGCAGTATTTTGAATTATCTTAATACTTGTTGCGTTTTGGCGAACAAGCGTCATCATCAGGGTCGCAAAATAGTGTTCAACTGTTCTAATTCGCATCCCTAGCGGAATGGCATGAATAATGTTGCGTGTGTTTGTCTGAAAGCGAACTTAACGTACATAAACAAACGAGATACTAAACAATATAAAAATTCTTCAATAGAAAATAGAAAATTTCTTTCCATGCATTTGCGCACTTGGTGACTAGATCGCGATGTTAATATATAAATTAACTTAAATAAAACAGAGTTTGAAATTTTTTTTTGTTTTAAACATCGAATCTAGTTCTGATATGGTTACATAGGTTAATACTTTACAGTTATTGCATTTTTGCAATGTTATTGCAGTGTTCTGACATTTTTCTACACAAAAGTACAGTAAGCGATGCTTAAACAGAAGGGTCACATATATCGCCCCCCCCCCCCATAAATCGCAGTCTAAAGTTATTGTAAACATGAGCGTTCCCCTTCCTCCCGAGGCCCTGCAACCAGCCCTCGACAATTTTCAATGGTCCTTCACTTCTCAAGTATGGCAACAACATTTGACACACTTAACGGCCTGTGCGCGATATCGGACGATAATTCACAAAGGTCACCTGTTCAGAGGTTCATAAATTAGGCCCATGTTTGTGGCTCAAGGCGGAGTTCATTCTGGCAACAAGTAAATATGGACTGTTTCCGTTGTAATGCTTGATTAAATGTTATTCAGAGTTGATTTCTAAACACACATACATCCTACAAGAAGCAGACCGTAAATAGCAGTAATTTAATCTTATATAAACCATCGTGTTAGAGCATCACCTCATTACAATTAGGGTCCTATAACGCTATATGAAACACTTCTTTACGAATAGTTTATATTATAAGCACATTATGCCTACTACAATGTCAGATTCAGGGGGGCTTTGGGGCTCAAGCACCCCCAAGAATATGGAGTTGTGAAAATGTTTTAACTATAAATAACACTATAAATGTAAAATAAAATGTCATTTCCTATGTTTGCGTTCGGCCGTTTGAGCCTGATTTAAATCTACTTATATTTAGTATAATATGTTTACAAACCCATCTTATTCATTATAACACTATAATATATAATAATCTATATACATAAGAATCGTTGTCCAGAGTAACTGACTGAGAACCAACGTAGAGTCTAAACCATAAACGATAGAGACTTGAAAGTTTCAGGGTACATTCCGTTTGTAACATGAACGCACGCTAAGAAAGGATTTTGCAACATGTTGATTTTAAAGGCTACAAATTGCAAAATTGCAATAATATACACGATTGCTTCAATCATGTGTATACAGTTGCATATATTTTCAGTTAAATTATACTCTATTCCCCATCCCATAATCTTTATCACTCGTTAGTTGTTTTTAAATTAACATATAAAGTGGCGTATAAACGAGAGCATGCGAAGCTGCCACGGACGCTGGTGGTTAATAAATACGCTCACCCACAATGTAATAATTTGGTGGTTTTCTGGTATAAACTGAAATTGGCCGTCTGTAATATTCGCCAGATCTTCATGCAATTCATGACTTAAAAAATACAAAAATTGTACCAAACTAGTTGAAAATATAAAATATTTTAGTATATGGTAAATGAGGCGAATTAATGATTGTGTAATGCCACAGAGCAAATCTATAACAATTAACCTCAGATAAGAGACCCTTAGAGTTTATCTATAGCTATCATATTTTCTAAATATTTTCCGGGAGACCTCCTCTCCTCCCTCCCTAAAAGCCATCCAAATTATTTTACTGGATTCGCCACTGGCTGACTATATAACTAAATTACGATGTAAATACAAAGTCTCTGTTTAGTGTTATATCTGACCAGCAGATATTTTATTGTTTCGAAGTCCTTACAGTGGTCAGGAGGTATTTTATCGTTTCCCGACACTGTCAACTGTAAATTAAAATGAAAATACTTAATCATTTGTTAAACTCAACAGATTATTTACCAATGATAAAGTGACGTAACAGATTTTCATTTCTACGTAGCGTTTATATATAGGGCCTCGTATTAACCTACAGTGTCTTGCAAAGAGCGCGATATTCCCTGGGAAACGGGAAGATTCCCGTCACATCAGCTGCAGGCGATTTCCTGTAAATTATCTCTTAGGTTTGCTTATTTTATGACATATTTTTCATTGATCACTTTATATTTTATGCATACAGAATATATTTACTACAAATTGCATGTCTTGAAATTTTCATAAAATACTGTTTAGTAAAAATTTGTTAAAAAGTGAAGTAGCTTATAGGCTACATAAAATTGTCAATTTCCAAAACTAGAAATAAAAAGTTCTAATTTGTTTTCTTATTTTTACCCTCTTCAATAAATGCTATTCGTGTTTCTTAAACCATTTTTTTACAACAAAATATATAGACTTACATTTTATGAAATACATGAGAATTTTCTTTTATTAGGTGAAAATAATACAATTTTTAGGATAAAATGTTTAGTAAATTATTGTTTTTCATATTTTAATAAATTTTGTTCATTAAAAACTTACTAGCCTATATTTGTACGTAAAGAACTAATTGTACTACTTTGTTTTTACTACTTCTTTTAAACATATAACCCATTTATACACATTTCTAAAAACATATTTTAATAAATTATATCTTCCTATTAAAAAGTTCTCTTCTGAAATAGTATTAACATAAATATGCATATTTTACATAAAAATAGGTTTTTTACAGTTTAATTTATTTACTATAGCTTGTCATGCGTAAGCTGGCGCGTGACCTCGAAGGTCGAGCATAGGCGAGGGGTAGAGGAAGCAAAAGACCGTTCTACAAACATTATAATATGAGGTATAGAATTATTATTACAATAATGTATATTTGACAAGACCGAAAGGCGGCTATATATATATTTTTATTTGATTTGCCATATTAATCAGATCATCTATATAAAGGTTTGATAAAAATTACTCATGTCAGTTTTCTAAACGACCGCAACGCCTACAATTGCTTAGCGATGACTTTTGATGCAACACGCACTACAAAAACCAATGTTTTTGAATAGGGCTAGTACAGGTTTTCTATCGATTGATCGTGCGCCAGCTTACGAGTGATCCACTATACAAAAACTGAAAGACAGCTTGCTTCTCTGTACAGAATTTATACACTTGAATGGGTCACGATAGATTTGGTTATAAACAAACTCAAACGTAAACATCCTGAACGTAAAATAAACCACTCGTGAAATAATAAATACTTCCTATATCGCCTACGTCAATTGACATTGAGTAACAAATTGCCATATGGGTAAGATAGCAGTGACGAATGTTTAATGAGGTCCTCGTATATTGGTGTTGTGGGTATGAACAGTTCCCCAATTTCACTTTATCGTTCCCAAATTATTTTTTATAACCAAATCTACCCTATCCGGGTACGCATTAGCTTATTTAGACTAATATATGTATAGGGGCTCTACAGTAATGTATTGAAGTAAAATAGACATTTATTTAATAATGTTTTGTACTACTTTGAGGTTATGTTACACATTCGCATATAATAACCAGTATTTTTGGTTAGTGACATTTCAAATCAACCGTTTCTGATTTAGAATATTATACTTTAGGAACGATATCGAATTAATATTTGGTCAAGTATTACTTCCATTGGAACTAGTTTCTCTTGCATTCTCTATTTTATTAGCTCTTATTTCTGAAAGAAACTTCTTTTTGTATTTGTTGTATTTTCTTTCTCACAGTAGGCTACACAATTGTCACATCGTCAGAAGAACTGTTATTGATTTGAAACTTTAAGTACAGGCTATGACAATCGACCGATTATATTTATTCAATTCCTTCTATTAGTTCACACTCTCCCTTTATATATCTTGTTTAAATTTTCAATCGTTAATAAAATACTTTTTTATTCATCCACTCGAGTTCAAATACATTTTTTTCAACTTCTTGTGGAAGACACTTGATGTTAATATAGTTTATTCAAATATTAATTCATTACAGTTGGAAAATTTGATAATAAATTAATTTCTGTTTTATATGGTTGAAAACCCTTTCTCAAAAGAGTGAAGGTATACAATATAATTATATTGTCCCATTTGGCTTAAAATAAGTGATAACGTATGATTTCATAAAACAGCTGATTTTATGTTATAGGTTATGTAGTAGGACAGCTGTTTTAACGCATAGGTTACGTTACTTTATTTATATTAATTGTAATTATTTAATAAAAGGTAAGTAAAATAAAAGTTTTTTTTATTGATCTAAGTAGGAGTTGACTTTAAAAATGTTTTGTTTGTATTACTTGTTAATAAAAACGTTTAGGTCCAGGTAGTTATTAAATGTAAAGACTAATGCACATTTGAGTAAGTTACATTTTTCTGCCTTGACGCATTTCGGATTAACTTCATTGTCTAAACTTTAACTGTACTGTTTGCCCTAACTTTGAGCCCGTCTTTATATAAAGTTTATGGAGTGAATCCGAAACGAGTCAACAAAGAAAAACGTTTTTAGTTAGAAAGAGAGAAAAATTTACTCAAATGTATACCAACATTCCTAACAGAAGTAAAAATGATTCATGATATAAATATTAACACAAGTTTACTAGCGAATTGCCGATGTCTTTATTATTACACCCATGGTAAAAGGAGTTAGAGCTACACAAGGACACTTCATAAATATTTCTATTTACTCAGATACATTTACTTCTATTCATCCTCATGTAATTTTCGGTTAACAAATCATCAGATCTTTCTCTCCACTTCCGACAGTTAGTTCGCTTCTTTTGTCTCTAGCACGTTTACCAAGCTTTTATTCACAAGACGCTACAGGCTCAAATATTTACCAAACATTGTTTAATTCCTGTTCTTAATTTACAACCAATTTTGTATTTTTACTTAAAGTGACCAGATGGGGTCGTCACAAACCCTGGCTTTACGAATACAGTATTTTAAGTTTCTACGCCCATAAAGTAGAAACAATACTGTGTGCGGGCCATGACGTCACCAGTCCATACGTCACGAAGGGCGTTCCATGGCTCTGTAATAAAGCTAGATAAGTGCGTTTACATGTAGCCTATGTTGAAATAGTTCGGTTTATTATAAAATTAGGCTCTTGTTGTTTAATAACATTCCAGATAAGATATGACCGGGACTCAAACCTATTGCCTCATCGTGTTAAGGAAAAAAATGGCGACATATATGCTCCGAACTGGGGTTTTTTTTGTCAGTTCTTTTCTGTCATAACCGTTGGGCAAAAAAGTAGCCAGGCTGTTGGAAAGCCGTCGGTTAATGTGAGTGCCGCGCATTGGCGTCGGAGGTATAAAGTCTACTGTACAATATACAATATTTTGATTCATTATATTACAATCAAAATACTGAAAAAAACTCCAATACCACAAAAATAATAAAAAAATAACAAATAAAACATTTTACTTAAGATTAAACCCTTATGTACATTTCGATGACCATGTCATCATCATCAGGGGGCCTTATTACAAAATTATAATCTAGCAGACAAGAAGTTACAAACTAGAGTGACCTTTAGCTTACTTCTATTTGCTAAAGTAAACGTCACTCTTGTTTGTAAATTCTTGTTTACTAGATTGTAATTTTGTGATAAGACGCTCAATTTTACTATTGATGATGATGATGACATGGTCATCGAAATGTAGGCCTACAGAAGGGTTTATTCTCAAGTAACTTGTTTCATTTGTTACTTTCAATTATTTTTGTGATATTGAGGTTTTTTCCAATGTTTTCATTGTAATCTAATATACAAGATGTTCTCGCCTGGTGGACAAGAACTGTACAAGATGGCCTCGCATGATGTACAAGATGTTCTCGCCTGGTGTACAAGAACTGTACAAGATGGCCTCGCATGATGTACAAGATGTTCTCGCCTGGTGGACAAGAACTGTACAAGATGGCCTCGCATGATGTACAAGATGTTCTCGCCTGGTGGACAAGAACTGTACAAGATGGCCTCGCATGATGTACAAGATGTTCTCGCCTGGTGGACAAGAACTGTACAAGATGGCCTCGCATGATGTACAAGATGTTCTCGCCTGGTGGACAAGAACTGTACAAGATGGCCTCGCATGATGTACAAGATGTTCTCGCCTGGTGTACAAGAACTGTACAAGATGGCCTCGCATGATGTACAAGATGTTCTCGCCTGGTGTACAAGAACTGTACAAGATGGCCTCGCATGATGTACAAGATGTTCTCGCCTGGTGGACAAGAACTGTACAAGATGGCCTCGCATGATGTACAAGATGTTCTCGCCTGGTGTACAAGAACTGTACAAGATGACCTCGCATGATGTACAAGATGTTCTCGCCTGGTGGACAAGAACTGTACAAGATGGCCTCGCATGATGTACAAGATGTTCTCGCCTGGTGCACAAGAACTGTACAAGATGACCTCGCATGATGTACAAGATGTTCTCGCCTGGTGGACAAGAACTGTACAAGATGACCTCGCATGATGTACAAGATGTTCTCGCCTGGTGCACAAGAACTGTACAAGATGACCTCGCATAATGTACAAGATGTTCTCGCCTGGTGCACAAGAACTGTACAAGATGACCTCGCATGATGTACAAGATGTTCTCGCCTGGTGGACAAGAACTGTACAAGATGGCCTCGCATGATGTACAAGATGTTCTCGCCTGGTGGACAAGAACTGTACAAGATGGCCTCGCATGATGTACAAGATGTTCTCGCCTGGTGGACAAGAACTGTACAAGATGACCTCGCATAATGTACAAGATGTTCTCGCCTGGTGCACAAGAACTGTACAAGATGACCTCGCATAATGTACAAGATGTTCTCGCCTGGTGGACAAGAACTGTACAAGATGGCCTCGCATGATGTACAAGATGTTGTCGCCTGGTGGACAAGAACTGTACAAGATGACCTCGCATAATGTACAAGATGTTCTCGCCTGGTGGACAAGAACTGTACAAGATGGCCTCGCATGATGTACAAGATGTTCTCGCCTGGTGGACAAGAACTGTACAAGATGACCTCGCATAATGTACAAGATGTTCTCGCCTGGTGCACAAGAACTGTACAAGATGACCTCGCATAATGTACAAGATGTTCTCGCCTGGTGGACAAGAACTGTACAAGATGACCTCGCATAATGTACAAGATGTTCTCGCCTGGTGCACAAGAACTGTACAAGATGACCTCGCATAATGTACAAGATGTTCTCGCCTGGTGCACAAGAACTGTACAAGATGACCTCGCATGATGTATAAGATGTTCTCGCCTGGTGCACAAGAACTGTACAAGATGACCTCGCATAATGTACAAGATGTTCTCGCCTGGTGGACAAGAACTGTACAAGATGGCCTCGCATGATGTACAAGATGTTCTCGCCTGGTGGACAAGAACTGTACAAGATGGCCTCGCATGATGTACAAGATGTTCTCGCCTGGTGGACAAGAACTGTACAAGATGGCCTCGCATGATGTACAAGATGTTCTCGCCTGGTGGACAAGAACTGTACAAGATGACCTCGCATAATGTACAAGATGTTCTCGCCTGGTGCACAAGAACTGTACAAGATGACCTCGCATAATGTACAAGATGTTCTCGCCTGGTGGACAAGAACTGTACAAGATGGCCTCGCATGATGTACAAGATGTTCTCGCCTGGTGGACAAGAACTGTACAAGATGACCTCGCATAATGTACAAGATGTTCTCGCCTGGTGCACAAGAACTGTACAAGATGACCTCGCATAATGTACAAGATGTTCTCGCCTGGTGCACAAGAACTGTACAAGATGACCTCGCATGATGTATAAGATGTTCTCGCCTGGTGGACAAGAACTGTACAAGATGGCCTCGCATGATGTACAAGATGTTCTCGCCTGGTGGACAAGAACTGTACAAGATGACCTCGCATAATGTACAAGATGTTCTCGCCTGGTGCACAAGAACTGTACAAGATGGCCTCGCATGATGTACAAGATGTTCTCGCCTGGTGGACAAGAACTGTACAAGATGGCCTCGCATGATGTACAAGATGTTCTCGCCTGGTGGACAAGAACTGTACAAGATGACCTCGCATAATGTACAAGATGTTCTCGCCTGGTGCACAAGAACTGTACAAGATGACCTCGCATAATGTACAAGATGTTCTCGCCTGGTGCACAAGAACTGTACAAGATGACCTCGCATGATGTATAAGATGTTCTCGCCTGGTGCACAAGAACTGTACAAGATGACGTCGCATAATGTACAAGATGTTCTCGCCTGGTGGACAAGAACTGTACAAGATGGCCTCGCATGATGTACAAGATGTTCTCGCCTGGTGCACAAGAACTGTACAAGATGACCTCGCATAATGTACAAGATGTTCTCGCCTGGTGGACAAAAACTGTACAAGATGACCTCGCATAATGTACAAGATGTTCTCGCCTGGTGCACAAGAACTGTACAAGATGACCTCGAATAATGTACAAGATGTTCTCGCCTGGTGCACAAGAACTGTACAAGATGACCTCGCATGATGTATAAGATGTTCTCGTCTGGTGCACAAGAACTGTCCAAGATGACCTCGCATGATGTACAAGATGTTCTCGCCTGGTGGACAAGAACTGTACAAGATGGCCTCGCATGATGTACAAGATGTTCTCGCCTGGTGGACAAGAACTGTACAAGATGGCCTCGCATGATGTACAAGATGTTCTCGCCTGGTGGACAAGAACTGTACAAGATGACCTCGCATAATGTACAAGATGTTCTCGCCTGGTGGACAAGAACTGTACAAGATGGCCTCGCATGATGTACAAGATGTTCTCGATTGGTGGACAAGAACTGTACAAGATGGCCTCGCATGATGTACAAGATGTTCTCGCCTGGTGGACAAGAACTGTACAAGATGGCCTCGCATGATGTACAAGATGTTCTCGCCTGGTGGACAAGAACTGTACAAGATGGCCTCGCATGATGTACAAGATGTTCTCGCCTGGTGGACAAGAACTGTACAAGATGGCCTCGCATGATGTACAAGATGTTCTCGCCTGGTGGACAAGAACTGTACAAGATGGCCTCGCATGATGTACAAGATGTTCTCGCCTGGTGGACAAGAACTGTACAAGATGGCCTCGCATGATGTACAAGATGTTCTCGCCTGGTGGACAAGAACTGTACAAGATGGCCTCGCATGATGTACAAGATGTTCTCGCCTGGTGGACAAGAACTGTACAAGATGGCCTCGCATGATGATCAAAATGTTCTCGCCTGGTGGACAAGAACTGTACAAGATGACCTCGCATGATGTACAAGATGTTCTCGCCTGGTGGACAAGAACTGTACAAGATGGCCTCGCATGATGTACAAGATGTTCTCGCCTGGTGGACAAGAACTGTACAAGATGACCTCGCATGATGTACAAGATGTTCTCGCCTGGTGGACAAGAACTGTACAAGATGACCTCGCATAATGTACAAGATGTTCTCGCCTGGTGCACAAGAACTGTACAAGATGACCTCGCATGATGTATAAGATGTTCTCGCCTGGTGCACAAGAACTGTACAAGATGACCTCGCATGATGTACAAGATGTTCTAGCCTGGTGCAAAACAACTGTGCAAGATGTTCTCGCCTTTTGTACCAGAACTGTACCAACTGTTTTCACCTGGTGTATAAGAACTGTGCAAGTGGTTCTCGCCTGGTGCACAACAACTGTACAAGATGACCTCGCATGATGTACAAGATGTTCTAGCCTGGTGCAAAACAACTGTGCAAGATGTTCTCGCCTGGTGTACCAGAACTGTACCAACTGTTTTCACCTGGTGTATAAGAACTGTGCAAGTGGTTCTCGCCTGGTGCACAAGAACTGTACAGAATGACCTCGCCTGGTGGACAAGAACTGTCCAAGATGACCTCGCATGATGTACAAGAGGTTCTCGCCTGGTGGACAAGAACTGTACAAGATGACCTCGCATGATGTACAAGATGTTCTAGCCTGGTGCAAAACAACTGTGCAAGATGTTCTCGCCTGGTGTACCAGAACTGTACCAACTGTTTTCACCTGGTGTATAAGAACTGTGCAAGTGGTTCTCGCCTGGTGCACAAGAACTGTACAAAATGACCTCGCCTGGTGGACAAGAACTGTCCAAGATGACCTCGCATGATGTACAAGAGGTTCTCGCCTGGTGGACAAGAACTGTACAAGATGACCTCGCATGATGTACAAGAGGTTCTCGCCTGGTGGACAAGAACTGTACAAGATGACCTCGCATGATGTACAAGATGTTCTAGCCTGGTACAAAACAACTGTGCAAGATGTTCTCGCCTGGTGTACCAGAACTGTACCAACTGTTTTCACCTGGTGTATAAGAACTGTGCAAGAGGTTCTCGCCTGGTGCACAAGAACTGTACAAGATGACCTCGCATGATGTACAAGATGTTCTAACCTGGTGCAAAACAACTGTGCAAGATGTTCTCGCCTGGTGCACAAGAACTGTACAAGATGACCTCGCATGATGTACAAGATGTTCTAACCTGGTGCAAAACAACTGTGCAAGATGTTCTCGCCTGGTGTACCAGAACTGTGCAAGAGGTTCTCGCCTGGTGCACAAGAACTGTACAAGATGACCTTCATGATGTACAAGATGTTCTAGCCTGGTGGAAAGAACTGTGCAAGATGTTCTCGCCTGGTGTACCAGAACTGTACCAACTGTTTTCACCTGGTGTATTAGAACTGTGCAAGAGGTTCTCGCCTGGTGCACAAGAACTGTACAAGATGACCTCGCATGATGTACAAGATGTTCTAACCTGGTGCAAAACAACTGTGCAAGATGTTCTCGCCTGGTGCACAAGAACTGTACAAGATGACCTCGCATGATGTACAAGATGTTCTAACCTGGTGCAAAACAACTGTGCAAGATGTTCTCGCCTGGTGTACCAGAACTGTGCAAGAGGTTCTCACCTGGTGCACAAGAACTGTACAAGATGACCATCATGATGTACAAGATGTTCTAGCCTGGTGGAAAGAACTGTGCAAGATGTTCTCGCCTGGTGTACCAGAACTGTACCAACTGTTTTCACCTGGTGTATAAGAACTCTGCAAGTGGTTCTCGCCTGGTGCAAAAGAACTGTACAAGATGACCTCGCATGATGTACAAGATGTTCTAGCCTGGTGCAAAACAACTGTGCAAGATGTTCTCGCCTGGTGTACCAGAACTGTACCAACTGTTTTCACCTGGTGTGAAAGAACTGTGCAAGTGGTTCTCGCCTGGTGCACAAGAACTGTACAGAATGACCTCGCCTGGTGGACAAGAACTGTCCAAGATGACCTCGGATGATGTACAAGAGGTTCTCGCCTGGTGGACAAGAACTATACAAGATGACCTCGCATGATGTACAAGATGTTCTAGCCTGGTGCAAAACAACAGTGCAAGATGTTCTCGCCTGGTGTACCAGAACTGTGCAAGAGGTTCTCACCTGGTGCACAAGAACTGTACAAGATGACCTCGCATCATGTACAAGATGGTCTCGCCTGGAGTACAAGAACTATACCAACTATTCTCGCCTGGTGTACAAGAACTATACCAGCTATTCTCGCCTGGAGTATAAGAACTATACCAACTATTCTCGCCTGGAGTACAAGGACTATACCAACTATTCTCGCCTGGAGTAGAAGAACTATACCAACTATTCTCGCCTGGAGTAAAAGAACTATACCAACTATTCTCGCCTGGAGTACAAGAACTATACCAACTATTCTCGCCTGGAGTACAAGAACTATACCAACTATACTCGCCTAGTATACAAGAACTATACCAACTATTCTCGCCTGGAGTACAAGAACTATACCAACTATTCTCGCCTGGAGTACAAGAACTATACCCACTATTCTCGCCTGGTGTACAAGAACTATACAAACTATTCTCGCCTGTTGTACAAGAACTGTACCAACTATTCTCGAATGGTGTACAAGAACTTTACAAACTATTCTCGCCTGTTGTACAAGAACTGTACCAACTATTCTCGAATGGTGTACAAGAACTATACCAACTATTCTCGCCTGGTGTACAAGAACTATACCAACTATTCTCGCCTGCTGTACAAGAAATGTACCAACTATTCTCGCCTGGTGTAAATGAACTATACCAACTATTCTCGCCGGGTGTACAAGAAATGTACCAACTATTCTGCTTGGTGTACAAGAACTGTAACAAATATTCTCGCCTGGTATACAAGAACTGTACCAACTATTCTCGCCTGGTGTATAAGAACTGTACCAACTATTCTGCTTGGTGTACAAGAACTGTACCAAATATTCTCGCCTGGTATACAAGAACTGTACCAACTATTCTCGCCTGGTGTATAAGAACTGTACCAACTATTCTCGCCTGGTGTACAAGAACTGTACCAACTATTCTCGCCTGGTGTATAAGAACTGTACCTACTATTCTCGCCGGGTGTACAAGAACTGTACCAACTATTCTCGCCTAGTGTACAAGAACTGTGTCCAACTATTCTCGCTTGGTGTACAAGAACTGTACCAACTATTCTCGCCTAGTATAAATGAACTGTACTAACTATTCTCGCCTGGTGTACAAGAACTGTAACAACTATTCTCGTCTGATGTACAAGAACTGTACCAACTAATCTCGCCTGGTTTACAAGAACTAAAGGCTACAAACTATTCTCGCCTGGTGTAAAAGAACTATACCAACTATTCTCGCCTGGTGTACAAGTACTGTACCAACTATTCTCGCCTGCTGTACAAGAAATGTACCAACTATTCTGCTTGGTGTACAAGAACTGTACCAAATATTCTCGCCTGGTGTATAAGAACTGTAACAACTATACTCGCCTGGTGTACAAGAACTTACCAACTATTCTCGTCTGGTGTATAAAAACTGTACCAACTATTCTCGCCTCGTGTACAAGAACTGTACCAACTATTCTCGCCGGGTGTACAAGAACTGTACCAACTATTCTCGCCTAGTGTACAAGAACTGTGTCCAACTATTCTCGCTTGGTGGATAAGAACTGTACCAACTATTCTCGCCTAGTATAAAAGAATTGTACCAACTATTCTCGCTTGGTGGATAAGAACTGTACCAACTATTCTCGCCGGGTGTACAAGAACTGTACCAACTATTCTCGCCTAGTGTACAAGAACTGTGTCCAACTATTCTCGCTTGGTGGATAAGAACTGTACCAACTATTCTCGCCGGGTGTACAAGAACTGTACCAACTATTCTCGCCTAGTGTACAAGAACTGTGTCCAACTATTCTCGCTTGGTGGATAAGAACTGTACCAACTATTCTCGCCGGGTGTACAAGAACTGTACCAACTATTCTCGCCTAGTATAAAAGAATTGTACCAACTATTCTCGCTTGGTGGATAAGAACTGTACCAACTATTCTCGCCTAGTATAAAAGAATTGTACCAACTATTCTCGCTTGGTGGATAAGAACTGTACCAACTATTCTCGCCGGGTGTACAAGAACTGTACCAACTATTCTCGCCTAGTGTACAAGAACTGTGTCCAACTATTCTCGCTTGGTGGATAAGAACTGTACCAACTATTCTCGCTTGGTGTACAAGAACTGTAACAACTATTCTCGTCTGATGTACAAGAACTGTACCAACTAATCTCGCCTGGTTTACAAGAACTAAAGGCTACAAACCATTCTCGCCTGGTGTAAAAGAACTATACCAACTATTCTCGCCTGGTGTACAAGTACTGTACCAACTATTCTCGCCTTGAGTACAAGAACTGTACCAACTATTCTCGCCTGGTGTACAAGTACTATACCAACTATTCTCGCCTGGTGTACAAGTACTGTACCAACTATTCTCGCCTGGTGTACAAGAACTGTACCAACTATTCTCGCTTGGTGTACAAGATCAATACAAACTATTCTTGCCTGGTGTACAAGTACTGTACCAACTATTCTCGCCTTGAGTACAAGAACTGTACCAACTATTCTCGCCTGGTGTACAAGAATTATACCAACTATTCTCGCCTGGTGTACAAGAACTATACCATCTATTCTCGCCTGGTGCATAAGAACTATACCAACTATTCTCGCCTGGTGTACAAGTACTGTACCAACTATTCTCGCATGGTGTACAAGTACTGTACCAACTATTCTCGCCTGGTGTATAAGACCTAAACCAACTATTCTCGCCGGTGTACAAGTACTGTACCAACTATTCTCGCCTGGTGTACAAGATCTGTACCAACTATTCTCGCTTGATGTACAAGAACTATACCAACTATTCTCGCCTGGTGTACAAGTTCTGTACCAACTATTCTCGCCTGGTGTACAAGAACTATACCAACTATTCTCGCCTGGTGTACAAGAACTGTAGGCTACCAACTATTCTCGCCTAGTGTACAAGAAGTATACCAACTATTCTCGCCTGGTGTAAAAGAACTATACCAACTATTCTCACCTGGTGTATAAGTACTGTAACAACTATTCTCGCCTGGTGTACAAGAACTGTACCAACTATTCTCGCTTGGTGGATAAGAACTATACCAACTATTCTCGCCTGGTGTAAAAGAACTGTACCAACTATTCTCGCCTGGTGTACAAGTACTGTACCAACTATTCTTGCCTGGTGTACAAGATCTATACCAACTATTCTCGCCTGGTGTACAAGAACTATACCAACTATTCTCGCCTGGTGTACAAGAACTATAGCAACTATTCTCGCGTGGTGCGCAAGAACTATACCAACTATTCTCGCCTGGTGTACAATTACTGTACCAACTATTCTCGCCTGGTGTACATGAACTGTACCAACTATTCTTGCCTGGTGTACAAGAACTATACCAACTATTCTCGCCTGGTGTACAAGTACTGTACCAACTATTCTCGCCTGGTGTACAAGAACTGTACCAACTATTCTCGCTTGATGTACAAGAACTATACCAACTATTCTCGCCTGGTGTACATGTACTGTACCAACTATTCTCGCCTGGTGTACAAGTTCTGTACCAACTATTCTCGCCTGGTGTACAAGAACTATACCAACTATTCTCGCCTGGTGTACAAGTTCTGTACCAACTATTCTCGCCTGGTGTACAAGAACTATACCAACTATTCTCGCCTGGTGTACAAGAACTGTAGGCTACCAACTATTCTCGCCTAGTGTACAAGAAGTATACCAACTATTCTCGCCTGGTGTAAAAGAACTATACCAACTATTCTCACCTGGTGTATAAGTACTGTAACAACTATTCTCGCCTGGTGTACAAGAACTGTACCAACTATTCTCGCTTGGTGGATAAGAACTATACCAACTATTCTCGCCTGGTGTAAAAGAACTGTACCAACTATTCTCGCCTGGTGTACAAGTACTGTACCAACTATTCTTGCCTGGTGTACAAGATCTATACCAACTATTCTCGCCTGGTGTACAAGAACTATACCAACTATTCTCGCCTGGTGTACAAGAACTATAGCAACTATTCTCGCGTGGTGCGCAAGAACTATACCAACTATTCTCGCCTGGTGTACAATTACTGTACCAACTATTCTCGCCTGGTGTACATGAACTGTACCAACTATTCTTGCCTGGTGTACAAGAACTATACCAACTATTCTCGCCTGGTGTACAAGTACTGTACCAACTATTCTCGCCTGGTGTACAAGAACTGTACCAACTATTCTCGCTTGATGTACAAGAACTATACCAACTATTCTCGCCTGGTGTACATGTACTGTACCAACTATTCTCGCCTGGTGTACAAGTTCTGTACCAACTATTCTCGCCTGGTGTACAAGAACTATACCAACTATTCTCGCCTGGTGTACAAGTACTGTACCAACTATTCTCGCCTGGTGTACAAGAACTGTTCCAACTATTCTCGCTTGGTGTACAAGAACTATACCAACTATTCTCGCCTGGTGTACAAGAACTGTAGGCTACCAACTATTCTCGCCTGGTGTACAAGAACTATACCAACTATTCTCGCTTGGTGGATAAGAACTATACCAACTATTCCTGCCTGGTGTACAAGAACTGTACCATTTATTCTCGCTTGGTGTAAAAGAACTGTATCAACTATTCTCGCCTGGTGTACAAGAACTGTACCAACTATTCTCGCCTGGTGTACAAGAACTGTACCAACTATTCTTGCCTTCTGTACAAGAACTATACCAACTATTCTCGCCTGGTGTACAAGTTCTGTACCAACTATTCTCGCCTGGTGTACAAGAACTATACCAACTATTCTCGCCTGGTGTACAAGTACTGACCAACTATTCTCGCCTGGTGTACAAGAACTGTACCAACTATTCTCGCTTGGTGGATAAGAACTGTACCAACTATTCTCGCTTGGTGTACAAGAACTATACCAACTATTCTCGCCTGGTGTACAAGTACTCTACCAACTATTCTCGCCTGGTGTACAAGAACTGTACCAACTATTCTCGCTTGGTGGATAAGAACTGTCCCAACTATTCTCGTTTGGTGTATAAGAACTGTACCAACTATTTTCGCTTGGTGGATAAGAACTGTACCAACTATTCTCGCTTGGTGTATAAGAACTGTACCAACTATTTTCGCTTGGTGGATAAGAACTGTACCAACTATTCTCGCTTGGTGGATAAGAACTGTACCAACTATTCTCGCTTGGTGTATAAGAACTGTACCAACTATTTTCGCTTGGTGGATAAGAACTGTACCAACTATTCTCGCTTGGTGGATAAGAACTGTACCAACTATTCTCGCTTGGTGGAAGAACTGTACTAGTTGTTCTCTCCTTATAGCTACGTAAATGCTAGAAAGTCCTTTAATATGCTTTGTACAGTGCTGGCGATGTCTTATCTTTATAGAATTATCCCTTTCTCTTTGTGGCTTTCAGAGGAGCACCCAATTTAACTACTATCACCTACAAGAGAGGCACAAGGGTTAAGCAATTGACAATCAAAATATACACTACATACAAGATTCACTGCATACAAGATTCACTACATACAACTCCACCATTTCAAAATAAGTGGATATTTAAATGTTTATAATTACTTGTCAGATGACTTTAAAGACTTCCATTTTGAACCCTACAATATCTCGATACATTTAATCCACTGCTTATGTCCAGAGCTTGACCACTCCCCCGGTAGGTTTGTTACCGAAATGTTCTGTTCCTCCAGCGATGGAATACTGGATCACTGCCTACCTACTAGGAATAGGAAAGAATTGTGGGCGTGGCAAGGATTAGGTACGGATAGAAAATCCCCTGATAGAGGATATAGGAGAACATGGGATCACGTGAAAAGGGGAATATGCATGAAGTATACCTACTCTTTATTGGCGTAATAAAAATGTCTCCAGTTACGTCCCTTGGGAGAAAAATGATAGATGGAATTCAGAAGGTCTAAAGGAAGAATATAACCATCTGCTGGTAGTGGAAATAGGGTAAAACTACAGGAAAATAAAATAATGCAAACTCTGCTACATTTTTGTATCGAAATTTAATTGTCATATTTGTTTATAAAACCCGCTATAGCTGATGGTTTTGAATGGTTTAAGGGCTGCTATTTAGAAACTTATATTTCTATAAGAAAAACTTTACTCTTTTGGAAACAATTTGTAAACGTGTAACATTTTGACAATCGTAGGCTACACCATTCTTATCGTTTTTTTTTTTAAATTTAGTTTTAAGGTAACCACCTACTAATTTTACTATAAATTGGAAATGGCTTTATGTAAGGTTTAAGGTCCATCAGTAGAGGCTTTAGGGAGTACCGAAGCATCGTGTAAGAAGGGTTGCAGAGCTTGCCACCTACCGTGGTGGCGAGAAGCGTCTACCGCCCAGCTTTCTTTCTGAAACCACAGGGAGGTCTTTATCACCATCGCGGAGTCATTTCTTAAACCCGTTTATTTACACCTTTTAATATAATTACAAACATTTTAAAGCATTAAATCTAGTTTCAACACCCTCATCTTTGGTGTAATGATTAAACCCAATGCGCTTATGGGCTGTAAGTCGACTCTGTTGATGGTGGTTTGGCTGTCAAAACAAAATTCAGTTTTGGAATAGTAAAATGATATTATGTAATTTGGTTTAGCCTATTTATCATTACAAGTTAGTTAAACGTTCGCACAGCTTTATAATTATTTCTCTTCTACGCTCTTGCATGTCTATAATAAAATCTGCTAGTTTCTTTTATTATCTTAATGCCATCATCAATTAAAGTGTATTTAACAACATAATGCGGCGACTGCCTGGTGACATTAATTGCATCACTCGTAAGAGTTTCGTTTAACGACTGATCGCATGTTTAAGAGTTACTAAGCGACACTCATCAACAGACGTAACAGATAGATACTTAGTAGGTTTACCTATCAACAGACGTAACAGATAGATACTTAGTAGGTTTACCTATCAACAGACGTAACAGATAGATACTTAGTAGGTTTACCTATCAACAGACGTAACAGATAGATACTTAGTAGGTTTACCTATCAACAGACGTAACAGATAGATACTTAGTAGGTTTACCTATCAACAGACGTAACAGATAGATAGGCCTACTTAGTAGGTTTACCTATCAACAGACGTAACAGATAGAGAGGCCTACTTAGTAGGTTTACCTATCAACAGACGTAACAGATAGATACTTAGTAGGTTTACCTATCAACAGACGTAACAGGTAGATACTTAGTAGGTTTACCTATCAACAGACGTAACAGATAGATACTTAGTAGGTTTACCTATCAACAAACGTAACAGATAGATACTTAGTAGGTTTACCTATCAACAGACGTAGAGGTAGGCCTACGTCTAAAGTACAAGTGATATAAAGAAAAATATTTTAAAGTAAATTTTCACTTAGGTCAACAAAGAAAAATTTAATTTAACTACTTTTTATTAAATAATTACAATTAATATAAATAAAGTAATAACCTAAGCGTTAAAACAGCTGTTCTACCACATAACCTATAATATAAAATCAGCTGTTTTATGAAATCATATTTTATTACTTATTTTCAGTCAAATGGGACGAAATAACAATATTGAACACACTGCGAATTATGTGAAAAGTTGTTCACCCATTTAAAACTAAAATCAATTCATTATTAAATATATATAAGTGATTAATATTTAAACAAACTGTATTAACATCAATTATCATCCAATTCAAGTTTTAAAAAAGTATTTTATTAACGATTCAATTTTTGAATAGGCAAAGGAAAGAGTGAACTGAAGGAATTGAAATAAACATCTGAAAATAACTACTTACTAGAATTTTAGTTTTTGTTTTTGTTTAAAATATTGAACAAAGTATATCTTTTGTCCAAAATGTCTCCTGGGAACTGAAATAGCTCCCAGTGGTATTATATAGAGTGGGGGTGCTTATTTTGGATCCTAGATTTCCCCGTCCTTGCCTAGTATCGAAAAACTATAAAAAGTAGCTACTTTTTATTACATAATTATTATGAATATAAATAAATTAACAACCTATGCGTTAAAACAGCTGTTCTACCACATAGCCTATAACATAAAATCAGGTGTTTTATGAAATCATATGTTGTCACTTATTTTAAGCCAAATGAAACGAAATACCTATATTGCATACCTTGCCCCTTTTGTGAAAATTGTTTCTCCTATATAAAACTAAAACTAATTAATTAAATTTAATTAATGAATTTATATTTTTTTAAAACTGGATTAACATCAAGTGTCATCTACTACAAGTTTAAAAAATGTATTTGAACTTAAGTGGATGTATAAGAAGTATTTTTTTAACGATGGAAAATAAGATATTTAAGGACGGTAACTTGGCCTACGACTACTCATTATTACCATTAATACTCATTCCCACAGGGAATTTCGTCCTGATGGCTGAAAAAAACACACTGAAATTCTTTGGTGCTACCGTGGTTAGAACCCAGGATCTTTAGTATAGTAGCAAGGGCTCTACCTAATATAGCACTCAGCCGCCTACTAGGTGGAATTTTATAGAATTGGAAGTGTAAAGTAGTTGTCATATCTCTACAGGAAGAATGGCCGGTAAAGTCTGGGCTTTAGTCTAGGTTCTAGGAGACGCCACCTCAAGCAAGAGATAAGCGTTTGGGAAGTGAGGAGCTTTTGCAAACTCAAAAGCCCTGAAAGATGTCATCGGAACTAAATAGAGACACCGGGGTTAGAGGCGAGAGAGCTGTTAAAATCATCACCCTATATGGAACAGTTTTGATTGGCTGGATATTTTGGACGTTTTAGACTCAATGTTTACTTAGAACTGGACAATTTGGGCATAAGAATAAACTGGTAGCGAGGTAAGGGCGCGAGGCTAGGGGCTTCAAGGTACTGATCTCCTTTTTCACTTTCTTCTTGTACGATTTTCCACAAAGCGCTCTGGCTCTGAAAGAGTAACAGATTGGAAAAACTGGTTTGGAAGCTCTCTGTGAACAAGGGAGAAATCGTAGTTTCTGATTATCCCCTCCTAGAGCAGGGAGGTGAACATTCCAGGCCTTATAGTATTCCTTCGGGTTCATAAAGATTGCTACCACGAGTCGTGACCCTTCGTAGAAGTAGGGGAAACGAAGAGAAGTAGTAAAACGAAGTAGATAGTACTGTATTTCTGTGCTAAGTATTTCTATTTTCATTCCATTTTACTCAATTCTTACTATTAGACACTCTCCCTATGTAGGCTATATCTTGTTGAAATTCTTAATCGTTATAAAATACTTTTCATTCATCCACTCAGGTTCAAATACATTTTTTTAAAACTGTTAGTGAATGATACTTGATGTTAATATAGTTTTTTTCAAATATTACAGTAGAACCTCTGTAATTCATCACGTTCGGGACCGATGGGTGATAAACTCGAGACAAAGACGAATTACGGAAGTCGTAAAATTAACATGCAATTGTGAGTAAAATTAGCTCATAAATCGTAGGTTATGTAATGTAATTAATATTGCACATGAATTATTTAAGCCGGCCGAAAAACTCAACCACACTCTAAAAACACAGTACCCTGCAGTATAGTTTGTAATTACAAATACAGTAAGTTGCTCTATTTTCATAAAAGACACACAAATATACTATAGTGCCTTGTAAGAACATTAACACTAGTAAGAAAAAATACGGTGTATTAAAAATGTATTTACGATTTATAAAGATATAAAATGTTTGTCATATTTTTTGTATTAAAGAATTAGTTTCTGATGGCGCCTATAATACGCGACGGTGCAGACGATGTTTGTGGTCACTATGACGAATTAAAGAGGTTCTACTGTAATTCATTAATTAAATTTAATAAGGAATTAATTTTATCTCTTTATGGAAGAAAACATTTCACAAAAGGGGCAAGGTATGCAATTTAGTGATTTCGTCCCATGGCTTAAAATAAGTGATAGCATATGATTGCAAAAATCAACTGATTTTATGTGATCGGTTATGTTGTAGAACAGCTGTATTAACGCGTAGGTTATGTTACTTTATTTAAAATAGTTGTAATTATATAATAAAAAGTAACTGAAATAAGCATTTTATTTGTTGAAAAATACCTAAGCCGGAATTCACTTTGAAAATTGACTTTTCAGAATTGACCGAGCAGGAATTGATTTTTTGTTCAAATTACTTGTTATCTAATAAAGAAATGTAGAAATGGTACGTACCAATGAGTCCCAGAAAGAGTCTGTTTAAAAAGGAATTAGTTTGAATACAGTTTAAAATTAGTTAAATACTGGAGAAAATAAATTTAGGTCTAAAGTATATCTATCTAATCGTTGCACTTTCAGTGCAATTGCGCGACACAGGTGTTACAGACGCGGAGTTGGACGTGTAGAAGCGAGGCGAGACCAACTAAAGTCCGAAGAAATTAGAGCGGAAGAAACGACAAACACGTTGCGCGTAAGAACAACGGGGATTCGCGCTTGGGAATTTCCAGCGCGTCTATAAGCGGGTACAGCGCATTCTTGCACAGTTGCAGAGAAAGTGTGGGTAATGCGGGCAGCTTTGGGACTTTGTCTAGGCCTAATTGTTTCACATGCTTGCATATGTCGACCCGTATTCTGGAGTTAAATCATTTTACATTGTAAAAGACATTTACAAATTGAGGAAATCGTTCTTGGGAGGTATAGGAAACTGTTTTATACAGGTAGATATTTCTTAATGCCCAAATAAAGAGTATGTTTTTGCTCGTTTCATACCTTGACCCGATAGATGGGTCATCCTCAGTGTAGCAACCCGAAATATTATACTCCCTACCACCGAGCGTCAGAAGGACAACGTCCCTTCCAAGGGTGTCGTGCCGCTTGCGACTCTTCTATTGAATACCAGTATATAGGCTATCAACTAAACTCAAAGGCTAAAGTCAAAATAGTCGACTCAAAATCTTACAAAAAATTAGTTTTTAATAAACACACACACAACAAACTAGTTTCGGCGACGATGTCGCCTTCTTCAGTGCTTGGCTTCTACTCCAAGTAGTACTACTACTCCGAGTAGTTGCCAAGCACTGAGGAAGGCGAAATCGTCGCCGAAACTAGTTTGTCGTGTGTGTGTTTATTAAAAACTTATTTGTGTGAGATTTTGAGTTCACTATTTTGACTTTTACCTTTGTGAATAGTTCTCACAAGCTAAGCTCTAATTAACTAAAAATCAACTAAACTATCGATTTAAACCAATATTGGATCCAATGAACAATCGTATCCAACAGTCTGTCGTATTGTAAGGAAGCCTGTTCCGCTAGTTGTAAGGAACCAATAACAATCATTCATAGCATTATGGAGAACGCTAAAGAAGGCAACGTCAAACTAATAGAATGTTTGTACTATATCACTCAGCAGTGGTTGGAAAATGCTACCATACCACGTCTCATATGGAATGTAGATGGCAGGAACTCCAAGTTAAATGCCTTGGTTGGAAGGAAGACACCCAGCATTTTTTCTCTCATGGAGAAGATAAAAGTAATAACTATGGAGACATCTTTCATTTTAAAATTTAATGAACTTGGAGAAATGGGAATAAATAGGATAAACGTATTCAAAAAACTCGACCAGAGAATACAAAATATCCATGATGAGTTCAAAAACAGAGGTGACTTGAAAACATGTTTAAGTGCATTGAACTATGTAAATAAGTTGGAGTGAACAAAAAAGTCACATAGACGCTATAGACTAGGGGCCTAATTGTATAACTAGTTAATTTTAAACACTGATTATAAAGTAAAAGAAAAATAAATAAATAAAATAAAATCGAAAAAATAAAGTTTGAAAGTAAGCAATTTTGATAAGTAAAAAAAATAAACAAATGGTTGCTTAAAGTCCAACCCCAAACCGGCCCGTGGCAGCAGCGGGAAACTAGTGGTACGCTAATACACACTAGGATAATATGGGGATCTGGCAGACTATATTTTTTGACACGCATTAATACTTTTCTCTGGAACAAGGGGTCGCATGTGGCACAGTATGCCAAGAGCTTGGTCGCAACTGGCACGTAACCCTTCCAAGCAGAACAAAAAGTTTTGTGAGTTTAACTCCCCATAAGGATTGTAAACTTTCTCTAATTCTTTCTGGGCTAAACAACTACTTTTAATTAGCCTGTTTTGTGACAAATTTTATATAAACGTCAAACTCTCATAGCGAATAAGTCGTTATGAACACTGAGTCAGAAATAGTAATTTATTGACTCAAACGCTGTTTCGATTTAAATGATGGGGTTCTTGTATGGGAAACATTTGTTCAAGAAGAACGTGCAGAGGAGCTTCCATAATAGCGCTGTCGGGCAGATTGGGGAAGCGGTCACAAAACTAGGACAAGAAAGGACGTAACAACTATCATGTCATTGGAGTAGCAAAGACCTTGCACAGAACGGTGACTCAAAAACGTTCCGTCTACGGTCTTTGTGCAGAAGTGCGGATCACGACAGGGTTTTCAGAGTAGACCTGGAATGGAAAAATTAAAATTGTAAACGAAGAAAGTAAAGCAAGAACCTATTTCATAGCACTATTATCAGTCACTCCCAGCTTCGATACAATCTACATGCAGTATTCAATTATTTACTGATGTGATATAAGCAAGTAGATAGGAACTGTGTCGCGAAATAAGCGACCACTACGGATTTTCTACCTGCGCCTAGAGTCTTAATCTTCCAGTGAAATGAGCAGCAGGTGAAATATGCGACCATCACAGAATTATACCTGCTCTGGGTATACCACACTCTTCTAAGAGAGTTTGAACTGTTAGATTCTTTTATATTGTTTTCTGATTCCATCACACTTTAACCAGGCTTTGGACTGGTTCAATGGTAATAAATCCATTCTATCTTGTAGAGGTGTTTAAAATCACCCTTAAGAAAGCTTCAATGATCTTTTTTATATTTATGTTTTATAAAGTTTTTTATTGCTTTATAATATTTTATTAACTATTTCCATAAGTTTATATTTATTTCAATATTTTTGTATCTTTATTATTTCTATGATCGTCAACTTAATCTAGGTTTGGAAGGTAGGAGAGAGTACAGACACAAGCCTTTATGTCACCATTTTCTTCTTATTTCTTCATTGTTTTTCCATAGCTGTATCCACTTTCTTATACTTCAGCTTTCTCCGTTTTCCTTCCAAGTTTAACAGTAATTGGTAGTGGAAGTGTAGCTTGGTCGCTTATTTCATGCATCCTGGATTCGGTCCCCTTGGTTGAATGACCTTGGAGACGGTACAGGGGTAGTTTGGCTTATTTCGCATATTCCGTGATGTGTCGCTTCTCAAGCTGGTCGCTTTTTTTATACATTCATCCCGAAAAGTATCAGTTAAAAGGACGATGGGTAAGCTGAGAACAGATCAATTAAATCTGTCCAAGCTGTTTCATACTAGTCAGGGACGGGAAAATCTAGGGATTCAAAATAGGCACGGGACCTTGTATAAGTTGGGACCGGGAGCTCTTTCAGTTGCCAGGAGACATTTCAATGTTTTGAACAAATAAAATGATGTAAGTAGTTAAGTTCACATGCTTATTTCGATTCCTTCTTTCAGTTCACACTTTCCTTCGCCTATATATATATATATATATATATATATATATATATATATATATATATATATATATATATATATATATATACATACAGTATATATATATATATATATATATATATATATATATATATACAGTATATATATATATATATATATATATATATATATATATATATATATATATCTTGTTCAAAACTTCAATCGTTAATACAATACATTTTGTTCATCCACTGAAATTCAAATACATTTCTAAAACTTGTAGTGGATGCCACTTGATGTTAATACAGGTTTTTTCAAATATTAACACCTTAATTAAATTTAATATTGAATAATTATACTTTTATATAGCAGAAAAACGTTTCACAAAAGGGGCAAGCTAAGCAATTTAGTTATTTCGTCCCATTTGGCTTGAAATAAGTGATAACATATGATTTTATAAAACAGCTGATTTTATGTTATAGGTTAAGTGGTAGAACAGCTGTTTTAACTCATAGGTTATGTTACTTTATTTATATTGATAGTAATTATTTAATAAAAAGAAACTAAAATATTCGTTTTGACCTAAGAAGGAATTGACTTTAAACAATGTTTTTTTTAAATTTCTTGTTAAAATTCCGTACAAATAAATCAACAATACTAAATAAGTAAGACAAATTTTACCGTAATTACAGTTTTTAGATGGAATACTGAGCTAATAATTGCCATATTTTATTACTACATAAGCAGTCGCTACATTATAATGTTTATACGAGTATTTACAAATGCGTAGGATTTAGAAATCTGGATGCTTCCCTCATGCCAAAAACTCAATAATTAAATTTAAAAACTGTAACATTTGTGTATTTACTGCAAGAAATATAATCTCTTAGGCAATAATATGCGTGCAGAGTTGTAGAATCACACAAAATTACAAGAACCAACTACAGTTCTATCTAGACTGGAAGCATACACGTTAATTAATTATTTATTTGTAAAAGAATTTATTACTTAACAGTGCACATCAAATCATCTCCACAGAAAATCTTTAATTTCTCAAATATTTTGTATACTTAAATTTTTAAACATAGGGTGACTAGAGCATAAAAATGGCTCCTATCGTTCTGCCCCTGCCCTACCCGTTCCCTTCAAAATCAGGGGTAGAAACATGTTTTGAACCCCTCGTGTATAATCTAGGTTTACTTTTACACGAAAAGCTGATGTTTATTTCACTAGGTGAAGAACTGATTTTAGGGGAATATGATGACGATTATGTTTATAATAATAACAGTAGACCTAATAGCCGCTAATAATAATAGGCCCAATAATAATAATAATAATAATAATGTAATAATTTTAAGGAAATGGAGCTACATTTTAAACTTAAATATGTTAGAATATATCACGCACCGTAGAGTAGGTGTTTAGGTATAACGTATGTCTGCCGCTAAGTTGATGAACAACATAATTAAACAGATATACTTACTATCTACCAATGATAGCTTTGCCTCTGGAAATCGAAGACGGAATAGAGCAAGCCAGTAATTAGGAAATACAGTAACATCTGCCACTGTTCTTATATCGCCTTGTTCGTCAGTGGTAAGCGTTACTATGGCGAGTCTCTTGGTAGTCGTTACGTCCGACAACCGTCTCACCCGACAGAGGCAAAGTTGTTGCGGCAGACTATAAATAGCTGTTGTTAAATCGAATAGTAATAACACGGTTGTAGCTAGCTTGAGATATACAACCAACAATTATACGTATCTGGGTTGGCTACAGGGATACACGGATGTTGACGTCATGATTGTAGCCTACATCTGACGCCCTATTTGGAGGTTTTTCTTTCCCGTTCTTCTTTATACTTGAGCATTTTACCTCACACTTACGAACGTAATTCTAGCCTTTCACAATAGCCGTTCTCTTTTGGGGAGATCGAACAGCAAGATCGTGTGATATGTAAGTGACACGATTGCTTACAGGAATAACAGGCCTACTATAAAACGGAATATTTTCTTACACGGAAAATTCCACTAATGCAAACCCTTAAGTTCTGAAGAACATTGTAGTAAACTGAGTGCATGTAGTCAATGAGCTCGTATAAAAGTTTAAATATGAAAATATAATTAAAAACAGTTTCAACTTGTAAAATAGAAAAATTTGGTAAACCAAAATTTATTTTTAAACACACCAAAATTTAAAAAACTTCGATGATGACAGTAGAAATATTTAAAATTTTGAATAAAATTAAAAAAACTTCAAATCACAACACACACACACACAAAATACGTTTTTTTCCAAAACGTTTATTAATGAAACACAATACTATGTTGCACTACATTACCACATAGGCCTACAAAGTGTCCGGCTACGATAAATTTGGTTATAAAAAAATCAATAAAAATACTTTTTAATTAATAATTACAATTAAATTATAAATATATAGGCCTATAGCCTATATATATATATATATATATATATATATATATATATATATATATATATATATATATATACACACATATGACCGAATCACAATATCAAGTGTCAAATAAAAAGCGTAATTAATTATTTAAATTTAAGAATTAAATTTAAATAATGAATAAGTATTTGAAATATCTCTTAACATCAAGTGTTATCCACTACAAGTTTAAAAAATGTAGCCAATTTGAAGTTGAGTTGATGATAAAACGTATTTTACTAAGGATTGAAATTTGAACAAGATATATAGGCCTAAATATATATAGGGAGAGTGTGAACTAACAGAAGAAATTGAAAAATAATGATTACTATTGCACGAGGTATTAGTAAATAGAAGAATGCGTTGAAAATGGCCGCCTCATAGCAAGCAGCGACGCAAAACCGTTTACCAAAATGGAGGCCGCTTCACGAGAGAACACGTTGGATATTTAATAGAATTTATTTTTAGCTATATTCCAATGCAGTAAAATACAAAGCTCGTTTTATAATAAACGTAATTTCAAAATGTTTTGCGTGTAATGAAAAACAAATTTTGTGTCTTTTTTAAATTTAAAATTTTGGGTATCGTCACCAGGTTTTATTGTTTCCGTGATCCTGAAGAGTTTCTGCATCGCGCGATGTAATGTTTTTACCCTATCTGTTACGTGTAGAGAGGAAAGAATGACCCTGTAGGTCTAAAAGATTCCCCTATTACAGGTAATAGAAATATCTTCCCGTAGGATTTCCCGGAACAAGTCGAAATCAACCAGAATTTACAGAAATTGCCAAAATGAAAGGACTTTCTTCTAAGAGACCTGAATATAGTGAAGAAATTCATTGCGAAGAAACAGAGGCAAATTAAAAAGGTAATTAAAATTAACTTTAGTTTGAAGGACTAAAATTAAACCCGGAAACTAAAACAATAGACTATGCCAGCCAAGCGCTACAAAACCGTTACGTACTGTAAGCTGGTGCTGTTCCCAGTATTGGCCATATTTCTGGTGACGCTTTTCGAAGGCTCTGCATCAATCAGAACTTCCCACGTACTCTATACAGTCTTGAATGATGACGTTGTTTCTCTGAAACGCGTCAACATGAAGATGTATATGCAATTAACAATACAACAATACAAAATATTTAAAAAAAACTAATGATCAAAATAATATAGGTTAAATTATTATGTACATTTCGATAACCAAGTCATCGTCAGAGGTTACACGTAAATGGTTACGATTCAAAACCATTGTTAGAGTTAATTTAATTAGAGTTTAGCTAGTGAGAACTTTTCACAACATTAAAAATTAAAACAGATTACTCTAAATCTCACTACACATTAGTTTATTAATAGCAGCACTGATGAAGGCGACATCGTCGTCGAAACTAGTTTGTTTGTTTAAATAAACTAGTGTGATTGTGTTAATATAGTAGTGTGTTTTAATAAACTAGTGTGTTTGTTATAAAAAGCTACTGTGTTTGTTTTAATAAACTAGCGAGTTTGTTTTAATAAACTAGTGAGTGGTAATTTAAAGTAAACTGTTTTAATTTTTACCGTTGTTGATTATTAGAATTCATTGTTTTTATAGTCTGGTGATGATGATTTTACGTGAAATACTGATGAAAAAAATAACTACAATAGTTATCTGACGGAAGTGATGTTGAGAACAGTTCTTAAATGACAACGCGTTCGTGCATGGAGGTGAATACGTAAACATGCCCAAATTTGGGAATAATTTGTTGTTGTGTGTCTCTTTTGATGGTGGCGTCAAAACACAGATAACTGTTCTCCTTAACCCGGTTCTGAAATTCAGAAAAGAGAAATAGACTATTCTTTTTTTGTTCTATCAACCTGTGGAACGCTTTTTGTGTGTATTTTGTTAGTGTTTGGAAACCTTTTATTGCACTATGAATGGTGGTATAAATTGCTATAATTTATTACCGTTCGTTGGCTTCTTTTATCGTTTTATGACGCCTATTTGTTAGCAAAACACGAAAAAACGCGTCTGTATTGGGACTCTGTAACATAAACACTTGGGATCATTTGAAAGAGTTTATTGGTAATTCCTGGTCATATGGGCTACTCAGCTTCGGTTTTCCCTTTTCACATGTGTTACTCTGGAGTGACGGAAATAATAAATATTGGGTAAAATTTGAAACCTTAATGTACCAACGCACGCAAGACTGAATTAAATCCAAGATTTTAATAAAACACATCACTATGTTTTACTATATTAGGCCTGCTATAGCTATAAAGTACCCTGTGATCCCGGGAATGTTGAAGTCGTTGGTAAAGGGAACGAAGATGTAAACAGCTTGTCCAGCTTTATCAAGCCTACTTGTAGAAGCATGGCTTCATACATTTCTATAATGTCAAAATTTAAGACATTGGTAGGTCTATATTTTGTAATTTTGTCGACAGTTATGTTCACCTAATTGTGAAAGTTTAGAAGTAAAACAAGTAATATATATATATATATATATATATATATATATATATATATATATATATATATATATATATATATATAAAATACGTTTTCTTGTTTAATAATTTAAAACTACACAGGTTATTCAAATACAAGAATATTTATTATTTTATATCCATGGATATAAAATAATAAATATTCTTGTATTTGAATAACCTGTGTTGTTTTAAAATATATATATATATATATATATATATATATATATATATATATATATATAAATTTATTTTAGTTTATTTTTATTTTATAATTACAACTAATATAAATATGTATGTAGATATGTCAGAATAGCAATATTAAGGGGGCAAAAAAAGCAATTTTCTATTTCCTTTCTATGTATGGTGTTTATTATTTGTAGCCTACTATAATTGGTTGGTATTATGGTTGGTGTACTATTATTTTTGTTTGTTACTATTTACACGCTTTCTTGTTTTTGTCGATAGAATTGTGTTGTAGTTTCTTCTCGCATTGACCTTTTTTTAAGCAAGGTTAGATACTGTTAATCCAGTTTTCTTAATACAGTTAATTCTTTTCATACATTTTTCATCCTTAAGCTTTATTTAAGATATTGTGAGGTAACCAAGGCAACAATTTAAGATTGTACAATGAAGGTTTCGACGACAACCAGATGGGGTTAAAAGAAAAAATCATTTTCTTTATTTGAGAAATTGGCTACACTTCTAGCTATGGGAGAGTTGACTCAGTGGAAAAAGCGCTAGACTTTGGACGTGAAGATACTCAGTTCAAATCCTACCTAGACAACCGAATTTTTAAAAATTAATTATTGAATAAATGTTTGAAAAAACTTTTTAGATCAATTAGGCTATTATCCTCTACAGGTTACGAAAATGTATTTGAACGTGATTGGATAAATAAAAATGTATTTGAAGGTGATTGGATAAATAAAAATGTATTTGAAGGTGATTGGATAAATGAAAATGTATTTGATTAACAATTGAACATTTGCACTAGATATAGGCCTATATAAGGAAGGTTTGGGCTAATAGAAGGAATATAATAAAAATATAATTATTATAGAAATTACAAGGGTTTATTAGAAAAAATATCAAGAGAAACTTGTACAGAATTTCGTCACTGCTATATTGTTAATAGGCCTACGACAATTTACAAACTCGATGGTTTTACATACGCCTTTAACTTACGTACTGAAATTTACGCCGGATTAACTTTACTGATGGGTTTTTCAAACTGCCTTGTTTACTTTTTATTTCTTTATTTACAAGCAAATGTATCCTAACTGCATACTTTGTATTTATATAATAACATAAGTATAAAGTAATGCAGTATATCATAGTGTGCTTATTGGCGAATAATTATTTCATGAAGGACTATGTTTAAAAAGTGAGGATATGTTTTCAAGACGATAATTTGTAGATTATATCCAGTATCTTTTGGTTTCTGTCACTCAAATAACTTGTTTCTTTTTTAGAAAGTTATTGTAAAAGCCTTTGTATCGATAGATTTTAAGATTTTCAGTAAGATCTAAGCTTTACCAAGTGTTAATGGTAAAAGCCAGAACTCTTCTGTGATCATCGGCCATTTTAAAATTCCTTCTATTATCTGAGATTAGTTCTGATCTTTTACAAATGTTCAATCGTTAATAAAATACGTTTTTATTGATCCAGTAAAGTTTAAATATATTTTTTTTTTAACCTCTAATGGATGACAATTGATGTTGATAGTTTTTTTCAAATATCTATTCGATATTTAAATTATAAAAAATTGAGGGTCTAGGTAAGATTCGAACTGAGTATCTTAATGTTAAAAGTCTAGCACTTTTTGGCACTGAGCCAACTTTCCATAGCTAATGATCTTCTCAATGATCTATAAAAAAAAATCTTCTACTTTATAATTTTAAATTGTTGCAAGGTTACCACACAATATAGGCCTAATTAATAATTCTGTAGGTTAAAAATGAATGAAAAGAATCAAATAAACAAACAAAATGTATTAACGCTATCGAACCTTGCTTCACAAACGGAAAATACGAAATGAAAGCGAAAAAAAGTGTATAAATAGTAACAAACAAAATAATAATCCCACACAAGACAAAGAGAGGGAAATGGAAAATTGCAAGGAAATTCGTTTACTATTTTGCCACTTAATATTTTCAATCTGACATAGGCCTATGTATATACATATTTATAGGCCTATTAGTTGTAATTATAAAATAAAGAGAAATTAGAATACAATTTTTCATTTTTTACCTAAGTAGGAATTGACTTTAAAAAAAAATTATTGGCTATTACTTGGTCCGATATACACTCGGTAAATGATGGATTTAACCTTAGAGACACGGTAAATGTTATCTACCGAAAGAAATACTCATTGGTTTATTCCAAAACCCACATTAGCCAAATTTCATTGCTAAAACATATCATCTCTTAAACACTTATGGTTGAAGCACGCAAAATCGTATCTTATTTGTATAATAGACTAGGCCAACTTATATTTATTTACACATGTGGATAAGGTTTAATAATATACGGGCTTTTGCAGTTACGTACTAGCTATCTAGTCGAGAAGCATACGTGAAAGAAACCGATTTTAATAGTTCCTTTTCGAGTATTTCAGGATTAATCTTTTAGAGCATAAGTTAATTAGCTTCAGTAACTCCTATGTTTTGCTCAGGGAAAACTTAAACATTGCATATTTGGGCTTTGGATTCTGCAAGTACACAAAAGGTTGTGATGAACTATAATATAATAGAAGGTACTGGAGTGACAGTGGAGGGAGAGAGGGAGGCTTTCCACCCCTCTGACGGTATTGCAAGGGTTAGACCACCCTTAGGCATTCCAGAACGTTGTGATGAGACACAGGACCCCTGGTGAGCATTTTAATTTTTAAAACACAGGTCTGTTTAAACTATGGAGAACTGAAATAACGTTCAGAGGTCATGATGTGAAACAGATTCAGAGAAATTCTGCCCGTTCGTGGATATTTCGGTTTATTTATATACACAAATTGACTTAATAACTCTGAGCTGCGATAAAAACAGAAAAAACACATTCATTTCAAAAATGTTTTGTTAAAATCTAAAAATTTTAAAATTTGATAACGTAAAAATATCAAAGTATAGAAAATAACTCTTTGTTTTGAGAATTCATTACTAAACGATAATTCTAAGTTAATACCAACAGAGAACCTTTTATATTTGAACAATATTTTATGTTAGTCTTGGAAAACAAGTAATAGGCTGTAAATCAAAATTTTTAAAGTAAACTCTTATTTACGCCAACAGAGAATAATTCTATTTTAGTTATAGTTTTTATTAAATAATTACAATTAATGTGAATAAAGTGTCATAACCAATGAGTTAAAACAGCTGTTATACCAAATGACCTATAAGTTAATGTAAAATCAATTGTTTTATGAATCTTACATCACTTATATTAACCCAAATGGGACGAAATAACTAGACTATATTGCATACCTTGCCCCTTTTGTGATAAATCACTGATATTAACCCAAATGGGACGAAATAACTAGACTATATTGCATACCTTGCCCCTTTTGTGATAAATCACTGATATTAACCCAAATGGGACGAAATAACTAGACTATATTGCATACCTTGCCTCTTTTGTGATAAACCACTTATATTTACCCAAACGGGACGAAATAACTATATTGCTTAATTTGCCTCTTTTGTGATAGGTTTTCTCCCATTTCAGAGCAAAAGTTATTGTAGCCTATAAACCAATTGAAAATTTCACAGTCTTAGCGATGTTCTGTTACGTCTCGGAATTCGTGAAAGGAAAAGTTTTATCTGTAATGTATTCCTACGAAATAGTTGAGAAAATATTTTTAAAAAAACTTTCAATATTGTGGCGATATTCACGTCGTCTGATTGCTCTTCAACTATAAAAAAATCGTATCTTCAATATTATAGAAAATATTAATTTTATTTCTTGCGTAACGTTAAACCAATTCGTTCAGTTACTTTTCTCTTACAGTTAAAATACTGTAAAATTAATTATAAAGTTAAAAACGCCGTGAGAAGAAAATGCACAGAAAGATTATTGCTTGAAACAGTATAATTTTCTTAAAAATTGGCTAAAATGATTATATAAATGAAACAGTTCATTCTGGTAAATCTACGCGAAAATTAATTAATAGGGCAAAATGAATATTGGATTTTTGTTTTAATGAAAACTCAAAAACAAAATTATTGTACACCGATATGCCCTAATTGTTGTTTGGAATTTGTCAATATTGCCCGCGTCTTATAATTATTAGGTGCAAGAAACGTAAAAAGTGCCAGTAAAGTGTGAAATTTAGTTGAACGCGAAAATTAACGTCTGTAGGTAAGACGTAGGAGGGGGGGTTCTTTATTGGCAACCAGGGGTTCTAGTAAGAGGGAGAGAGAGAGAACACACGCAGAATCGTCGTGTTAGAGAGAGATAGGCAGTCAATTGAAAATGGAAGGAGCATACGATACCACGTGACTAGCCCATCCCAGCGCCTGTGAAAAGGGGTTGGACTAAAGATGCGCAGTAAATGTCCGTATCTGTCAGTGTTGGCGCATACCACGTGACACAGTGTCGCGCCTCCAGTGAGTGATTGACAGTACAGCAGTCGGCTTCTTGTACCCGTGCGGCGCGGCCCAGCGTTCAACTGTCTCGGTGAATACACGTCATTCATCAAAAAACAACATGGCATCGATAATTTGTGAAAGTGTGATCATGCATTTATATCGTACTATAAAGTGAAAACAAGAAATTTGTGTTTTTAACAGGCAAAACTACAGTTGCGATCGCGTTTCGGTATTTCTAAGTAGTTGATAATTTGTGATTTTATTAATTTTCAAAACCGTGTTTTTTGGTTCCGTGTTTTTTTTTTTTTTAAAGTTAACAGCAAGATATTAAAAGCAAGCAAGGAGAATGCTTTGTGTTCAGTGATTTGTAATTTTTTGTTTACTTTTTTTTTTACATAACCTAAAAATATTTGTGTGTGTTATTTTGGAAGCGTTACCAGAAAGCGGTAAATCCGCTTCTGGTAATCAAAATAGTAAAAATCCTCACAGAAAAGATTCCAATGGCGCAACCTAGGGTGAGTGGATAGCACGTGTATACAAGTGTTTACTAATTGTCAAAATGAAACATGGAGCTAGGGGCGCCATATTGCTTCTCCGGGACCACAACATTTTTCATTCGAACGTTAATGCTCCCAGCCGTACAGTGTATAAATCATGCCTCCGAGAAGGGCCAAGCCTCCTCCAAATTTAAATTGATTTGTTAATTTTGACAGTGCTCTGCCAAATTTATATAGGTTATCTTAGGCCTAGCGCCTGCTCTTATCGCAACGCAAAATTGCTCCGGTAATTTAGCAATTACAGTAATTGCACAATAAATTTACTTTTACTAGGTCATGACTCATTAGTAAATAGTTTTACTGGATTATGATCTTATTTGTGCAAGTTTGTATTTGAAAAAATTCTTTAAGACAAATATGATAAGAATTATAATAACATTAATTAATGTATAGGCCTAACAAAAATATATACATGTTTATATTTTACCTTTCTAGAGCGTAAAGAATTAAGAATGTGTGAAATAAATGAACAATAATCAAGTTATATTGCCGTTAATTAGGCGTAATTTAATTTGCTTTAGACAATTCTTTCGGTAAATGTTTAGATTCACAAAACCAGCTCAATATTACCAGCTTTTAATATGTCCTAAGGCTATTTTAATTATTATTTTTTTCTGTTGTGTGTCGGAAAGTTGTTTTTTATCAATTTTTAGTTGGGTAAAAAATTCAGTGCTTTGTAGTAAGTTGAGCAATGGAATTTATAGTGGTATTTTGTCTAACTGCAGGAAAAACAAAAATATCCAAGCTAAGCTTTGAAAGTTGTTACCTGGTCAGAACAGAAATAGCCCAAACAGGTCAGATTTGTGTTTCCAGGAAGGTTTTGCTGCCTGGCTTTGTTAAGCCATTCCCAGTTTGCAGGGAGCACAAAAAGCCATTAACTTTTGTTAAGACACCTTTGTTGAGAATTCTTGTTTGTCCAAATTTGTTTTTTTCAAATTCTTGGTTTACCCCAGTGAACAGGCAATTTCTAGCGCTGGGAATTCCAGTCCCGAAATATTATTCCAAAATAGAAATATTTGGAAAGTCTCAAACTATAAATAATACAGGTTCGAATTCATGCTAGTTAATCAGGGACAATGTCTGTGTCCATGAAAATCTTTTGTTTGAGAATTTAGGGGTAGGAAATAAGCAGCTTGGAGAATTTATTGGTTTACATTAAAACTCCCCTAAAACATTTATGAATGTATTTAAAGTGTTCAATTTTTATTTTAGTAAAAGTAACTAAACAAACCTAATAATTGGGCCATTGTAGGCTATATTTACAGCCCAGTCTTTCGAGATTTCAATAATAAAGTTTTTCGTAGAAACTTTATTTTATTACGTTTTAAATTTGGCTTTAAATTTTAAACAAACATTCTTAGAAATATATAGAACTCGGAATTATAAAAACTTTATTCTCAAACGCGTTTCAGTGGGATTGCCACCATCTTCAGTGATACTATCACAGAGAAAACTTGAATTAATTTTTTTTTTTAATTTAAGTTTTGTTTAAGATAGCTCATTGAAGATGACATGAAACGCGTTTGAGATTAAAGTTTTATAATTGTGAGTTGTGTATATTTGTAGTGTTTATATCCTTAACTCACAAGCCACCTTAACTCACAAGCCAGCTCGAATTGTTTACAAATTGTTACGTATTAATAACTAGTACAGAGCAGTGCAGCGGATGTCAACTTGGGTGAAAATATTTGCAACCTATATTTGTTAAAAATACGACACGAATACAACAGCTTGAAAATATTGAAATACTGTTGAATCGGGAAAATTCGTCAAAACCCTTTAACGTGGAATTCTGTAGGGTAGCACTTATATCATAACAGCACGCCTAATTTTAGGATTTTAAAAATGTTCTTTTGTCATTGTAAGTTTAAATTTTTTTACAAGCGTTTCAAATCGTTCCAAGTTTTTTTTTACAAGAGTTTTGAATCGTTCCAAGATTGATTTTTTACAAGGGTTTCAAACCGAAAACAGTGAAGCTAGAGTCCTAAGATGTTATCTGTATGGAAATACTATTGTATAGCTGCACTATTTCATTTTAGATTTCATTTTGGACATATTTTTTAAAAAATTAATCGCCTGCGTTAAATTATAAAATTTAAAAAAAAACAGCCGTTCAGACCTTGTAGGGGTTTTTAAACTTTTACAGTTTTATCTTTGACAAATTAGAAATGGTTTTATAAGAAAAAAGTATTTCAAAAATATTTTCTTATTGATCAGACCTGAAACATAATTTTGTATATAAACGTTACCTTAATGAAGGACTTAAGGACTTAGGGATTTTGTTGACGGCCGTTACAAAATAGATGTAGCCCAATTTTTAATTAGACGTTACTGCCCTTGCGACTAAATTTATTTTGCTCAATTTAAAAATTGGTACAATTTAAAACAGGCCTTTAACCAACAGCCTAGCTACAATTCTTTCTCTGCTAGTTTATAAACAATAAGTGTATTAATAAAATCTTTGCGCTAAATAATCTAAAATAAAATCTGTTGTGTGTCTAGGGTTAATTGTTTACACTTTAATATTTTCCATTTTTTTCTTTAAAAGTCAGAGCGTTATAAGAATATTTGAAGTTATATAACTGGATTAATTTTAGACCAATAAATTGCGGCCGTGAAGTTCTAAGAGTCCCAAGTAGCGGCACCGCATGAAACTGTGCGGCCCCGGTTGCCGTCAACGCGCAGGCACGGTGATAGCGGCACGCTTCCGCGGCTGGAATATAATAAAATATATTCCTTTCTTGACGAATAAATAAGTAATACGAACAAAACAATTTTAAAGTCAATTCCTACTTGGTAAAAAAAAAAAAAAATTATTTTAGGTACTTTTTATTAAATAATTAAAATATAAATAATGTAACATAACCTGTGCATTACAGCAGCCGTTCTACGACTTAACCTATAACATAAAATCAGTTTTTTTAACATATTTATCACGTATTATAAGCCAAATGGGACGAAATAACTATATTGCATACCTTATACTTTTTTGTGATAAGTTTTGTCTCGTGTAAAACTAAAATTATTAATTAAATTTAATTAAATAATATTATTTGAAACATCTGTGTTATAAACTATCATCCACTACAAGTTAAAAAAAAAATGCATTTGAACTTGAGTGCATGATTACAAAATAACTCAATTTCATCAACAATTGATAATTTGAACAAGATAAGGAGAATGTGAACTAATAGAAGGAATTGAAATTGGCATACTTTTTATTTTAAACTTTTTCGGAATTTTGTATGATTTTTAAAGTAAGTTGCGTTCAACACTTGCAAGCACAGACGTAATATAGCTCTATAAAACTTTGTATAAAAATATTTGTGCTTTAAAATATAAATCGATCGTTTAAAATCTTGCTTTCAAATTTTCATTGCCGAAATGCTAAACAGCTGTTTTTCAATTTACCGTACTTGACGGTGAAAAATTAAACCTCAATTGCTTTAATGTTTATTTACATTTAAAAAGAAATAAGATATAAACAATATTTTTGTGGTTTCAAGTTGAATAGGCTATATATCTTTAAGAATAATTCTACATTTATATATCAGTTTTAAAAAAAATTTCTACATACATTTGTTTAAAGAAAATAAAGTTAGTCGCCATGTACTATTTTACACCCGTATCGATAAAGACTTCCCTTATATCTATTGTCATTTAACCGAGATATTCGCGCGTTGGAGATACTGTAATTCTTCTTTCTTGTATTCATTAAAGTTAAGAAAAGTGCGTTTTTTAAATCCGGTTGTACATGCTCACATTTTCAATGCGAACCCTCTTTCACTCCCAGTGCGACACTCGATATTTTTTTATTTGTTAGTATTTCTTTTAAAATAATTTGATATAAAATAATACGTTTATTTAACTTTATAATTTATACGAGTTAAAAACAGAACTTTGTCATTCAATTTTTAAATTTTCAAGTAGGGCCTACACTATTTTTTTTTTATTGGAATTGATTAAATCTACATTTGTGATAAAACTGGATTATTGATGAAATATTCCAAAACCCCACTTGGGCTAAGTAAGCGTTAGGCCCTATTTACGGGTTACGCTTTAATAGTTCAGCATGTTTTTGATATCAGTGATTTATTTTAAATTGGTGCTTCTACTTGAATTTGCAACTGTCTTTTATTTATGTATTAATATTAAGTATAAACGAACGTTTAGCAAAACACTCTTAGCTTTTTTAATTCCATTTGGAAGCAGCAATACTTGTGAGTTTACAAGATGTTCTAAACACTGTGCTTGATGGCTTGTTTTTAATTTTTTTTTAATATAAAAAATCGTTCTGAAAATTTATTGTTAGTTTTTTGTGTAATTAAATACAATTTTCAGTTAAATTAATTATAGTTGAATCAACTAAACTAAGAATTAGATATTCTGGATTATTTGCGTAAACTGTTTCGAATGAATCTTGTTCTTTTTGAATATTTTTTATCGTTCGTTGGTACTTTTTGTTACAATAAATTACTCTCTAAATATCCAAGAATTCTAAGTACACTTGAAAATTTAATTTATTAAATTGAGTTTTGTTTTTTTTTGATATTTTTAATATTTTTTACCATTTGTTGGTACTTTTTGTTACAATAAATTATTACATAAATATCCAAAAATTTTAAGTAGGCCTACACTTGAAAAATAATTTAATAAATTAAGTTTTTTTTGCAAGAGAGTTCTCAAAGATCATATTAACTTGTTTAAAAGTGATTCAGGCGGTTGTGGCATATACTCTGTTCCGGCTAGTGACGGATAACTTATTTTTCACACAAACAAATCGTATGAAATGTAGGCCTAGCAGAAACAAACGTTGCAATTATTCCATGCATTTTTGTCTGCACGGTTACCGATGCAACAGAACGCTGTTTGCAATTGCTACACACTTTAAAGCGTCCGGGGGATAACTGCAAGAATTATAAACTTGTTTTCTGATAAATAATTCAACTTCTTTAATTAATGCATTTACTTAAACATCTTAGAACATCATTAAAGATTCTGTTACTGTGCTTCTTTGCTGTGTTGCATCCCGTGCATCCGATAGTAAATTAATTAAGTTTTACAAAATGCACTTTAATAACACAAAACTTTTCATTCGCTGCTGTTTACGGCAAGCAAATTATATTTTATGATGAAAATCGAAAATATAAGCATAAAAAAATAACTAACTATAACTATTTACTGAAATTAATTAAAATTAGGACTATAGGACTTAATATAAATACATAAAGTACATGATTTTACGGTTATCTCAATAAATCGAAGAACGTCGCCAATATGAAACCTAGGTTGAAAATAATTTGTTATGTGATAAAGCTTAACAAAACCGCCTAATGTGCAGTTTTATCTTTTTAAATGACCAAAATAATCCGTTTACTCGTTTGTATTAAAATATATATTATTTTAGTTTAAAAGTGAATTTGGTTTATGTATTACTTATTGGAATTCTCTGCCCCATAATTTATTAAATAATATATTCTGGGGTAATTTATTATTTTTATTTGAAACAATAAATAATATATACAAATTTTATTTTAGTTACTTTTTATTTAACAATTACAAATAATATAAATAAAGTAACATAACCTATAACATTAAAGTCAGCTGCTTTATGAAATCACATGTTATCATTTAGTTAAGTCAAATGGAACGAAATAACTATATTGCATAACTTGCCCCTTTTGTGAAAAATATATAAAACTAAAATTATGTAATTAATATTTGAAAAATACTGTATTAAGTGAGAGTGAAATAATAGAAGGAATTGAATAAAATGGCAGACTTTATGCAGGATGCGTACTTCGATTTCTTTCTGTTCACGTATTTTATATAAAACTGCATTCTTAAGATGAATCTGTCTTTGAATGTTGCAAACAATACTAATGCGTAGAAACATAACCTTAAAAACACTCCGTGAAGAAGTAAATCTTCGCGTTATTGTATATCTGTGCGTAAGATAATTGTACATCTGTGTGTAAGATTAGCGCAAGTTTGCTAATAAGAGAACCCGTTAAATTTGCTAACGTCCAAACTATTCGCCAAGGAAGCCGTGTATTCCCACTGACGCGCTGTCTGTATTCCGTGATCTATTAGCGTGGTTAAGGACATTGTCAACGGGTTTTTGTATTGTGTGTTGTAACCGTGAAATACATTACTGTATTGCGGGCCTAAATACCAGACAATGTATACTATCCGCATGTAATAGATTTAGTTGTTGAAAAAAAACTTGCCGCGTTGTTCTTCTTTAGTAACGGGTGGCTTAATTCAATGTCCCTGTTCATCAAGTTATTTGCTTATGGCCAAACCTAACCTAACTGCACAATTGGCTAGTTTATTAACAAATTTTATTTATAGTAAAATAATGTTCGTTTTTTTTCAATTTCTTCTATTAGTTTACACCCTTCTTATATATAGGCCTATCTTGTTCAAATTTTCAACCAAAACATTTTAACTTGTAGGGGATGAAACATTTATATTAATACAATTTTTTAAAATATTAATTCAGTAATTAAATGAAATTAATAATGTTAGTTCTATATCGAAGAAAAGGTTTCACAAAAGGAGCAAGGTATGCAATATAGTTATTTCGTTCTATTTAGGTTTAAATAAGTGATATACGATTTCATAAAACAGCTTGTTTTATGTTATAGGTTATGTGGTAGAACAGCTGTTTTAACGCATTGGTTATATTTTACTTTATTAATATTAATTCTAATTATTTATTAGAAAGTTACTAAAGTTATATATATATATATATATATATATATATATATATAAAACTTTAGTAACTTATATATATAATATATATATATATTTTGTTGAGCAAAGTAGGAAATAACTTCAATTTGTTTGTTTGTTTCTATTTCTAGTTAAAAAGCAACGTTTAAAATGCATTTACTCTTTTGTGACTTATTAAATGGAGCTTACGTTTGTATTGTTTCATATTTCAACCACTATAGTTTACGGTAATTAAATTCAGTTGTATCTTGTTTTTTTATGTGAAACGGAAAATTTTGGTTTGATGCATTTATGCAAAGCATTAACGCAATTCTTGTTTCATTTGAAAAAAAAATTTAGTCTTCATTTTTCGAAAAAAAGTTAAAGAACATGAAGTTTTCATTATGTATTACAAAATAAAAAATATTCGAGGCCCTTAGCTGGTAATTTGAGAAACTCCGATTTCTTTTCAACCAGATGATTCTTAAACGTTATCTAGCCTTGGAAGATTAACAGTTTTTTTTTTTTTTTAATCTACAAAGCTGTAAGACACTCCCAAATACTTATAAGTATGCTAACCCTGTAAAAATACATTTTCTGTTTCGTGCCCCGTCAATTTTTGTTTAACATTTGCATAAAACCACTAATAAAACTTGTGTTAGTATATGAGCTTCCTTAAATGGTCCTTCTTACTCACTCTCTCTTAACGTTCATCTATACTGAATTCTGAAAGTGTCATCATATGTCTTGACGTTTTGTGGCATTTAGTGTTCTTCTTCTCTTGGTTATTCTCTCTAGTATATCATTCATCTTATTTGTTCTTCTGATTTGTTTCCTCTTCAATTCAGATTCATGTGGCGTAAAGTTCAGTTTTTATTTCTACTTCAAATGTCTGTAGTTTTAGTTTTTAAAAATTTAGGAGACAGTTTTTTTCACAATCGTCAGTTTGATAAATTATATTCTTGTTGTTAAAGTAGGCGTTCCCCACTAATATCCAAAAGTGTTTAAAGAAACTCCTTTTCTATTCTGATTTTACTGATGTAAATAGTTTTATTCAAAAATATCCCGAAGACCTGTGTCCAGAAACTCAGCCGATAAACGTTTAGGCAACCTCAAACATTTCATTCACATCACGGACCGCGCGTTGCCTCTTGTCCAGTGGCATCCCTTGCAACATCCAGCTAAATGTCTTTGCTACAACTCTCCCGGCAAATATCTGCGCCATTTCTTTGTCGCAGGTTGTTAAACACGGCGCAGGCATCACAACACGCATGGAAGAGTGCATAGGCCTAGGTTCGGGCTTACCTCTTGTCCAGTGGCGTTTCTTGCAACATCCAGCTAAATGTCTTTGCTGCAACTCTCCCGGCAAATATCTGCGCCAGTTCTTTGTCGCGGGTTGTCAGACATTGCGCAGGCATCCCAACACGCATGGAAGAGTGCATAGGCCTAGGTTCGGGCTTACCTCTTGTCCAGTGGCGTTTCTTGCAACATCCAGCTAAATGTCTTTGCTACAACTCTCCCGGCAAATATCTGCGCCAGTTCTTTGTCGCGGGTTGTCAGACATTGCGCAGGCATCCCAACACGCATGGAAGAGTGCATAGGCCTAGCTTCGGGTTTACCTCTTGTCCACTTGCGTCTCTGGCAACATCCAGCTAAATGTCTTTGCTACAACCCTTCCGGCAAATATCTGCGCCAGTTCTTTGTCGCAGGCTGTCAGACACGGCGCAGGCAACCAACACGCATGGAAGATTACATAGGCCTAGCTCTGTGTTTGAACAAGTGACGCCAAGATAAACAGTAAATGAATGTTTCAGTGTTATCGACACTTGTACACAGATGGCGCTGCATTTTTCATCCAACTGAAATGCCCTAATTACTTATTCTATTCTCATTTTACCTGAAAGCGATCTCCTTTTGTTTGACGTCCCACGGGACAATAAGACGATAATTAACGCATGATAACAATCTGGGACAGCGTTTTTGGCAGAGCCGTTAAGGCCGTTGAATGGCATTATGAACTACACAGCTAAATAATTATATCTAAAATAAGGATTGTCTTATGGGAAATATTCAAAAATTTAAAAAAATTTAAACAATTTACTTGCAGTAAAGGAATGCATATGAACTTTAGAAATTCAGTACAATACATATAAATTCCACGCCGGAAATGTCAGTGGAAAAAATTACTTATTATTTTTATTATTATTTATTACTAGTTATTTCTGGAGAGACCTTAAGTTATCGAAATGTCCAAATAATCGTTTTGTTATAAAATGAATACATCTACCGGGTTTTTAACTAACTTGAAACCTTAAAAACCTCACAACTCTCAATATTTATATTTAAGAACAAAAATAATTTTACCGTGCAACCTGGTCAAACCTTGGATAATTTTCTGAATTAATCATCATATATTGTATATAATCATATAATACAATTCTAAGATTTATGTTCAAAATAATAGTGATATTTTCTGTTCAAAGTAACCTTCTAAGAACCAATCCTAAATTTGTGACAAATATTGTCACCTTGTTACCATTTGTAGGGAATCTTTGTTAACCTTCAAGGGTCATAATACAAGAGCTAATATATTTTTTTAAAATTGTGGTTCGGAGATTTCTTATTACAATATCGTGATGGTTTTGATTGGTCTAAGGAGGAAATGAAGCCCCTTAAACCTAAAGATGTATTAGTTCCAACCGAAACTTTCAAAGTAGGGATAGATGACCACAGCCAAGCAGGTTGGTTTCTCTTTTGAGACGGATTTTCTAAATATTTTATTAATATGTTTGTTTTAAAGTGAGATAAATAATTTAAACAATTGGATATTGATTTATTATTTTTTAAATTTTTGTTAGTGCTTGGCAAAATTAATGTCTAACGTCGTTGAAACATTTAAAGATTGGTAAAAAAATGCTGTTAAAATCAGTATATTTACAAACAATTTAAAATAATACAAATTCAATATATATTTTCGGGCAGGAAACAGCAAACAATATTTCTAAAAATTCCCTGACATTTAGTTTGAATTTAGGAAGTAATATTTGTACAATTAAACGTATTTTACATGAATATTTTTCTAGGCTACATAAAATAGATCTAAACTTGTTCTTGATTAAAGTGTTTTTTTTAAATTTTGCGTAATTTTAAATATTTGTTATATTTATATAAATCATTTACGAATATACGAAGCATTAATACATTTTCTAATAAATTTGTCATTAGGGTTATGCATTTTTGTAATTCCTATCATTAGTTCACATCTTAATATAGCCTACTTTATAATACTATTCATCGACTCGAGTTCAAATACATTTTTAGAAACTTGAAGTGGTTGATACTTGATGTTAATACAGTTTTGTTCAAATATTAATTCAATAATTAAATTTAATTAATTACTTTTAGTTTTAATGGGAGAAAAACTTTCACAAAGGTTCAAGGTATGCAATATAGTTATTTCGTCCCATTTGGCTTACAATAAGTATAACATTATTTCATAAAACAGCTGATTTTATGTTATAGGTTATGTGGTAGAACAGCTGTTTTAACGCATAGGTTATTAAAATGTAACTATAATAAATGTATTTTGTTGATCAGATTAGGAATTGACTTAAATTTTTTTTTTGTATTTGTGTAATCAGCCATAATAATTATAAAGCTAATTATAAGGCTTTAATTTGTTGTTAACATCTAGTTAACGTTTTGGAAGTTTTTTTTTTTAAATAATATTTTATTAAGGAAATTACAAAATATTTTTATATTTTTAAAACCGCGTAGTTATTAATTTTTAAGAATACGCTCTAATAGTAACAAAATTTATTTAACTCAAACAAAATATTTTGACGTTATTACCTCCGGCAAGATAACGCCATATTTGCATTGCAGCTAAAAATAGATGCATAATCCCATCACAAATATATTAAAAACACGGGATATTGGTAATATTATAAGTTTTGTTCGCAATATAGAAAAACTGGTGTTTGGGTTTTTGTGTGTAGGCTTAAAGTTTGTTAGTTGGTTTCGGGTTGTATCACTGTTTGTATTTCTGCTATTTGTAGAGCAAACCGAATGTTTAAAACACGACTTTTAATATTAGTAAAATTTGAAGAGAGCGTGCAATATAATAAAAATTATTTTATATTTTAGACATTGACGTAAAAAGTCGTTGAAAATTTGTTGTTAAATTGTGTTAGTCTAAATTATCTAATCGCAAAATAATAAAAGTTAAATTAAGCATTTAAACTACTGAACAATATATACTTTTAAAATACACGACCTCTTGACAATAATTTTTATAATATTAAAATTGTTTTGTATACTTTTACACAATGTTTAGACACAATGAACCAAAACGTTTCTCCGTTAAGCAAGGATACTGATCATTACATGTTACATAAGTAAAGACCCCTTATTCGTTAAATTAGTTTAACAAATTAAAGCAGCCTAGAGAATTTTAAATACTTAATTCATTGGTGGAATTTTATTTCGCTTGTGTATGAAATAAGTTTAAAATAAGCGTAGATGTTTAAAATAAATAGTATTTTTAATTAATCACTTTTACATTAGTTTATGACTATCCCAACTTTAAATTTTGTAAATTTGTAAAAACGTACTGAGACAGAACTTTTTCGATCGCTCTGTGGCGATTAATGCGAAGGGATTAATTAAGTTTCACCGAACGTAATGGACTACAAAATTCAAGAGTATTATTATTATTATTATTATTATTATTATATAGGGATAGATATGACACAAGTTTTAGAATTTCAGACATTGTATTGAATTTGTCTGCTGTTAATTATAGTTAGGGTTCTATAAATTTCAAAAATATTGGTAATCCGTGGAGTTTAGTTGTTTTTTACTGTAGTTTTTGTCTTTAACACGTGTCTCTTTTTATGCTTAAAAATTAGCTTATTCTTCATTTAGTTGATTGTTCATAATTTTATTTTGAATAATTTATTTAAAAATATTGACGCTAAAATTTTATATTAGGACTTATTGAAAGTTATCAAAATTTAAGTTCTAAATAATTGTTAAACTTTTATTACCACTATAAAAATTATCTTGAAATTTCCTAATCATATTTCTTATTAGTATAATATTACCTCTAATTGCAAATTAGAAATATTTATTACATGTTTAAGAATGTGTAGTTTAACCACAATACATAAGAATTTCATTTTCGGTTGTTACTAGCAAATTTAGGGAAATTTTTAAAATTTAAGTAAAATTTGATACAGAAATTATTAATTTTTAAAACATATAATGTACTTTTGGGCCCTAAATTAGAATCTTCAAGACCTAAAAAAAATTTTATAAATATGTTAATTACCTTTCTAATAACGTATAAATTCACAGTTATAAAAGAACGCATAATTTCTAAAATCATTGACATCACATTCAAAAGTGAGAACAAAATTCAGTGTTCATTTTTTTCATACCAAGAAATATTGGTTATAATTTTATTGCCCCAATTTTGGTTTCAACATTCGCCAGTCTACTTCTCAAGATACAGTATTACAGTCTTGCATCGTTAAATCAGTCACTCAAAATTTAATGTGAACGAATGTGTTTGTAATCGTGCGTTAGTTATAATGTAATATTATAGAAAACGGGGAACAATTATATTGTTTTTGTTTAACTTCAACAAGTTACAGCTATTCGGCTAATTCCATTTATATAGGAAATTTTCCATTTACTGGATGTTAACAGAGTTCGAAGAGAGAATGTAAGAAAGAAAGCCCCCATAATAAGAACCGAAAAACACGGGGAAAGCACAAGATCGCTTTCTTGGTCTAGTTGTTTTGATTTCTATAAATATTTATTAGGTTTTTACCCTATAAATCTTCCTTCAAATAATATTATATCGTGGGGTGCATAATTAAAAAACCCCATACACCTGTGAAGAAAATAATATATAGCTTGAAAAACTATAAATGCATTGTGACCAACATAAAAATGTCAAAACTGAAATTAGTCAAAATAAACAAATATTTCACTTGAATATATTAAAAAAAATACTTTTAATATAAAACTTTGTAAGGTTCAAGCAAAATAAATAGACAATAGAATGTGGAACATCAGTTAATGGTAGAAATAAATTGGAAATGTCATATGGCCACCATTGAAATGTCGTAAAGTAAAATTAATCACGCAATATGCACAAAATTAGTTCGTTGGAAGTTGGAACAAATTTAATTTCATTATAATTTTAAATTGTGCACGATTTAAAGTTTTCATTTCGGCTGACAACGATGAATAACATTTTCAGAGGAACTTACATCAAAAGTGTAAAAATAAAAAGGATTTAAAAAAATAAGTAATGCATTTATCAAAAATATTTTCGTATTTAGACGCCAAATGTAAAAATAACAGATAAAAAATAATAATAATGAATTAAGTATATTTTGTTAGCCGTTGGCTAATATTTGCATCAGAAATTGTAGGCCTAATCGTGATATTAAAATATTACAGTAATAATAGTGTTAAGTATATAAACCAAAGCCGCTGGGTGTGATGTCCTACAAATAACAAATATCCCACAGAGCACGAGCGATCAGAAGGGCCAAAATTATCAATCTCGGTTTTGTAGTTGACAATTAAATCCATTTTCATTTTATGAATTATTTTTTCAACTCGAATCAAGTTTTTGTTTTTACTGCTTGAAGATAGTTTTGTACTTAAAATTTGAAATATCGTTCTCCACGGCCCTTGTAATTTAGGACCCAAATCTTGGCACAGCCCTTATAATCTAGGACCTAAGACCTTACCACGGGCTTTGTATAGTAGGACCCAAGTCCTGCCACGGCCTTTTAATCTAGGACCCAAGTTCTCCCACGGCCCTTGTAATCTAGGACCATGTCCTGGTCACGTGGCCCTTTAATCTAGAATCCAAGTCCTGCCACGGCCTTTCAATCTAGGACCCAAGTTCTCCCACGGCTCTTGTAATCTAGGACTGTTACTTTTAAGAACACGTCATGGTTAAACACTTTACTACAATCTCACTAAAAATATTTTTAAGATATTGTTACTATTCATTGTAGAATTTGTTTAAAAAATTAAAATGTTACTGTAAAATCCACATAAATGTAAGCATTTCATTAACAAGAGATGATTTTTGGGGCTTTTACCATTGCAGTCTGGGGTTTACTAATGACGGTCGGAAAATGTTGCTATTGGGAATAAAACAATGAATGTTTTCCACAATTTTTCTTGCTATGAACGCACATTTAAGGCTAGGTTATCTTGTCTTTGATTTTAAACTTAAAATTTAGCGAGTGTTTAATTGTAAAAGTTAGAAATAACTGATGATAACAGAAGAGTTCGGCCTTACACCATTAGGGGTTGGTAGGCATATATCCCATGTTTTACTAGAAAATGTTAGATTTAACAAAATACGAGCTTTCTTTACACATGTATGTAATTTTAATCGTTCAAATTAATAAACGTCCGATTTTAATTTCAATGAATTTGTTTATTGTTGAATTTTTAAAACAATAAACAGCCAAACATTTTCGTTAAATTTTGTTTCTATTTATTATAGGATTTGTTTGAAGAATTGATACACTTTTATTTTTACAAATAATTGGTAAATGCTTGATTTTATTTCGATTAATTTTATGTTTATTGTTGAGTTTTGAAGCGATAAAAGCTGAAAATATTCCCGCTTTCGGGAAAAATACGCCGGAGACTCGGCTCAAGTAGTTTATCAAACACCCCGGCTTTTATTAAGTTTAACCCAACATCAATAAAAACACTCGATCCGAGATAAATAAAGATTTATTGTGACCTATTCACGATTGAAGTGGCGCTATAAAAGTGTTACTAGCGTACGGAGCTATCTTTAATTACTCGGCTTGCTAAACTGTACCTGGGCAAAAACCTACGCCGGCGTATTAACTCATTAATTAGTGACGTAATAAATCATTGTTAATTAAACATAACTCGGGAATGTTGGCGCAAGAGTTAATGTAAAAAATTACTTTCGCTTTCTTCCGTGTTTAGACGCATTGTTGTACGTTTTGTTGTTTTTATTTATATTCAGTTTTACGTTATTTTTGAGCACTTGGAAAGCATCTGCTGTATAGGCTATTAAGTAACAGTTTTGTAAACCTCTTAACGGCAACTTTTATTATCTTTTTTGAAAAATTTTAATGTCACGGAAGTAAGATTGAGGAAAATATATTTGGTAATTGAATATAATGGCACTATAGTGTATTAATTATTTGTTGTACATATTTTTATGTGAAAATACATTCTAAACAAGAACAAGTGATGTCCCCAAGAGTTGTCCTGACACCCCGAATTTTACACCTAAGCATTTTGTAATAGACATAAAAACATTAAAATCTATTTTGTTCTTATTAAGTAATAAACTGTGGCAGTTATTGAATTGGTATTAAATATAAGTATGCACACTATATACATATAAATTTATATTTTAACCTGTTGCTATTGTGATTTAAGTTAAACTTGAATAAAAGAAAATAAAACGCCAAAAATAACTGTGTGCAGTCATTTTTGAATTTTCTTTTTAAATAAAAAAGTACAAACTCGTTGAACAACATACAATTTTTGTTTCAAAATTTCTCCCGTGGTCAGTTCTATTTTACTGGGAGATGGATCCTCCCAGATTCCCGCTCTGGAATTCAATCCTAAGTACGTCCCTGAAGTTATTATAAATTTGACAAACCTGGAATAATGGTTGCATCTCGAATTCACAGCTTGCTTCGGGTTCTGGAGCCGGGGAATTTATTTTGCAATATACTCGTAGTTACATTAAAAATCGCTGCAAAATATCTAAATGTGAAATGTTTTGGGGGTTTTACCGCAAACTAATCTGTTGCTTCTACTTTCGCCGGTCTGCGGAACATTAGTGTTTCTTACGTTAGGAAACTTAATATTTCTTCTAACCTAATCGGGCCGGGAACAATTTGGTCCTATATTGTTAAAGTAGGTGTAAATTTAGTCTTTTATAATAGTGTGTGTTTTTTAAAGAAATTAAGAGTTCATAGATTTGCGTGTGTTGTAAAACTTGGGGTCATGTTTGTATATTTAGGTTATGTTTATACTTGTAAAAAAGATTTTAACCTCTATTTCTCGCTTGCGACATTCATAATAGGGTTCTCTCTTTCGTTTCTAATGTGTATTTGTGTATTTGAAAACATTGAAGCAATGAAATACTTTGTTTACGGTTTCCATGATATCATGATTTAAATTCCATTGTTTAGCTTTAATTCAAACGTGTATATTGCCTTATAATTTAAATAAAATATATTATGAAATTAATTAATTTTCTATAATTATTTTTACAATTTTTTTATATTGTTCATTTAGTTGTAATTTTGTTTACGTTATGTGTAGTGTGTATACGCAGTCTTTAGTTTTTTTTTTGCTTATTATGTTTGTGTTTTACATTTGTTTAGAAAATGCGGTAAAGTGAAAGAAAAAATTGTGAATATTCCACTCCCCTATCATAGAAGATACATAACGGTGCTGGTTTGTTTACACTAAAAACGGGTTGCATTTGATTCAGCAATCGGTTAGCTTACATCAAGAACATGATTTTATATCTTTTATAATCACGCCTATTCTATTCGGACAATTCGCGGCTATACTTTAGTTATAGCGCTACTATTGCGGTATAACATAGTGCAGCAACATCTGATGAATGCGTTTCTAACGAGAGGTTATGTTAATAAAGTGAGGTTATGTTTGTATGACAATAACAAATGTACATTCTAACCGCTATTTATGGCTCGCGACTTGTAAATTACCTTTACTTGTTTATAACGTGTCCTGTAACATTAAAACTATTACAAAAAAATTGTTTCAATTTAGTAAACATAAAATCTCTTTGGTTTATCAGTAGCTTATGTGTATACTGCTTTTGTCTCTGTGTAACAGAAAATTGCAGGAAAAATATTGACAAATACGCAAATGTTAGTTTGAAATATTGTACAGTTTATTCGATGCTTTTCATTGTTGTACAGTGTTTTTTAATTTTGAAACTTGTGTGTATGTTTTTCAATGACATTGTATTGGTGTTTGCATAATCCTTGCAATTAAATCAGCTTACGTAATATAGTATCTTCATTAGCAATAGGGCATGGGTTCAATGTCTGAGACGGTAAAGAATTGGCATATGCATATTGGAAAACATAATTCTGCTTTTGAGAAAAATAAAAAGTTTCAAACTCGTTGAAAGAAACCACAATCGATTAATCGCAAGAAATATCGATCAATCTGCTGATTTTGAAGTAGGATATAAACCCGAAGACGTTAAATACAAATTTTGAATGAAAGTGCGGTTCTTCAGTGAGAACATTAACATTTGAATTAGAAAGCGAACCTGTACATCACAAGTGATGAATGGCGAAGTAGTGTTGAGTAACGTATATAAACACTACATGATACCCGTATTAAAAAAAACTAAATAATTGCAGGTGTAATGGCAATCCATAAAACAAATGCAATTATGGATTACAGCAAGAAGGTTAATTAGAATATCCAATATACAACACACAAAAAACAAGTCCCATCCAGTTATAAACCCAACAACCGAAGAAAGAAATTAATATGTTTAAGGATATTCACCGCGATATGAACGCCTTTTAAAATGGTTTTTTCGCCAGAGAAAAAGTTAATAATTAGGCCTACATGAGTTGCAATTTTTTTCGTTGTATATTTTACTTAAATATGTAGATCCAAAACCAGAAAAAAGTAATTTCAAATGCTCCTTTAAATCTTGCATTAATTAAATACGAGCATAACTTCTTATAAATACACTTCTTTATCTAGCAATTCTTCAGGAATTACCGCCTAATGTTATACGACGGAGCCCCGATTATCCAGTTAAATTGGGCCGAGAGTACCACGAATAATCGAATACGCAGATAACACGGAATTGGACAAAAATCGAGAGGCAATATGATAGTATGACAAAGTAAGCGAACGAAATAAACACATAGGCTGAGATGTTAAAACAGGTATTTACTATAATAGAAAACGAAAGAAATGAAAAAGTAAAAGATATAAAATTAAAAAAATACAAACAAATTGAAAACGTATTTTTACGTCATTGCTCTAAGAGTAGGCCTATGCCGGAAGCAAGATCGTGTATAAGTCCTGTATTTTTTTTCTACCTCGGTTAATCGTAATCCGGTTAGTCGGATCTCGGATAATCGTGGCTGTACTCTACTACGTTAATAATTAGTTATAATTAAAATATGGCTACAAACTATCCGATTGGAATAGGTTTAGTTATATAAACAAAGTGTTGGTAAAAATTATTGATAAAGAGAATAAAATTCCTCACATTACTACGACATACTTCGGACTTATAGCACAGTTTGGAAATTTTGTTACCTACCTGTAAAAGTACTCGATAAGGTTGGTTAAAAGTTAATAGAAAAAAAAGTGAATGTAAGCTAACAGATTGCTGAATCGAATCTTAGTGTTAGGGAACTTGCAGTTAACCTCAAATTTATGTATAACCTAACCTATCGAAAATGAGTATTGTTATCGCAGGTTAAACTTGTTACCGACAGTTCATACAGTAAATTTGACACAAGTAATATTTTAAAAAAATTCAAGTTAATTCCTTAGATCACGAAAGAAAATATTTATATTAGTTACTTTTTATTGAATAATTACAATTATTATATATAAACTAAAATAACCTGTGCTATAAAATAGCTGTTCTACCACATAACCAATAACATTAAATCAGTTGTTTTTTAAAATAGTATGTTATCACTTATTTTAATCCAAATGAGACAAAATAACTACATTGCCTATCTTGAACCTTTTGTGATTTTTTCTCCCGTATAAAACTACTGTAAAATAATTTATTATTAAATTTAATTAATTATTTAATATTTAAAAAAAGTGTATTAGGACTAACATCAAATGTCATTAGCTACAATTTTAACAAAATGTATTTGAACTTAAGTGGATGAATAAAAAGTATTTTATTAATGATGGAAAATGTGAACAAGATATATATATATTTAAGATCAAATAATACACACAATTACAGGAATAATTTATTGAATAATACATTCTAAGCACTTACTTAGTATTGTAATTCCAGAGGATGTTTGTAATGTCGACCAACGAAAAGCTTTGAATGTATTATTCAATAAATTATCCCTGTAATTGTGTGTATTATTTGATCTTAAAAATAATTGTAACAGGTAAACATATTTGATATTCTATGTATATATATATATATATATATATATATATATATATATGTATATATATATAAGGACAGTGTAAACTAAAAGAAAGAATAGAAATAGAAACTGACGCTTAGACTCTGTGAGTAACTATTTCTTGTTTATAATTGAACTTCTGTGTAACTAATAGAAATGAAAAAACTTTAGTTGACACGGATCTGAAAAATGTGTGTGATAAAGGTCTAAAACAAATAGGCCTACGCGGATGCATCAGCTTCTTTTTCAATAACCGGATAAAATCAAATTTTATACATTTTCAATTTTCTCTTTGAACTAGAATATTTTACCTCAGCTAGTATCCTCTTTTGCTTCCAATCTTTGCACAGACTCGTTACTATTCGTCTCGCGTCTGCTAAAAGTCTATTGGAAGGCGGTTAGAAAACGAGGTTAAACATTGCCGGGGACGTAAAGTGCAAATCGGAAAGACTTTGTATTCACGGGGACGCGCTTTTTGATGTGTCGTTTCGCGCTGCACAGCGATTCTGTAAACCAATTTTCTTTGTTGCCGAAGAGGGAAGGGCTAAGCGCCGCTGTTGCTAAAGCTGTGCAAATGCGCCGAGGTAGAGCAATATGGCGCCCTCATTTCTTAATAGTCTATTTAGGTTAAGGTCATGTTATTTTGAATAATATATTTGTTAGAACTTAAGTTGCTTTATTTATAACACTCATGTAGCTTTGTGACATATATTCATCCATAGCATGCCATTCTTTCAGGTCAAGATTTTACTAGAAACACAAGGGTATAAAAGCATTGAGAGACAAGATCAAACATGCTACAGTTTGTATTATTGCCTATGCTTTAAGATTTAGTTTAGGGATATTTAGTTGGCATTCGTGATTGTAGTAGATATTGGAAAATTTACAGTTAGTATTTCATAGCCCATGTTCATGTACAGATATACGCCTTAGAAAATTAAAAGGTTTCCGAAACGCGTTACGTGAAAGTAATGTTCGATATTAGACCAGCATTTAATTATGGATACACTAAGATGTTTATTTATTGTTCTCTAAATTGTATCTGTGTTAAATACATTTAAATTACTTTAAAACTAATATGGTTTCGAAACAAATATGTTTTAACAATGTAAATAGGGCTGTTTCCATCACACTTCACCCTCACATAGTGTCAAGGTTTTGGAAGCCTTTTATAGAAATGTTTTTGTGTAAAAGTTCAGCGAAATTAGTTTCTTTATTTAGATGCCCTTCGCCTTTGATTTATTCATTATTAAATTCCTTCTATTAGCTCATACTCTCCTGATATATATCTTGTACAAATTCCTTCTATTAGCTCACACTCTCCTGATATATATCTTGTACAAATTCCTTCTATTAGCTAACACTTTCCTTATATATATCTTGTACAAATTCCTTCTATTAGCTAACACTTTCCTTATATATATCTTGTACAAATTCCTTCTATTAGCTCACACTCTCCTGATATATATCTTGTACAAATTCCTTCTATTAGCCCACACTCTACTTATATATATCTTGTACAAATTCCTTCTATTAGCTCACACTCTCCTTTTATATATCTTGTACAAATTCCTTCTATTAGCTCACACTCTCCTTATATATATCTTGTACAAATTCCTTCTATTAGCTCATACTCTCCTTATATATATCTTGTACAAATTCCTTCTATTAGCTCACACTCTCCTTATATATATCTTGTACAAATTCCTTCTATTAGCTCATACTCTCCTTATATATATCTTGTACAAATTCCTTCTATTAGCTCACACTCTCCTTATATATATCTTGTACAAATTCCTTCTATTAGCTCACACTCTCCTTATATATATCTTGTACAAATTCCTTCTATTAGCTCACACTCTCCTTATATATATCTTGTACAAATTCCTTCTATTAGCTCACACTCTCCTGATATATATCTTGTACAAATTCCTTCTATTAGCTCACACTCTACTTATATATATCTTGTACAAATTCCTTCTATTAGCTCACACTCTCCTTTTATATATCTTGTACAAATTCCTTCTATTAGCTCACACTCTCCTTATATATATCTTGTACAAATTCCTTCTATTAGCTCATACTCTCCTTATATATATCTTGTACAAATTCCTTCTATTAGCTCACACTCTCCTTATATATATCTTGTACAAATTCCTTCTATTAGCTCATACTCTCCTTATATATATCTTGTACAAATTCCTTCTATTAGCTCACACTCTCCTTATATATATCTTGTACAAATTCCTTCTATTAGCTCACACTCTCCTTATATATATCTTGTACAAATTCCTTCTATTAGCTCACACTCTCCTTATATATATCTTGTACAAATTCCTTCTATTAGCTCACACTCTCCTTATATATATCTTGTACAAATTCCTTCTATTAGCTCACACTCTCCTTATATATATCTTGTACAAATTCCTTCTATTAGCTCACACTCTCCTTATATATATCTTGTACAAATTCCTTCTATTAGCTCATACTTTCCTTATATATATCTTGTACAAATTCCTTCTATTAGCTCACACTCTCCTTATATATATCTTGTACAAATTCCTTCTATTAGCTCACACTCTCCTTATATATATCTTGTACAAATTCCTTCTATTAGCTCACACTCTCCTTATAGGCCTATATATCTTGTACAAATTCCTTCTATTAGCTCATACTCTCCTTATATATATCTTGTACAAATTCCTTCTATTAGCTCACACTCTCCTTATATATATCTTGTACAAATTCCTTCTATTAGCTCATACTCTCCTTATATATATCTTGTACAAATTCCTTCTATTAGCTCACACTCTCCTTATATATATCTTGTACAAATTCCTTCTATTAGCTCACACTCTCCTTATATATATCTTGTACAAATTCCTTCTATTAGCTCACACTCTCCTTATAAATAGCTTGTACAAATTCCTTCTATTAGCTCACACTCTCCTTATATATATCTTGTACAAATTCCTTATATTAGCTCACACTCTCCTTATATATAGCTTGTACAAATTCCTTCTATTAGCTCACACTCTCCTTATATATATATAGCTTGTACAAATTCCTTCTATTAGCTCACACTCTCCTTATATTTATCTTGTACAAATTTTCAATCGTTAATAAAATACGTTTTTATTTATCCAATCAAGTTCAAATACATTTGTTTAACCTAGTGTATGACGATTGATGTTTATATAGGTTTTTCAAATATTTATTAATTAATTAAATTATAAAATTTGAGGGGTCCAGCCGGATTTGAACTGAGAATCGTCAAGTCTAGCCTTGGCACTGGGCCAACTTTCCAATATCTAGAAATATATTTCTCAAAGAAGTATATGAATATTTTCCCCATCTGGTTGTCGTCGAAACCTCCATTGTACAACCTTAAACTGTGCTCTAGGTAATGGCGTAGCCACGGGAGGGCACATGGTGCACCTGACCTCCAAAATAATGAATTTTAGAAAAACAATGTTAACCTATAAAACAGCGCTTGGTTTTTAGCAAAACAGCTTGCCGACAACCCAACAATTGTGTAATTTCAAGTGCCAAAATAGCATAAAATATTATTCCTAGAGATAAAAATGTTTTAAAATTTTCCCAGTAAGGTTCTTTCCTCTGACCCCTCGGGCCGCCCCTCAACCATCCTGGTTACGCCAATGGCTCTAGGGTTAGATAAAATTTATTTTGTTGACCTCAGTAGAGATTTACTCAAATTATTTTTCTATTACTTGTTTTAATTTTCAGATTAAACTTTTATGAAGCAGCTTTTGTTTGAAGCTATTTTTATTTTGGTGTGGTATTCCATTGAGTGTAGTTTTTGTGTTATTTAAACGCACAAAATATTGTTTAGATGTCTGAAAGAAAGTAATTTAAAATCTATTTTACTTAATACTTTAAAGAGAATTTCTGGTTTTTTATTTTTCCTTTTTGAAAACCGAAAGGCTTTGATGTTTCAACCGACAAAGCCCCAGATCTGTACATTTGTCTTCTTGTAGGCACCATCTCCATTTTGGCCAGTCATGTTTGCTTAAACGGAGCAATTTATAAGAGACACAGAAATGCAGAAGTAACAGATTATGCACTCATTACATGCAGTGTAAATAGTTATGGAAATGAAATTTTAATTTGTTATGTTGGCAGTATGAGAACGTAGTCTTGCGTAATGGGGAAAACAAGGAATTGTCACAGCATCTGAATAAACATGTGCATGTGTTAGGTTCACTTGAAGCTACAGTTTATGAAAAAAGCGATCGCTTCAAAGATATTTTCCAGACTTCACTAATGAAATATATAAATGAATTTTTCGTTGTGTTACATAGTAAGCACGTGCGCCAAAAAATATAAAATTTGGAATTTTAGAAAAAACAGAGAACCTCTAGAGTTTGTGAGCCCTCAAACGATGAATGTGAAAAATGAACAGGAGGGGGCACGATTTGGATTATTTTTACTATTGTTTTACACCCGGGTATATTTATATAATTTTCTTGGTCATGTAATGTCGTTTTGTTCACACCTAATGTGATATGGAAGTCAACTGTAGGCAGTTTCTCTTGAAAGAGTTTTATAGGGCCTACGTATGTATTTTCGAAAAAGGTTTATAATATTTATTATGCTATCGTTTTTTCTGTTCAAGTGGTAGGTTATTTTACAAAAACCGGTTTTGTTTAACTCTTTCACTGTTCTTGGACGGATTTTCTCTTCTATGTTCTCTGGAATTTCCTTCAGAATCCTTTTCTGCTTCCCTTTCCTTTCATCTTGTATTGTTCTCTTTTATCTTCAGATTTCTTTTATTTCCCGTTTATTCTGTGCTGTTGTTCTCTGGTATCTTCTTCTAGCTATCATTTAAACCTTTGATTTTCGATTAGAAACTTTTGGCTTCACTTTATTCTCAACAGAACCTTTTTTTCTTTGAATTATAAGTAATAACATTATAGGCATATATTGGTTCTTTCATTAAATATCTCTTTTTATCACTGTCCTTATCCTTGTTTACAAAACACTGTGGTCTTGATTTTTTTTATTTGTCTCTAGATGTTATTTAGCACCGTATCTTTGGAGCCTTTTATTATTTCTTTTAATAACAAATAATCCATAAACTATTTCTTCTTTTACAAAATATCTTTTTGATAGTATTTGCACCTTATTTAGAGATCACTTACAATTTTGTGTGTTCTCTTTTAGTGTTTTTATTTGGTATTCAACAGGTATAGTTCAAGACGTTTTTAATCTTATAAATAATTTTTTGTTTTAAATGTTAATATTTGTGAAAACTCTAGCCTCGTTTCCAAACCACTATGGCTTTATCTTTTGTATATTCATCTTCTCTTTGTGTTTCCATATGCATCATATATCTGCATTTCTTAATTTTTAGTGTTTAAGGTATCTCATGACCATAAGTGGGACGTTCCTTGCGGATGAGGAGAAATAGACGAACTAAAAGTGACATCAACCTGTGTTATAAAATCGTGACAGGTATAAGCATCGTTTCCCCTCACGTAGAACTATTTCTTGATGAAACACTAAGGAATACCAGGTTCTGATTTTCGCCACCCTACAAACATCCCTTCTCTTGCTATCAGTATATAATAACAATAAATTAACTGTAAAAGGACATTTCACCCTGATAAGAATTTTAAAAGCGACCCTACATTTTAAAGTGCTGATTTCATTTCCTAAATATTCTCCTTATGTTGGCAGTTCCAGTACAATAACTAATTTAAAGAGGAGAGGGGGGAGAGAGAGAGAGAGTAAGTTCTTCTGCACTTTCAATACAATAACTAATTTAGAGGGAGAAAGCCCTTCTGCATTTACTAATTTAGAGAGAGATTGTGTAAGCTCTTCTGCATTTACTAATTTAGAGAGAGATTGTGTAAGCTCTTCTGCATTTACTAATTTAGAGAGAGAGAGTGTGTGTAAGCCCTTCTTCATTTACTAATTTAGAGAGAGAAAGAGAGAATAAGCTCTTCTGCATTTACTAATTTAGAGAGAGAGAGAGAGAGTATAAGCTCGTCTGCAATTATTAATTGAAAGAAAGAGAGTATAAGCTCTTCTGCATTTACTAATTTAGAGAGAGATTGTGTAAGCTCTTCTGCATTTACTAATTTAGAGAGAGAGAGTGTGTGTAAGCCCTTCTTCATTTACTAATTTAGAGAGAGAAAGAGAGAATAAGCTCTTCTGCATTTACTAATTTAGAGAGAGAGAGAGAGAGTATAAGCTCGTCTGCAATTATTAATTGAAAGAAAGAGAGTATAAGCTCTTCTGCATTTACTAATTTAGAGAAAGAGAGAGAGTGTGTGTGTAAGCCCTTCTTCATTTATTAATTTAGAGAGAGAAAGAGGGAGAGAATAAGCTCTTCTGCATTTAGTAATTTAGAGAGAGAAAGAGAGAAAGAGAGAGAGTATAAGCCCTTCTTCATTTAATAATTTACAGAGAGAAAGAGAGAGTGTGTATAAGCTCTTCTGCATTTACTAATTGAAAGAGATAGTATAAGCTCTTCTGCATTTTCTAATTTAGAGAACGAGAGAGAGTGTAAGCGCTTCTACATTTACTATTTTAGAGAGTGAAAGAGAGAGAGAAAGCCCTTCTGCATTTACTAATTTAGAGGGAGAAAGAGAGAGTGTAAGCTCTTCTGCATTTACTAATTTGGAGAGAGAAAAAGAGAGTAAGCTCATTTGCATTTTAGAGAGAGAAAGAGAGAGTAAGCTCATCTGCATTTGAGAGAGAGAAAGAGAGAGAGAGAGTTTAAGCTCTTCTGCATTTACTAATTTAGATAGAGAGAAAGAGAGTGGGCGAGGGGGATGAGTATATAAGTACGAGTATATAATGTATTATTTGTTATTATATATCTTGACACAGAAAAATTGAAAACAAAACGTCAGGACCTGTTAAAAAATACTAAAGTTTAGTAAAATTTTTAACTTTTTCTACACTGGTTTTATGTATGGAAATACACTGCATAGATACTTCTGTAGCAAGCTTTAAAGCAGTACTGGCTAGAGCTTGGGAACTTAATGGGTTGTTACAAACAGCAGGGCTATCTTGTAAACTGGCAGTTAAATGCAGGGAATGACCAGGTAAAACGGTTTACAACCGACTCGTCACAGCTTTACACAACTCCAGTCCTGATGATTGACAGAAACTTTCCCTTCACACGCCTTAATTCTGCGTCGTAAATCATTTCCAAAAGCCAGGCCTAATCCTTTTTTTGCAAAAGGCTCTAAACCTGATTGTTTGAAAGTTAACAAAAAGTGCAAAAGTTGACCACAGAATTGTAAAGCACTGATATATGGGAGGGGTGTGACTGTAAATCATTGCTTGTCTAGTTAGGAAAACGCAAGACAAATAAAGGTTAAAACCAGTGTTACAAAAAACGTCAGGGCCTTCAAACAAAAGTGGAGTTTCTATTTATAAAATTTATTACCAAATACTTTTATTAAAGTCCTTTATACTCAGAAATATTTTGAGATCTGGTAACTTGGCCACATAGGATTCCTCCAGTCCTAATTCAGACCCTCCTTTATGGCCATCAACGTTTTGTTTTCGACCCTCTTGTACAATCCTCAATCTTCACAGTTATTACATTTTAAGAACTGGTGTCCACTTCTAGTCGGACCATTTCCCAGTCATGTATTTTCTTGGTACATAAAAATTCTTGTTCAAGGAAATCCTTTACAAATTTAACCATAATATAATTTTGTTGATAGGATTTCCCACTAGGTTTTGTCCACGACAACTCTTTATCTTGGCGTTTTCATTCTCCGTTATCGCGTCTTTTCCGATGCACATTGTTCGGCTGGTTTCGACCACTCTTCGACATTCTTTACCAACTTCCAGCATATAATTTTATAGATAGGTTTTTGCCTCTAGGTTTTGTCCACGTTAATGCAACCTTAATCTTGCCATTTTCATGTCCTTTATCACGTGTGTTCTCATGTACTTTGCTCGACCTGTTTCGACCACTCTTACACATCCTTTACAGACTTAGGCAGCATATAATTTTGTCGATGGGGTTTTGCCTCCAGGTTTTTTCTACGTTATGGAACTTTTTACGTTGCCCATTTCAAGCCCCGATATCACATCTTTTCTCGTGCACTTCATTAACAAGACAGCTTAGCATTTACTTCCATTTCTTTCGCAAATGGACGTAAGAACGACTTTTCTTTCGCAAATTAATTTTACGGAATCTTAGCGTACGGCTTAAGAATTTTCAGATAGTATACTACACTCTTTTGAAGCCTTATCAATATGAGTAGGACGTAAGCCTTTTTGGAAGCCAAGCCAAGGGTGCAAGATTATATTTTCTTACAGGTTCCTCTCACATCTTTCATCTTACCTTTTTAATATTTCAGACCCTGATTAGGAACTAGTCAAAAGGTTAGTGTGTTTCTCCTGGTAACCTTCTAAATTTAAAGTGTTCTTTCGGAACGTTTCAGACCCTGATTGGGTCGTGGATTGAGAGGCTGTGTGTTTTCTCTTAACCTCTTGCATTTACAGTTTATCCCTCGTCATATCTTCCGAAAGTTTCAGGCCCCGATTGGCTAGTGTATACGAAGCTATAGTGTGTTACACTTTACAGTCTTTGTTTACAGTTCCACCTTTCTCACCAAGTTTTAAACAGATCGAGTAGTGCATTCAGAGGATAGTGAGATACGCCATACCCTCTCAAATTCATGGTTTTATCTCTCAATATATCTTTGAATGTTTCAGATCCTTATTGCGAAGGGTAATCTAAGGCTTAGTGTGTTATTGTTATCTACTTTTTTTCTTTAAATGAGGCTAGTCTAAATGCACACTAGGCAAAAAAAAGTAAGAACACAAATATGGAAAAAATGATTTTATTTTGCTCACACCTTTACATCCTTAAGGTACAGCACAGTTCTCAAAAAGATTTCCTCCTTGAATATACAGTTCTCAAAAAGGTTTCTTCCCTGAATGCACAGTTCTTAAAAATGTTTCCTCCTTGAATGTACAGTTCTCAAAAATGTTTCCTCCTTGAATGTTCAGCCATCAACAATGTTTCCTCCTTGAATGTACAGTTCTCAAAAAGGTTTCCTCCCTGAATGTACAGTTCTCAAAAAGGTTTCCTCCTTGAATATACAGTGCTCAATAAGGTTTCTTCTTTGAATATACAGTACTCAAAAAAGTTTCCTTCTTGAATATACGGTTCTCAAAAAGGTTTCCTCCCTGAATGTACAGCTCTCAAAAATGTTTCCTCCTTGAATATACAGTGCTCAAAAAGGTTTCTTCTTTGAATATACAGTACTCAAAAAAGTTTCCTTCTTGAATATACGGTTCTCAAAAAGGTTTCCTCCCTGAATGTACAGCTCTCAAAAATGTTTCCTCCTTGAATATACAGTGCTCAAAAAGGTTTCTTCTTTGAATATACAGTACTCAAAAAAGTTTCCTTCTTGAATATACGGTTCTCAAAAAGGTTTCCTCCCTGAATGTACAGCTCTAAAAAATGTTTCCTCCTTGAATATACAGTGCTCAAAAATGTTTCCTCCTTGAATATACAGTGCTCAAAAAGTTTCCTTCTTGAATATACGGTTCTCAAAAAGATTTCCTCCCTGAATGTACAGCTCTCAAAAATGTTTCCTCCTTGAATATACAGTGCTCAAAAAGTTTCCTTCTTGAATATACGGTTCTCAAAAAGGTTTCCTCCCTGAACGTACAGCTCTCAAAAATGTTTCCTCCTTGAATATACAGTGCTCAAAAATGTTTCCTCCTTGAATATACAGTGCTCAAAAAGTTTCCTTCTTGAATATACGGTTCTCAAAAAGGTTTCCTCCCTGAATGTACAGCTCTCAAAAATGTTTCCTCCTTGAATATACAGTGCTCAAAAAGGTTTCTTCTTTGAATATACAGTACTCAAAAAAGTTTCCTTCTTGAATATACGGTTCTCAAAAAGGTTTCCTCCCTGAATGTACAGCTCTCAAAAATGTTTCCTCCTTGAATATACAGTGCTCAAAAATGTTTCCTCCTTGAATATACAGTGCTCAAAAAGTTTCCTTCTTGAATATACGGTTCTCAAAAAGGTTTCCTCCCTGAATGTACAGCTCTCAAAAATGTTTCCTCCTTGAATATACAGTGCTCAAAAAGGTTTCTTCTTTGAATATACAGTACTCAAAAAAGTTTCCTTCTTGAATATACGGTTCTCAAAAAGGTTTCCTCCCTGAATGTACAGCTCTCAAAAATGTTTCCTCCTTGAATATACAGTGCTCAAAAAGGTTTCTTCTTTGAATATACAGTACTCAAAAAAGTTTCCTTCTTGAATATACGGTTCTCAAAAAGGTTTCCTCCCTGAATGTACAGCTCTCAAAAATGTTTCCTCCTTGAATATACAGTGCTCAAAAAGGTTTCTTCTTTGAATATACAGTACTCAAAAAAGTTTCCTTCTTGAATATACGGTTCTCAAAAAGGTTTCCTCCCTGAATGTACAGCTCTCAAAAATGTTTCCTCCTTGAATATACAGTGCTCAAAAAGGTTTCTTCTTTGAATATACAGTACTCAAAAAAGTTTCGTTCTTGAATATACGGTTCTCAAAAAGGTTTCCTCCCTGAATGTACAGCTCTCAAAAATGTTTCCTCCTTGAATATACAGTGCTCAAAAAGGTTTCTTCTTTGAATATACAGTACTCAAAAAAGTTTCCTTCTTGAATATACGGTTCTCAAAAAGGTTTCCTCCCTGAATGTACAGCTCTCAAAAATGTTTCCTCCTTGAATATACAGTGCTCAAAAATGTTTCCTCCTTGAATATACAGTGCTCAAAAAGTTTCCTTCTTGAATATACGGTTCTCAAAAAGGTTTCCTCCCTGAATGTACAGCTCTCAAAAATGTTTCCTCCTTGAATATACAGTGCTCAAAAAGGTTTCTTCTTTGAATATACAGTACTCAAAAAAGTTTCCTTCTTGAATATACGGTTCTCAAAAAGGTTTCCTCCCTGAATGTACAGCTCTCAAAAATGTTTCCTCCTTGAATATACAGTGCTCAAAAAGGTTTCTTCTTTGAATATACAGTACTCAAAAAAGTTTCCTTCTTGAATATACGGTTCTCAAAAAGGTTTCCTCCCTGAATGTACAGCTCTCAAAAATGTTTCCTCCTTGAATATACAGTGCTCAAAAATGTTTCCTCCTTGAATATACAGTGCTCAAAAAGTTTCCTTCTTGAATATACGGTTCTCAAAAAGGTTTCCTCCCTGAATGTACAGCTCTCAAAAATGTTTCCTCCTTGAATATACAGTGCTCAAAAAGGTTTCTTCTTTGAATATACAGTACTCAAAAAAGTTTCCTTCTTGAATATACGGTTCTCAAAAAGGTTTCCTCCCTGAATGTACAGCTCTCAAAAATGTTTCCTCCTTGAATATACAGTGCTCAAAAAGGTTTCTTCTTTGAATATACAGTACTCAAAAAAGTTTCCTTCTTGAATATACGGTTCTCAAAAATGTTTCCTCCTTGAATATACAGTGCTCAAAAAGGTTTCTTCTTTGAATATACAGTACTCAAAAAAGTTTCGTTCTTGAATATACGGTTCTCAAAAAGGTTTCCTCCCTGAATGTACAGCTCTCAAAAATGTTTCCTCCTTGAATATACAGTGCTCAAAAAGGTTTCTTCTTTGAATATACAGTACTCAAAAAAGTTTCCTTCTTGAATATACGGTTCTCAAAAAGGTTTCCTCCCTGAATGTACAGCTCTCAAAAATGTTTCCTCCTTGAATATACAGTGCTCAAAAAGGTTTCTTCTTTGAATATACAGTACTCAAAAAAGTTTCCTTCTTGAATATACGGTTCTCAAAAAGGTTTCCTCCCTGAATGTACAGCTCTCAAAAATGTTTCCTTCAATCGTTCGAACAATAAATAGTTTGTAAATCAAGTTAGATGAGCGTTGCAATGGGGCAATGCAGTTCTACGTTAAGAGACTGTGTTGAGCTGAGACAGGAACAGCGTGACACCTGAAGCCACCAGATCCTTAGGCCTGCCTCTTATCTGACAGAGTCAACAGAGGTCAGGAGCCTATCTGGTTAGGCCTAATTATTTTATGGTGCCCAATAAACCGACGACTAGTAGCTGCTATCTGTTATATACGACTCGGTCCCATGAATGATTCTGTGTATGAATGATCGTGTCTGTGAACATACAAACATGGAGGGTGTCTAGGCACTGCCTCGTGGAGTTGCCAAATTGCATCCCTCTTCATGGGAATGCATCTACAGATTGTACACCCGGACGCAGTTGGAAGATGTAATTTAATAGCCCGGGTTAGTAACTGCGCAGAATTTAATCATGAAATCACCTGAGTGAAATGCAGACAAATATTTATTTAAAATTTCAAATTTATTTATATTTTCGAAGTAGCGTCTTTAGAGTCACCAGTTTTATAACCTCTAACAAAAGGATGAGCGTATTCTGAAGGGGTTTCCTTTACGAGATCCTCAGGTTCCAGAAAGTGATGTAGAAATTGTGCCTTACCCAGATCCCAGAAAGTGATGTATAAATTGTGATTTCCCCAGGCTCCAGAATGTGGTGTAGAAATTGTGATTTTCCTAAGCTCCAGAATGTGATCTACTCGTAGAAATTGTGACTTGCCCAAGCTCCAAAATGTGATTTTCCTAAGCTCCAGAATATTTATACGATGTGTCATATGATGTAGAAATGGTGTTTTGCCCAGGTTCCAGTATGTGATGTAGAAATTGTGATTTTCCTAAGCTCCATGTAGAAATTGTGATTTTCTCAAGTTCCAGAATTTAATGTAGAGAGTATGATTTCCTCAGGTTCAACGCAAGTTTTTTATTATCTTCATTATTTTGGAATTTAGGAGGAAACTAGGGAAATTTTTATTTTTAGAAACGCTCACTCATACTAAACGTTACAGAAGCAATAAAATTAATTATGTTTTAGTGAGAATGTATGACACTTTTTACTTTTATACGATTTATAACCTATAGATACAATTTTAGATAATAATACAAAACTCGCACTACTCACAAGGCGTATTTTAATTTTACTCGTGCAAGTTTTGAATATACAAGTCTTCTTCAGTGATTAGTACGCATGTGAATGAAAATTGTTGCATCAAACACTTACATACCCTGGATTGATTTGGGAGAGGGGTGCAAGTAAATATGGGGCTCTAAAGTAGCACAATTCCCAGGTTTTTGGGGTTATGAGGAACAGATCCATCCTCCGGAGAAAACCCGAAGAAAAGCTATATTGGCCTACCTACGCGTAAGAAAGGGGAATGTGTTAATCTACGTGCCTTTATATACCGTCCGTACTACTGCACATAAGTACAATTCCCTTAACGTTTGCTCTAACCTTTTTCAGTGTAAGTATACTGTATACCCCTGTGATGGCTATGCATACGCAAGTAGGCCTAGTTATGTAGGGAAAACGTCTTAAGTTGTACCGTGACTGCATTTAGCTGACGATGGAAGACTTGACAGAGAAAGCCCACGATCTGTTATCAACAACACATTAAAAAGCAATATCTCCGGCAACTGTAAATCACCTGTGCCGATAACACTTGATGTTATGGCGAAGGTTACTCAGAGAGGCGAAACTGTGGATGGATTGAACTGTTGAAATAAAAATTCAAAACTTAATGTTTCGATAGATTCCACATTAGTCAGCCAGTATTTAAATGTTTAGAAATTTACTAAAAACATAATTTTATATATCAATATTGAATACTATTCAATTAATTTCCTTCTGTAGCACTACAACTGCTCTCTCTCGCTCTTCAACAGACTTCGCTTATTTTTTTTCATCATTAGTTGCATTTTTTAGGACTATTGAGTCCAGGACGTCCTAAATTCGATATACCACCATTTGCACGCACTAGAAATCAAAACGATCTGTTCTTTTGCTGTAGTTTTTGAAGCGATAACTTCTGTACGCTCGATGAACAAAACGTCAGGTTAAATTGTTGCTTTCGCGTCACGATATTTCTGAAACGCTTACCTTACAGCATATACCTTAAAACATATGATTTCATTTAACAGCTGATTTTGTGTTATAAGTTATGTTGTAGAGCAACCGTTTCTCCAATATTATTAAATAGTTTTGATCAGTCAATAAATATATTAATTATTTAAACTTTGATAAGTCTCATTACAAATCAATATAACGGTAATAATAAATTATTATTTTTAATCAAGTTTTTGAAAGGAAAACATTTTTAGGTCCGTCTTTTAGCATAAAGAACGTAAAGAACTGGTTTAAATTTAATTTGTTAAACAAATTGTTTTGAGTAAACATAAAATGTTTTCTGTTACCCACATTATTTTATTATTAACTACAATAAATATTATTATTTATTAAACACATTCCTCAAATAGAGATATTAAAATTGAATGAAAAATGTAAACATTCATAATCTCTGCGATTTCCGTTGACACCTTTGCGAAACTATTAGCTCTATTCTGTTATCACTTTTGTCGGGACTCAGCCGAGTGCCAGAACTAATTTTTGTTAGTATTATAATATCTACATGATTTTAATTATTGAACTGCAAAAAGCAGAAAGTTTAAAGTATTATTTTCCTTAATCTGTGAGTTTTAATTGAAGTTTTACTTTACCGGCCCAACCCCGACCCAACTTTCCATGCATTTTAGTGTCTCTAGTTATTTCCTTACACAAGTACTGCGTACATATTCTCAATCCTTCACGAAACTCTGTTTCAATGAGGGTTTACGCACGCACACGCTCAGTCAGCGGTCACGTACATGACACGTCTATCTCGCGAACTATACTTATTATTGCGACACGCAATAATTGATATGATTAATCTAATTATAGGTGAATAATATAAGTAATTTTATTGAGTTGAGAGCGAGCGGTTGCGAAACTGTGTGGCGACCGGTTTAGTGAGTCGAGTTCTGAGTATAACTCTCCAGACTAATTTATCGAATGGGAAATACTTGATTCGATTGTATTTTGTACGTTGTTATCCAGATAAAACGTAAACAGAAGGGAACTTTCAGAGGAGATTGCAAAAAAATAAATTTGATTGCGTAGAAGATATATCTATAGAGAGAAAATAGCAAAACGTTTATATGAGGAAAAGTAACTTATAACAGTAATGGTAAATATTAAATGTTAAGTATAGGTAATAAACTGAAATATCAAACATTGTTTCAATAGCATTTGATAAAGTGTTGTTGCTAATAAACTAAATTCGAGGGGGGTGGTAAATAAATAGAGTAGTAAGCGCCTCTTGCTTGGTAAGAAAAGGTACTGTGTAATGACTTCTTCTGTTTGGTAAGAAAAGATGGTTTTAGTCCCTTTTTCCTTGGTAAGCTAAGGTGATGATGATCACTCTTCTTCCTTGGTAAGCGAAAGTGCTTTTAGTAACTCCTGTTTCTTGGCAAACGAAGGTAATGGTTGTCACTCTTCTTCCTTGGTAAGCTAAGGTGATGATGATCACTCCTCTTCCTTGATATCTTGATAAGCGAAGACGTTGATCCTCCTCGGAGGATATCCGAGCGGTGCTGATTTGCATTGTTCTTACCTTAACATCAAAGTAAACAAGATTTTTTTTAGAATTAAGTTATCCAAGAAGCCCTCAAAATAGCTTTATAGGTCTAATGGTTCAACAGATACAGGCTAGCTTATTCCTGCCCAACTTTGAAAACTGTTGTAAAGCGGAATTAAAAAATAGGCCTAAGGGATTACCTTTGCTAATTAATTTAGATGTTCTCGGGCTCCAAACAGCCTCATAGTTGATCAAATTTGGTTTGGACATTTTGTGATCTATTAAATGTCCTCGGTTCTGCCTAAAGTTTTTACCGTCGTTAATAAAGATTCCATAATCTGAGCCAGAAAACCTTTGGCACCCGTGTCGTCTTTAAAAACCTTTGGCACATGTCCTTAAAAAAAGAAAGTCCTTAAAGTGAATGTGACCAGGTGTATTCACCTGTAATGCGACACTAAGATCACACTCAATTTGTCATTGAATTCCACGACGAACCATGTATATTCTATACGTGACGTCAAGTGCTGAAAGAGTTTCCTAATTTGTCTCTGTCTCATAGAATCGTGGAAACGCACGTTCCAGCTCGCGTGTGTATTTAGAATATAAATCTAAACTGGAAGATACACGCGCGCGCGCTCACACATGCATTTTTTTGCGAGCTTTGTCACTCAATTGTCATTTCATTTGTTGAGGGAATTCTTAAAAAAGGTATGAAAGATAGTTTACTTCTAAATGTTGTCTTGTAAATTTTTCAACTTTAAGTTTCACTTTACTCGTTTGGCTCACGTTTACCTAAATAAGTTATTATTTATATTTCATTATTTATTATTTATATACAGTATATTAAAATAATTATTGATATGTTTGGTGAAATTATTTAGTTTCATAGAGAAATGTAACACAAACATCAAACCAGTGCAACCATCACGTAAAACTAAACGTATTCACCACGAGAAAATCTGAGATAATAGACATTCTAGTATATATATATATATATATATATATATATATATATATATATATATATATTATTAATAATAATATAATATTTATAATATAATAATATATAATATTTATATATAATTATATATATATATATATATATATTATTAATAATATAATATTTATAATATAATAATATATATATAATATATATATATATATATATATATATATAATTAATAATATAATATTTATAATATAATAATATATAATATTTATATATAATTATATATATATATATATATATATATATATATATATATATATATTATTAATAATATAATATTTATAATATAATAATATATATATATATATATATATATATTATTAATAATATAATATTTATAATATAATAATATATAATATTTATATATATATATATATATATATATATATAAATTAATAAATATTCTTGTATTTGAATAACCTATGTCGTTTTAAAATATATCTATCTATCTATCTATCTATATATATATATATATATATATATATATATATATATATATATATATATATATACACAACATATATGTATTTTGCTTTTTCGTGAATTTACCATAACGCTTGATAATAAAGTGTCAGCATATATTTCGAAAGCAAGCTCGTTGAAAATTCTTGGTGTGTGTGTGTGTGTGTGTGTGTGTGTGTGTGTGTGTGTGTGTGTGTGTGTGTGTGTGTGTGTGTGTGTCTGTCATAAAAATATTCCACACAAACACTAAATAAATACATATTCTTTACAAGAAAATATTTACAAATAAATACAAGAAAATATTCTTTTAAAATATATGACTTGAAAAGAGTTGAGCGGCACATCTGGCGACCAGTGTGGAATGCTGTAGCTATTCTAGAAGCAAATGGCCAATTGACTGTGTTACAAGTTCTTTATTTAGGACAATAGTTAGTTACCGATTCATATTCTACCGTGTTACTTTTACGTGGCTCCGTTTTACGTTGAACTCGGAAATTTGCAAGTTAATCAGTGGGACATCGTGACTTGGGTGCGCGCAAAGGAAGAGGCTCTTTCCGATTTTGTCATTAAAAACTGACAAATCCCGAGAGAGAAGGTGTGTAAGGAAAAGTGTCGGTTTCTTAAGCCTTTATTATAATATAAGAAATTTCGAATTAAACCAGATTTAATTGAACAATCTAAAGTTATAAGGTAGACAACGGAAAAAACTAACTACAAGGTAAGACAATTTACTAACAGTTTATCGGGTATTTGAGAGACCATACAATACGGAAGCAGATATACATATTTTCTATATTTACGATGATTGGACGATTCTGGAAGGAATTTACCTTCATGGCAGGGATATAAAAGTATAAATGTATAATTGGTTGTGATCCGTGGTAATTTATTGCTCAGTTCCTTGCCGTATAGGCAATATGACTCTATTTTTATGCTTTCACGCTTTATGCTCATCAATTTCTACATACAATAGATCTAATGTGTATAAATGGTAAAACTAAGAAGTTTATGTAGGAAAAAATGGAAATAAACAACAAAAAACTAAAATTACATAATTCTTGTTAAAATTAAACATCTCATCGGGCAAATATTTCTTTCAAAATTTTAGAATAAATTTTTAAAATTACTTTTAGAATTAAAAATACATTAAATAAACAAAAAAGACTAGAGGGATGAAAAATAACACATTTTGTGCTCCTCATGATACGATACACAGCATAATAATAAAGTGAAAAAAACGTTATAGAATAATATCTATTAAACCTTTTAAATACAACGAAAAGAGTGTAATCAAATGGGGGAAGATAAAAAAGAATTGCAATATAATAAATGTAAGAAATATTCTCCAGTTCGGTTTAAACGTTGACACTAGACAGTTGAAATTAACAAATCCATTAAAAAGGAATTTTAACAAAGTAAATAAAAAGCGTACTGTAAAGAACAATAAAATTGAAACAGTATTATTACTTTATTGTTATAGAATAATAAATTTAAAACGCTTTAAACTACAGCCACAGAAAACATTAGTTAAAATTGTGAAAATATATGAAAAAAATTATTAACGTCTTTTTGGTTAACTAAAAATCTATTTAATCTGGGGTTTTAGAAGTTATCTCTGAAGATGATTGATAAAACTGTGTGTGAATACAGAATTAAATAAAAGTATTTCTGTAAGTTACACCTTTGTTTGTTTATCCCTCTTTATTGATTCATCTTTTCACCGTTTTCATTTTACTAAAAATCCAAAGAATGAGGGTTTTATACTGTTTGAGGGGATTTATAAATAAAAACGTAATTTTTGTTCTAATCGGTAAAAACGTTATCTTGGTTTTATATATTTCCATAATAAATTACCGAGTGTTTAATACCGGTATCTATCTATCTGCCAAGGACAACTTATGTTGTAAGTTCTAGAGATTGTAGTGTGATAGGGATCACTCAATCCATCCTTTAGTTCTAATTCGATCTAACATTATGTATGCTTCTTTATACAAGAAAGGCGTGACGTATAGATGCGCCCCGTTAGAGAATAGGTGTGCTTCAGGTACATATCATCTAGAGGGGGCTTATATCCTTACCATAATCATGCACAGTCGGTGTTGGTAATTCTGGCCGATAGCCTTGGAGATTAAAACGGCTTTACAGCCATGTAGCATTTGTCTACATTCCCACTGTCTCCACGAGAAATAGATCAATTACGCGTTTTGGGAGGGGGTGATCAGACTGCATTATAACGTTGACTCCAGCTCCGTCCTAATTGTCTTGCTAATTCCATGCGCCCTTCTATTAATCTTGCGTTCGCTGACGTCCGGAGGATTTGCTGCGACCTACGGCCACTCGGATAAACATCGACGCGTTTGTCAATATAGAGTTTCGGTTTGTAATTAAAAAGAAGCAGGTCTGATGTTGGTTACGTTCGTCAATCTGTCAGCGTGGGTTGTAGTGACGTATCTTCCACGTGTTTGGGAGTTTACAGATATCCAATGACTTGCGCTTAGAATTATGTTATCAGTTGTACGAATCTAGTTTTATGAGTACTTTGGACATCGTGTATCAGTTATAAGTCAGACCAGCTGAGAATGATTATGTAAATTTTATAGTTATTTTTGAAATAGAAATACAGTGCTAAGGAAAACTTGACGCCCCGCCTTTTTTCATGAGCCAACCGAGAGCGGGTAAAGATCCGATTGCACCACCTGGATCCACCGGTTTTGGAGGTACTGAAAACCTCGCTGTTCAGGACGTCCATGTGGTTCATGGAAAAAGGAGACAAAAGTATACTTAGTTGGAGCATCGTCTCATCCCAGCGGCGAACTTGTCACCAATCCAGGCCTTCCAGTAAGGTCGATCCCAACCCCTCGCCTAGATCCTGACGCTGGTCGTCCGGTCGGGAGCTATGAGTTTCAGGGCAGATTCACATGCAGGACTGTAGAATCTCCATCAGGAGGGACAAGAGTGGTCTTAGATATCCTTTTTCCTCATTCTTCATTTTTTTACCATCCTTTCTTCAAACCTCTTTCGCAAAACACTGGCATAGTGGCAGTTGTGTTCTTCCGGAATCACAGCTACTTTTCACTTCCTTGAAGGCTCCTGTATTTAGCCTACTTGAGCACGAGAGCTTCGTTCTCATTTCTACCTGACGTTACCTTGCATACGATTTTGCTATGTCGTTGCCACGTTCTGTTCAAGCTATCCTTAGGGCCGTATATAGAGTCATTTTTTAAATTCCTGGACCTTTTATTTATTTGAGTTTCGCGAGTCGCCCAAGCTCCCATTGCATATAACAGAACCAGTAACAGAAAACACTTAATGAGTCTGATTTTGAGAGGTTTGGTTGAGTTGATGTAAATATGCAGTTCAAGTTACTGAACGATGTTCTCTGTTTTCGTTCATTTTACCTTTGGTAGGTACCAACTTAAATTTAGTTTTAGAACTGTTCTCAATTCTTTGATCGCCCAGTTCTAACCGTCTTGCTATCTGGTAGGTGTGGGCTGTAAACATATATTTGGTTATTGTAATGTGTGGTTTTATCCCATACTCTTCAGTTGCACTTTGTGTTTTATCAATTATGGAATTCAGTTCTTTTATAACCGAGTATAGAGTTGTTTAATTTAACTTATTACGTCTTTTATGGTTTAATATTTGTGTATAAACTCACATGAGTTGATATCAAGAACAGACGGTTGAGTAGGTTTCCTTTATTCCACTTAAACGAAGACGTTTCGCAGCTAATTTGCTGTCTTCTTCTGGCATAAAGAAAAATTATTTCAAAACCGCTGTTAGTAAAATGGTAAATAATAAGTTGGTAAGATTTCGGTATAAAACATTACAATATAGAGCTAAAGATGTAGGCTACACATTGTAGACCTTAAAAAGACAGTAGTAAAACTCGTAGTTTGATAGGAATGAAAAATAATTTTCAGTTTTTGAGTTGTAGGCTACATATTGAGGCATTTTAAAAATGTTATTATTGATAACACTTGGCCAAACACCACTACTTGAGATATTGTTTAGCAGACGCGTTTCGCACTATAGATCAGTGCATAGTTCAATGCTGTGAGTCGTGGAAAAGACTGTTGCATTATCCGTGAATCGCAGCATTGATCAATGGACTGATTTAGCGCGAAATTTTTCTGCTAAAATATAACATTAAGTAGTGATTTTATGCAGAGTTATGCCAATAAGATAAAAAAATTGACTAATAAATCAACAGTTTTTCTTGTTATGTGGTTTTAATTTTATTTCTTGATATACAAAATACACCTATTTTGTTTGTACATAAAAATCCTACATTTTATAGTTATAAAAATTAAAAACCGTTAACGGAATTTTTTTCTGTGTTTCATTAAAGTCTCACAACGGCCCTGTATTACGCGACACTCTGTACGCATTTACGTTAAATTTAAACGCAAAGAGCGCCTCCTGTCGGAATAAACTTGATACTAAATTTGCATATTTGTTGCAAATCAGATTCGTATTAAAATGAATACGGCGGGAGCCGATTTACTGGCCGCGATTGCAACAAGCGAGTTCTGTTGTAAATAAATGCGTTTTGGGATGCATTACATGTACGTTGCAATGATAATTACAATCAATACTATGCCACTGGAGTTTTGAAGCTTTGTAGTCATTAACTGGAATTATCCGCGTGATTACACTGTATCATATCAATGGAGAAATTCGCTCCATGTTTCGACAGTGGTAAAGTTTAATTATGAGTTGCCATGGATTTTATTCGTTATGTTAAACCAGCCACATGTTTTAATTAAATTGGTTTTATTATTTTTTAAAAAAGAACCCGAGGGTTTTAATTTATACAGTATAGTGTTTAGATTTTCCATGTATGACAACAATGGTTTCGTTATTAATATCATCTTCAGGTTAATGGAACGAATTTTGTATTATTTCAACGTTTACCACGAGTCTTGATTTTAATGCAAATAGAAACATAGTCTACTAGACGAGTTTAAAAAATGATAAAATTGAACAAAAGTGAAGTATATAAATTACTGGTTAGTATTTCTATTTTATAGTTAGTTTGTATAATACTATACGATGAATTAAAACCTATATGCAGTGAGTTTCCTACACAGACGTTGTCTTTGAATACATTTCCCTGTAATGAATAATGATTAGACCGAGGTAAAGTTTAGTAATAATAGGTTACCTAGATTTAACTCCTTGCGTTAAAATCTCCACAGTTTTTATTTAACTGTTAAAGTCGGGAATTTATTTTTCAATAATATCCTGAGGATTGAATGTATACAATATGATGTTTTAATGTTTCCTAGTACAACAATGGTTTCTGCACTAATGACATCGTCAGGGCACTGTGACTTGTATTAGCGTTAATTTATGTTCAATTTCGAAATTATACAAAAAGAGTAAACATCAGAACTGTTCAACATTAAATAGTAGCCTAATCATTGTAATACGTTTCGGACGCAGTCATTATTATATCGATACATGACATAATTATATCGATTGTAACATTTACAAGTAGTACAAAGTTGTGTTTATGTTTCAGTACGATGATGGAATACATCCATACATGGACACTCCGCCCGGATCCATGTACGATCCGCATGCGGGGCACCGCCCAATCCAATCGATGACCCACCATTCGCCACACATAAACCATGCCGGCATGCACCAGTTCCATCCTGCGGCGGCCAACCACGTGGCGTCCGCCGCCAACCACGTCATGGGCGCTGTTCCGGATGTCCATAAGAGGGACAAGGATTCCATCTATGGGTGAGTGTTTGTTATTATTTTTTTACATTCCTTTTAAGTGGCAATGGTCCCTGGTGAGTTGAAATCAAGGTTAGAGAAGGTACAAAGGAACAGAGAAAATACTGTTATACTTAGATTAAAGTGTAGGCTAAGTGATACGTAGGTACGAAAGACAGTGTCATAAGTGTGTGTATATATATATATATATATATATATATATATATATATATATATATATATATAAATATAAATATAAATATATATAAATATCGCAATATGTTTTCTTGTGTATTAATAAAGAACAAAAGTCAAAATACAAATACAAGAATTATATTTGAATTTACAATTCAAAGCTTTTCGTTGGCTAACAGTACCAACATCATCAGGAATATTAAACAATATGAATTGTTTAATATTCCTGATGATGTTGGTACTGTTAGCCAACGAAAAGCTTTGAATTGTAAATTCAAATATAATTCTTGTATTTGTATTTTGACTTTTGTTCTTTATATATATATATATATATATATATATATATATATATATATATATATATATATATATATATATATATATATATATATATATATATATATATGGGAAAACGGACCTTTCGAAAGCTAATTCGTAAAGAATTTGTGCGTGCGTGAGTAAATATCAGCATTTTATGAATAAGAGATGGATTTGACCTTTGCCATTTGAGCTTTGGTATATGCTAGGATTTTAGCATCGACGGTTGCTTAAATGTTAATTTTAGAAATAAAACAATGAGTATTTCTCCTACCAGCAACGAGCGTGAAAATTAAGATTAGTTTGGGTAACCTATCGTGTGTATGAGGTAAAACCTATGATTATACTGAGTGTATAGTGCAAAAGTTGGAAAAGAATGAAGATCACAGAAGTGTGAAGATCACAGGTTTTATTGAAAAGTATAAAGATTTACCAATATACGGGCTTTTATAGTAGTCTAACATATAAAAGTTAACGTTTTCCAAAGCTAAATGCAAGTTCCATATAAGGCCTATGTTAGTTTTAAATTTACATGAACATATCCACTTGCATAGTACGTCCAATAAAGTACACGCATTATGAGACTTATTTGGCGACCGAACTAAAAATATGAAAGGAGCACGAAATATAGGTCAATATATTGTTACCGATCGCCTAGACGTCAGTCCCCTTTAACACACTGTATTTGTTAGAGCGTGGATTTATTTTGTACGCGCGCCAGCGATGCAATAAAGCGCATTTGGGTACCGCGCTGGCGTCCTCGCTTAATTTCACATTTCACAGACAAATTATTTCACACAACAGAGTTGGCTTCGTCCTTTGACCTGTCCTGGGCGCCATTCTCTGACAAAACGTCCGTTGTACAGAGTTATTTAAAACCGCACGGAATTATCACATTCGGCGTCCAATCTGTGTGCGGTCTTGCGGTCTGACCGTCCTGGAGGACACAATGTCTGTACAATTTGCACCTCCACAACCCGGTGACGCGCTGATGGGTTTACTCAAAACGGTTCGGTTTTGTGGTCAACTTTGCATAATCTAGCTTTATCGACTATTTAAATTTCCAACCTTCTTTCGATTACGTCGTAGATACTGAATTTGGTATGGTGCACGGGAGAGATTCAAATGCCGAGTACAAGTTATAAACTCAGTTATTGGATAATAAAATGCACTGTTCATTGTTAATTTAAGAGGCCCTTTACTCGGACCATTTGAAATAAATAGAACTCTGTTGGGCTTCAACAGAGACGAGATCTTAATCCGAGATAACTCTGAACTTTCAAATATAGCTTATGGAAGGTATTCAACAGCAAAGGGCACGAAGGTAGAAAACATTTCGAAGGTCTTGCGTGGGCAAAACTGCCACAATAGGGGCTAAAATTTCAACCGAATCCAGTTTTTTTGAGACTGGCATTGATATTGGTTTTTAAAACTGCTTGCTTTCTCCATAAATCCATCGGACGACACAGTTTATGGAAATAATTATCCTTAGCTATGTAGAAAGTCTTCAGTAACGTAGGTACACAATAAACCTACTACTGGCGGCATATAATTTACACATTTCGTAGACATACAAATTTGACTTCATTTTACAACACGAATATAAATATAAAAGAAAGCTTTGTTCATAAAACAGTGAACAATATTGCGTTACATTTGATTTATACTGCATTACTATCTAGCTACGAATTATAGAGTTAGGCTTAGTACTTATTTACTGTATTTTGTTTACTGTTGCAAATCAAACCGTTAGTGGTGTGTGTGTGTGTGTGTGTGTGTGTGTGTGTGTGTGTGTGTGTGTGTGTGTGTGCGCGCGCGTACGTGTGTGTGTGTGTGTGTGTGTGTGTGTGTGTGTGTGTGTGTGTGTGTGTGTGTGTGTGTGTGTGTGTGTGTATATATAAATATATATATATATATGTATGTATATATATATATATATATATAAATATATATATATATATATATATATATATATATATATATATATATATATATATATATGAAGACTCTGTATTGTGTGGGATAACGTAGGCCAAGATGTAGACAATTTTCTTTGTCTACCGGTTCTCTTGGTTTGTTACTTCGTGTTTTATAACAAAATACATGCCTGACTATAATTTTTAGTTAAATTGAAATAACGTGTAACATAATATGTTAACATACTTTGATTTTGTAAAGTTGCGTGTGTGTAGCAAAATGGGGTAAATAAAGTGTGTTTAATATTTAGTTTTTGGAGTGTCAGGTAAATCCCCAGGCATATTAAAAAAAAAGTTGTTTTTTTTTAATTACCACATGGTCACTGTAATTTATTTAAAGTTGAGTATATAATGAAATAGAATGCATTTTTGTTGTGAACTTTTGAATATATCTGCGTAGGTTCGTCCTTACAAACAGAGGTAAGTAGCCAAGATCGTTTTACCTGACACAAGGATCTTGTTGTGTGCTGCTCTCTCAAGTGGTTTACTATTTCTTATAAAATATTATAATTTTAAATAGTTCAGTTCATCACTCTCATGGGGGAAGATATTTCTGAGAATAAAAACACTTGCTTTCTATTGGGTTAATGTGCTTTGGGTGGCCATTGTGTATATATAGGGTCGATGTGTTTAGGGTGGTTAGTATGTTTTTTGTTGAGTTAATGTTTGTAGGTTGGTTAGTATGTTTTCCATTGGGTCAATGTAAAGTGGCTAGTATGTTTTCTATTGGGTAAATTTGTTTAAGGGTGGCTAGTATGTTTTCTATTGGATAAATGTGTTTAGAGTGGCTAGTATGTTTTCTATTGGGTAAATGTGTTTAGGTTGGCTAATATGCTTTCTATTGGATAAATGTGTTTAGAGTGGCTAGTATGTTTTCTATTGGGTAAATGTGTTTAGAGTGGCTAGTATGTAATCTATTGGGTAAATGTGTTTAGGTTGGCTAGTAGGTTTTCTATTGGGTAAATGTATTTAGAGTGGCTAGTGGGTTTTCTATTGGGTAAATGTATTTAGAGTGGCTAGTATGTTTTCTATTGGGTAAATGTATTAGGGTTGGCTAGTAGGTTTACTGTTGGGTAAATGTGTTTAGAGTGGCTAGTATGTAATCTATTGGGTAAATGTGTTTAGGTTGGCTAGTAGGTTTTCTATTGGGTAAATGTATTTAGAGTGGCTAGTATGTAATCTATTGGGTAAATGTGTTTAGGTTGGCTAGTAGGTTTTCTATTGGGTAAATGTATTTAGAGTGGGTAGTATGTTTTCTATTGGGTAAATGTGTTTAGGTTGGCTAGTAGGTTTTCTATTGGGTAAATGTGTTTAGAGTGGCTAGTATGTAATCTATTGGGTAAATGTGTTTAGGTTGGCTAGTAGGTTTTCTATTGGGTAAATGTGTTTAGAGTGGCTAGTATGTAATCTATTGGGTAAATGTGTTTAGGTTGGCTAGTAGGTTTTCTATTGGGTAAATGTGTTTAGGGTGACTAGTATGTTTTCTATTGAGTCAATTTATAGGGTGGTAGTATCCAAGAAATCTAAGAATTTCGCCATAGAACAATTTTTTCAGCTGAGCTGCCCTTCATTCTACTTCAATGATGGTTCTCAACCGAAGTACCTCCCCCGGACAAATTCTTGAAATGTATTTTTAAGCCCCCCCCCTTTACTGGATCAACATACTCTGCTTCATATTGGTAAATCAACCTCCCCCTCAATACAACGGATTTCCTGCGACAAAATTTTAATAGGCATTAAATTTTTTTAAACATAAATCATAACAAATTTTGTAAAATCGTAATCAACTTAAATTAAGCCTATATGTATAATGCCACGACAATGGTGGTTGTAAGGGGTTGGTTTGGGATGATTTTCAACATCAACATTCCATAAATTTATATAATCATCTGTAAATTTAAATATATAGACCTATGTTTAAAATAAACCTTATATTTGTGTTTCAGTTTGTTTTTTGATACTTCTACTCCCCCGGAAAGCTAACTTTATTTTTCAAAATATATGGAGAATATGAGGTTACATATACGAAGTAGATGAGGTTATACGCCTAAAGAAGATGAGGCTGTATAACTGAAGTTGAGGTTACATATATGTAGGAGATGAGGTTACATATATGAAGGAAATGTTATATACCTAAAGGAGATGAGACTGTATATTTGAAGTTGAGGTTTACATATATGTAGGAGATGAGGTTACATATATGAAGGAGATGAGGTTATACACTTAAAGGAGGTGAAACTGTATATCTGAAAATGAGGTTACATATATGAAGGAGGCGAAGTTACATACCTAAAGGAGATGAGACTATATATCTGAAGATGAGGTTACATATATGAAGGAGATGAGGTTACATATACCTAAAGGAGATAAGACTGTATATCTGAAGATAAGGTTACATATATGAAGGAGGCGAGGTTACATACCTAAAGGAGATGAGACTGTATATCTGAAGATGAGGTTACATATATGAAGGAGATGAGGTTACATATATGAAGGATCAGATTATTCTCACAGGACGTCTTTACATAAAACTAAGTTGTAATGAAACAATTTTGTGGTCAGTTATTTCATGGAAATCATTTTTAAAGGAATTAAATTCTTTCCCTCACTAAATATGCCCGAGTGGTGGATGCTAGTTACTTCAGCCAGTTGTCACTAAAAGTAAGGACGTATAGAATAATTTTAGTGGACGAAACAATCGCAACAATTAAGATAACTTCGCGACTGTACAGCCCTGGCCTCGTATAGGGTCGCGCCGAGCCCGGAGTTTGAACGCCAAATAAACGTTAATTTCCCATTGTTTTAATTGTCGGGGTACGTGAGCGTGAGACGTAAAAGTAAACGCTTTCTTAATTTACGAGTTTTTGTCGTTGGCAAAGGGCATGGTCTAACATTGTTGTACCACGCGCCGTTTTATTGCCAATAACAAAAGTTTATTAGCTCCGACCACCTGACCATAGGATACATCCAGTGCTGGCAGATATTCAGACCGCGGACAAGGGCCGAATGTGAAGTGTCGCAGCTTGGTCGCAAATACGTTTGGGGACACTCCGGGACGTTGATGATCTATTCGCTATCGTTTTGAAACGGTTATAATTTTAAGTGGAAAGAATAAATTTATAATTTACTTAATGTTTAGAAATTTATAAACAAATTATAGATTCATAATTAGAAAAAATATGGTTCTAAGAGATTATTTTACCTTTAAAAGATTTTTACCTTCAACATTATTCAATCTACCTCAAAAGTTTTAAAATGATTACTCATCCTTCTCAAAAAAATCAATTTAAAAAATGTTAAAATTAGAGCATGGTGGGGGGAAAATCCCCACTTCTTATGATTCCCGTTATATCCAAAGGTAATGTCTCCTTCCCGTTAATCCTTAAGACTATATTCATGCCCCCGGTTAAAGCCTTAAGACCATGTTAATGGTCCCAAAGGCTATGTTAATGCTCCTGAGTTATTCCCAAACGCTATGTTAATGCTCCTGATTTAATCCCAAAGGCTATGTTAATGCTCCTGAGTTAATCACAAAGGGGATGTTAATGCTCTTGAGTTAATTCCAAAGGCTATGTCAATGCACCTGATTTAATCCCAAACACTATGTTAATGCTCCTGGGTTATTCTCAAAGGCTATGTTAATGCTCCTGAGTTAATCCCTAAGGCAATGTTAATGCACCTGAGTTAATCCCAAACACTATGTTAATGCTCCTGAGTTAATCCCAAAGGCTATGTTAATGCTCCTGAGTTAATCCCAAAGGGTATGTTAATGCACCTGAGTTATTCCCAAACGCTATGTTAATGCTCCTGAGTTAATCCCAAAGGCTATGTTAATGCTCCTGAGTTAATCCCAAACACTATGTTAATGCTCCTGAGTTACTCCCAAAGGCTATGTTAATGCTCCCCTGAGTTAATCCCAAAGGCTATGTTAATGCTCCTGAGTTAATCCTTAAGACTATATTAATGCCCCGGATATAGCTTTAAGAATGTTAATGCCCCCCAGTTAATTCCCAATACTACGTTAATGCCCCTGAATTAATCATCCCAAAGGCTATATTAATGCCTACGGTTAAAGCCTTAAGACCATGTTAATGCCCCCTTGTTAATTCCCAACACTATGTCAATGCTCCTGAGTTAATTCCAAAGATTATATTAATGCCCCCAGTAAAGCCTTGTGACCATTTTAACACCTCCCCCCCCCAAATAACTCCTAACATTATGTTAATGCTCCTGAGTTAATCCCAAAGGCTATGTTAATGTCCCCTTATACGTTTAGAGTTTTAATTTTAGTTTTATATTGATATCATTCCCTCCAAATTTCGCACCTCCCTGATAGCACGGCTTAATCTTGAGTCTTTCTGAAAAGGGTATGTTCCAAATTATTTCCTATTTCAAGTATTAGCCAACTGAAAAACATTTATTTCTCGTTCTTTAAAAAAATATCTTATATGCTTGTGCAAAAACTAATATAGCCTGTGTGTTCTATATTATTGTGTGTGGTGGCTTTACTTGTTCGCACGCTATTATGTGGACGGTTTTTAAAATTGTTATTAATGTGTTTTCATATCAATCAGCATGATGTAAATTCTCAAATTCACGAAGCAATGCAACTTTGCTACTTTGTAGAGACAATGCAACTTTGCTACTTTGTAGAGACAATGCAACTTTGCTACTTTGTAGAGACATTGCAACTTTGCTACTTTGTAGAGACAATGCAACTTTGCTACTTTGTAGATATCGTATTGTGCTGCAATAATAAACAATAAGTAAAAATGAGTTTATAGAAAAAATAGTTCACCTTTTCATCTTAAAGGTATTCCCACCTCCAGATATTTCACAAAGTAGGCGAGTGAGAATTTGTGACATTTACATAAATAGAAAGCCGCTTTTATATATTATTAATTATAAATTTAAAATTTTCTTATACTGAACTATATTATCCAAACATAATAATTTTAAAAAATAATACTAAAAAAATATTCAAGTAATCCTACACAGTGATGATAATTTCCTAATATACTTCAATAATACAGTTTATACAACATTGTTAAAAATGACTTGAATATTATAACAACGTCTTGTTTAAGGTCTGCTAGCAACGTTATGTATACATTATAAAATATTTACAAAAAGTATACAAAGATTTGTGTTTACAACTGACGTTTTATTAATATTTATGTGAGAAATCCGGTTTGCCAGTTTTCGCTGTGGCATATTTCGGGGAGTCGCTAACCGGGCCTGGCCCAAGATGAACTATCTAGTTCGGCCACTGTATAACCCGTTCCCCGACCGACTGCCATTTTGCGACGGCACTTATTTTAACCGAACGCTTTCCTTGTTCACTGGACGAAGTATTTATTTCTTGTATAGGTTTTCTTTTATAATTTGTTTAAGGTCTTAATAATTGGCAAAAACTTCAATTAGAAAATAAAGATAGGGAAAGTGATTGACAGCATTCCTTGTAACGCGTCGCAGCTAAGTAATCAAAATAACAACAGCAATGAAACACAAAATAAGGCTTAAAAAATAACAAAAATATAACTGTAGAACTCCAAGTAAATTTGTCACCTTTTAAAATAAAATACCCCACATATATTTCTATTATCTGGTAGAAAATTCTCAGATTAAAAAATAATATATTTAATGAATATAGTAGAATAAAATTTAAATTAACAAAATATACTTGACACAGAAGAGTGCGAAAATTCCAAAAATGGCTAGTATTTAGAGAACTAATCGGAAAATATAAAATAATTCACTGGAATCGAATTAGGCCTTTTAGGCAAAAGATTCTAAACAGTTTCTATACTATGGCTAGATGTATGAAACTATGTCTGTAATGTTCTTACGCCTAGAGATGTAGACGTATATCTGTTAGAATTAGTTCATTCCGAATGCGTTTAATGTGTTGATAAAGGATATGCCTGTATTCTTCTAGAGTTTTCGTTAATAATTTTATCCTCTAAATGCTACTAACGAATAGGGTTGATTTGATTAATAAGGGTTCAATTTCCGTTTTTGAAATAATAACAAATATATTTTATAAAAATAATTTTATCAATTTTTGTCACTACCTGTTCTTTGGGTCATAAGAGACAAAATTTCCTTGTCTTTACTTGAAATAGTTTCAACTTCACAAAAATAAACGGATTTTTTAATTATTTTCATATAGACCTATGTTAAATGTTACTTGAAAATGCATTCGGAATAAAGATAAAAAGGGTTTTAAATGTCGCAAACCATAAATGGTGGATAAGACTTGGGATAAATATCGTCATTCTAACATAACCTCAAATAACGGTGGCGTTTTAAAATAATTCAAGATTTATTGCATTTAGTTACCACATTGTATACCATATTACTATATGGCTGTATGACAACGTATCTACAAAGCGTCCGGTTGGGGTAGGTTTGGTTGAAAAAATAAATTGCCAAAGCCAGTTATACGATTCATGAAACAATTATCCTCCTTTGTGGTGTAGCATTTTGCGTGAATCTATGTCGTGATATGGACTCAGTTATGCACAGTTGCGAAGATTTTTGTGGTACAGATTTTCGTTATATATTTGCTTTTTTTATAAAGGATCTCCACTGCTCGCGCTCCCCCTCTCTCTCTCTCTCTCTCTCTCTCTCTCTCTCTCTCTCCACTTAATGCACTTGAACAAGCATCTTACTTACTTGATAAATTTGCGAGTCAATTTTTGGGAGCTTATTAATGTAAAGAAGTACATTAAAGTGCGAGTGATAAGTAAACACAAGGAAGCAGTTTTGTTAAGTTGACACACACACACACACACACACACACACACACACACACACACACACACACACACACACACACACACACACACACACACACACACACACACACACACACACGAATTAAAAGAAAGCAATAGAGTATTTATTTATATAATAAGAGTTTATAATAAATACGCTCTGTGTTTATAATATAAATTAGGATTATTTACCCACAATCCTTCAAAAATTTGTAGTTCAGTAACGCAGTCCTTGTCGGACATTAAAATTGTAGATTCCTGAATAATGTGGCCGCGCGGTCGCAGTCACTCTGCCTATTAACATACGAAACGCATTAACATACCGGTCTCCCATTCGTAAAATCAAACCTGGAAATCACATTAAAAATGGTATCTTGCTAGCCCGATTGTAACAGGGAATTAGATTCAGCCCGAGTCGATAAAGAAAAAACAACAACAAAAAAAAAACACCCACATTGGTTCGATTAAGAGGGTTTTATTTTATTAATTTTATTGTTTGTTTATTATTCCGGTTAATGCGTAATAAAGAGGAGTTTATGGCGTGTTTGTACGAACGGTAACGGACGTACTAAAACCAAAAATAAACCAAGGCGTTTGTGTGATTTCCTCAGCTTTGTACGAGGGGGCAGAACAGCTGATGTGTTTTTGTTTAAAGGTTTTATTGTTTTCTGGAAGGTTTTTTTATTATTACATTTTGGCTATTTTGTTCATAGAATTCCCCCATTTATGGAAAGGGCATAAAATAGTTATCCCAACGTGAAGTAGTCCAACTAGTTATCAAGATCATAAAGAGGTTTGTACCCGTTACATCCCCTTATAAAATTAGAAAAAGGGGGTAGATGGAAGGTAGGGCCACGGAAAGAACATGGTTCCTGGTGCTGGAATAGGTGTCTCGGGCTAGGAGGGCTTACGTGAAGTAGTCCAACTAGTTATCAAGATCATAAAGAGGTTTGTATCCGTTACATCGCCTTATAAAATTAGAAAAAGGGGGTAGATGGAAGGTAGGGCCACGGAAAGAACATGGTTCCTGGTGCTGGAATAGGTGTCTCGGGCTAGGAGGGCTTACGTGAAGTAGTCCAACTAGTTATCAAGATCATAAAGAGGTTTGTACCCGTTACATCGCCCTATAAAATGAGAAAAAGGGGGTAGATGGAAGGTAGGACCAAGGACAGAACATGGTTTCTGGTGCTGGTATAGGTGTCTCGGGCTAGGAGGGCTTACGTGAAGTAGTCCAACTAGTTATCAAGATCATAAAGATGTTTGTACCCGTTACATCGCCTTATAAAATTAGAAAAAGGGGGTAGATGGAAGGTAGGACCAAGGACAGAACATGGTTTCTGGTGCTGGTATAGGTGTCTCGGGCTAGGAGGGCTTACGTGAAGTAGTCCAACTAGTTATCAAGATCATAAAGAGGTTTGTACCCGTTACATCGCCCTATAAAATGAGAAAAAGGGGGTAGATGGAAGGTAGGACCAAGGACAGAACATGGTTTCTGGTGCTGGTATAGGTGTCTCGGGCTAGGAGGGCTTACGTGAAGTAGTCCAACTAGTTATCAAGATCATAAAGATGTTTGTACCCGTTACATCGCCTTATAAAATTAGAAAAAGGGGGTAGATGGAAGGTAGGACCAAGGACAGAACATGGTTTCTGGTGCTGGTATAGGTGTCTCGGGCTAGGAGGGCTTACGTGAAGTAGTCCAACTAGTTATCAAGATCATAAAGAGGTTTATACCCTTTATATCCATTTATAAGATGAGAAAAGAGGGTAGACGGAAGGTAGGACCAAGGAAAAAACATGTAACCTGGTGATGGAATATGGCATGCAGAAGATTGCCCCTGAACATGAACTAAGCGATTCGGTTTCAAAGTACTATAAATGGAAACGAGATAGCAACTTCTGTTTGTGAAGAATGCACTATAGCTTTTAGAAAGCGCTATACAATCCTGAATATGCCAGATGCGATCTAGAAGTTGTCTTAAGTAACTACAAATGTGTAAGAGATATACGTTGCTGCATCGTGACAGATGAGAGAGATATGTACGTTGCCATATGGGTGTGGAAGATTAATTTAATTTGGCTATGACCCATGGATACTTACTCTTATAACAATTGTCTAGTGCTTACTTATGTAATGCATATGATGTGCTTACTTATGTAATGCATATGATGTGCTTACTTATGTAATGCATATGATGTGCTTACGTATGTAATGCATATGAAGTGCTTACGTATGTAATGCATATGATGTGCTTACTTATGTAATGCATATGAAGTGCTTACGTATGTAATGCATATGATGTGCTTACTTATGTAATGCATATGATGTGCTTACTTATGTAATGCATATGATGTGCTTACTTATGTAATGCATATGAAGTGGTTACGTATGTAATGCATATGATGTGCTTACTTATGTAATGCATATGATGTGCTTACTTATGTAATGCATATGATGTGCTTACTTATGTAATGCATATGATGTGCTTACTTATGTAATGCATATGAAGTGCTTACTTATGTAATGCATATGATGTGCTTACTTATGTAATGCATATGATGTGCTTACTTATGTAATGCATATGATGTGCTTACTTATGTAATGCATATGATGTGCTTACTTATGTAATGCATATGATGTGCTTACTTATGTAATGCATATGATGTGCTTACTTATGTAATGCATATGATGTGCTTACTTATGTAATGCATATGATGTGCTTACTTATGTAATGCATATGATGTGCTTACTTATGTAATGCATATGATGTGCTTACTTATGTAATGCATATGAAGTGGTTACGTATGTAATGCATATGATGTGCTTACTTATGTAATGCATATGATGTGCTTACTTATGTAATGCATATGATGTGCTTACTTATGTAATGCATATGATGTGCTTACTTATGTAATGCATATGATGTGCTTACTTATGTAATGCATATGATGTGCTTACTTATGTAATGCATATGATGTGCTTACTTATGTAATGCATATGATGTGCTTACTTATGTAATGCATATGATGTGCTTACTTATGTAATGCATATGAAGTGCTTACTTATGTAATGCATATGATGTGCTTACTTATGTAATGCATATGATGTGCTTACTTATGTAATGCATATGATGTGCTTACTTATGTAATGCATATGATGTGCTTACTTATGTAATGCATATGATGTGCTTACTTATGTAATGCATATGATGTGCTTACTTATGTAATGCATATGATGTGCTTACTTATGTAATGCATATGATGTGCTTACTTATGTAATGCATATGATGTGCTTACTTATGTAATGCATATGATGTGCTTACTTATGTAATGCATATGAAGTGCTTATTTATTTAATGTACAATAAATATGAAATACATTGTGTTTAATTTATTATTGAGTAAATACTTATATTAGCGCTCCTTGACAAAATTATTGTACGCAAAACAAAGGAAACGTCATGTTCTGCCACATCTATATAGTTGCAGGCTATATATTGTATTGTACAACTATTTTAACTTAAATTGAACGATAAAATATGATTTCATACGTAATTTTTTTTACACTTTTTATTATACATTATTAGGTTATTTAGTTGTTAGCAGTTATTAAATATATTAATTTATATTTAAATAATTCTTTCTACGCTTAATTATATATAAAAATAATAAGGTATAAATGCACTGTATAAATACAACTATGTTAGCCCAAACTATAACATGATTTCGTACAACAGCTGATTTCATGTTATAGGCTATGTTGTAGAACAGTTGTTATAAAATGTAGATTTTGTTACGTTGTTTATTGTACATTATTAAGTTGTATTTTATTTATTTGCAGTTTCATTTTAATTTCCGTTTTTAAAATGAAACTTTCTTAGGCACTGACCTTACAAAACCAATATAAATTAAATTCGTTAAATAAAATTTTTATTCAGTAAGTATTTCTACAATAAAGGTTTTCTAAAAACTACATTATTTTATTGTTAACTAGATTCTATCAAAACCTCTATTATCTGCATTCTCCAGATAAAGGAGGCCTATTCATGTCTGACCGCCACATTATAAATATACTTGAAACATTACAAGATATTTCTGCCATTGCAAGAATGGACCGAGTTACTAGAGAGGCGTGTACCAGTTTCGTTTCGCCGCAGTCCCGAGCAGTCTGCGACCGCCCGGCCCAGGTGTGCAGTTTGGAATTTAGCGAATGCATCCCCTTCTTCTGGCCAACGTGTTATTAAAGCTCACCCTTTACGCTGGCGGCTAAACGCTTAACCATACGTTGTTTCGGCCAAACCCAGCAATCGCGGCGGTAATAAATCGCCGCGTCTTCCACACGTACAGAAAGCATCTTCCTCTCAGAAATTATAAATCACTTAGGAGGAGGCAAGGGCACTAATGTTGGATCGTGCTCGTATTTACGTCTCGTGAACTCCGTTCCTGATTATGTCGTTATGCGGTCCTTGGAGGAACTAAGCTTGGGCTGGATGTGTTGAAACTGGGCATCAAGTCGACCATAACCTCAACAAAATGGTTACACACGCATTCATCGGGTTCTTCATTTTCGTTCTGATATGCATAATTCTAGGTATCTCTCTCACTTCTCTCTCTTTCTCTCTCACTTCTCTCTCTCTCTCTCTCTCTCTCTCTCTCTATATATATATATATATATATATATATATATATATAAATTTTTTTATTTTTTATTTTTTTTATTTACACTTTAAGTTACTTAAACAAGAATGTTACTTGGTATATTTAAGAGTCAACTTTCATACGCCGAACTACCACAAGAACCCAGTCTTCAAAAGCTCGAAAATGTGGGCACTGTAATTAATAACCACTCGAAAGTCGACTCGTAAATATACGAGTTTCAAGAACATTAAAGTGTAAGTGATATAAGTACATATTATAGCACCTAGCGTTTACCTAAATATTTAAAATAATATAGCGATAATACAAACAAAGTGACATAGTGATGTAGTCAAAGTAATAGAAAACAAAATCATAAAAAATGTAATGATTTGTAAAAAAATTTTGTTTGTGTGTGTGTGTGTGTGTGTGTGTTTTCATATGCACATATGTGACCACTTATGATGACAGAACTGCCGAGAGAGGTGGCACATTTGCCTACATATGTGGGATACGTTAAAGATTCCATTCCATCTTTTCTTCAGCACAGTCTTCTAACTTTTCAAACTGTTGCAACAATAACAAATATATACAAAGTCTTTTGTGTATCAAGTCTCTTGTAATGCGTATCACATATTGTTGTCGGTTATTCTACGTGAATTCCTTTCTTATACTTTGTGATATTATTGTGTACTGATTATTCTTAATTTTTATAATACTAACAGACCTATTATGGCGAAGCTGTTTCGTCTGTTTAGTTGGGAGGAGTTGTTTAGGTATGGATGACTACTTCTCTAATGACCTTTGGTTATTTGGATCTAAGAACTGACTGAAGGCGAACGGTTGAGCTCAGTGTTGTCACAACACATTTATTTATCTTTCAGAGGTAAACTGAAGAGATATAATAAGGTGTTAAGAACTATGATAGGGACACCGCTAACCGGATTCAAGCTCCTCTTCGACTTCTGTTTTATAAATATCTTTCTAATTTAAAATCGACTCTAGAATTGCGTCATTTTTAAATGCATGGATTTATGGTAAACATGGGATATCGTCCATTCGTAGACCGGATTCAATCCAACAGCACCTCTTCGACTTCCGTACAAGTACCTTTCTAATTTTAATTCTACTCTAGACTTTTCTCACTGTAATCCTTTTTAGCTTCATGACTTGTAAACAACTCTGGTACTCTGTTTTAAAGCTGTACGTCATCCTTGGTCATTAAGTAAGTTAGTGTCTTACTATGAACCTAGATCGCTAATGATAACAGGTTGGCACTATTAGGGGGAGCCTAATATTACAATTAATATGCAATTAGTATTACAATTAATTAAAGTAATATTATATTAATATTACAATTAAATATGTATTAAGTATGTAGTCTATGTTAGTGGAACATATATTTATTATTTTTCAACAATGTATTTAAATTTGTTTTTTACTACATTTTTGATATATTTGTTGTTTATTTGTAGAGTATTGTTTTCGTGCATTATTACTCATGCTGTCGTTCTTGTTTCCGCAGGCACCCATTGTTTCCCCTTCTGGCGCTGATCTTTGAGAAGTGCGAGTTGGCAACGTGTACGCCCAGAGAACCCGGAGTGGCGGGTGGAGATGTATGTTCGTCGGAATCGTTCAACGAAGACATCGCCGTCTTCTCGAAACAGGTAGGCCTTGCACGTCAATTGCAGTGAAAGCTTCGGTAAATTTAAGTTACAACGTATCCGTGCGTTTAGGTCAGGGAGAAACTTCAACTAAAAGACATGAAAAACACAACCTAAATAAAACTTCGCCTACAAGACACACTACACACATACACTAATATAAATCTCCTTCATTACATAAAAAAAGCAACAAACTAAACACAACAGAAAACTACGAGCTAGACAAACACCACAAAAACCATCCCCAACACATTCTAAACAACAATACACTCACAATCAATTACTATATTTGAACACATAATTAACTACTACACTTTGAATATTAATACACCACAGAACATCAACACAACACAGACTGGCAACTAATACAACACACTTGAGCAACAGTCTTGTCCATGGCTCACAGCATTGAACAATGCACTGAGTCGAATAAAACGCGTCTGCTGGAAAATATCAGTAAGTAATGGTTTTTTGCCAAGTGATATCAACAATAGTAATAAAAACAAGGTATAATAAAACATCCGTTGTCATAAATATGGTATAATGGATTCAATATATGCATTTAATAAGAGAAAACACTATAGATATGAATATAGGTCTATTACATGTAGCAAATAAAGGTAAAAGATTAAAGATCTTGAAAAATTTAAAGATTGAATAAAATATCTATAAACAGAAAACAAAATTGAAAAAGGACCAGATGAACCCATATTACAAACTATTGGAAAAGGTTAAATCTACCACACAAAAATAATACTATATAGGGCAGGGCTAGTACAAAAATAGCATTAAAATAAACGTAAATTATTGAAAATACTTAATGTAGATGTCAACTTTCCGAAACGCGTCAAGTACAATGTTGACGAACTTGAGTAATGGCTGAATGTACAGTATTAATAAATAAAATTGAACATCATATTAGTAAGTACAAAAACAGTCCTTTGAATTTAACTAGGGTTTAGGTTAAACGTTTTGCAGAACTTTAAATTAAGTTGTTTTTGTTCTTTAAAGATTAACGATAGATTTTTGATTTTGTGAATTAACAAAAGTATTGGGGTAAGGTAAGGTACCAAGTACAATGCTTCGACCGCCGGTATCTTAAACATTTTGCGTAACTGGGTTATAACTCAGGACTTTGGTGTAGTAGTTCTCTAACTCACTAGGCCACTCACAGGCGCTTTCTGTGTTAATCTGTTTGTGTTAATATCTTGATAAATTCTATCACATTGAACAATCTATCAACTCCTTACTATTCTTCACTAGGAAGTCTTTTTGGGATTCACTGATTGAATTAAGTAAGATTGTCAGGGGATAACAATCTTTCTTGAACTTAAAAAAAATATAAATAAAGATTTTAAAAGATTGACGTTAGAATCTACTTACAGGTATATTAATTTACCCTGTACCTTCATCCCTACCCAGAGTAGTGGTGTTTTATGTTATACCAGGTGTGAATCTCCCAATGATATTCCTCGTTCTTCTCGCGCACCTTGATTATATCTGTAATTCACTTGATCCCTATCCATACGGGGGATGAAGGTGTGGCGACCCCATTTAGTGGCATTTTGGTAAACATGTTATCTGTCGTAGCACTGCCAGTGGAGATTATTAATTGTAAATTAGGATATATTATAAAAGTGTTTAATATAGGATTCGTACATAGGCCCTACGTCTTTATAACTTGTATTAAAAGGACTAGTTTAACGTGTTGATGGCATGAGAAGCAAACTAACGCTCTGTAGTGGGGAGTTACATTTGGTACTTTTTAACCAAAAATCGTTTCAGTAAGAGTTGGACTAGAGAAGTGGTATTGGCTGTGTGTAAGTGGTAATAGCTTTTATGTGGTGTAAATATCCGTGGTTAGACTTAGTCTAGTATATATAGGGCCTAAGTGCAATTATATGACAAATTAATAGCATACTCGTGTGAGAGTAATTAAAGATAGAACTACTTGGCCTCGAAAATGTCCTTTAGAGCCCCACATACGAGAACTCGTAAATATTAAACACTGACTCAGAATGGTTTCCCCACAGAGAATCCGTTTATAAGGATAAAAGAGTTTGAATTATTATTTCTCCAAACAAAAGTTACATAATATATGTTATATTCACTAGAGAAAGATGAGTTTCAAAATAAACTTAATTCTTAAACAAATTGTTTTTACTTTGTTTTTAGAGCGTAAAGAAATCGATTTTTGAATAATTCACAATGTTTGAAATTTATTGTTTTAAATTTAGACTCCTGGATAATATAGCGTTGTTGTCAGTACTAAATCTTGACCTACTTCAACAATTTAAGGACATTATTAAATATTTGAGTCTAAAAGCTGTAGTGTTATCTAGTTTATACACTTGTCGAAGTATGCTACGAATAATTTGTAAAACAAAACGGAAACAACAAGTCGTTCCCAAGACATAGTAAATCTTTTGCCGTTGGAAGCATTAAAATTCCACGTGATGACGTGTTGACGGTCCCACGTTTATAAATCAAACAAAACGTTTATTTCCATAACTATTCAGGCAGACAGGACGGAAGCGCAAGGACGCATACCTGTGAACCGTACTGTGCAATTGTTCCGTAATGCTGCGGAGCGTGTATTCAAAGGAATTTAATTGCGGAGACTGTTTTATATGCAGAAGGGTTCGTGAGAGGTTTCGGAGTTTGATCATGACGACGAATGCTCGAGTTTGCGAACGGTTTCGTAAGGAAGCTGAAGGACCGTAGGTTTCAGTGTTCGATTGGTTGGGTGCATTTTTGTTTTGGAGCTCACGAAAGTTCTTTAAGGACTTTCTGCTTGATTTGAAACACTAGTAATGTGCTAAAATACCTCACTATTGAGATATTTAACTATAATAGGATTAAAATACAAAAAGTATTTTAACAGCCTAGAGATTTTCGCCTTAGCTATAAAGGTACACGCAAATGTATTATCTTCTTTGCTTTTTAAAATTATAATAGAATTCAAATGAAAATATTTTGACAGTATAGGGTCCTTAGAAAAAGCTAATGCACTAGTAATTTCATATAATGAAAAGCTTTTGTTATTTAATTATAGTAGATTTAAAATAAAAAACGTATTTTGACAGGTGGCTCGTTGCCTGAAGAAAATCAAGCAATGTAGTCTACTGTTGTTTAAATGTTTTCTTAAATTAAAATTAGAAAAGTATTTCACCCCGCTGATGATTTGTCACGGTTTCTTCCATGGCAACTAGGGGTTAAAACTATGTTCCTCCTCTTCTTTTCCACTAAAGGCGTAATCGGTCTGTCAGAGGCTTACTGATGAAAGTCAACCCTTACCATCTTACCGCGGTACGAGATACAAATACCTTAGTAATTTTATTTCAACTGGCCTGCGATTAGATTCTTGTTTTTTTAAAAGAATTTGACCAATTTGACAGATTCGTCTCAGGTTGTATCCCCCCCTAAAAGATAGTTTTTCTAGCTGCTTTAACGGCCCAGGCTTCTGATTTATTTTATCAAGTAGGCGTTTTACCGCGTTTTACAATAACAGATTAGTTTCTGACCAACCTTTAAAGAAAACTAACTTATTCGATACGGAATTTTTCACACGTTCACTCATGTTTGTAGAAAATTTTTCTCTTTTGAATATCAGTATTTTTATTGTCAAAATTAGTATCTCTTTGATGTTTTTATTATTATTATTTTTCCGTCTAAAATCTATCACGAAAAACCAGTCGAGCCTTTTACTTACTGTACAGAAATATTTTAGCTTTCGTTTAACCGACACTTCTTTTGTTAAGGACAGATTGATCCTTTTTTTGCTCGATAAAATCTATTTTTCTAATCTAGTGACCTGCAAAAACTAACAGTTCAATAAGGACGACTTCATACAGTTCAGTCACCGTTACATAAACGTCAGGGCCTCTAACAAGTACCGGGATTAAATAGTAAATAAGACAGGTTCGATCAATCAGAGTAAGTGCCGTTTCCATTGCAAATGAGTAAGATGTAAATGCATATCAGCTCTGGTGATCTGTTGGCAAGAAGGTAATTTATTAACACCTTCCGCATCTAGTACTAGCGCTGGTTTCGATGCTTTTTTAACCTCATAGTACGATTTATCAGATTGGCAATTAGTTACTCATATTTACAGCGACCGTACTTTGCACCGGTATTTTTACTCAACGGTTATGTTTCGGTTGTAATAGAAAAAATCCTTTTTACAGATGGCCTTGCTTTATTCATTGTTGTTTCGGATTATCCGCCTTCTTTATGAGAAATTTTTATTTGGATCAAACAAGTTTCTGACAAGTCCAAGTAATTACCGTAATGCCAGGACGTTAATAAGGGTATCGTTTGGCGTAGCACAAATCTAGGTTAAGGATGAGTGGATGTTTGGTAAGGAGGGCACCTGATGACCAAACCAAAACACCTGAATCATCTGTCGAACCGTCATCATCGGGGTAAAGTTTAAACCATAATATTTATGGTTGTAAGTAAAAAAGTACAATAAAAATTACTAATCTAAGTTAATACATAGGGCTTACTTGCTGACGCGTTTCAAAACAATCGTTCCTTTTACGAAGCAAAGCCTGGAAGTAGAGGGTTAGCTTCGTAAAAGGAACAAATGTTTTGAAACTCGTCAGCAAGTAAGCCCTATGTATTCACTTAGTTAAGTAATTTTGAATGGTAGTTTAATCAGTGAATTAAAGATGATTACATTAAGAAACTTTGAAAAAAAGTATATCACAGATGACCATAATCCTTGAGAAATCTATCGGTCAATCATCTAGAATCCGAAGATAGCGGAGTAGATTACTCTTCGGTGTCTGTGATTGAAGTTAATCTCGGAAGTTATAAATTAACCTTTCGGATCAATCTAGAAATCTCTAGTGAAGGTCCTTCGATGCTCAGCTTTAGAATCACCCTAGAACTCTAGAATGGCCTTCGGTACTGGTCTGATTACCAATTTCGAAAACTTGTGTGTTTCGGACTTTGACATCATGAAAATACTCTGAAATGCTCATATAGACCAGGCTTTGGGCCAACCAAGAGTTGTACATAGACTTCACTGATCCGGTTTTGTGAGATTTGTAGGGGTAAATTTTCATTCAGAAGATGTACAAATCTGGTCTGACTATCCAAGTATTTGACCGCCTTTGAACATCTTGAGCCCTGGTGTGTTATTATTTAACACTGAAACGGAGGACTATGCCAAATTGAATTCAAATAGGACTGAATAATTTAAAACTACATACAAATTAAATGCTTTATTGTTTTAAAATTGTTAAAATACATAACAATTTCTTATTTAAACGTAATATAGTGTTAGTTTCTTCATGAGTGATTTTCAGGTTTTTTAAAAATTATAGTCTTCTCTGTTCTCTGTCCTTTGACCATCTAGGTTTTTTTTGACGCAAGTCCATCTTTCTCTGTGATAGGCAGAGTCATTCATCTCTTTTAACGTCTCCACAACGAGAAACTTTCACTGCTTGTCCAATGACTAGCGGTAACAGATCTTGCATTTGTAAAATTCCTTTGCTTCTAAGTCGAGATCCACTCGTTAGATATGTTCCCACTTTATGACTGGGATTTCTTTTTCTTTATCTGTTTTATCTTCTTGTTTTTTCCAGCAAATCTCCAGGCATTTCCCCTTCTATTTAAAGAAGCATTCAACTCTCCGATTTGTGTAAATAATTTGCTAAATAAAAACCACCACTGAACGCCTGGACCTATCATTGCCTGTTAAAAGTAATTATTTTCTCGTTACAAAGTTGAATAGTATGTTACTATCTTTGTTCGATTGGTAATTATGAAACTTTTAACCCGTTGTGACAGAAATAAAGTTTTTATGAGATGTTATAACAATTTTATATTTTCATTTAAATAAAATGTTTATGAATCTTATCACGTCAAACGTAGTGTTCGCATTTAGTCACGCTCAGTACAAAGACTGTCTGATGCTGGATGAAGCCTTTACCTACATAATGCAGGGACAATGGACTGATTCGTGTCCGTTTCCGAGAAGCATTCCAGAGGCGATGTGAGAGTGCCCGCAAGATGCCAACATCACAGACTACAAAATTTTAATTACCGAATAAAAAGCGCGATTGGTTTATTGTTTTCAGACACTGGCCACTCGTTTATTTGTGTGCCAAAAAAAAATCCTAACGCCATTCTCAGCTGCTTGAATTTTCTTTGACCAAATCGTGAATTTACCACCTGGACAGAATGATTGGATTCGCCCGCGTAATAAAAACGCTAAACAAATTAGTAACGTTCATTTCAAATCAGTGACGTTTTTCTCCGTCAGTTTACGTAGTCGTAGTGACAACTTGTATTGTTTTATGCCAATCTGAATTGGTCAAGTTCAAGTGTTACAGCTGCCGAGGTGTTTTGGTCGTGATTCTTATGTTTAGATTTACAATGTGTTCTCGTCCGGCGTTAAAATAGTGATTAGGTTAGGTTAGAAATTACCACTTTTAATTTTGATAAGTTAGGTTAAAATTGCATGTATAAGATGGAATTTAAGTTATGCTATTTGTAACGATAACCCACATAAAACGAGTTTCAAAATTATTTAACAGTGAATTGCACGTGTCATTTCGAAAAGTTAGGTTAGGTAATATTAGTATTGTGCGGTTTATTTGGTCTGGGGTAGTGTTTAGGTATGGCAGCGTAGTTAACTCGAGTTAAAATATGTTTGTGGATACATATTGTACAAATGTTTTTCATTGTATAATATTGTTTAAATATTTTTACCTGAATTTTTCAATGTTATTAACACATACGCTTATGAGTAGGTTAATATATTTTTAGGTTTTATGTACATTAAGTAGTTATTGGTTAGTAATATATTGGCTATTTGTTTTAGATTCGATGTAGGCTACTGGTGTCTTTTAGTGGAGGTTAGGTTAGGTTACTACGTTAATAAGACCTAATGGTTTTAGCTTTGATAGCGGAATAGTCTAGTGGAGGTTAGGTAAGGTTACATCAATAAGGCCTAGTAAAGGTTAGGTTACATCAATAAGGCCTAGTGAAGGTTAGGTTACATCAATAAGGCTTACTGGGTTTTGCTTATAGTAGCGGTATTGTATAATGAAGGTTAGGTTACATTATTAAGCCTAGTGAAGATTAGGTTACATCAATAAGGCTTACTGGGTTTTGCTTATTGTAGCGGTATTGTATAATGAAGGTTAGGTTACATTAATAAGGCCTAGTGAAGGTTAAATTACATCAATAAGGCTTACTGGGTTTTGCTTATTGTAGCGGTATTGTATAATGAAGGTTAGGTTACATCAATAAGGCCTAGTAAAGGTTAGGTTACATCAATAAGGCCTAGTGAAGGTTAGGTTACATCAATAAGGCTTATTGGGTTTTGCTTATTGTAGCGGTATTGTATAACGAAGGTTAGGTTACATTATTAAGCCTAGTGAAGGTTAGGTTACATCAATAAGGCTTACTGGGTTTTGCTTATTGTAGCGGTATTGTATAATGAAGGTTAGGTTACATCAATAAGGCCTAATGAAGGTTAGGTTACATCAATAAGGCTTATTGGGTTTTGCTTATTGTAGCGGTATTATATAATGAAGGTTAGGTTACTTTATTAAGCCTAGTGAAGGTTAGGATAAGTTAGGCTACATTAATAAGGCCCAATGGATTTAGCTTTGATGTTGAAGCACAATAATCTAGTGAAAAGCCTAGGTTAGGTTACATCAATAAAACCTACTTCTTTTAGTTTAGGCCTAGGCCCTACATGTTGTAGCTTTAGCGTCTAGAGACGTTTGGGTTAGGCATTTGTAGCAGTGTTCATTAGTTGTAATAAAATGGACTTACGGTTGTTTAGTAATAAAATGCGATCATGTCAGTACAATAACAGGTTAGATTGAATTTACTACAGTATGTTTAAACAGTCTATTCTCACTATAAACCTTTGTTTGAGAAAAACAGGTCATAATTGTAAATTGTTTTTCTTTTGAAAAGATTTTGTTAATTTTAAAGCGTCGAAGATAGTTTTGTTGAGGTTGATTTTTTGTAATGTTAGGTTAGATCAGATAAATAAACAGTATTGCATGATGTTGCGTAGAAATAGATGTTTTTAACTATAAAATGGTCTTTTTGTAGACATTTTTATGAAATTAAATATTAGGTTAGGTGTTGTATTTGGGTTATTTTTTTCTTGTGTTTTTGTTAAAATAGAGTTTGTGGATTTGTTTAGACCCAAGAGTTTGGTTGTTTTTCTAGATACGAATAGTTTTTTTTTTTTGTTTTAGAATGATTTGACTGATTTATAAATTTGAAGGTTAGGTCGGTTTCAGTGCGTGATGTGGAATGATATTATTAACAACTGTATTTTCGAAGATGGCCTTGACGATTAACACCGTATGTAAACAATTTAATTCCATGTAAAAAGCAAATAAATATTTAATTCTATAGGTTCGTTTAAACGAGACATAAACTAGAACCGTTTGCCCTTTATCCGTACAAAATCTATCCGAATCAATTTAAATGTTTTAACTTTAGGTTCGTGCAACGTTAGAGAGACAGGACGGAGTTATGTTTTCATGATAACCAGACATTTAAACTTGTCTTGGGTTAGATTGTAATCCGAACGGAAACCCGGGGAGTTGCGTGGCGGGATCGGGGCCGCACCGCGTTGCGAAAAGCGCGCACACCTATCCGCGCGCGTCTATTTTAGACGCCCAATTCTCACATCATCCCTCTTGACGTTGAGGTTAAACAGACGTTTGGAGTGGTTCAAGAGATCCTACTCGCTTGGAAATAGTTTGTTAACTGTCTATTATAGTTAGCTGTCTGATATGGGCTGCGATTTACGGCCGCCTTCTTGAACAAGTGATAACACCGAGCAAGATTCGGCTTGCGGGTAATTTTGATGCCGAGGTTAATGTAACTCGATTTTTTTGAACAAGTGATAACACCGGGAAAGAATTGGCTTACGGGTAATTTTAATGCTGAGGTTATTGTGACTCGATTTTTTTTGGAACAAGTAATAACACCGGGCAATATTCGACTTGCGGGTAATTTTAATGCTGAGGTTATTGTAACTCGATTTTTTTTTTGAACAAGTGATAACACAGGGCAAGATTCGGCTTGCCGGTAATTTTAATGCTGAGGTTATTATAAAACGATTTATGTTCAATTGACAAAAATTAACATCACGCACCTTGGGGGATATGATTAGATAATAATAAGAAGTAGTAATAAAAATACAAGTACTTGATGATATCTTATTTAGATTTAAAACTTGATATGGTTGGTGAATTATTTAACAACCAATAAAGTTGTTCCAATTATAATAAATTGTTATACAATAATAATTTACTATGTTTATACTTGATAAACAATCCTGATTTAAACCTAGTTTAACTTTAAGAATAATCCTTTTTAAACTATGTTTAGTTTCTTAGACATTTAAAATTAAAATCATGGTCCACTTGATGAGAAATTCTGATTATAAATTTCTTTTTTACAAATTTTTAAACTTTCTCTAACCTTTTTTTTTAAAAAATGCTGATTAAAGTCAAGCCAAACCCAATAAAAATTTTGATTGAACCTTTATTTAACTGTGTAAAAAATATAAATTAAAAAACCCTGGACTAATGTCTTATTACCTGCATTAAAATCTCAAGTGAATTAAAATCCTTGATGAAGTCTCCAGTATGTTAAAAAAAATCCTATAAACCTGTTTAATTATTGGCAAACAAAGCGTCACAGATCCATTTTAATGCTCGCGCGATCCGTTCCCGATATTACAACAAACTTCCACTCCAGATCTCTGCCTTAGGGCGGCGAAACCAACGCGATGTAGACTAAACAAAAACCTCCCCTCCCACTACACAAAAGGGGTTGAGGTTTTAGAATTTTTTTAATAGTGGTCCCGTACAGTTGAGTAGTGCACACAAAAAAACTGGAATTAGAAACACAAATGGAGTTTTCGTTCGGGCATTGAAGGCGAGTATTTTTATCGGCCGGTCTGGCCGTGTCGAATTTCAAGGGGAAGCTTTCAGGTAGGGCTGAAGCCACCCGTCCCTCATTCACATGCTAATCTACAAGAGTACAGAATGTCGCCAATTACAGTAGTAATGCGCTGTACTGTTGGCGTTTTTAATGTAGGTACACTGGCGTTACACGAACACGAACGTCTAAGCGGAGGAACGATTACGCTGTACGCGTAACTGTGATTAAAAGTACCAAGGATAAAAAGTATCTTAGAATATAAGTAACTAAAGTCAGACGTCATAGTGTTTAAAAGTAAATGTAAATGTGGCTGAGATTTAGTAACTAGGATTAAAAGGAACTGAGATTAAAAGAAATCAGGATTAAATTGAACTGGGATTAAAAGTAACAGGAAATAATAAGTAACTAGGAATAAATGTAACTAGGGTTAGAAGGGAATGTAATTAAATGTGGCTGGGATTAAAACGTAGTTAGGGTTGAATGTAACCAGGAATAAAAGTAAATGTGATTAAACGTAACTGGGACGCGGCTACGATGTTGCTGGTATTAGAAAAAACTAGGATTAAAAGTAACTAAAATTTAATGCTATATAAGTTTTAAGTTTTTAAGACAATTAGATTTGTTTGAACCAAATCTAACCTAATATTACCCTATCAAAGTGAAGATTTTTCATTTATTATTTTTGTATATTCTAATACTAGACTATTAATGTAAATTAATTTGTTAAAGAGGGTGAATCCTACCTGATTAAGCGCATTCAAAGTGGGCACTTTGGTACGTTAAAAGGTGTTTCTGAATTAAATCTGTATTGAATAACGAATCTGGTCAAATTTCTCCTTTGTAAACAGGGTGTAAAGGCAATTTTTAATAACTAACTCCAAGTTTAATCTTTGCTCATAAATAGACCCCGTATTAAATACAATATATAAATATGGATCATCTATCAGGATTATTTTATGCGTGTATGAAATCTTTAACATAAATAACGTGGCAAAACTTAAAGACAAGATGAATAGAAGTGAGTGATGAAGGAAAGATCGGATGGTCCGCGAAGGCATCCGGCTCGTTCTGGTGTCACGGGCCCTACAAAAACGCCAAAAAAACTTGAATTTCTTCTTTTATCCCAAACGCTGGACCCGGCTGTCGATGGCCTCTAACTCTCCGTTCGCTCGTTTAACACAAACACACATTTTTATCTATTTAATTGACTGAATTTAAATTGTTTACTCCCATTAAAACCGGCGTGATGTTGCTTAATTGTGTTGGAAAGTAAAAACAGAAACTTTTAGTTTTATGTCGATATCGGCCGGTCCTGTTTGTAATTAGACCAATCCGGGTGGATCAAGCTATAGTTTCGGACAAAAAACATACAAAGTATGAAAAAGTGTTTTTATTTAAATAAAAAACGCGCGTTATTGTTGTAGATGTCAACGGTTTTCTATTAATTTTCCCGTTTATCGTAGATTTTCGAGAATTATTCAAAAGTTAGTGTCTATGTCTTGACCTCGACTCTCGACACGTACCAACGTTAAAAGCTTTAAAGAAAAACATTAAAAGAAATTTAAAGGAATCCGTTTTTGCCGTAATTTTAAAATAAAAACATTATGGAAAAAACAAATAAAAAAACTAACGTGTTGTGACTTATTTGGGAAGATTCGCGCTTTTCTAAATGATAGATCCAAAAACTTTCAGAATTTTTAAAGAAAGTTGTAAGAAAACCCAGAGTACAACTTGGGTGTTAAGAGAAAAAAAATTGAAACCTAATAAATATTAAAATTAAAATAGTAAACAAGGTCAGAAGTTTTGTCAAAACGATCACTTTAAATTGCCCCAGACTGTACACGTGCCCTGTTTAGAATAAACAAACACAGCCGGGAAGTGGCGCACATAAAGAAGCAAACTGTGGTCGCCTTTCTGGTTCCTATATAAACCCAAACAATAACTTTGCTAAGATCCGTGTATGTTTATATAATTTCAGGCTGCACCGAAATTGTAAACACTGAATTTCGGGAGAAAAATTATTTTGTCGAATACAAAAAAATCGTTGAGTGGGCAGTAAAAACTAATTCTTTAGAGATAAGGATTGACTTTTGAAAACAATTAAAACTGTGTACTTAATATTTGTTTGGGCCTTTCTCTCGAAATAGTGTTTCTGGTGTTTACTAATAGTGCTTTTTTTCTGAATCTAAATGATTTTTTTAAACTTTTTACATTTACGAGGCTGATATTTTTTACTTTTATCAGTTTACTTGCGATTAACTGTTCCAAAGAAAATTCTGTTTTTTTGGGTTACTAGAAAGTAGAAAACCGTATAAAAAATAAAAGAAAAGGGGTCAAAATTAGATTCGATTTCGTGCAAAACAACGTAGTGAATGTCGTATTTTATTTCACAGTTTATTTATTTTATAACTGTTAAATTAGAGACAGGGGGTGAATTTGTCGTTGTTAGGAGGGGCTCTAAATTTGAAGGTTAATAATAACATGGGTGGACCCATATTTTTATTTATATACTATATAGAAGTAGGCAATATAAATACATTCGAAAATCATTGTATACATTGAAGGCATATAAATTCCTTTAAAAATCTTTCGAAATTATTAACTAAATTTTTTCTTAAAAAACAGATATTTAAATGTGCGTGTGTGTGTGTGTGTGTGTGTGTGCGCGCGCGCGCGCGCTTGTTTATGTTTCTTTTTTTTATGTAAATAAAAATGTTGAAAAAAATAGCCATTAAAACGTCACCTCAGGGTACTAACAGAGTTTGGGACGTAAGGCCTATGTAAAACTATTATTTTTTATTACTTGTATGAGGCACGGAGGGGTCTAGCAAGTTGACACTACAACAAATCAAAATTTACCTTGGGCCGTATAGACACCACCAATTGAGGGTGTATATTGAAGATAAGTAGACAACTAGGGGTGGAAAGACAAATGAATTTACAATTAATAATATTTTCCAAATAAGTCGTAGAAAAATATGTTTATACTTAGAAAACATGACGCGCATGCGTGCGTGTGTCTTTTTAATGTAAAATAAAAAATTGAAAAATAGCCATAAGGTAATAACCGAGTTGGGGACGTAAGGCCTATGTAAAACTATTATTTTTTATTACTTACATGAAGCACAACGGAGGGTGGAGCAGGTTGACACTACAACAAATAAAAATTTACCTTGGGCCGTATAGATGCCATCAATTGAGGGTGTATATTGAAGATAAGTAGACAACTAGGGGTGGAAAGACGAATGAATTTTTAATTAATAATATCTTTCAAATAAGGCGTAGAGAAATACAAGTTTTATACAAAGGGGGTTTTTTTTTTTGGAGGTGTTTAAACCCTACAGGGCGGAAGACGTAATTACGTGAGTAGGAAAAGTTGCAGGTTTTCATAGTTGAAGAAATGTCACATTTGCGTTTTGCCAAGATTTATTTGGAAGGTGTGACCTTACATTAGCCGGTAAACAATGTTTTATTGTAATCTAGTTTTAGTTCCACATTACCAGTTCTTTGACCACTTCATTTCCATACATCCCGATTGCAGTTCTTCCAGTTCTTTTGTCTCCGTACAAAGAGTTCCAACAGGCATCGCGAGACCTCGTAGCCCATTCTGGATCTTTTCATTTTCGACTGAACCGGTTGATGAGGGGGGGGGACAACAAAAAATCCGTATTGTGAAAGGTTCAGAAAGGTTCCACCCCCACCCCATGTCATCTTATTGAATAGACAATCTCCTTTCATACTTGTTAATAGATCGGAGACCAACCTCGCTCCAGCAAAATGGAATGCCGTTTCGCGGTGTGTGCGTGTGTGCGAGCGAGAGAGGTGTGTGTAACAGAGATCGCGTTTCAAGAGTTTTTCAAGAGCCCCCCCCCCCAAATACACGTTTAATTCTCCGGCACTATACCTAACCTAACCACTTCAGCACGAATTCCAATATTTAAACAACCCTGTTGGATAAATACGCGATTAGCCTGTTTGTTTGTGTGATCTGTGTACTTAAGATATTGAAAACACTGTTTATTTTGGGTAAACGTCATTTGATAGATTGCTTTTATCGAAAATAGATAATCAAGCGTGGTATGCATTTTAAACAGAAACTTGAAAATGTTTTCAAAATGTTACAAAATTTAAATAGTTTGAATAGTGTCTATAGTAATTTAACCACGAAATATATTTAATTGCTATTTGATCTTAGTGTTACGTTTCTTGGTCAGTTCAAATTTACCAGAAATCTGGATATTCCGGTCAGTTCACAATCCCATAATAGTTTAGTTGCGTCTAGAGTTAAGACCTTCTTGTATGCACAGGAATCTGGATCTTCCAGTCAGTTCACAATTCCATAATAGTTCAGTTGCGTCTAGCGTTAAGACAATCTTGTATGCACAGGAATCTGGATCTTCCAGTCAGTTCACAATCCCATAATAGTTCAATTGCGCCTAGAGTTAAGACCTTCTTGTATGCACAGGCAACTGGATCTTCCGGTCAGTTCACAATCCCATATTAGTTCAGTTACGCCTAGAGTTAAGACCTTCTTGTATGCATAGGAATCTGTATCTTCCGGTCAGTTTACAATCCCATAACAGTTCAGTTGCGTCTAGAGTTAAGACCTTCTTGTATGCACAGGAATCTGTATCTTTCTGTCAGTTCACAATCCTATAATAGTTCAGTTGCGTCTAGAGTTAAGACCTTTTTGTATGCACAGGAATCTGGATCTTCCGGTCAGTTCACAATCGCATAATAGTTCAGTTGCGTCTAGAGTTAAGACCTTCTTGTATGCACAGGAATCTGGATCTTCCAGTCAGTTCACAATCCCATAATAGTTCAATTACGCCTAGAGTTAAGACCTTCTTGTATGCACAGGCAACTGGATCTTCCGGTCAGTTCACAATCCCATAATAGTTCAATTGCGTCTAGAGTTAAGACCTTCTTGTATGCACAGGAATCTGGATCTTCCAGTCAGTTCACAATCCCATAATAGTTCAATTGCGTCTAGATTTAAGACCTTCTTGTATGCACAGGCAACTGGATCTTCCGGTCAGTTCACAATCGCATAATAGTTCAGTTGCGTCTAGAGTTAAGACCTTCTTGTATGCACAGGAATCTGGATCTTCCAGTCAGTTCACAATCCCATAATAGTTCAATTGCGTCTAGAGTTAAGACCTTCTTGTATGCACAGGAATCTGGATCTTCCAGTCAGTTCACAATCCCATAATAGTTCAATTGCGCCTAGAGTTAAGACCTTCTTGTATGCACAGGCAACTGGATCTTCCGGTCAGTTCACAATCCCATATTAGTTCAGTTACGCCTAGAGTTAAGACCTTCTTGTATGCATAGGAATCTGGATCTTCCGGTCAGTTCACAATCGCATAATAATTCAGTTGCGTCTAGAGTTAAGACCTTCTTGTATGCACAGGAATCTGGATCTTCCAGTCAGTTCACAATCCCATAATAGTTCAATTGCGTCTAGAGTTAAGACCTTCTTGTATGCACAGGAATCTGGATCTTCCAGTCAGTTCACAATCCCATAATAGTTCAATTGCGCCTAGAGTTAAGACCTTCTTGTATGCACAGGCAACTGGATCTTCCGGTCAGTTCACAATCCCATATTAGTTCAGTTACGCCTAGAGTTAAGACCTTCTTGTATGCATAGGAATCTGGATCTTCCGGTCAGTTTACAATCCCATAATAGTTCAGTTGCGCCTAGAGTTAAGACCTTCTTGTATGCACAGGAATCTGGATCTTCCAGTCAGTTCACAATCCCATAATAGTTCAGTTGCGCCTAGAGTTAAGACCTTCTTGTATGCACAGGAGTGGATCTTCCGGTCAGTTTACAATCCCATAATAGTTCAGTTGCGCCTAGAGTTAAGACCTTGTATGCATAGGAGTCTGGATCTTCCGGTCAATGTACAATCCCATAATAGTTCAGTTGCGTAAACACTTTTCATTTAAACCCAGATGTACATTGCAAATCAACCATCTCAGTGGTAATATCTTTTGAAGATGACCGCTTTGCTATCGAAATGTACAACAGGATTTAAATGGACATTTTTGTTTCTTTGGAGGTTTTATTTATTTATAATTGAAAAAAATAAAGGTCTATTTTGACAGTGCCATTTAGTTACCTACACGGCGTCTTGTTACAGTTTATACAGTATAAACATGTTTGAGTCTGTAGTGTATATATGAGCGTTAGACAGTAAGTTGTATTGAAATTATATTATTACACAATAATCTACATATATACCATATAAAAACAATTGAAAATTACTTAGGTGTTGATATACACAGTTTTAAATTTATTTTAGGTCGAGTCGTCGAAACGATATAAACCGATTCAACATGGCAGGCTTACAGAACGTGCTAGGTGTAAGTGCTGTGAGTTTTAACTAACAAAGTTTACGCGGTGGCAATGTGGCGGATAGGTTTTTTGCCGCCACTTTCTGGGTGTAAGGATGTGGGATCCGATGTAATCGCCCGGCCAATAAATCTCTCGCAATTACCGCAGCCGTCCGCGCCTTTGATTTACCGTCTGCATCTTCCATTTGACATTTCGATTTCATTTCTATTCCTGGCGGTTTGTTGCGGTCTCCACAGCGTTTTGCATATTTATAAACCGAGAAATCTGAGCAATTAAATCACGACTGAAGCTCGGCGCGAATTTATTAATAGCGGCTGATGAACGCGTCTGAAAAAAATCACGGAACATTTGTATATCAGATAAAAAGGCTTGCAATAGATAAGTAATGAATTACTGGTTTTTATGATATTTTACGGATTTGTTGGGGTCCATAAAAATGTGTTGAAGACAGCAATATTCAGTTTTTTTAACGATGCCATTTTTTGCAGTTAATGTTTTTCGGATGACCTCCTCCCATCACGACTGTATAATGACATCTGTCTACTCAACTAGTCTTGAATACACATATAGTTCCTGAAGATGGAAAGCTTCCGAAACGTGTAAATTGCAAAGACGTGTATCGCTAAAAAAAGAGATTACTGTAATTGTTAAATTTACTTTTAATATATTCATTTTTAATGTGTGTGTGTAAAAAAAATAATACTTTAGTTTTTGTTTGTTTTAACACTATTTTGTTTTTACGTGATTTTAAAAAAACAAGCTACGAATAAATTTTAATAAGAGCTCTAAATTTTTATAATTTAGTTGTCATGACATTTAACAGAGTAATTCAATTGTTTACACGTACTGCGCCTAATTTCTATTTCTTTTGATATTGTATACATATATATATATATATATATATATATATATATATATATATATATATATATATATATATATTGTTGTATATTAATTTTGATAATGTGTGTGGGTATTTGAATAGCATTTTCTTAAAGTATTCAGTATCTAAAAGTTTGTATTTATACAAAAAATATATAGTATTTATGTCAGAACACGTATAGGTGCTCATGAGACTCAGATAAAAAGCGGCGCTATATAGGCAATAAAACGCCTAAAATAGTAACCATGTAGGGGTAGGTAAAAAAATGTAAACATTTCTTGTATCAAAAAAAAATTGCAAGGAACAATAAATTTGATATAATTTAAATTGTTTTTTTGATTAAAATTGATTCTATTTATTTTATAATGGCTCCAGAAATAATTCCAATTTTTCGAATTTTATAGCAGACTATTTTTTGTTATGGATCCGATAGCATTGTCCACAAGTAATATAGGTAAACCTTGACATGTAAAATCTATTAACTAATACCTTTCTTTTGCATTAATGAGCTTTTCACTTTTTAGAATGTGTTTAACAAATCCTCGGTTTTGAATTAAAACCGCCATTTGTACTGCGCATGCGCGTACAGAGATAGACGCGGCCTTGTCCGCTGTTTATTCTTGTGTGTCTTTTCTTGTGTGTCTTACATCGCCCCACTACAGCCGGAGATACGACCCCTCTAAATTTACTTTTGTTATTAAAAAGGTGTAAAGATGCATGTATTGTAAGGGCATTTACGCATCTTTGTATGCGTAAAGGATACAATAGACGTATTATGCGTGCCCTACATAGTTCCTAAGGGTAGCCTGTTTGCTCAAAGACCTTAAGGGTGGCTTTTTTTGCCCCGAGAGGATGGATAAATTCTGCCCGTGATTCCTCTACATTAAACTTGGCAAATGTAAAATGGTCGAATTAAAAGAAATGGACGTGAGAAACTGGGATTAATTCTTTTTAGTGATGGAGAATTTACATTTACGCCGTATTTATTGACACTGATTTTTGTTAGAAGACTTGAATCATTCAATGAACCTATTATTAAGATATTTGATTTGTTTTAATTGTAATAACCAAAAACCCTTGTCACAAATGTTATATTAAAATTTTCCCCTGCCATTCCTTCCCACATGATGTTTCCAGGAGTTTTTCAGTTATCCCTAATACCATGTAATATTCTTTATACTTCTTCTCACAAGGGTGTAACACGGCACACAAATTTATGTTCTCACTCCAGTATGAGAGTACTCCGCCCATGCAGTGTTATAATATGTTGTCTAAATGACGAACTAAGGGGTTTCATACCTCAGCCATACCTGTCTTTACAAACCCTTCCTTAACCTTCGTCAACGATAGCAAACATTCTGACTCTGTTGCAAAGAGAAATTCTTCAGTTTCTTATATTTTTCGTCATTTTTCATTTATGATCAGATTGTAATTCTCATTACTGTATTTAAAAATCGCCTCTAGCTTTTCATTTCATCAATTGGACTGCATTTTGGCCTTAATGTCAGGTATCTCTTTCTTTATTTCTTATTTTATGCTCTTTCCTCTATAGATCTTTCCTGGAAGTTCAGTTGTTTTGTTACAACAGTCGTACTTTCAAACTTTGTTATGTATTGTTTGCCACTGTTGTGTTTCTTTTTATGCTTCTGTCTTCTTTTTCTGATATTCTTGTTTCGTTTTAGCTCTCTCCGAAACAAACCTATATTCTTCAGTTTATTCCCTTGTAATGCGTTATTCAACCAGTTTCTAGTAATTAAGTCTTTTATCTCTTCTCCATGATTGCTTGTCTTATTTACTTTCGATTAATTTTCTATTCATCATTTTTGTGGTGTTAACATTATTCTCTTTATTTCGTTGCCAATTACGTTTGTTTTCTAATAATCCTTCGGCTAGTTTTTGCCTTGTATGTTTAATTTTTCTCAAGGTTTGTTTTTCATATCGATTTTAATTAGCTGTTATTTCTATACAAGAAGAATTTTCTGTATATCTACTGTTCTTTCCCGGTTAAATTTCTGCTTTCGTGTTCATCACGCGTACTAATGATTTTTTTAAAGAAAGACTTTTATTCTTGATGTTTTCGGAACGTAAACTATTTTGAAAGCGTTCTATATTTACCGGTAAAACATTTCAAAACATGCACGACCCGGGGGAGACGGCGTAGAAACAACAAACTGAAACGGAAAAATAAACTTCACATTGAATTGTAGGAAACTACCGTTTAAACAACGCGGTAAACCCCGAACTGTAAACACACACCTTCATCTGTTTGTTGTATTAGAGATACGCATTTAATTTGATTTTGTTTTATTTCTCTTATCGTATTTAACTGAACGGATAAGCGTGGGTCTATATGGTGTTAAGAATATTATCCCATTTGTTTCTCTCCTCCTTACTCTCATCTTCAACTCTCAATCCCCATCATCCTGTTTCACGCCATTAATGTTGGTCTTAGTATTTGATACTTCACTCATGATCCAGAACTCAAGTTCCGAATGTTGGCGACACGTTCTGTCTGTGAGTTGAAGTTTCTGCAATTTCTGTAAACTAAATTATCACGTTTACCCACAGAATTTTCAGAGACCAATAAAGTCGACTTAGCGAGTGTCGCGTATTTGGTAACTGCAGGCATTCACGCCATTTATGTAGCTTTTAGTTTTTAATTCATCACTCACGATTGCAGAACTCGAGTTCTGTCTGTGAGTTGAGGTTTCTGCATTTTCCGTAAAGTTAACACGTTTACCCACAGTAAGTTTAGAGACCGACCAGGTTGAGTGAGTGTCGCGTTTTTTGTAGTTATATTTTACGCCAAAACAAAATGAAATGACGAGGCGACTTCTACGCTAAAGGTGTAGGGTTCTACCTCCGGTAGTGCTAAAGAGTTTCGGTGTGATACTTCATCTTCCAGGTAATCTCAGTAAATGAAAATGAGTATCTAGGGTAACAATGAGCTATTGAAAAGTAGTTCTGACCATAATCGTGAGTATCATGTGATCTAAGTAAGGCAGATTTACCTTAGTGCCTTTGAGTCACATAAATGGTTTAAAATGGTATAATGAAGTCAATTTTATGTAACGAGCAAGAGCAAGTGTGTGCTTGCTTGCGTCATCTTTTTGTCCCTTTAGTATCAAAGCTTATTTAACGTACTTCGGTTTAAATTTAAAAACGCTTGAGCAGTTTCAAATTGCTATACATTTAGGACCTAATTTCGTACTTTTTCATTTCTATTACTGTAGTAGGGCTATAGGTTTTTATTCTGTGCTAATTTGTCTTACACTTAAACTTTTCTCTTTGATAAATGGAACATCTGTGCGTGGCGTGGGAAATAATAAGTCTTATCTTTTATTTTCATTAAAACCCTCTTTTTTAAATAAAACGGGTAACATAAACAACAAAAGTCAGCTCCTACTTATGTAAAAAAAATATTTTAGTTTCTCTTTATTAAATAATAACAATTAATATAAATAAAATAATAAACTATTCGTTAAACAGCTGTTCTACCACATAACCTATAGGATAAAATCAGCTGTTTTAGGAAATCATGTTATCAATTATTTTAAGCCAAATGGGATGAGATAACTATATTGCATTACTTGGCCCTTTTGTGAAAAGATTTTCTCCCATATAAAACTAAAATTAATTTTAATTAAAGAATTAATATTTCTTTTAAAACAGTATTAACATCAAGTGTCATCTACAAGTTAAAAAAAAATGTACTTGAACCTGAATGGATGAATAAAAAGTATTTTATTACCGATCGAAAATTAGGAACAAGATGTAGGCCTATAAGGAGAGTGTAATAGAATGCATTCAAAAATAGTTCGTCGTATTCTCACAATAAAGCTTTTATAATCGTAGCTTTTTTAATAAAGTATTTAAGCAATACTATTTACCAGCGTAGGGTCAAAGCAACCCCATCGTCGTACCACACAAGCAAACATTCGCTATTCATGGGGCACTTGCGGGGCTGAAGGGGGTTAAGTGTGCCAGTTATGTTGACTGTAAGTGATTTCACAAACATCGGCGATTGTTTTGCGCAATAATCAATTGAAATGCATTTGGCCGATTTAGCACAGCGGGGGGCTGGTAGGGGCAGGTTGGCCCCCTCAGGAGCAGCAAGGGGGGATTACGATCTCACATTCATGTGTAATCTAATTTTTCAATTAGATTTCAAGTGGCTGAATTTTTTCGTAGACTTTCTGTTTGATCGTGACAGGACACATTTTTACAGGTTAAACTGTAAAAATTTCTTAAAATGTTAATGCATGCATCTAGTGATGTACGACGCTATTGTATGATCTTACCTTTGGCTTAAAGCTTTCTTGTGATTATGTAAGGAACAAACTTGGATGAGATTTAATGTTCGAAATGACAAGAGTGTTAAGGCCTGATAGAAATCGAAATTTTTAAACGAGTAAATAACAGGTATTAAAAATATTTCTTGCAGTAGAGTTGACCTGCTGTGAGTAAATAGATACCTCCCTACAGCTCCTGTGTGAGTAAATAGATAGCTTTCTATAGCTCCGACAGTGGATAAATAGACACTTGTCTAAAGCTACGACAGTGAGTTAATAAATACATCACTACAGCTCCGCTTTTGAGTAAATAGATACTTTTCTAAAGCTACAAGAGTGGGTAAATACACTTTTCTACAGCCACGGCAGTGAGTTAATAAATACATCACTAAAGCTTCGGCAGTGAGTAAATAGATGCTCCTCTAACGCTCCAAGAGTGGGTAAATACACTTGTTTACAGCTACGGCAGTGAGTTAATAGGTACCTACAGCTCCGATTGTGAGTAAATAGATACCTCACTAAAGCTCCAAGAGTGGGTAAATACACTTGTCTACAGCTACGGCAGTGAGTTAATAGATACATGACTATAGCTCCGGTTGTAAGTAAATAGATACTTCTCTAAAGCTCCAAGAGTGGGTAAATATACTTGTCTACAGCTACGGCAGTGAGTTAATAGGTACCTCATCTCCGGTTGTGAGTAATTAGATACATCTCTAAAGCTCCAAGAGTGAGTAAATTCACTTGTCTACAGCTACGGCAGTGAGTTAATATATATCTCACTATAGCTCCGGTTGTGAGTAAATAGATACTTCTCTAAAGCTCCAAGAGTGGGTAAATACACTTGTCTACAGCTACGGCAGTGAGTTAATAGGTACCTCACTACAGCTCCGGTTGTGAGTAAATAGATACCTCTCTACAGCTCCAGCTTTAAATAGAAAATACCTTACCTCAGCTCTTTTTGTGAGTAAATAGATACTTCTCTAAAGCTCCGAGAGTGAGTAAATGTACTTGGTACGGTCCGAAGGTAACAGTTTGTTACCACACGGACTTTGTTGAAAATGAAAAAGTTAATGCAAGGTGAAACGAATGAGAACGTGGTAAAAGATGTGAAATAAATATACTTTATTTTCAAATGGAAAAATGATAATACAAAATGGAAAACGACACAAATTGAACACGCATTTTTAGTCGTTAAGCATGCCTAGACCCCATATACACGTATTTTACTACCTCGGTTAACCCTCAGTTACTCAGGGCTCGCATAATCGAGACACTTTTTTGTTCTGGACTGTCTTTATATTATAATATAGGGTTTGGTTATAAGTTGACAAAAAAGTCGTCAAGTAAGCCAACAGATTGCCGACTTGAACTAATAGCTTTCATTTTCCTCGGTCTTTTAACATTAAATCTACGTGACTTGATTACGTTAGAAAACTTAAATTCTAATCTGTTTACATCGTTGCTGTACTGTGAAACAACTATAATTACGTGGTATAATAACAAGCATTGAGTTCATACATTGTCTTGTAAGTTTGTGAGTTTAGGTTATGTTTGTTGTCCAAATCCCCAATAACGTTTATGTAGTTTGCGACCTTCAAAATAATTTGTTTATAATTATTGTAAGTAACACACACGAAAAATAAAATCAGAGTTGACGTTTCAAATCAAGGTTATTTCTGAAATAACGGAGCCCGTAACCATTGTAACATGTGATTGTTATGCTTCTATGTTGTCTACATACATGTCTACGTGTTCGCAAGAATAACTCAAACTGTATGCAAGGAAATGTACAGGTTTTATGCTTATACAAATACTACACGTGTTCATAAAGCTAGGGGGTGAAACTTGATTTTATGGCAGTCATTATTTTGAAAACAAAACATATATTTTACATAAACCAAGTCCATCAACTGTCGCTTCACATAGATATATCCGCATTGTTACGAAACTATCGGTTTTTTGCGAAAGTTACGCAAAGATTTATCAAATGGTATTTGTAAAAAATAACAGACATTTGTTGAAAAAAAACTGGAAAAGAAAAAAACGACGTAAAATATTATCAGCAAAAGCTCTCTGGAAGGCAATGACATAATCACTTAATTTCAGATTACTGCTCTAGAAATAGTTTTTTAATCAGCGAGCTGGTGAGAGGTGTTAAGTCATCGGTTTGGAGTAGATGTTCTCGCATAGCGTCGTTTATCGCGTATAATGAAATCTTTCTAAACATGTCAGATTTAATAAAAACTTTATTTGCCGACTGTTTTGTATGTGTTTGTCGTTGATCCCAGAAACAATATAGGTTTCGGTCATAGTCGAATAGCGATAATTAAATGATGGGTGCTTTAAATGTTTATTTGGGCCCGTTGGGCTAATGAGTGTCGGGAAGGAAATAACAAGCATATAAAAGCGCCAATAATACGTTTTAAACCTAGATGATATCTTGCATTGATACCACAACTGAAAACCTTTTTTAGAAGAGGGAGTATGTTTCAAATAGTTCCTTCACGGCTGTTGGGCTAATATGTGTTGGAAACCGAATAACAAGCATTTAAAAGCTTAATAAACGTTTTATACCTAGATTTTGTCGCATTGATACCACAACTAAAAGTCCGTTTTAGAAGAGGGAGTATGTTTCAAATAGTTCCTTTGCGTCTGTTGGGCTAATGAGTGTTGGGAACGGAATAACAAGCATTTAAAAGCGTAAATAAAGCGTTTAAAACCTTAATGTCTTTCATTGATACCAAAACAATCGCTTGTAGAAAAGTGATGTGTTTCAAATGGTTTATCTGTACCTGTTGGGCTAGTGTTAGTCGAAAACTGAATAGCAAGCATAAAGAAGCGTACGTATATAGTGGGTAGAATTCAGCGTCCATTGCGTTACTAGCACAACCGTTTAAAAGATTAAGCGTTTTCCCCCAATTGTTTCTTTGTGCCTGTTGGACTAATAAAGTTTCGGAATAGAATAACCCACGTAATAAGCACTGATGTTGTTTAGAACATAGATGTTTAATGTTGCTAACATAACCAAATAACCAAAACCCTGTTACGATATGTGACCCATTTAAATTTTTTGTTTGCGCTTGTTAGGCTAACCAAGTTCGGGAACGGAATAACCCTACATAGAGCCAACAATGGGTTTCGAACCCAGTTGTCTTGCATTGCTTCCACAATCAATTGAGCTTGCTTCCAATTGTTTCTTTGCGCTTGTTGGGCTAACCAAGTTCGGGAACGGAGTAACCCTCACATAGAGCCAATAATGTGTTTCGAACCCAGTTGTCTTGCATTGCTTCCACAATCATATTGAGCTTGCTTCTAATTGTTTCTTTGCGCTTGTTAGGCTAACCAAGTTCGGGAACGGAATAACCCTCACATGGTGCCAATAATGGGTTTCGAACCCAGTTGTCTTGCATTGCTTCCACAATCATATTGAGCTTGCTTCTAATTGTTTCTTTGCACTAGTTTGGCTAATAAAGTTGGGAAAGACAATACCTTAGAATCGTTTCGTATTATCGAGTAACAACGAAACTCCAGCTTCTTCACGTACGTAGGGAAATGGAACCCAGCTGTAGTAGCATTTGTATAATAACAGCATAATATTTGCGACATGATATCTCCTAGTTTTGTATTTCAGTCACTGTCGGAAAGTCTATTCGAAACTTCTTTGTACGCTGTATTCAAAGTGAGTGCGTTAAAAATACAAAGACCAGATTAAATAATTAACTAAGTACGAGAGGATTGGCTTTTTGAATAAATGTATTTTAAAAAAATATTTTTGTTTAACGAATATATTTCGTGTGTTTTCATCCTTTTAGCGTGTATAATTAATGTTTTCTATACTGTGGGCGAAGGGGAAGTACATCTCTAGCGGAGTTACCAATTGGGGAGTTGCATCTAAAGGAGAGTTATCACTAAGTGAGTTGCCGTTGTAGAAGTTACACATCGCTAGGGGAGTTACAACGTCTAGGAGAGTTGTCACTGAGGGAGCTACTGCTAGGGAAGTTACATCTCTAGGGAAGTTATCGCTGAGGGAGCTGCCGCTAGGGGAATTACCCCTCTAGAGGAGTTGTCGCTGAGGGAGCTACCGCTAGGGGAGTTACACCTCTAGAGGAGTTATCGCTGAAGGAGCTACCGTTAGGGGAGTTACACCTCTAGGGGAGTTGTCGCTGAGGGAGCTACCGCTAGGGGAGTTACATCTCTAGGGGAGTTACAACGTCTAGGAGAGTTGTCACTGAGGGAGCTACTGCTAGGGAAGTTACATCTCTAGGGGAGTTATCGCTGAGGGAGCTGCCGCTAGGGGAATTACCCCTCTAGAGGAGTTGTCGCTGAGGGAGCTACCGCTAGGGGAGTTACACCTCTAGAGGAGTTATCGCTGAAGGAGCTACCGTTAGGGGAGTTACACCTCTGGGGGAGTTGTCGCTGAGGGAGCTACCGCTAGGGGAGTTACACCTCTAGAGGAGTTATCGCTGAAGGAGCTACCGCTAGGGGAGTTACCCCTCTAGGGGAGTTATCGCTGAGGGAGCTGCCGCTAGGGGAATTACCCCTCTAGAGGAGTTGTCGCTGAGGGAGCTACCGCTAGGGGAGTTACCCCTCTAGAGGAGTTGTCGCTGAGGGAGCTGCCGCTAGGGGAGTTACACCTCTAGAGGAGTTATCGCTGAAGGAGCTACCGTTAGGGGAGTTACACCTCTAGGGGAGTTGCCGCTGAGGGAGCTACCGCTAGGGGAGTTACACCTCTAGGGGAGTTGTCGCTGAGGGAGCTACCGCTAGGGGAGTTACACCTCTAGAGGAGTTGTCGCTGAGGGAGCTGCCGCTAGGGGAATTACCTCTCTAGAGGAGTTATCGCTGAAGGAGCTACCGTTAGGGGAGTTACACCTCTAGGGGAGTTGTCGCTGAGGGAGCTACCGCTAGGGGAGTTACACCTCTAGAGGAGTTGTCGCTGAGGGAGCTGCCGCTAGGGAAGTTACACCTCTAGGGGAGTTATCGCTGAGGGAGCTGCCGCTAGGGGAATTACCCCTCTAGAGGAGTTATCGCTGAAGGAGCTACCGTTAGGGGAGTTACACCTCTAGGGGAGTTGTCGCTGAGGGAGCTACCGCTAGGGGAGTTACACCTCTAGAGGAGTTGTCGCTGAGGGAGCTGCCGCTAGGGGAGTTACACCTCTAGAGGAGTTATCGCTGAAGGGGCTACCGTTAGGGGAGTTACACCTCTAGGGGAGTTGTCGCTGAGGGAGCTACCGCTAGGGGAGTTACACCTCTAGAGGAGTTGTCGCTGAGGGAGCTACCGCTAGGGGAGTTACACCTCTAGAGGAGTTATCGCTGAAGGAGCTACCGTTAGGGGAGTTGTCGCTGAGGAAGCTACCGCTAGGGAAGTTACACCTCTAGGGGAGTTATCGCTGAGGGAGCTGCCGCTAGGGGAATTACCCCTCTAGAGGAGTTGTCGCTGAGGGAGCTACCGCTAGGGGAGTTACACCTCTAGGGGAGTTATCGCTGAGGGAGCTACCGTTAGGGGAGTTACACCTCTAGGGGAGTTGTCGCTGAGGGAGCTACCGCTAGGGGAGTTACACCTCTAGGGGAGTTATCGCTGAGGGAGCTACCGCTAGGGAAGTTACACCTCTAGGGGAGTTATCGTTGAGGGAGCTACCGCTAGGGGAGTTACACCTCTAGAGGAGTTGTCGTTGAGGAAGCTACCGCTAGGGGAGTTACACCTCTAGGGGAGTTGTCGCTGAGGGAGCTACCGCTAGGGGAGTTGCACCTCTAGGGGAGTTATCGCTAAGTGAGATGCCGTTGTAGGAGCTACACTTATAGCGGAACTTAGAGTTAAAAACTCTAGGGGAGTTGCACCTTTAGTGGAGCTACCACTAGGGGAGCTACATCATCTAGAGGAGTTACTGCTGAGGGAGCTATCGCTAGGGGAGGTACAGAAAGTATTTAGGTCTTGGCTTTGTATTGTGATGGATTAGTTGATTTTATAATACCTGTTCTACGCTGATTCTTTGATAACTTTTGTTTCTACTTTCGAGGAGTTCTTTGTAAGTCTTTGCTTTTACTTCGTGCTTAAAGTGTAGATCTGTTTACTGCACGAAGTGAGCGCTAATTGTTCAAAACAAATATATCACTTGGCTCGTTGCCAACGTGATGGGAACAATTTCAGAGTTCTGTTTATCTTTATTACAGATACATTGATTTTTTGAGGAATAAATCATATCTCCGCACAAAGTCACATCAGCGTAACGCAAAGTAATCGCGACGCGCGTTATAATGTTCGCTTGTAAATCGTAACATACGTGACCAAACGTGCGAACTTATTTATTTATCCGCCGCCAGATATATTATTTCAGTCCCTGCTGAATTCCTTCTCTATAAATATTTCACCGTATTTAACAGCATCGATTCTCGACATCATCTGGCGTGGCAGACTCTAAACATAGCGTCAAGGCTCCAAGGGGCTTCTACTGTCGTATTTCTGGATAATCCCCAAATCCCTTACAAACATTCCGTGCTGCATCCCGGGTTGTTCCCTAATCCCCGGCTGGCGGAGATGTTTCCCTGCTTCCTCTAGCGATCCCGCGCCGTTAACGATCCCTCCTTTACAAACTTTAAACCGAAATAATTAGCTTGGCGCTGTTTAGCGCCAAATGCAATGTTAATTTAGAATGGCGTACGCAATTACGCGTGTCCTTGAATTTTGACGTAGAAAAATTAAAAAACTCTAAAGTTATGGTAAAACTGGGCAAAATATTATTGAAGTAGGTTTTTTTACTTTTCACTCGTTAAATTCACACTCTGAAACAACCAGGTGTAGAAATCATTAGTACTGGTTAATGCGCGCGCACGTGTGTTTGTTTTATCGTGTCTGTAGGCATTACGAATACTGCACCGTTACATTACATGTAATGATTGATACATTATTGTAAAACTGTGCAAAACTAAAGCCTAAACTTTAGGAAAGTAAAATAAACCATTTGAAATGTTTAACATTTGATCTAGATGGACGTGCGTGACTAACGTTTAGTTTATAAAAGTCACACAGGTAAGATAGCAGTGACGACGAAGAAAATCTGAACAATGAGTAATCCGCTACTGTACGTAAACGTATGTCGTTGTATGCCTGTTGAACAGTTTCCTGATTAAAATGCTATGTAGATCTACATCTTCTGCGAAAGACATACTCGAGACTTAAATTTAGGCCAGAATAACCCAATAAACTTAATTTTGTCATTTTAATATTCAAATATTTAATTTTATATGAATATGAGTAGAGAGACGCCCTCTTTGCCTAATAATGGCTTTGTAGATTCTGACCTTTCTTCATTATTCACTTCATAATTCATATTTATATAATTCTAAAAAAACTTCCAGGAAAGAAAACCCGCTGTTTTGTGGGTTGCATACCAATCGCCTTACCAATATTAATTAAAAGAGGAAATTATTGAAATTTAATTTGTCTGCTTATTGTTCTCACATATTATTTCCCCCCTCTCTCTCTCTCTTTTTTCTTTCTTTCTCTCTCTCTCTTTCATGTAGAAGGGAGATATTTTATATACGTAAAATTTGTACACTCTTTCTGTAATTGTTGCTTAAGGCGTTTGCGATGCAACCAACAAAACCCTCAGATTTTTAAACCGATTTTAATAGAAAAAAGATGAGGCCAGACGTAAGTGATCGAAGCAAGACCAAAATTAATGTGAATCGATCGTGAAGCTCTCAAGAAAATCAGGGTCATGGAAACAAAGTAAAACAATTAAAGTCTTTTTATGGGACTCGTTAAACTGCGATATTGAGAAGGGGTTGCATGATTGGTTGCCATGTGTTCGTGATTATTCCATTCTGTGCGCTAAATTGCCAGCAATTATTTTTCACCAGAGCATTTGAAGTTTTACGGACCGTTTACTTAAAGATATACATCGCCATGCAAAATAAATTTAATAAAAACATTCTCCAACACAATAATCAGAATGTGGCTTATAATTTTACATCTAGTGCTGTCATTTAGTTTCCCGGTCTGTATTTATTCAATAAACCGAGTGATTTGGTGCATTTGAGCAATTATGTTTTATAAACCTCTGAAGTTACGTCGACAATCATAAACCATGAAAACCACGCAATACATTTTTGTAGTAGACAGATTTTCAACTGACCGCAGCCAAATTTACATGGTAAAATATTTGTGAAAAGTTTCAACATTTAAACAAAGTCCTCTTCACGGGAATTTATTTAACAATTATTACATTCTTCTAAAAGGAAAACAAAATTATACATTCACAATATCTTTAAAAGATTTGCCTTATAGATTACGGGATATTAGAAATTTGTTGAATAAATGCTCCTGATGAAGGCCTTGTTTAGATGTCGAAACGTTAGGAAAAGATTTACCTTAAAGCTAATATTGTAATTATTTTGCAAACGTTATTGCTTGTACATAACCTGATTGATTATATGTTTTTTATTATTGCAATTTTGTTCAATAAATGCTCCTGATGAAGACATTCCTTAGATGTCGAGACTTTAAGAAAAGACTTATCCTATAGTGAATAATGCAATAATTTTGCATACTTTATCACTTGTACATGAACTGGTTAATTATAAGTTTTAATATTTCAAGTTTGTTAAATAAATGTTCCTGATGAAGACATTGTTTAGAAACTTTAGAAAAAGAATTTTTAATTAGAAATTTATCTGTGATTTGATTTGAATCATGTCTACTAATCGTTAATTACAGACTTTAAAATATTATAGAAAATTATGTTTATAATTTTAAAAAATAATGTATCCTATAGTTAGGCCTATATATTTAGTAATACGTAGTAACGAAGAAAACTGGGCGGCTTGATGGAAGACGCCTGGTTAATCGTCAGTTCTTGGCTGGGTGGGAAGAAAAGGGTTTTGTGAAATGCATTGTTCAGTAAGATTTGTTTTGTTTGCAGTAAGGATCCTGTATATTTCAGGTTTAAAACATCACTAGAGGGTATGGCTTAGAGGGTCACGTAACTTTTTCATGTAATTTGTTTAGTACGTTGACTTAGGAGTATCTTAGCGTTACATCTTTCATTACGCGAAAACGGGTACAAAATTGTAACTTGCAGATAAAAGAGCTGAGTAATCGACGCCATTATGTAATGTACAGCTTCGTAAAAGGTAAAGACTCGAAAAAAATGTCAGTGTTCTGGGTCGAACAATCTCCAATCTTGAATCAACAGTTTTTTGTTCAGACATGATTGTTATCAAGTCGAGGAATCTTTTGTTTTGTATTTACCAAGTGTTAGATTTAAAAAAAAATAAATTTCGTTAGGTAGGCGTCGTTAGGTGCGCGTCGTTAGGTAGGCGTCGTTAGGTACGCGCCGTAAATTATCGAAGAGCTTTGAGGGTTTGAGCAAATTCGAGTGAAAAATATCAAATAAAATATTTCATTCATTTCGTTTATTCGGAAAAAAATGTGTTGCCATTCAGCTACAGCCTGATCGACGGTGTGCTCAGCTGTTTTATAGGGTACACGTATTTATCAACACAACTTTCAATGGCAAATACAAATAAATAAACCGCACATATAACATGCATACGACATGTTATTTGCAGTTTACAGTTACAATTTTTAGTTGTTAGAAACTGTAGCTTCGCAACACTGTGTGACGTCAGCCTCTCAATCCGCTACTATGTATTACTTTGACACGGCACTGGATACGTCATCCTTACAGTGTATCCTACTCTAATCTCTTAAGGCACTACATTATTATTATTGTTTGATTACTGTTTAAAACTCTCTGCAAAACAGTACTCCCCCTCCTTCCCCCCTCTCTCCCTCTATCTCTCTTTTTCCATCTATAAATTCTCATCAAACTGTCTTTCATTTCTTTCCAATCAAGGTGGTAAGGTCTTCTCGGTTTCTTCTACCGGAGTGTTCACGTATGCTTCAAGATTCTGTTTCGCTAATAATTTAGATCTTTTGATGATAAATTCCGTTTGATCCATCATCATTTCGACCATGTTTCCTTCTGCGATATCAAATTATTCATAAATTTCCACCATATTCCTTTTTCCAATATCACAGTATTCATCAATTTCTACCATTTTCCCCTCTCCTATATCACAATATTCATCCAAGTCCCCCCCCAGGTTCCTTCCTTTAATATCACACCCCCATGTTCCTTCCTCTAATATTAGACCTACATTATTCATCAATTTCCACCATTTTCCCCTCTCTTATATCACATTATTCATCAATTTCCCCCAGGTTCCTTTATCTAATATCAAATTATTCATCAATTTCCACCATGTTCCCTTCTCCAATATCACATCGTTCATCAATCTCCACCATGTTCCCTTCTCCAATATCACATCGTTCATCAATCTCCACCATGTTCCCTTCTCCAATTTAACATTTTTCATCAATTACCATCATGTTCTCTGTTTAACATCATAGTCTTAATCAATTTCCACCATGTTCCCTTCTCCAATTTCACATCGTTCTTCAATCTCCACCATGTTCCCTTCTCCAATTTCACATCGTTCATCAATCTCCACCATGTTCCCTTCTCTAATTTCACATCGTTCATCAATCTCCACCATGTTCCCTTCTCCAATTTCACATCGTTGATCAATATCCACCATGATCCCTTCTCTAATTTCACATTGTTCATCAATCTCCACCATGTTCCCTTCTCTAATTTCACATCGTTCATCAATCTCCACCATGTTCCCTTCTCTAATTTCACATCGTTCATCAATCTCCACCATGTTCCCTTCTCCAATTTAACATTTTTCATCAATCTCCACCATGTTCCCTTCTCCAATTTAACATTTTTCATCAATCTCCACCATGTTCCCTTCTCCAATTTAACATTTTTCATCAATCTCCACCATGTTCCCTTCTCCAATTTAACATTTTTCATCAATTAACTTCATGTTCTCTGTTTAACGTCATAGCCTTAATCAATTTGTATCATGTTCTCGTATCCAATATTACATCATTTAAAGATCGCCAGAACCTACATATATGAGACTTTATAAAAGTTTTTCCTTAAGGAAAACTAAAAGCGTTACTCGTCTGTAGCAAATGACAAGATTTAGAACTAAATTTAACTAAAAGAAAAATAAATATTGTTAAAGAATGTAAGATAAAGCAATTATATAATAAACTAAATTATCATATTAAAAAAAATAATAATAAATATTAAAAGGGCCTCCTATCTCTATTCGTTTGCTGGTGGTTTCGTCGCAAGTCTGTCTTCCTTTCATCTCCTTTTATATACTGTCACCCGTCTTTCTCCCAATTGTTGAGTTACGTCCACCATACGTCCTGTCAGAGCTTCGATTGAAGGGACAAGCTTTATTAAATGGCAACGCGCTTTGAGATCTAATAATGCCAATAACTCAGTTCAGCACGTTTCGATAAAGTCACCAGTATAAACCAAAACGTCATAATGGCGAATTGTAAATCTAGCGCTGAAAGCTTATCTGTCGAGAGAGATGAACGCACAGAAAGAGTTAATTTTTTGAGCGCGGAGTATCTTGAACGGTAACTCTGTTTGGCCATTAGACGTGTCACCGATAGATTACGCGCTGACACTGATTCCGTCAATGCAAACACGGTGACGTTTATAGAATTATTTTTAATCCCCGCCACTCTGAGCGAACGATTCGACGTCTGTACGACTCGATATTCTGGAATCTTATCACTGAGATTAACCGGGATTTGTTTGTGAAATGTTAATACTTCTCGAGTAAATCAGAGTAGATGTTAATATCACGTGGCGTGTTTCTAATCAATGTGCAATGTTGCGATAATTGAACGGGAAGGTAAAACTGGGTTTAGTATTGTCGCCGGATGACGTCAGCAGATTGAAGCTGGTGATTTGTATGAATCGTAGAAATAAGTGCTATTTAATAGCCAGATAATTCGTTCAACACAATGTAAACGAATTATGAAATTGGAAATTAAAATGGCCGGATTAGCGATGACACAAATTGTAACATTTCTGCGAGCCTTGTTTGAGAGGAGGATTTAATGAAAAACTGTTGCAAACACTTTAGATAAGTGTGGTTTTATTTTTCGTATCGTTAAACAATATTTTGAAACAAAATATATCTGTATGTACATTAGTGGACTTGGCATTCATTGATAACGTTTGAAGTATCAAAGTGTAGAGATAGTGTTGACAAGTTTTTTTAGGTTTTCAATAAATTTCACAAGAGGAAACACAAAGTAGAAATTTTCAGCATTATAAATAGCACAAGCGTTATTCGTAGGAAACGGTGAGAGGGGGTTTGGGGTTAAACCCCCCCAAATATATTTTAAATTACAAATTATTTTTATTTAAAACATTGTTTTAAAATGGAATGTTTTTAACGAATTTCTCAAACTATTATTTAGCTCTTACAAGGAAATTCAAATATTAGAATTACGAGATAGTTTTGTAATAAAATAATTGAGAATTGATAAGTAATATGCGTGTACAATGTCAGTAGAAGATTTCAATTCAAGTAAGTTCGTTTGGCGATGGCCCCATATTAAAGTAAAACTGTACAAGTTGTTTTCCATTCTGATCTGTTGGCGTGGATAGTAACAGATTCGTATGGCTCTGGTTGGGGGCTGGGGTTATGCCCCCAGAATGATTAGTAATTTTTAAAATAATTTCAGTTTTTAATTTTTTATCGCGAAAACGTAAACTGATCTGTTAGTAAATATGCGTGTACAATATGCGTAAGAGACTTCAATGTGCGTAACGTAAATTCTTTCCATTAGCTCACACTCTCCTTTATATATCTTGTTAAAATTTCCAATCGTAATAAAATACTTTTTATTCACCCACTCAAATACATTTTTTTAAACTTGTAGTGGATAACACTTGATGTTAACACAGTTTTTTCAAATATTACTTTAATAACTAAATCTAACAAATTAATTCTAGCTGTGTATCGGAGGTTAACAAAAGGGGATAGGTATGCAATATAGTTATTTCCAAACAGTTGATTTTATGTTATAGGTTATGTGGTAGAACAGCTGTTTTAACGTATAGGTTATGCTACTTTATTTATATTATTGTAATCATTTAATAAAAAGTAACTAAAATAAAAAAAGTAGGAATTGACTCTAAAAGTGTTAGTTTATAATTCTTGTTTTAGGGCCCTATATTGTATTAATGTAATTTAGGTGATATTTAAGCTGGGACAGATGACTTGTTTTTAAAATTGTTCATATTATTCGTTCTATTAATTAATACAACTCCATTAATATCTTGTATTATTGTGTGTTTATTGTATTGTTCAACTATTATTACAATTTTTACTAGATTTTACATCAGTAAATTTTGTTTAGTAATGTAGCTTTCGTAGCCTAAACGTTCGCAGTTTTTAGATTTTTTGTGTCGAATAAAAGTTTTCAATAATTATACTAACCAAAAGATATTTTCATCGTATTTATTCGTATAAAGAGAAATAATTTATAAAATTCTTAATATAACCATCTGTCTAATCATTAAAACATTGATCTTTGTTGACGCATTTCGGAATGACTCCATTTTCAAATCTTTCAACTATACTCTCTCACTATTAAAAATGTATACTGTACATCTGTATATTTAGTTGAAAATGAAGACATTCCGAAACGCATCATCAAAGAACAATGTTCTAATGTTAAGAAATAACGTATTTTAATGGCGAATATCCAGGTCTTCATTCGGTGACGTCACCGGTCATTGACAACAATTGTATGTATCAGCTCTTCTGCCTTTATCAAGTCGTGCTTATGTCATTACTAACAGTCGACCGTATTTCATATGCTTCCAGGCCGTTATATACATGCGTCTAAAGTAAACTATTATCGGAACGCGACTGTACTGTAACATCAGTATCTGAAGACTAGCGTCTCGGCCATGTTGCGTTGCACGCACGCACACTCGCAAGCCCGATGACAAGAATAGCCACAACACACACATACACATGCATTGGTGATGAGGGATGATTTCAACACCTCACACGCACAGGATGAGGATGTGATCATTATTTCAACTTATGTAACCGGAAGCTCCCAGGTTCGGATGCTGTTTAATTCGGGCCTGGATGTTACTTGTGCGCGGAAATAATAAACTGATTAAATAAAAATGGAGGCGACGGTTTGGATGTGACATCAGCCGCCAGACGTATATACGCTTTAATGTAAACTTGGTTAAATAGCACGTGTAGTGCGGGCTTTATTGTTTAAAACGGTTTTAAAAAGAAACAAATTTTAAAAAATGTATTTAATTTTCAATATATATGGTTTATTTTATTATTTCTGTGATATTTAGTTGCAAGATATATCGAGTAAACAAAAGAAGTAATTAGAAAAGAAAATTCAAGTCAATTCCTACTTAGGTCAACAAAGAAAAATTTTATTTTAGTTACTTTTTATTAAATAATTACAATTAATAAATAAAGTAACATAATATATGCGTTAAACCAATTGTTCACCACATAACCTATAGAATGAGCTGTTTTATGTAATCATATGTTATTTATCACTTATATAATTCCAAATGGGACGAATAACTATATTGCATACTTTGCCCCTTTTGTAAAAAGTTTTTCTTCTGTATAAAACTAAAATAATTATTTAAGTTAAAACTAAAATAATTATTTAAGTTTAATTGATAAATTAATATTTGCAAACTGTATTAACATCAAGTGTCGTTCGTTACAAGTTTAAAAAAAATGTATTTGAGTTTAAGTGGAAGAGTAAACAGCATTTTATTGATGATTGAAAATTTAAACGAAATATATTTAAGGAGAGTGCAAACTAATAGAAGGTCCTGTAAAATAAATTAGGAAATTAATTATGTTGCAATTTGAACAAGTTTTTGGTCCATTCAACAACAGGTGGGACTATACTTATTCTTATTACTATTTATTATTAATAAATATAATAATAAGGCTAAATATGTTGTATGACTAATAACAAAAGAAGAAAATCATATTGTATTCTAAAAGGATTTGTATAACTGTTGTTGAATATTGCGGAGAGAACATGGCCCAGAAAACCCGTTCCAACTTATTCGCAATTAATTTCATAATTTATTTATTTTTGTTTACAATAGAGACATGCGTCCACACCATTACAAAGCGCATGCGCCATAAAAGGCAAAGTGTGAAGAGTTCGTAAGCGTGTTAAATACACAATTACGCCGGTGACGGCCATGTTTCAAGTCCAGATACAAATTATGGATTCCATCAAAAGGACGGAGAAAGAAATGCCAAAAGATCTGAAACGGACACTGGTATGACAGCTTGAAATAAACATGATAATTCCCTTTTGTTTGTCGGATGGAACCCGTCCTTCGACATTCCTGCAGCTGTGCCCTTAGCTTAATCATATCACTCTAAAATATACTTTTCATTTTTCTCCGTTTGAAAGGAGCCGATCCCGTCGTGTTTTTGTACGCTGGACGTCCGCGCATATTTGTTACATATTCTATGCACGGTACCGTCGCAACTGATATCTTCACTTTCTTCATCGGCTGGAAGATCCGAGGTAATCATCCGCGGGATAATTTTTCTGTTATCTTTAATCTTCACGCCGTGTTTGTCGTTTGTCAAGATTACGTCCCGCAAAGCTATCTCGATTGTAATCCCACAACCTATAGAACTCTATTTTAAACATTTTATAAACGGCCTCTATTTACAGTTTACTTGTTTCGAGATTGATCTGACTTAAGGTTTCGCTAATATGAATTGCACCTCTTGCTCAATTGTATGTACCTTCATTAACACAACTGTTTGTAGTTTAAAAGTTTGCTATAAAGTTGTGATTCTATTGTTTGAAGACTTGAACGGTAGGTTGTGATAGAAACCTAAAGGGTTTGGTGGTATTCCTTTACATATAAGTTGTGATTCTATTGTATGAAGACTTAAAGGCTAAGTTGTGATAGAAACCTAACGCGTTTGCTAGTATTCCCTTACATAAATGTTGTAATTCTATTGTTTAAAGACTACGTTGTGATAGAAACGTAAAGGTTTTTTGCTAATGTTTCTTTACATAAAACTTGTGATTATATATTTTGATGACTTGAAAGCAAGGTTATTTCGAAGACTTCAAGGTCAAGTTTGCTATAGAAATCTAAAGCCTTTGCTAGTGTTCCCTTACATATATAGCTTGACACACCGTATATTAGAGATGTTAAGACTGTTGCCTCAACATATTTTAGTTTCAATATGACATTAAATTCTTAAGTCGGATAACACCTAGTGCATTTGCAATTCCTTATCTTTATGGTGTGTCCATCTTTGAGATATTACCTCGTAAGTGAGGTATCTTAGGTTACCCCGTGTCAAATGCCCACTACCTGAGATAAAAGAAGGGCATCATCTACATTAAGCTACGAAACTAACGATTTTAAAGGGCGAGTGAAATATATACTTGGTTTAGGACAGAAATCTCTTCCGGTCTTTTAGACTGTAGATTTACTGGGTTTGGTTTGGCCGGACCGATTTTATGTTGTAAACTTACTTTCTATGGAAGTCTCCCTCACTCTTTTCCTCCATCTCCCTGTTTTTATCTTTCTTCCTCACTCTCTTTGACTCTATGTATTTCCATCTCTGGCTCTCTGTCTCTTTCACATAATGTTTCTCTCAGTCTCTCCCTCTCTTGTTTCGCTGTCTTCGACCTTTCTCATCTGTCTTCCCGTTTCGGAATATTACACACCTCTTATACTGTCTAGTACCGAGGTCTCCAACCTACGGCCCGCGGAAAGCTAGCGTACTGAAAAAGATTTTTATTTGATAATATATTTCCTTTTAAGCATTTTTACCATTAAATATGAGTACAGTATTCTTTATAAGTGTAAAACTAGCTGTAAACAAGTAAAAAAACTAAGCAAGGAAATCTCAAAAACCACCACTTGATTAGAAAAAACGTCATGGGTGTATGGGCGGAGGGGCTAGACTTTCTGCCCTGAAATATTGCCTTTTCTCCAAACGTTTTCGATGTGGCCCTTGAGTAAAAAAGGTTGGAGACCCCTGGTCTAGTCCATAGGTGAGTGATTGTCACACATTGGTTAGGTGATAGCTGTATCTGCAGCTTGTACAAAATTACATACACATTTAAAGTATTATTCTCAGTCTGTCTCTCCCTTTCTCCCTCTCTCTTCTCTCTCTTTCTCTCTTTCCCTCTCCCCTTCTCTCTCCCTTTCTTGATCCCTCCCTCTGTCTTTCTATTTCTCCCTTTCTCACCCCTCTCTCCCTCTATCTTTCTCTCTCTCTATCTTTCTTTCCCCTCTCTCCCTCTCTCTTTCTCCTTCTCCCTCTCTCTCTCTCCCTCCCTCCTCGCTCACGCGTGCTTTAGTATAATGATTCTGTTTTGAACAAGATTTTTAAAATTGGCTTTCTCTTAGAACAGTATATGAAACCAGTTAAAATTTTTCCAGTTAGTATAATTTTAATACTTATACATAAGATATAAGACTATGCATGTAGCTAAACACTTCCTTGTTACATTAGCATGTTTTTAAATACGTAGAGGCGGCCTTTTCAGAATATTTATCCCTTCATGTAACTGATGACGTCTTGTGTAGGTTGGGATGGTAATGCGTATATTTGTAGCTGAAGTTAATGGCCACAAGTAATCTAATATTGAATGTATTTTGTGTTGCGTGATATTATTTCACCAACAACGTCCCTAATATCTGTATGCTCCCATTGGCAACTCTCTGTCCTAGTCTAGCACACATTCCAGCAAACAGAGTCCTAACCTAGACAGCGTGTGGCGTGGAAAATTGATTGAAATACCACGAAAAACATGGCCAACTATGTATGATATTGGTAACCGAGTTAGATGGGGCATGGGAACTTTTAGTCCCGTACATTGTTGCCAAGCCCGTAGAATTGGCAACTGTGGACGCAGTGGGGGACCATTAGGACCAGCCTTTGTTAGACAAAATGCTGCTCCACTCTGTTAAGTCATCGCTTTTAATTAAGATCACAATTTATAGGTTTTTTATTTGGTTTCTTTTTGAATATTTGTTGAGATAGCGGAGTGTTATTTTTGTTCCGAAGATAATGGTTTGTTAAGTAATATGTTGAGGTGTGTTTCGGGTTTACTGGATAATTATCTGTTGGGGAAACGTAGTCTAGTTGGGACATGTTTTTAGAAAGTTTTATTAAAATGGTTTTTTTTTAAATTTTCTCCCCAGTGGAGCTCACATTTATTAAATTTTTTAAATGTTTTTATGGCGGTTTATAACAATAAGTTGAACGTGTATGGCGAGTTTATATATTTCCACTGCACAAACTCATATACTTGCCATTAAACATCAGGTGTTGCATTTACTTGTCAGGTGTTAAGTTGATTTATTGCATTAAATCTATAGCAAGTGTAAGCCCTACGCCTACTTGAATTAGACTTTTTGTTGCTCCAATCTATAAGCAACGCAATAATAACAATATATTGCACAAATAATTCCAACTACCAAATCTAAACAGGCATCGCGTCCTTTGCAAGTGTGCAGTCTCCTGTGAGACGTATCTTCTGGTAGGTTTTGGTTTGAATCTGTTTCATTGCTGTTATTTCTCTGCCTTGACTCAACAAAGTTCCGAATGTTTAAGAGACAATGTGTCGCCGATTAAACAGGATTTAAGGATAGAGATGATGCCAAACAAATATCCTGAACCTGTATAAATAATAAACAGGTTGAATATCGAGTCAAAGACGTTTATTTAATTAGTGCAACTTTAGTAATGCGGAAAGAAAAGTTAGCAGAGCTATAGATCAAAGAAAGTTTTTGTTAAAGTGTGTGGTTTTTTTGCCTCCCTCGCATTACATACATGAACACTAAATGTAAGGAGTCTTTCATAGCACAACAGGCAACGAATTATTTGCACTATATAAATTTAAAAGATTCTTTGACACGATATTCAACCGGTTTATCATTTATTCAATACTTATTTTGAGCACTCAAATAAACATGAATCCTGAACCTGTGTGTATGTGTGTGTGTGTGTGCGTGCGTGCGTGCGTGCGTGTGCGGAATTGTTTCGGGATGTTTTCTCGTTGTTAATAACTTCAACTGTCTAAGAAAATAATTTATTTGAGATAATTTGTACTTAATACCCAGCGCCAGCATGGCTATGGTCTACTATGGATTGGAAAAGAGCGTTAAAGCAGGGGTAGTAAAATGCTCTGGTAACCGGGTGTAAGGTAATCGTGACATCACGCGGTCGCTTATTTAAAGACTTATTCTCTATTGGGGTCCCAAACATGCGTCTACCATATATGAAGGATGAGGGAGGAAAAGTAAATTGGTACAGCTAAGGAAGGACAATGATCTCCTGGAACTGGAAATAGAGGAAAATCATTGATTTAAACGGGGGAACAGGGTGGAAGTGAGCAAGTGATCAAGACATTAGTAGAGGTTTATTCCTGGGTACCCCGTGGCTATGGTCGAGCTGCGCAGGTAGACCCTAAGTAAATTGAACACGGTTGATAGCACCTTTTAGTCTACTACTATTAACCGACGTTTAGTCAACTCTGAGGAAGACAACGTTAGATTGTAAACGTAAAGTCTGCAAGGAATTTTATTTCTCACATTAATAACAAGTTTACTATTAGCCGACAGCTTATGCTATTTTTTATGATGAAAAGGAATTTGGTCCTAAATTGCATATGTTGCACTTTCGTTGAGAATTACTTTGGAAATTGCCTGCAATTATAACTTTATTCGTTTTTACGTAAACTATAAATTTACCAGCCTAAATAACTAGAAAATATTTATTTCAGTTTTAAAACTTTTTCAAAATATAATTTCAATATTTGTATTTTCATTGACTCTTGTATTTGTATTTTCTCTTCTCAAGTATTTATTTGTATGTTTCTTGTAAGTTGTAACTTATACTTTACACTTTTACTTTATATTTTTGCCATACGATACGATTTTTAGGCTGCGCAGTTGGACACTACCCTCGTCTTAACCACTTGCGCAGTTCGACCACAACGTGAGTAGACGTGGCCGCTTACCTGACGCTCGCAACCGCTGCTAAGAGAGGTGGTGCCTATCCATCTCCCGGCGAGGAAAATATACCGATGCTGATCATATTAGGGTCCCATTATATGGGCTCATTTAAGAATCCGACAGCATTTTGTTTTTGACCAACAACAGTTTCGTCATTTTAGGAGATTTACTAACAAATAAAATCGTCATTTGGTAAAGTTTGTTTCTGAATAACACCATCCTTATTAGCAATCATTTATCGGGCACGAGTAAATAGCACTCATAAATAGCCAATAGAAACCGACCGAACGTTTTAAAAACATACACAGGAGAGTCGTAAATTAAGCCCCAAGTCGGCCAACACATTGTTTACATCTTAATTGGTGGCGTAATATTGGCACGCCTGGCGGCTAATTAAAAATGAAGGAACGCAGTTCTATTTCATAACAACGAGCGGGAGAAAAAACCGTCCCGAATCACGTAAGATGTGTTGACCGTTCTGTCGTCACAACAGCGGGACGGAGGTAAACAGTCGCGCCGGCCAGAGCAACCGATATCCTTTGAGTCATTGACAGCTTTTTGATTTATGAACGGCTGAACGAGTTTTGAACTCTTAATTGCCCTTTAGGGCTCACAAATGTACTTAAACAAAACTACTGAGAATCTAATCAGGCCGTGTTGGGTGGTGATTTATGTTCTAAACATTGGCAAGGTCAAGTTCTCAGCGAGACTCAGCGTGTTTCGGTCGCACATGCCGTCCCTATAAGATCCTGGGGGAACGTGACGGAAGTTCGCTGAACAATTGAAAATTCACTTTAAACATGCTGTAAACAGTTGTTTCCGGCAGGATTCAAGAAGTCAAACCGTTCCCAATATTAAATATTAAATTATGGTGTGTAATCTATTTTCATTATTAATTACAATAAAAATATTGAAAAGAACCCCAATACCACAAAAATAATCAAAAATAACAAATAAGACAAGTTACTTAAGATTAAACCCTTATGTACATTTCGATGACCATGTCATCATCATCAGAGGGTCTTGTTACAAAACACAATCTAGCACACAAGAAGTTACAAACTAGAATGATACCAATCGTTCTCCGCGGTCGCTATATATAGGCGTGAGGTAAGCTCCGCCCCCTCTCCGCCCTCGACCGACAAATAACGATCGGCCATCAGGAACCAAATAAGTTATGTCAAAAATTACATTATAATAATACATATGTAATAAAAACTACAGCAATAACAATTAATAAACTAAAAGTAATTAGATTAAAACATCGTAATTTGAAGAAAGCTATTTAAGTAAAGTATATAATGGTGAGTAAGGAATAGGTCCTTTATCTGCATTCAATAATTTACAATTTGATTTGACTATAAAAACACTTTCATAACTATTAAGTAACTTTTTTGAGTTTATACATTTAGCTAAAATAACATTTTTATCTAAATCATGCTGATTACTAAGGATATGTTCTGCTACACTTGATTTTTCAGGTCTATCATATTTAATATGGGCAAGATGTTCTTTAAATCTGGTACAATTTTTCTTTTAGTTTGACCTATATACATCTCGTTACAAGTACTACAAATTATCTTATAAATACCTGATTTTTCCAACATTGGAATTTTATCTTTCGGGTTACACAATAAATGCTTGAGTTTATTTTGAGTTTTATAGGCTATCTTAACATTTACCTTTTTAAAAATAGAGTCTAACCCTTTTGTTAAAATATTATCGAAAGGTAAACTAATAAAAGTACATTTTTTAACTTCTTTTTGAAGAGTGGTAGTTGTGTTCAAAACATATTTTAATCTTTGTTTTCTAACAATATTATCTATAATTTTAGCATCAAAATCGTTATATCTTAAACTCAAGCATTTATTGTGTAACCCGAAAGATAAAATTCCAATGTTGGAAAAATCAGGTATTTATAAGATAATTTGTAGTACTTGTAACGAGATGTATATAGGTCAAACTAAAAGAAAAATTGTAACCAGATTTAAAGAACATCTTGCCCATATTAAATATGAAAGACCTGAAAAATCAAGTGTAGCAGAACATATCCTTAGTAATCAGCATGATTTAGATAAAAATGTTATTTTAGCTAAATGTATAAACTCAAAAAAGTTACTTAATAGTTATGAAAGTGTTTTTATAGTCAAATCAAATTGTAAATTATTGAATGCAGATAAAGGACCTATTCCTTACTCACCATTATATACTTTACTTAAATAGCTTTCTTCAAATTACGATGTTTTAATCTAATTACTTTTAGTTTATTAATTGTTATTGCTGTAGTTTTTATTACATATGTATTATTATAATGTAATTTTTGACATAACCTATTTGGTTCCTGATGGCCGATCGTTATTTGTCGGTCGAGGGCGGAGAGGGGGCGGAGCTTACCTCACGCCTATATATAGCGACCGCGGAGAACGATTGGTATCATTCTAGTTTGTAACTTCTTGTGTGCTAGATTGTGTTTTGTAACAAGACCCTCTGATGATGATGACATGGTCATCGAAATGTACATAAGGGTTTAATCTTAAGTAACTTGTCTTATTTGTTATTTTTGATTATTTTTGTGGTATTGGGGTTCTTTTCAATATTTTTATTGTAATATATTGTACCACTGTGCTCTTGATATTGTATATTTCATTATTAATGTACAAAAAAAAAAACTTTGCAATAAAGTATATTTCTTACTTGGGAACATCGGAATACCAATCAAGGAAAGCAAGAATGTTAATTTTTTTGTTCCTCATATTTTATAGAATATTTCTTTATGTACAGAATATGAAAGTAATTGGTATATCAAGGAAAAACTGATTCTTTAAAAGTAAAAATGTTTAATGCGCGCAAAGTGTTAGGGTTAGAACAGCGTCACATTTTAGGGTTGAAACTCACAGATATTCCAAACTAAACTAAAGATGCCAGAATGGACTGTTAAAAAGAAAAGGTTCAGCACAAAGAATGATTTCTATAAAGAAACCCCTAAGTCCAAGGCCCAGGTTCTTGGAAATTTCGACCCAAAGGGTGGTCGTCTGAGGGTGTAGCCCTTCAACAAAAATAGACAGAACAACCCTCATATAGCATTTCCACATGTGGGCCACTTTTAGATTCTAAGCCACAGTTGTGGCTAATTTTTTGCCTTGTGCTCTTGTTAGTTTGAAATATTTTTGTTTTAAACCTTTGTGGTGGGGGAGTACGAGAGTTGGGGCGAGATTAATATCAAGAGTGGGATAATTTGACGCCGGCTCATTTTTTTAAATTTGCGTTCATATTTTTGAAATCCTCTCTGGGAATACAGAGTCATTTTAATGGGAAGAAATCATACATTTCTGTTGTGCAGAATCTGTCGCTTTGTCAGTCTTAACACTGACAATTAATGTTTACTTTTGGGTCATAAGATTTATAAAAGTAAGACCAAAAGCCAGCCTCTAATAACCTCATAAATAAGCATAAAAACGTTCCGTTTAACGTATTTTCAAAAACAATGTAGAATAAAATAATCGAGTTAGATAAATATTAGCCTTAAGTATTACGTGAAGTTAGGGTACTGTCACTTTGTTAGTTTTACAGTGATTTAAATCATAGTTGTGCTGGAGAATTTCAGTGATTTGAACCTGTAACAGTTTTTGGAAAATTCAAGTGATTTGACCTGAACCCATTCTGGTGAATTTCACAGATGTTTCAGTAGTAGCCATCTTTTAGAATTTTACAGTGATTTAAACTGTAGCTGTTTTGGAAAATTTCACAGCGATTTGAACTGCAGCTGATTTGGAAAATTTCACAGTCATTTGAACTGTAGCCGTTCTGGGGAATTACAGAGTGATTTGAACTGTAGCCGTTTTGGAGAATTTCAGTTATTTTTATTGTAGCCGTTTTAGAGAATTACACAGTGATTTTAAACTGTAGCCGTTTTGGGGACTGTAGTTATTTGAACTGTAGGAGTTTTGAGAATTTCACAGTGGTTTAAGCCGTAGCCCTTTTGGGGATTTCTACAGATATTTGAACTGTTGCAGTTTTTGAAAATCCCACGGTAGTTTGAGTTGTTACCAATTGCAAATGCATTCCAAAAGCTAAATATTTATTGTAGAATTTTAGTCTATGAATAAAGTTTAAAAGTGTAATTTTAACTTTTTCTTGCAAGCCTTAATACATATCTAATACATATTTCGTAAATAGATAGGTCTAACACATGGGAACCTGTAGATAAATGCCCGTTAACTACCCTTTAAATTAAGAATGTATTTAAATTAAAGAATTTAATTTACTTATTTTATTAACGTGTGTCTAATTGCAAGTGTTATAATGGAGTAAACCAAAATTGACAATTTTCAAAAATTTGCCTGGGGGTATGGTTAGCTAACAGTGTTTACAGAGATTACCCCGCCCCCCTACCCCCAAAAGGGATATCTGGTTGCCCTACTACTGCATAGCAACGCTTACTCATTGAACATCGCTTCTGGTTGGGATAACATTCTCTGTTGTTGATAATAGCAGAGCGTTTTATATTAAAAACTCAAGTGCGTCTCGATAAGGTAACGAGAAATTAGCCAACTGTTTGTGCAACGCGTATAAGTGATCTGGTTACGAAAAATGTGCTTCAAGAAATGTTGTGCAAAAACTGTAAAAACGATAAGGAGACACGAAACCACTTGAGGCGTACACTCTTACTCTAGTCGTGAGTGATTTGATTGCTTGTATAGGAGCGAATGTTGTCTAGAGGTGATGCAGTCGTTTGCCGCCATTGATTTTTAATTTGGAAAATGCAGTAATTGGGTTCAAGGGTAGAAACGATGGTCTGGGATAAAAAGATAACAATTCATTTCTTACGTCATATATAGTCTGTAAATCACAGAGAAATATGTATATAGAAATTATGTTGTGCAAAAGAATATTACTTTAAAGTTTAGAATTATGTTTTAATCAATAGAGTGGATAATTAAGTTGGTTTAATATTTTCTTGTTTTTTTTTACTAAAATCTATATTTTGTGTTACAGATTCGCCAAGAAAAACCCTACTACATAGCAGATCCTGAGGTCGACTCCCTGGTAAGTATGATGCATCTCCAAAGTTATTTTCTAGTCGGTTGATCAGCCGGCCATCAGGGCGGGCGTGGGCCGTGGGCCGTACTCGGGTAACTAGCCGTAGCAAATGCTCACTCTTCCCAGTACACCGGCAACAAAGACTTTCAGCATGTAATTAGTTCACGACGCAGTCATGCTTCATTCTCTTAGACAATTGTCAAACAATGGGTTTGTTGTTTTGCAGTGCATTTAATGATTCAATTTATAAAACGTTTTTCCGATTTAGTCTAGTTCCGATTATCCGGAGACCGTGAAGTTGCAAAAATGTTCATAATAAGTGCAGTATTTTGGATTTACCGGAATTCGTATAATTTGAAGCACTTTAACAGGGAAATAACTTACAGACGTTCGGGTTAACCGAAATTAGTGGACTTAAAAGAATGTTCATGTATCAGGACAGACGTTCTGATTAACCGGAATTAGTATAGTTAGAAAATCGGTACAGAAGTTCGGATTAGCCATAATTAGTGTACTTAGAAGAACATTCATATATTAGGATAGACGTTTCGGTGAACCGGAATGCAGTAGAACGTTCACGCAGCAGTACAGAAATTATGAATAACCGGAATTAGTGTACTGAATGAAATAAGGTTTTCATAACATTACAGACTTTCGGTTTAACCGGAACTATTATACTTGAAAGAACGTTCATACATCAGCACAGACTTTCGGTTTAACCGGAACTATTATACTTGAAAGAACGTTCTTACATCAGCACAGACTTTCGGTTTAACCGGAACTATTATACTTGAAAGAACGTTCATACATCAGCACAGACTTTCGGTTTAACCGGAACTATTATACTTGAAAGAACGTTCATACATCAGCACAGACTTTCGGTTTAACCGGAACTATTATACTTGAAAGAACGTTCTTACATCAGCACAGACTTTCGGTTTAACCGGAACTATTATACTTGAAAGAACGTTCATACATCAGCACAGACTTTCGGTTTAACCGGAACTATTATACTTGAAAGAACGTTCTTACATCAGCACAGACTTTCGGTTTAACCGGAACTATTATACTTGAAAGAACGTTCATACATCAGCACAGACTTTCGGTTTAACCGGAACTATTATACTTGAAAGAACGTTCTTACATCAGCACAGACTTTCGGTTTAACCGGAACTATTATACTTGAAAGAACGTTCATACATCAGCACAGACTTTCGGTTTAACCGGAACTATTATACTTGAAAGAACGTTCATACATCAGCACAGACTTTCGGTTTAACCGGAACTATTATACTTGAAAGAACGTTCAGATATCGGTATAGACGTTCGGGTTAACCAAAATTAGAGTAATTAGAAGAATGTTTACATATCAGTGGAGAGGTTTGGATTGACCGAAAATAAAATGTTAAAGTACTTTTTCACTTACAGAAGTTTATATTAACAGGAATGCATGTAATAACACTGTGTTCCACTAGGTTAGGGTTCATTTTGGATAGGTTCGGTTACGATTTAACATTTAAAATGAACACCTATGTTTTCTTTTAAGCATATATCGGTCATCGACTACGCTTCGCACGCAATAAACAAACTTTAGAATGTAGTAAATAAGCACAATTTATATCTTTATATTTGACTAGGTTATATGAGGCGTGACTAGGTTAGGTTGGGTTGGTATAGGTTAGGTTAAGTTTTAAACGTAAAAATTAGACTCGAACTCTGTACATTTTAGCCGCCATCGCTCATTTACTACGTGACAACACGCAATATATAAACTGTTAAACATAATAAATTCGTACAATTCAAATCATTATATTTCCTATGTTAGATTAGGTTTGGCTAGGTTAGGTTAACATTTAACCGTAAAAATTAAACACCCACTCGCTCCATTTTGGCCGCCATCGCTCATTTAATGCCCGTCACACGCAATACATAAACAGTTGAGCGTAACGAGACATATTCTAACACTAATCAGGTTGGGGCAGGTTGGGTTAAACAGAAAACGTTTGCTACAGCGCTTCTTTCCCTTTTGGCAGCCGCCGGGTAACGCATAACACGCAATAAAATAACACTTACAATAAAACGACAAATTATGATGTAATTAAAACTTTAAAACGTTCCAAGATGCAACAAACACGAATTGGGCTATAAAGCACAGATCCGTTTTGGCTGTTAGTAAAAGCCACGAAACATAGATTGAAATGGCCGTGTTAACTGTCTCTAATTAATAGTTATGTGGGGATAATTATCTGTGTTAACAAGGAATAATTTAATAAACAGAACGGGTAACTTTTAAGCTTGTCATGTTAATGTGTTTGATGTGAATATATTTGGTTGTTATTTGTCACAGTTTCGGTCTCTTTTAGAAGTTTTTTTATACATCTTATTATAACGTTCACCTTTTGCCTGACAATATCCTCTTTATTAAATTTCGCCTTCTCTTTTCTACTCAATTTTTCTTCCTTTTTGTAAATAATTATTTTCCTTAAGTTTTTAAAAACAGTCGCAAGAAAAAAATAAATGCCACTATACCTATTTCCCGTCTTAAATTCTGTTATATCGTACGTACGGTTTCGACTCTGTCCTGCGGTATTACCAGGTTTTTCTTTTCAATTTTCACATTGTTACGTCATAAAGTTAGAAATCGTAGTAAAATATTAACTTAATGATGCTAGTTATTTTGCGGAAATCAGGCATTTTATAATTAAAAAGAGGGTTTTCAAATTATATTTTACTCTAATATTAGACTACTTGCTAAACAATTAATGTTTGCTTGAAGTTTGAGCGTGTCGGTGGTATAACTTTAACTTACAAAATAAGTAGGCCATTAGCTTAAATAGGAGAGCGCCTATAGGCGTAACAATGAAACCGTTTGATAATTTTTGTACTCTACTAGTTAAAATCTATTCCGATATGTTCGCAAAAATCGAAAATAATTTTAATCTGAGCCTGTTGAAGTTATGGAGTCCAGTGTGGATAATAATTCCAAAAACATTCTACAAACATTGCCGTGAAATGTCTGTGATGTCGTATTTTTTAGAAACAAAGTAGGCTACATTGTGATATAGATACTCATTTGAACTTAATAAAAGCGTATGACGTATAAGTATAACAAAGGGATTTCTTTCGTTCTTCTGTCCTACCCGGCATTGAATTTCCTACTCATAACCCGGTAATTTCTCTCTTGCCTGTTGTTTAAATAATATTTTCATAATGAATCATCTTTTTTAAATCTGTAAAGTAGTTAACAGAGCCGCCATGAAAAAGACGAATTTTGTTTTTGTAATATTTTATTTAATTAACAATATTACAAAGCATCATTAACAAACGTTAGAGAATAAATAAAACTATATAGAAATTAGAGATATTTGACAACTATACACAATGAAGGTGCGTTGTTTTAATGAAATTAAGATAATGTTTGTTTATCTGAGATTATTTTGATTGAGAAATATTTTTAAAAAAGATTCGGTGCAATGCTTTGTACACTGTTCGAGACCCTTTAGCCATTTTGAATGCGTTTAAGAGTGTACCAACACCATCTTACATATTATCGAATCAGCTGTGTATAACCTCTGACCGTCGAGAAATTGGAGCACATCAGCTGACCCGCTCCCTTCCTGCAATTGCCTGAAGAACTTCGGCTGCGTGAATGCATAAAACTATAGATACTGCGGTTGATAATAGTGAAGGGCGGAAGGGGGATGGTGTACAGAAGGGTGTTTGATTTATTAGCACATGCAATCTTCTCCCTTGGGTGCCTATCAGCATCTCATTAAGGGACCAGGCTCAAGTATCCACGTCATTATTGTAGTATTGCTCCCCGCGGAATCGGATAAAATAAATAACATTGTCTCGTCTGGCTAATTGTTAATTTACTTGTTCTTTTTGTTATTTTGTCTACCCTTATTTGCTAGCTGGATGTTTTATAGAAAGACGGATACTTTAGGTTACAATTCTCTCTCTCTCTCTCTCTCTCTCTCTCTCTCTCTCTCTCTCTTTCTCTCTCTATCCCTGCTTTTGGTTACAACTCTTACCTCTTTTATTTGTTTCTCTTTATCTCTGCTTTTGGTTACAACTCTTACCTCTTTTATTTGTTTCTCTTTATCTCTGCTTTTGGTTACAGTTCTCTCCCTCTTGTATTTGTCTCTCTTTATCTCTCCTTTTGCTTACAACTCTATCTCTCCTTTTTGTATATGTCTCTCTTTCTCTATCTCTGTCTTTCGCTCTCTTCCTTTATCTGTCTTTTACAGCCTCTATTCCTCCGCTTGTCTTCTCCTCTCTGTCTTGATCTCTTTCTCTCTCTCTCTGCTTCCCTTATTCTCCACCTTTCTTATTCTCCCTCTCTTCCCCTCTATCGCTCTATCTATCTCTCAGTGGTTCACGTTTTTTCCTTCAATTTACATTTTCGCAAGGTTAGGTTTTACATTTTCTTCAGACCTGTCGACCTCCCAGTATATCTCGTGATCCCGAACGTATATTATAGAACATAATTAACGTTTTTCTCTCCCCGATTAAGTTAATTCTTCTGAAATAACCTTCCGGCAGGTGTCTGCTGCCCAGCTACCACCTCCCATTTACCGCGGTAAATTCTGTCCGAAATGCAATTTTTACCTACTTCATTCGTTGTGTCAGTTTGAAGCAGTGATACGGAAGATATCTGCTGTACTATATATTATTTTATAACTTATTGTCTCTAGTTCTATTTCTTTTTAAGCTCTTTTATCGCTAAACTACACATTTATGTCTTACATTTACAACACCGATCAGTAAGTCCTAACTTCATATAGTTTCAGAACGCTTCATTCATATTTTTTCATTATTTCTTATATTTTCAACTCTTCCAAGTATTTTTACTGTAATTTTCTACGTGTTCATACCGCTTCGTTCCTATTTTTAAGATTTTTATCATTCTGTTTGATTACGATTCTCATTTTTTAACCTTTTTCAGAACATTTCATTCCGACTTAGTATACTGTATAATTTTATCCAATATTCTTTTTATTTTTGTTTTACAGAGTTTGTTATACTTTGCTTTCACCCTCTTTTCTTCTGTGGTGGGTATCTTCGAGCAATTTCTTATGATGTTCTTTAATAAATCTTCCAGGCACCTTATTTTAGATTCCATAATTTTATTTGTATGTCTGTGCATTTTTTGAAGGCATTTGCACAACTCGTTCTGTTCCTTACCAAAACACAATTTTCTGTATCAAAGTACTTCATTTCAGAAATGCTTTTTTAAAAGTTGCAATTCTTGTTTCATGTAAAGGTTTAAAAAAGTCGCCGTCCCTAATTCATGTCTGCGGGCAACGTTTTATTATGACGTCATTAAATAAAGTCAACTAAATGGCTCGAGGGTTTAATGTTCGTCAGAAAACATTTAACGACTGAAAATGGTAATTATAGAAACGCGATCGGTCCGAGAAGATATTGTAAGTAAATTGGTGCGAAGCAAGCTGCATACGGCCGGGGATATGCAAATGTCGCCGAATCGTCCGACCTATCGCCGAGATCGCCGTTGACAAGAGTTGACGAGGCGACTAATGCTGCTGCCATCTGACGGAGAGTGGTCGTAAATAATGCGACACCTTCATCTGATTGTAATTTAATTATGATCGCGTACGGTGTAATTAAATTTGGAATGAACTTCGCCGATTGGCTGCCAGATAGCATCTCCATCGCCATTAGTTGCTAAAGAAATACATATTAACGTCCTTAATTAAAAAAAAGTTAATAGATACCAATTAAACTATTTAATTACTTTAGAAACAAAATTAATGGTTTTTCTCGAGTACTTCTCAGATTTTAACGCAAACAAATAAAAAAATTTCAATTAATTGAATATATAATTTTTATTTATTTGTATATTTTTATACTTTTTATATTAAAAGTTTTATTGGTTTTGGGTTAGTAAATGTGTGCTTTCAGTGTGTAGTTCAGTTAATTTCATACGTGATTTCTTTTGTATTTTGTTGTACTCTTTATATTGACAATTTTACTCGTTTTAGGTTAGTGGGTGTGTGTTCGTTCCATTTACAATAACTATGGCACGGTAATAGATTATACTCTTACTTTAGTTGGTATTTATTAGCTTCAGATTAAAGCCGATAGAGGTCTCTATGATTACGACTTTCAGAGGAAAGTACTAGTGTTCTTCCGTCAACGGAGTTTCAACTGTACGTAGGTAAACTATCCATAGTTGACCTAATAATTCCTTCCGCCCAGTTGAATTGATTCGTCTTTAATTTCTCCTAATTCTGATGTTCTTTATGAGAACACCAAATAAATACGGTTCACGTTTCTGAGAAGACAGTGTAGTTTTATAACTCTTTGTTGTTACTGTCTCTTTCATTCGGTTTTAGTTCACGGAATACTTCTCTTTGATCATCTTTCACAAAGAACTTTACGTTTCTCTAAAAAGTTTAAAGAACATCGTATATTAACAGAATTTGTACTGAATTTGGCATTGGGGGAGGCTGAATCTTGTGAATCAGTTGCAAAAAGACCTGATAATACAGTGTTCTCTACGGAACTTTGTAAAGTCTGAAACCGTTTAGAGAAGAATTGTCTTCAGAAAAAAACATTTTCTGGTACATCCGTGTAACAGTTGCAAAAAGACCTAGATAATACAGTGCTCCTTACGGAGCATTGTAAAGTGTGAAACAGTTTAGAGAAGAGTACTCTTCAGAATAAACCATTTTCTGGTACATCCGTGAAACTGTAGCAAAAGTACCTAGACAATACATTGTTTTTTTACGGAACGTGTAAAGTGTGAAACCGTTTAGAACAGAGAAGAATACCATTTTCTGGTGCATCTGTGAAACAGTTGCAAAAAGACCCAATGAATTGTTTGAACATGTCGGACACCGTTTCTCAAAACGTTCAATAAAAAGCTCAACCTCTTCTAAACACGGGATTTTAACGATGGATTTCTGCAGAATGTAGGAATTATGGTACAAATGTGCTTTAGAGAAAAGACTTCCCACTATAAAAAAGACTTCAACAAAGTCAAACCACAAGTAATTACAAACTAGGTGGTAGCACTCTATATGGCATTAAACGTTCATTCAGTTTGGCCTTGAAACTAAAAAAAATCTGTACATTGCAAAGAAGTGAAGAAAAAAAGTGAAGTGGATACCGGCACTATTGAAGAAACGTGAGACAAGATAAACTCGGAGCAGGAGTTATTGGATGTTGAATGATATAAAGTAATAGATAGAGGACAGAAAATGAAAGGGACGTGTGATGCAGAGAGGTTGTAAGAACAAAAAGGGATTTGATTGTGGCCATGAATTTAGCTTTTTGATTACTTTATGAAAACACATACGCGCGTACACGGACTTAAACCAGAGTTAACACTAAACGTCCTTTTTACTAATTAAACTGTTACTCTGAGGTCTAAATAGCGAATAGTTCAGTTTATAGTGAAGAACCGATATTTTAAAATTGCGTGACTAAGCTAGAATTTTGTTTTTACGCAGATATCGCTTCTGATAACAACGGGAAGTGTATTTCATCCCAGATACGGCGCATGAGTCACTGTTATGATTAGTTATCCGACGTTAATCATAACGCCTGAGTTTTGTTGAAACATACACTGTCCACAGTTCGCTAATCTTGCCCGTGTTGGGCTACAACAATAGGCCAAGGTATGCTCTATCTGGGTAACATATCCTTAGTAAACATCTCCTTCCGCTGCTGATAACCGTCGTCCCTGTTTGCTTTCCCTACAGGAAACAGTTTACACTTCACAAATAGGTTTATCACCTGTAATTAGAAAGTTTTCTCACGGTGATTGTAACGCCGGGTCAGGAAATCACTTGAATTACACCGGCGTCTGTTTGCTTTGCTTCTAGAAACTGAAGCCAAAATGCAATCATTTAAAACTCGTCTAGAAACTGAAGCCAAAATGCAATCATTTAAAACTCGTCTTGTTGAATTTTGTACGAAACAAGTAGATAGAACAAATAATCAATCCCTGCTTAGGTCAAGAAAGAAAATTTTATTTTAGTCACTTCTTGTTAAATATATAGGTCTATATAGCCTACGGTTAATATAAATAAATAAACATAACCTATTAGTTATAACAGTTGTTCTCTACCACATGACCTACATAAAATCAGCTGTTTCATGAAATAATATGTTATCAATAATAATATTTTAAGCCAAATGGGACGAAATAACTATATTGCATACCTTGCCCCTTTGTGAAAGTTTTTCATCCAATATAAAATTAAAATTAAGTAATTAAATTAATTAATGAACTCATATTCGAAAAAAAACTGTAAACGTCAATTTGTATCTATTACAAGTTAAAAGATGTATTTGAACTTGAATTGATGAATAAAAAGTGTTTTATTAAAGATTTAATTTTGTACAAGATATATATATATATATATATATATATATATATATATATATATATATATATATATATATATTATATATATATATATATATATATATATATATATATATATAATATATATATAGGGGGTTATGAACTAACAGTAAGAATTGGCCAAAGGCACGCAGTTTTAAAGTTTAGGCAATCATGAAAAGGAGACAAATTGTAATGAAAATCAGAAATAAGTGTAACCTGTCCTTTAAAATGCAACTGAGAGCTGTATGAAAAAAGAGATGAAAAATAATTATTTGTTCGTTAAAGTGGCTGATACTGTATTTACGGAAATGCTTTGGCAAGGAAAGATTCAAAAGTCTAGAACAGGACCTTGGATATAACACGAATCCGATTTTTGTTAAACATTAGGATAATGTTTATAAAGTTAAAAATATAACCTTATTTGAAGTGTAACATTATGGAAAAACATACAAAAATTGCGAGGTAGTGGATGAGTAGAACGTGACGTCATTAATTAGGAATGTTTACGGGAATGCGGGACAATCTGAAGATCAATTTTGCTATTACTTTTCGTAAGCAAAAATTGGCAGTAGGTTAACACTAGCAGCTTTTTTGTGTTCAATTGGAGGTTGCTGGGAGGTTATGCGTAATACTTTTCAAATGCAATTTTCTATATATTTAGAAATGTATCAAATGCAATTTTCTATATATTTAGAAATGTATCATTGAATAGTTTTGTGGAAAAAATAGAGGTTAGCATCATTGTATTTAATGGTTTTAAAAAAATTTGTTTTGCGATATGGTTGTGCAGTTGGGCTAGTTGAGCAAATCTTGATTAATAGTGTTTTTTGTTTAGTTACTTGAGTGAAATGTTCTTGATTCTTGACTCGTGTTGAAGCTGCGACGAGAACTGCAAGATAGATTTGTGTAAGCCAGCAGAAACGAATCTTAAGCAACCGCAATCAAATACGTTTTATTATAGCTGATTTTGAAAAATCCCATTTTATTTACATTCTAGAAAGCAGCTGGAATGTTAATCAGCTGTTTGTAGCATGATAAAAGATTTTATTGTATTATATGTAATATGTTATTAAGTAATTTAAATGTATTTATAATGGGTTGTAATTAATTATAAAACAATTTAAATACTTGGGGTTTTGTTATTGCAAATCGTACATATGCAAACATACTTCTCACCCATGCACTGCCCTACTGATCGCGATCCTCTCGGGCTTTACAGATTAATCGAGTAGTATAGGTCAAATTTTATAAGCTGGCTTTTGGTTCTTAGGTATAAATTGTGTAATCGTCATCTATAAAACATCAGGCACTTTAATCATCCCTCATTGGGGCCATAAATCCCGGCCTATTCGGCACAATCATATTGGTACGCTTCCGTGACGTCTTATTTACATTTATTGTTTATTAAATACATTAAAAAGTATTAATAAGTAACAAAATAATGAACCGTCCCTATGAGTTAGCGGAAGTCCAAGGGTGGATGTTTTTAAAAATAACCCGCGAGTACGTCCACCCTTCCCTCGTCCTCCGCCTATCGCCTAGGCCAGCACGACCCAAGTGACAGCTTATAAAATTTTACCTAAACTTCGACTTGGTAGAGGCAAAAATGTTTACTTATAGGAATTTGATATATCAATGAAAATTAACATTGTGTGTTATTAAAGGTTCAAAGAGGATGTAAAATCTTTTCGGCTTTGCCAGGTTACTCTTTACATTTTAAAATATTTCGCAACCACTTGCTTAGTGCAACTAAGGCTGCCCTTACAATATTTTCTTTTTGCATACATTATTATTCCGATGTAGCACTGTATACATTTGTAACAATTCGTGACGTCACTGGTCGTATTGTTAGTTTTTCTCTTACTTTACAGTGCGAGGCGAGAACGATCCATTAGCCAACTAAAGCGACAAGGATATGATGTAAGAGACAATGCCCACCGCAGATGTAGTGTCGTTGCATTTGTATGCAAATGTTCGGCTTCGCGCTGCAGTTCCAAGAAACTTTAACGCTTCGTACATCATACGTCGCAATAAAACAAACACTGGGACACTTAAGCTGTCGATAATTACGGCTAAATTAGACGACGGGCTCGCGAGGTGTCTTTATGTCGTGTCGTGAAATACTGTTCCATTTTAAGGCGAAGGAAATCTGCTGGAACTATTCTTGTGGGTCTGGAACAAAATGTAATAGATTACAGTGTGACGCGTGAACGCAAACATTTAAATGTAATAAATATATTATTGTTATGGCAGCGCGTTCTTGTCATTGTATATTATGCCAGTCTGTTGATGAAATCTTCAGAGGAAATAGTGACGTAAAAATAGTTTCCATAGCTGACAATATTTTCTTTTTAGATGTTTTTACTAGATTTGGTAAGATCAATCTCTCGAGATATAGGAGGTAAATGAAAAGAAAATACTCCCAACAACACCTAAGTAGGCCAATCCCAGTTGTATTACTGCTGTGGTTGGAAAATATTTCATTGGTTAAATGCATCCTCGATAACTCGATTTTTCATACCCCTTTGGACCGTACTTAACACTTGATTTTAATTTCACGTCTATAACTAGAATAGTTTTATAAAATCCTTAAGAAATGTTTATACACCTGTAGTCTTTGTTCCTTTAGGCGGAAATTAACCATCATCAGGTCGCCACAAAAGGCCTCCTTTTTCAAGACATGATGAAATAGTAACTCGTTTCATACATTTTTCAGTCGTTGTTACTATACAATTAATGGCCAGGTATTTTGAATAAGAAAAAACTTGCTCTGATTATAAACGCAACCAAACCCAGTTTCTCCTTTATTCTGTTCTCAGAACCGATCCAGTTCTTACATACGTGCTGAATGGATCTATAAGGAGCAATCAAAGCGTTGAAATGTGGGTCAGAATTGAAAGCAAATCTCGGATTATTCTTCTTATCGAGGGTAATTAGTGTTATTGTTCTATGTTACCGACATGTGACCATCACCCGCGTATTCGTCGGCTCCGGCTTCGGCCAATTAAAGCTGACAAATTGGAGACTTTAATGAAACGGAATGACGGGATGCTAGGTAGACCAAGACGGAATTAGGTCAGGCCGTTTCACTTCACTTCTGCAACAGTATTTCAAACATGGCCGGTATTTGGGCGAGGTATCTTAATGAGTCTAATTGTAATTAAAATATTTAAGTGATTGAAAAGATTGTGGTTAGAGTTTTATCGGGGACGGTAGTAGAAAAGTGGAGACCATCATGGGTCGGGTGGGTAGTGTTTCTTTCCCGGAGTGCACCTCCGTACCGTAATCATAAACTTAAACATAAGAGGGTTGAACTGCTCCCTTTTTCAACCATTGTTCCTTCATCAAGCTTTGTAACTACTAAATTTGTTTTAATTTAATACGTCTTTAAAAAATCCCTTGTTAATTAATAAAATATCCAAACAATCCTGTGTCATGTGGCAGTTTTCCTTCGAGGTCATAAAATCTTTATTTACCTTTTCCAATCAGATGTTAGTATGGAATATTTTTACGTCCTTTTAATTCCGAAACAGATATTCGAGTACGGAATATTGCTCGATAACTCTGTGCCTATTCCGTGTATCGGAGCCAGTATTGCAAATTATGTCTAATTACCTATAAAGTCGGGGCAACATGCGTTGCGAGATCCAAAGCCAATGCAATTACGGAACCCTTATACACGCAATGTATCCCGCACGAAGATACGCTTTTTACAAAAAATTTCAATTAATTTGTTCGACTTTCATCTTTACTTGTAAATACGTTTTTTCTTCAAAATATAATAGGCTACTTGCATAGTTTTTGTGTTGGAGAGATAATCATGGCCTAAGTGTGTAGGGTGCGGTGCCGGTCAGGGTTAGGTAGTTGCAGTGAGGAGCAAGCAAGCGTTCAAGAGACGTTTTTTTCAAAAAATATTTCCAAATTGTAAACAAATTAGGCAGTAAAAATATTTATTGTTATAAATACACTAATGCATACGTGGAAATATTTTAATTAATTTTTAGAATAAATTTTAAAATTCAAAGAAATGAGATATAAAAGCTATAACGTATCTCGTATGGGAATGTAAAAATGATAACTTGCAGCGTATTCATGTGTGTTTGATAAAGGAATAACTGCCTGGTCTAGAAATGTCCATAGGCCCAGGCACCCTTTATTCTCTTTTCATCTTGTTTCTCCATCTTTATTTCTTCTTTTTTCTTTCACAGACTTCCAAGATAATCTCCTAACCGTGAGAATTGTCCTTGAAGGTTCAAACTTCAATACTTATTAATTTTAATCCCCTGTTTAGGTAAAAACATTAAATACGTTACGCATTCAGTTAGATTTAACGTTTTATTATTTTATTTGTTAGTTTTTACTTTTAGATTTTAGTAATTGTGTGTTTCTTTCTGTGCAGATGGTGCAGGCAATTCAAGTCCTACGGTTTCACCTTTTAGAATTAGAAAAAGTAAGTAACTGTTTAATACATAACCATATAACTGATATTTTTATAGAAAATTACTTTAAATAATTTCTTTAGATAAGAGCATCGAATTTTTTCATTTGATTTATATAGCTTTTTTCTTAAACCTGTTTTTATCAAACACTTTATTAAAACCACATACTGTTAATTTTAATTGGGCCCTCTGTCGCTAAACACAGCACGCAATCGAATAATGTTGCAACGGGGCGATTGGTAATAATTTCAAACTTCAAGCCTTTTGGGCGAGTAAGATTCAATTGTTTTTCTCTTCTTCCGCACATGCAATCTCCGTTAAGGACTTTGACGTTAAACGAGAATGTGTCCGATTCAATTTCCTAAAGATTTGAATAGTTGGACAGACGGCGGTCCTAACAATTAATTATGCAAGTTAAGGGTCCCTTTACCACTGTATTTCTGAATGAACCTACATCAACATTCAACTAGGAATATCGCATATTTACTGTACCTCAGGTGACCGAGGTGTTATAGTGTCCCCACGACAGTAGTAGTTTCATTACCTCAATTGGCAGTCGTTATAATGTTCTGGGGGGGGGGGGTTTATTTCATAGTGTGGTTGTCCCATACTTTCACTGCTTCTTGCACCTTTACCTAGAGGAGCAGGATTTTGGAAATTCCAGATCAGCGCGGCATTGATTTTCGTAGGTGCTAGTTGTTGGTCCAACGGGTGATTGCCTTGTTCGGTGCCACCATATAGTTGTATGTGATTATAGTAATGGTATTTCATAATTACTGTATTGGCCTTAAAGTGTTTTTATATTAGACAGTAAAAATAAATATATTAGGCACTAAAAATATTTAGCTGGTTAAAATACATAAATGCAAAACAGATAAATTTGAAATCCATAAAGCAAAAATACACAAATTAGAAAAAAATACACCAAACCAAAACCATGAATAAATGCATAAAAAGATAGGCCCCTAATGTGCATGCATAAACTCTCTATAATCCGGCGTTTTTGTCAAGAACCGAAGATGTAAGCAATCAATATGTAAACATAACTAGCAGCCTATAATTTTCGCTGCATGTCGATATCTAGTGCCTTCACTCCGCGGTTCTAGTTGTGTAAGTCGTGATATACAATCTATTTCGAGCAGTATGTTGTTTCAGTAGCTGTGTACGGCGACTATTGCTCTAGTGCAAGTGAACATGTTGTAGTTGACATTTTTTTCCTTTTCCTGAAAAATAAGGTAATTGTTTATTGTAAAGTACAGACCAGTACATTCATTCTTGTTTTATCATTTCAAGTACAGTACACAACTATTTTCCTATTTTTGGACAATACACATAATTATTGTACAATGTACAGTGAGTTTTAAGTGGACGTTCCAGTAGTCCGGCGTCTCCGCTAATCCGACAGTACCCCAGCCCCATATATTCGGAATTACTGTATATAGATATTACTATATATGATAGTTTACTGTATTTTAAATACATTTTCAATTCAATATTTACAAAATTCACCAAGTGATAATAACTAACAAGTAATTTAGGAAAGGAGATATACAAATTAGAAATATACACCTAGATACTGTATCGCTCTTGTAATTTGTGCACTGAAAGGTTGTTTGCAATATACACTGAACCTCCCTCACCGTACTCTCCTGCCCTCACATTTGTTGTATATGCAGTAAGCTCTGTTTTTATAAAACTAAGTAAAAAAATAAACAAACAACCAAAAACAAAATAACACTTATTAAAAATAAAAAAGGTAATTATAGGCAAATATTCATTACTTAGCAAGGTTAAGGAAACCGGTCGGGGGACACATAATATTTATAACTTGTGTGAGTACACAAACTAGAAAAACTTGGTCATTTCAGATAAGAGAGAGAAAGGAATTAAAACAAAATACTGTATTTCAATTTAACGTTATGATTTATTATGCTTATCTCTTCCATTAGACTTTGATTGATGCTCCACTTAAACAGAGTTTGGTTTCTTATTAAAAAAACACACAAAGATAAGTTTTTAATTAAAAAAAGAAAGAATTAAAGTTTTTTTTTTAGTAATTGATCTAAATATTTTAATTCCAGCATTAGTGGATTCCATGAAACGTAAACAGATTCGGAGATTTAAGTTTGTAGTGGGATTTTTACAGATTTATTGACTTGCTTTACACACACGTTAGATTTGTTTAATTTTTTTCATAAGCTCTTTGTATTACAAATTTTTTTTTGCGAGAGTAAATAGCACATTTCATCTATCAAACAGTCATTTAGTGTTTCGCCGAAGAGCAAATCTTCATTTGAATACCAGCTCTCCCCAAGCGTCATTTATCTTCTACACATTATAGCCATTAGTTCTAAATGTCACCTACCATGTGATAATGTTCACAGATCCTACAATCTATTTTTTCAAAAGTGTTTCATATCTTTATCAATCCCCGTATTTCATGAGCTGCATAGTTCTCCTTGGAATATTACATACAAGTATGTTGTGACTAACTCCTAAAATGTGTTGACATCCATTTATGGATCCCAAATATAATACATTTATATCAAGCCTTCAGTTAAACCTTATGTCAATATTTATTCGCTTCCCAATTTGGCACCCTCTACAAAACTCTTTCACATTAGCCTAACCTGTTGCATGCATTTTAGATTTTTACGTTTTCCACCATTATTATTAAAATAATTTATTTTTTCTTTCTCTCTTAGATCCATAAAGTCTTTCATCTCTCCGTTAGACGTTTAAGACTTTTGTACTCTATTTAAACATGAGTTTTATACTTTCGTTAACCAGCTCTTCATTTTCATTAGGTGACCAAGGTTTCTTTTAGTTTTACTTAACGTATGTATTCATATTTATTAACATTTTTTTTGTAAATCGCCAATGTTTTCTTTGTTTGTGTACATAAATTAGTTTTTTTAGTTACTGGTCTATTTTACTTAGTCTATTACTATTTTTACAATGTAATAATTATTTCATATTTTATTACCTTTATTAAAATCTCCTACTTGGTGGTAAAGAAAGGATTTTTGTCAGTTTTGGAATTTTTAGTTTTACACAAGTAACAATGCAAACCATAGTAACGAATTTATGTCCAACCCACGTGCATCTAATTCTACTTCATGCTTCAATACCCGTATCTCTCCAAGATTGTTTTACAGAAGCAAAACGTTATTACAGACAGAAATTGATTTATTTTTAAAACATTTAATAATATAGGCCCTATACCTGTTGTTACTTGTTAGGAACAGCATCTGATTCTGTCTATGTAACAGTTTCTTAGGATTAATATTTATGATGATGTTTCCTGGTTGTCAGAAGAAGGACTGAAGGGGGAAGTTTTATAAATATTAACAATAACCGTTGTAGTTGTATTTACAATGGGTTAACTTAGTGCCGACGATTACCTGGTATAATTGAGATGGGAAGGCACGTATGGATGACAGTGATTGACGTATTGAAGCGCATGCTCCGGGCCCCTTTGTTCTTTTTCCTGATTACAACTTTTGTGTGACCTACATTTAAAAAAAACAACCTTTCATGTACTTTGTTATACGCATTGTTTCTTATGAAATGGTGGATGCGTGTTGTGTGTCCGACTCTTCGATGTGTTCATTTGCTGCCGAAGTCGGTGCTGGGCGGTATCGTCGGTCGCGAGCTCCTCCACATCACTGAGTGAGATCTCTTCTTTTTAAAATGTATTTTCATTTTCATTAAACTCTTTTTTTTACTCAATTGCTGCCTTAATTACATACAACATAACAAGCTGGGAGTGTGTACTGACTTTCACAGGAATATAGATATGTGTGCATTGCTAGCAAAGTGGAAGGGTTCAGCAGGGTTCACAGTAAACTTGAACCAGGTAACTGCAAGGCCAGGGAAGAACATGAAGCTATATTCACGGTAAACAGTAAGCATTTACGACTATTTATAAAAAACTAAAGAAACTTGATGTGAAATACACAGGGAATTAGCGGCGTATAAAGCAGATGAAAACCTGCAACGACGTTAAAAGGAAATCTATAAGCCACCATATTCACAACAGACACAAAGCATGCAACAACTTCAATATGGAATCCTTAAGTCACCATATTCAGAGGAGATACAAATCATGCAACGACGTTAATAGGGAATTCTTTAACCTCCATATTCACATCAGATACAAAGCATGAAACGACGTTAATAAGGAAAACCTTAAGCCACCACATTCACAGTTGATACAAATCATGCAACAACGTTAGTATGGAATCCTTAAGCCACCATATTCACAGGAGATACAAATCATGCAACAACGTTAATATGGAATCCTTAAGCCACCATATTCACAGGAGATACAAATCATGCAACAACGTAATAGGGAATCCTATAACCACCATATTTACAGCAGATACAAAGCATGCAATGACGTTGATAGCGAATCCTGTAGCCACCATATTCACAACAGACACAACGCATGCAATGCCATTGACAGGGACTCCTTGTGCCACCATATTCACAGGAGATACAAAGCATGCAATGACGTTAATAGGGAATCCTTGAGCCACCATATTCACAGGAGATACAAATCATGCAACAACTCTAATATGGAATCCTTAAGCCACCATATTCACAGGAGATGCAAATCATGCAACAACGTAATAGGGAATCCTATAACCACCATATTCACAGCAGATACAAAGCATGCAATGACGTTGATAGCGAATCCTGTAGCCACCATATTCACAACAGACACAACGCATGCAATGCCATTGACAGGGAATCCTTGTGCCACCATATTCACAGGAGATACAAAGCATGCAATGACGTTAATAGGGAATCCTTGAGCCACCATATTCACAGGAGATACAAATCATGCAACAACGTTAATATGGAATCCTTAAGCCACCATATTCACAGGAGATGCAAATCATGCAACAACGTAATAGGGAATCCTATAACCACCATATTCACCGCAGATACAAAGCATGCAATGACGTTGATAGCGAATCCTGTAGCCACCATATTCACAACAGACACAACGCATGCAATGCCATTGACAGGGAATCCTTGTGCCACCATATTCACAGGAGATACAAAGCATGCAATGACGTTAATAGGGAATCCTTGAGCCACCATATTCACAGGAGATACAAATCATGCAACAACGTTAATATGGAATCCTTAAGCCACCATATTCACAGGAGATGCAAATCATGCAACAACGTAATAGGGAATCCTATAACCACCATATTCACAGCAGATACAAAGCATGCAATGACGTTGATAGGGAATCCTATAGCCACCTTTTTCACAGCAGATACAAAGCATTCAATGACGTTAATAGAGAATCCTTGAGCCACTATATTCACAGCGGATACAAAGCATGTAAAAACGTCAATAGGGAATCCTTTAGCCACCATATTCGCAGCAGACACAAAGCAAGCAACGACGTTGATAGGGATTCCTATCCACTATATTCACAGCAGATGCAAAGCAAGCAACGACGTTAGTATGGAATCCTTAAGCCACCATATTCACAGGAGATACAAATCATGCAACAACGTTAATATGGAATCCTTAAGCCACCATATTCACAGGAGATACAAATCATGCAACAACGTAATAGGGAATCCTATAACCACCATATTTACAGCAGATACAAAGCATGCAATGACGTTGATAGCGAATCCTGTAGCCACCATATTCACAACAGACACAACGCATGCAATGCCATTGACAGGGAATCCTTGTGCCACCATATTCACAGGAGATACAAAGCATGCAATGACGTTAATAGGGAATCCTTGAGCCACCATATTCACAGGAGATACAAATCATGCAACAACGTTAATATGGAATCCTTAAGCCACCATATTCACAGGAGATGCAAATCATGCAACAACGTAATAGGGAATCCTATAACCACCATATTCACAGCAGATACAAAGCATTCAATGACGTTGATAGCGAATCCTATAGCCACCTTTTTCACAGCAGATACAAAGCATTCAATGACGTTGATAGGGAAGCCTATAGCCACTATATTCACAGCGGATACAAAGCATGTAAAAACGTCAATAGGGAATCCTTTAGCCACCATATTCGCAGCAGACACAAAGCAAGCAACGACGTTGATAGGGATTCCTATCCACTATATTCACAGCAGATGCAAAGCAAGCAACGACGTTAATAAGGATCCGTTTAGCTACCATATTCACAGCAGATACAAAGCATGCAATGACGTCAAAAGGAAATCGTTTAGCCACCATAGGAAAAGATAAAAACAAAACATCTAAGACATGTATTATGGAATTTTTTTAATACTTGGAAAACAAACATGTACATTGATAATTTAGGCATATGAATCTAGTCTTTGGATATTTTTGTTTTGTTTTGAAATTTTTTTAATTTATTGTAACTGGATCCGAACTTCATCATTGTTTTAAAGAAAAATAATGAATTTAGTGAAATTCGAGACTAATTCATAACTCTAATTATAAAATATACTGAAAATATATACACGTCTTAGTAAGTGAAAAAGTGTAACTATAAACCCTGTTTTTAAAATTACAGGTAATGCGAAATATTTTAGGAAACAAAACTCTTGTAATTTACATAAAGAGCTGATATTTTCCACAACGATATTGTCCCCTATGTAATTCGTTTTCGATTTCGGTTATCTCTCAGTATAGTAAAACCTAATCAAACCTGAACAAAACAATGAATAACGCTTTAAAACGCAGATTTTCAACAACTAACCGCTTCAACAATAGTTGAAGATTGTCTTCAATGTTAATTTGCTTCAATTGTTGGAGATTGTGATATATAGCGTATATACGCTGAATAATCCGATATTGAAATAACCGACAAGGTTTTGTAAACGTTTTACTGGGATAGCGTGTTTATTGTGTGATTAAAGAAAACTTAAGTGCGTCCTTGTGAGTGTATGTGTGTAGTTTGCGCCCCCGGGGGCTCAAAACCGGTTGGAATCCTCCGGACGGATCTTGCAAACATGAGAGAGATAGAGGCAGAAAGAACAGGAGAGATAAGGTATTGGAAATATGGCGGCGCTGCTGAGACAAGTTCTCATCTCTCTTTGTCTGTCGCACCAGCACCCCTACAGACCTCTCACTCAGGTTGCTGCCATTTTGTGTGCAGACTCGCGAAGCTCCAGGTGCAGCACTTGGCCTGTATATGTTGTGTACAGAGTATGGATACATGCGTCGGTTTAGAGTTGTTTTTTCTGCACCGTGATGCAAAATATAAGTAGGCATGGAAAAGATTTGTTATACTTTAATAGCATAAGTCTTGGTGTTGGGTTCAACCACATTGGAAAATGTGTTGAAAGTAATTTGTAGGTGAAACGTTAAACCAGCATTTTTTGTAAAATTTTCTGTAACTTTTATTATTTTCCCTTCTAAACATTTTAGATTTTTAAAATTCATGAAAAAAAATCTTACTAATAGTCTAAATATAGAGTCACACATGTTCGAATTTGTTAATAAGTGTTACACAAGCCCCTTCCAACACCCTCTTGCTGTCTTATATTGCAACAGAGAAAACGTCTAACAATAATATAGGTACATAGACATTGCAGAAGCTGTTTATTTTACGGATCTCACCGCTCGAAATCTGCTCGAGATTACGTAAGTCTTGTCACCCACTCTATACATGGACATAAAAATCTCTTATATCCGTTAGTGTATAGAAAAGTCAACAGTTCTATAGATGGAACAAATTGTGTTATTAAAAATCCTCAAATTTAAAACAAACTCTTGTAAAACTGCCAAATCTCTTAATTTTATTTAGAAGCTACAAAAATTTCCCGTTTAATTGCCATGATAACATTGTATACAGATTTAAAGTACTAAAATGTGCTAAATTTCATGTAGAGACTTTATAATAGGTCTTGGTGAAGTCACTAAATGTATACAGGGGCACACAAATCTCTTAAAATCATTTGGAATTTGGACAGTTTTATACAGCCAGCTCAAATTACGCTACTAAGAACATGTCTAAAAAGACCTCTAGACGAATCAAACCTCTTAATTTTGTGTAGAAGTCACATAATTGTCCCTAAGAAATCGTCTATCTCATTGTATACAGACTTCTAGGGCCCAAAAATTGTTCAATATCATGTAACTAGGACTTTATAGGTTGTCCTAGTTAAGTCACCCACTAATCAGAGACATACGAGTCTTTAAAATCAGTCGTCTAAGGGCCAATAGTGACTGCCGGAAGTAGCGTCAACAATGTACAGAATTTAAGAAAAATTCAAGTACTTAGCAATAATTTTAATGCTTGTGGCATATTAAAACCATTATTTATATAATTCCGTGGTTTAAATTACTTGCAATTATATTAAACTTAAATCAAATACAACATGAAAATATTTGTTTTAAATCTGAAGACCAACAAAAGTTTACCTGTGTGGCAGAAATGTTGTTTCTAAAGAAACACTGTCGTATTAGCAATTACACAAATCGTATTTTATATACAGTAGGAGTTTAACGTTTGTCGATTCGAAAACAGGCTGCTTTCGAATGAACTCCACTACAACGGTTGGTATACCTGCACGTTTATTTGCATAAGTATATTACGCTTGCAAACCTGTCCGGATTCGGTCTTCGCTATGTTGTGGCCCCGTGTTCAGTCATACAACACCATAAGAAATGTCCACCAATGAGCAACTGCCATCCATATTTAATCACATGGTAGGACGTCATATTACGAACCCACCTAGATAGTTATCCGCTGAGCTAATGATAGGCTTTGCTGTGTTCAACATGGAGATGTGCGAGTAAATACAGAAACTCGCAGCGCGCAAGTCCGTCTCGGCCCGTTAATTAATTAGTGGCTGGAAAGTGATTATTGAATATTAAATACGGTGATTTTACCGCTGGTACAGGTCGCGTGTGGTGAATTAAACGTGGGAGAAAGAAACGAAACGAACGAAGTACTTGAAATATTGCCTGATTATTCGCCACGAATAGCTTACGTTTAGTATATAAAATATGTATCGAAAATGTTGGAGCTGAAAAAAGTGGCGAAGGAAAAATCAGAAAAAGATCGGGAAAGGACAGACAACTTTACAGGCTTGTCCCGAATATGTGGAAAAAGTAACAGTGTTGATTAGGTTTGTTGTTTTATAACAAGAATAGATTTGGAAAGGCAATCCGTAATAATTAGAATGTCCTGAAACACAATCCGATTGTGCGATAATTTTTGGAAAGACCTTCAAGAAAACGAGGAAGGCCGAAAGAAGAATGGAAGAAAACTATTGGATTCATATAAATCATTTGTTTATAAAATTAAAATCATAATATATCGGAGAACAATTGGTAAAATCGGAGGTGCCTTCTAGATTATCGAGACTTTAAAGAACGGATGTATGAGAAATAGCGGGCGTTAAAATCATTGTCCAGTGATGAAGCCATATTTCAGGATAAAGGTACCGAATTAACCTATGAACTAAAATTCAATAACTAAATGTGTAAATTCAATAACTAAATTAACGCGAGATGGGTTTCGAAAAAAATATATTTTCGTTTTGAACAAATTTTAATAATTTTACAGTTTTTCATGTTTTACAAACTGGACACAGCTGGGAAGAAATACCGTGTAAAGGAAAACAAGCTGAAATGTTAGGATCATAAATCCTACAAAGTGGACAAAGTCTGTTTGGCTTTCAGGTAGCAACAGAGCACCCTTGGCTCTGTCCCTAATATAAAGGCCTGATTACACTAGACTTTTTTTTTGTAACACTAGTTGTTGAACAAAAGCGTTGTGAATCCTTTAGAAGGTGACATTATTTGTACAGTCCCTGCAAAGAGTGTAGGCAAGGAATAAAGTTTAAATAAAGTATTATGCACAGAGGATACAAATGTTTGTATCAGGGTAAGGAAACCAAGGTCCTATTAATTAGACTGCTATAAAGTTGGAAGTGACCAGCTATTAGATACAGAATATAGGAAGAAGAAATATTTCAATGGATGATCCTCTTACCTAAACACAAGTTCGTCTCAGTTTCTATTTAGATAAACGTAGAATTGTACGAAATTTTTAAGAACTATTTTCCCCCAGTGGGAAAGGTTTTTCCCTGAGGTTCTTCTGATTGCAAAGAAGTGAATTTTGCTGATTGTTATAGAAAATCTAAAGAGTTAGTTTTACTGTCTTTAACGAGTGTATACAACAATAATTCTGTATTCTGAAATCTCCCAGTAATAAAAAGAGACTTTAATGTTAGAGGTGATTTAGGTGTTAGAAGTACGAGTGATTTTAAGTTGATTCTATAGGCTATATAAATATTCGATACATGTAATACGATATTATAAGTACAGTATGCGAAAATATGAATAAGGATACTGACATTTTGTATGCGAGTGATTTTAAGTATAGTATAGTGATTTATGGTACAAATAGGCTATACTTGGGAGCTATAATATGGTATTATAATATGTATACGAAATATATATAAGTAGACTAGTGATTTTAAGTACAATATAGTGATCTATGGTACAAAAATATGTAGTACATATAATATTTTACAATAAATGGGCGAATAATTTATGATTAAATATATAGCCTAAATATGTTACAATAGAAGAATAAACGAGTAATTTCAAAGTTTTGGAAAATTCATGTATTATACGAATGAACTGTAAGTAGAGGAATTATTTTAAAGTCGTATGTTGTAAAGTATGGGAAATACATTCCAATGGGACAGTAAGTAGACGAATGGATTTAAAGTCAATGCATGCTAGATATATTAAAGCAAAGAGCAAGTGGTCACTTTTACACTTTGACTACAAGTATATCAGGCGCAGAAATAACAGCGAATATAACAAGGTAGTAGAATTATTTTTATTTGTTAACAGGTAAATGTAGACCAAATTCAATGTTTTTAGATGCGGTTGAAATCTGTCTTTCTGTCAAAATCTAAAGCTGTGGAAAGTCTGAACTTCTAAACAAATCGGTGATTTTTTGTGTAGTAGAAGCAACGCCGTGTTATAGATTGCCTGTTGAGGAGATGAAAAAGTACTTGGCCTTAAAATACAATGTCACTTTGGTAGTGTTTGTTTTTGCATTGCTCGTTATTGGTCGGTGTTTTCATATAGCTCTGCATTACAGTTCCTTGCATTTGAGCTCTTCACTTTGTCTCTCCTTAGTAGATTCAGTGTGTTCTTCGGGTATCACAATGACCCAACATCTAGATATTTTCCTACCGGATGTATTATTGCCTTGCTTCCTTTCGTGCAAAAGGGTTACGTTGATGATCCTCTGGTTAGATGGTAATAGTGCTCGTTTGTTGTGATGTCGTCGTCCCCTTATGCACTCCATACGTAAAACCCATTTGCGATAACAGCTAATGCAGCCTGTTGATATCTATCGAAATACATTACAAACGTAAAAATGCCAGTAATTTTAACGCCTCGCTATGAGGCAAGTTCTGGGCGCATTAGTATTCTATTAGTCTATAATTACCTTCGGAAGGCTACTCCGTATGAAACCTATTTGTAAAATGTACTCCCGAGTAATGACATTAACGGAACGTAAGAGACAATGTCTCAATGTTAATGGTGAAACAGGTTGCCACACTAGCGCTCCTTAATTAGTTTACCGGAACCAGATGGTTCGCGGATTTACGAGTCTCGGGAGTGCAAACAAAGTCGTTAGAGGTGTTTTCGTGTAATTATGTCCAAACTAGTGTTTACCTTGTTTCTAAGCTGTGAAATTTAGAAACGGGCACGAACGTCAGTCGGAGAATAACACTGCTGGTTAGGTTAGGTTAGGTTACGTGTGCATATCTATTTTAGATGAAATGACTTCTTAAACATTTTAATTGGGTTTAGAGTTCAAAGCAGCGATATTTGTGAATATACACAGTATAATAGTTTATAGTATTCTTTTATAAGACGATAATAACAAGTGACAGATAAAATAAGGTTTATTATTTATAAATAAATACATAAATGTATTTCTTTTTTGTATTTTCAGCGTTTAGAGTTTTATAATTGATTGAAATCTCAGCCTGAGTCGCAACACGACCTCACAATAAGACATTCCCAAACAGAAACGGTATAAAGCTTTTGTACGTCACGTTCAAACAAAATTAATGTTGCCGGACTTATTATTTTATCCCCCTTATGTTACCCCCCAATACGTGGCCCCATTTAACGAGACTAAATTGTTTTCCTGACTTGGAATTTCGGATAGCAAAATGTTTTACTATGTTGGTATTCTAGCGAAAGGGCGGGGGAGGGGAGTTATAATATGTTTCGGACCATGAAGAGTTGGGGAGAAGGGGAGGGTTGAAATTCCGTGGGTCTCTGAAGCAATATATGTCACTTACAGGACAAAATGTATTGCCAGAAGGGATGGGGTGGGGGTCGCCCAGCCAAGGCCGGATTACACTAGATTGCCATCTCTGACAAATGTTTTCAGTGGCCGCGTAATCCTTAAAGTAAATACAGTGTGGTTGTATGGCCTCGGAAACGATAAGTAAAAGAACGTCATTTAATCTGTTTAAACTTCCTACCCGGTCTTGCGTGAAACACGTTCAATATATAGGCCTACTATTTATTGTACACTATACTTTAAATTGTCGTGACATATCCTACCCTAGACCCAAAAATTATTTAAAGGGCTTACAAATTTATAAATAAAAAATACACCAACCCAAAAAAAGCATCCATTCATTTTACAACCTAGGTGTTACAAAATTTCAATTTAAGATTTTCTGATTGTTTTGATTTATTGTATTGTGAGTTAAATTATTGCTGCCTTCATTTTAAGTATGCAAAGACATTGCAATTGAAGAATAAGTAGCTAGATTATTTTAAGGTTAATTGTACCCCAAGTGTATTGACGAAATGACAAGTAGAGAAATAAATATTTCGGTGATTTCAACGTCAGAGTATGACGAGCCCATTACAGTGAAGCAATTAGTAGAAGAATGATTTTAAAGTTAAGGTAATCCAAGTGTGTTGACAATATGACAAAATACCTGTAAGTCATTGATTTCAACGTCAGAGTATATCGAGCATATTACAGAGGCTCATTAACTAGGTGAATTATTTTAAGGTTGAACGTAATGACAAAATGAGAAGTAGAGAAATAAATAGTTTGGCTATTTCGTAGTGTATGTCGAGCATATACAGTAGTACAGTAAGTAGACGAATAATTTTAAAGTTAAGGTATGCCAAGTGTGTTGACAATATGACAAATAGGGAAACAAATAGTTCAATGAGTTCATCAACAGATGAAGTCCAGTATATTACGGTGGGACAATGAAGTAGTCGAAAGATTTTAAAGTCAAGATACGCCAAGTTTGAAGACAATATGTCAGATAAGAAAATAAATAATTACAGTGATTTCAATGTCAGAGTATGTCTAGCACAATAGGACAGGAAAATCAGCATCATTGAAATAAAGTACCCCAAGTGTGTTGACAATATGACAAATAGGAAAATAAATAGGTCAGTGATTTCAACGTTAGAGAATGTCGAATATATTAAAGTGATTCATTAAATAAATGGGGGGGGGTGGATTTTAAAGTATTATAAGTAGAGAAATGATTTTAAAATAAAAAAACGCGAATTACAATTACGTTTTTTTAGTATTATTTAATTTTTTATGTATATTTCTGTTATGCATTATTAAATACACAATATTAGGCTACTTAAAAAATGTGTTTAATCCTATTTATACGATACACTAAACAAAATACAAATTTCGAAAGTAGGCGGTCGGTATGCACTAAACACTAAGACATTTGACAGCAGAGGCGTTCGTAATTCCCGATGTGTTATAAACTATCGTTGAATACCTACGGACATGGAGTGCCTAATGTGGAAACGTTGTTCATCTATTGGACGCGTATTATATTGAATGCATGTAACATGGTTCCTACATCAGACCTCGCTACAACGTAACATCTTGCATGACAAATGCATTTACCCGTTAAGTGGAACGAACTTGCTCACACATTAGTCTTCGGATGTTCGCTCTTAAGAGATTATTATATAATGGTTAGATACCAAATTCAGTATTTTATTGGAATACAAATGGGCCAAGCAAAGATTAAGTTGTTTCGTTTTTGTATTACGTATTTATTTCGATTGTTTCTTCTCTTTTGAAAGATGTGTTTAATGCGTAACTGTTCTGAGACATTAGTATAGAAATGGTCGCGATGTTGAAAGTCTTTCCGCATATCCATAAAGTAAGCATTCTTACATAGCCTACAAGCAGAATACGTTTCTTTGCTATTTCATGCAACTACTGAATGAACTGAATAATCCATTTGCCAATATAAAGCTTACCCCTGCAAGATATAGGTCAGTCACTAAATTTAAGCGATCTTAAGATCAATTTAGATTGTTTGAAATATGCGACTTGTAGTCGAGCAGAAGCGCTATCTTGGCATTAACTGTTTTGTTTGTGGAATTCATTGTTGAACAGCTGATTACAACTCGCAACATTATCAACTAAAACTCATGGAAAGAAAGTATCCCAGCTGATTCTGTTTAATTCTTGGATGCAAATATTTTCTCTCTCTCTCTCTCTCTCTCTCTCTCTCTCTCTCTCTCTCTCTCTCTCTGTGTGTGTGGGTGTGTGTGGGTGTGTGTAAGCGCGCGCGCGCACAACAAAATTTATCACAATATTGGCCTAAATGTGTGTATATGTGCGAGTCTCAGTTAATACTCGAAAATGAAGACACGTAATTAGTCTTCGAAAGTTAACTCGCATATATACCAAGTAAGATTCTTGTTCAAGTACATATATATATATATATATATATATATATATATATATATATATATATATATATATATATGCTGATACGTATTCCTTCACGAATGGAAATATATGATGAATAGTTATTATCTGGAGTACATACGTTCATTCTGCAGTCCATAAATTCGCAGTACCGACGTTTCGCTAGAATCTCATCCAGCACTGACGAGGTGAACCCAACAACAGTAAAAGAGCGAGTGAAGCTGTTGTTGGGTTCACCTCGTCAATGCTAGATGAGATTCTAGCGAAACGTCGGAACTGCGATTTTATGCACTGCAGAATGAACGGATGTACTCCAGATAATATCTATTCATCATATATATGCTAAATGTACTATTAATAAGGGTGATGTCTTTCACTAAATTATCAAGGTAACTATACGGTATTGACAATGAAATAAACGCTCTTCCGAATGACGGTTCAATAAAGTCAAGTACAAAGTCTTATGTACGCTGTTGTAAAAGTCCGTTGGTAAATGGAGATGACGGTTTATGGAGGTAAATGGAGAAGTGGAAATGACGGTTGGTAAGTGTTAGTTCCATGGATACAAAAAATGATTATTTCGTAATAATCTTTCTTGCCTGGAACGAGCGTGTCTATTAAGGTTAGGTAAGATTTACCTTGTCTCTGAGGTAAAACCTAAGATTCATCGAGTCTCTGATGGTAAAAATTTGACATGAACGATGATCACTGAAAGGCTAGGACTTTACCATTAAGGGGTTTACAGTAACATACGTTTAATATGTTAGTGATATAAACGAGTTAATCCAAGAGCACAATGTTTCTGCAATTGCAATATATATATATATATATATATATATTATTATTATTGTTATTATTGTGTAACTTTTAAGTAAATAATCATGTTTTATATGTCTCATTTTAATTACACGTTTTCTCTGCAGGTACACGAACTATGCGATAACTTTTGCCACCGTTACATCAGCTGCTTAAAGGGAAAGATGCCAATAGATTTAGTAATTGACGAAAGGGAGTCGTCGAAACCTCTACCAGAGCTAAGTAGCTCGGCCAATGGGAACGACGGAAGGAGCAACGCGGACTCGACGTCGCATACGGACGGAGCCAGCACGCCTGACGTGGTGAGTTCACTCCTTAATCTGAATACGTCGGCCTTGTTGACAAGATGTTAGTGATAAGTGCTTCTTGATTGGTCGGCCGCTGGTTTCCCTTATGTCTTCGTTCTTTTTGTGTAAAACGTAACCAAAATTAAGCTTTGTGTTCTTGTTACCCCGTGTGTTGTGTTACGCGTGATTATTTTATAGCTTAGCCTAACCTAACTATCCCTTACCTTTTCACCTCTATTCGCTGTCCCACATACATGTGGATGATTCGTTGACCTACCCTAACCTGTCTTACTCTAACCTAGCCCAACATAACCTAATCCACTACTAACTAAAGATCGATCACGTAAATCATATAAAATAACCCCCAAAAATACCCCTATCATCTTATTCGCTTTCCTATATAGATGTCGACTCGGTAACCTAGCCAAACCTGACCTAATCCAACCTAGCCCAACCTAACCTAACTATCAATTAACTAAAAATTGATCACGGACATCATATAAAATAACCCCAAAACATATCTTTATCATCTCTATTCGCTGTGTTATATACTTGTCTACGTTAACCTAACCTAGCCTGACGTAATCTAACCTATCCCAACCCAACCTAGCCAATTACTAACTAAAGATCAATCACGGACATCATATAAAATAATCCCCAAATCCAACTTACCCTAACCTAACCATCGACTTGCTAGAGATCGATCACGGACATCATACAAAATAACCCCACAACATATTTGCTCCCGTATACATGTCAATTCGTTGACCTAACCTAACCTGTCCTAATCTAACCTAGCCCCACGTAACCTAACAAACGACTAACTAAATTTCCAACACCAATATCATGTCGTATAACCATGCAACACACTGATATCACTACTTAAGGTCTGTTTCATATAAAAGTTTCGTCAACCTGACCCAACCCTTCACTAACAGTATAAAAACCATACCACAGGCACCGTTACATACAAATTATCCAGCATTTAACAGTGTTCTATATGCAAGCCGAGTCGATCATTTAAGCAAATCTAATCGAAACCACTACAGTCTCGAAGATTGTTGACACAAATAGGCCGTTGTGTAGCATCTGTGCATTTACCTTGACCTAACCCAGCTCTAAGCATGGATTACCTTCTTAATCCACTACAGTTACTAGTCCACTACATTCATCAAATACTAGACGCAGATGCTGTTCTGTAACATGTACACTATGGCCTTGATCTAACCTAGTTCTTACTAAAGTCGTACTGTATATTTTTTGGAACTGAGATGGCCTGCAATGAAATATTACCTACCCCGCCTGCTAGTAGGGCAGCCCAGTTTTCCAGCACTTAATGAGTTGTGTTTCCGTGTTCGGTTCTACAAAGGATCATACATAAAAGTAATTCAGTAATTCATATTCAGTAGAACATTTACGTTCGACAGACAGAGTGTAAACATGTCTAATCAATGATTAATTTTAATTGGAGATTCTTGTCACAGATTCATCTCAACTACATTAATTCATCTTCGTAAATACAGCAATACTCATCTCTTAATTCGGACGATATATCTCGAGCAGTTACAATTAAATCAACAAGTCGTATTTAACAATGCTTTCGAATGGACTCGGTAATTTCTTATTTAAAGCGGGTATACTCTTTGTTGAAGACTATAAACGATCCAACAGACGTTTCTTGCTCGTCGGACGTGTTTATATTGCTTTAAAAATGCAGCTCCTTTTCTATGGTGCGTTTATATCTTCTTTTCGCGCAATGTAGATGGTTTTAAAAACTTGTTTCCATCTGGTCGGCACCCGTTTTCAGTTTCGGAATGCGGCCCGTAACGAACAATATTTGCAATTATACCTTCGGTAAGCTTAGCCGGGATGACGCGATTATGCTTTTATGTGCCCATTACTCATACGATAACAGACCATTTAGACTTAGCTCGCAGCGAGTTGGCGTCTTGCAAACAAATCAAGGTAACTACATAGTATAGTTGTGTTAGTGGAATATCCGATTGTTAATACGCTGTCACAGAGTGACACTGGAAAAACGTGTAAATAATGCGCGCATGTATAAGTAATAATTATTCTTTATTGACATTAAGATTCTACAAGAAAGTGCACAAGCAATTTGAAATAGCCGAAGCAAAGACGGCCACGCATTCATGCCAAATTGATTTCACACGAGCGCGCATCTAAATCAACTCGGAGCCAAAACTTTGGGCGCCTGACTCGGAGTATTTTGAATATTTACTGGATATAGTCGCCATCGTTAGCTTAAGGGTTGATGATATGGGTAACTTCATTTGAAGTTGCTTGAACTCACTGATTAAACTAATTTTAAAAATACTTAATTAAGTGAATACGTAATTGCTTACTTGCTGACGCGTTTTGAAACTTAATTACGTATTCACTTAGTTAAGTATTTTTCAAATTAGAATATTTCATTTACTGAAGGTTTCCTGGTTTTTAAATTTTCGTCCAAACCTGTCCGAACCGAACCTAACCCAACTTTGCCAAACGTTACCTCGTTTATTAACTTCATATTTTGACCGTACCGAATTTATCTTTATCTGATATACACCTGAATTTTCTAACATATTATGGCTTCTTTTAGCTGGTTCAAACCTCTTCTGATTTATCCTAACCTTACCCAGTCCATTATAATATCATGTCGTTTAGCTTAAACTCCACGTGCTCCAAGTTAAGCTTATAGTAATATTTAAAGAAAGTCATTTCACTTGGTTTAACCTATTCTGACCTAACTCCACTTGGCCTTGAACTGGATCTTGTCTAACCTAACCTTAACTTAATATCGTCGCGCATAGGTTTATTGAACTGGATCGTATCTACTTGAACGTAACGTGACATCGATTCAGCTTAGCCATATGTATTATAATCCACCCTCTTCTACAACTAACTCTAACTTTCCTAACCATAACATGGTTTTCACCTAGCATTACCGAACCCGGGTTTATATAGCCTAAGGCTGCGTGCTTACACTTACTCTATTGTATTTAAACCGGACGCGAAACTTATCCAACCTGACCTAATTTAACTCAGTCCAAACTAACCTAACCTTTACATAGTTTCACCTAGCATTACTGAACCCGGTCTTATTTAGTCTTAAGGCTGCGTGCTTTCTTACACTTACTCTATTGTATTTAAACCGGACGCGAAACTTATCCAACCTGACCTAATTTAACTCAGTCCAAACTAACCTAACCTTTACATAGTTTCACCTATCATTACTGAAACCGGCCTTGTTTAGTGTTAATTCTGCGTGCTTTTCTTACACTTACTCTGTTTTACTTGTAACGTGGACCTTACCCAACCTGACCTAATTAATTCAGTTTAACCCAATCTAACCTAACCTCAACATGGTTTCACCTAGCTGTGTCGAAGCTCGCCTGATCTCGTCTAAACCGATTCACTCTATCCTACTTCAATTCTTTGCATCGATTAGCTTAACCCAATGCAACTCCGGCTAGTTTAACTTAACCAAGTATAACTCTATGTATCTTAACCGGGTTGCACCAAAACTAACCAGGCCTCGTCTAGTTTAACCGAAGCTACTCGGTTCTATTTAAGGTAACGTGGCCTCGCTTAGCGTAACGTAGCCAATAAATGTATTTATCTTTGAGTTGAAGAACCGTTATTATAAATATCTACGTTAGTTACTAAAATAAATGTGCATTAAAACTAAGTGACAAAACAAAGTTCCTAATATTAGGAGTAAACCATTTTATTATTCAATTAGCACATACTTGATCTACAGAAGTAGTACAAATCAACTACTTAACTATTGTTTAACTAATAAGGATGTTTCTAACTATTGTTTAACTAATAAGGATGTTTCTAAGGAAGAATCCATTCCATGTGTAACCGTGAAATCTCTCAAAAAAAGAATACATTCTATTACAATGAAAGTATCGGAAAGAACCCAAATACCACAAAAATAATATATAAAACAAGTTACATAAGATTAAACCCTTATATACATTTCGATGACATCATCATCAGAGGGTCTAATTACAAAATTACAATCTAGCAAACAAGAAGTTACAAACTAGACAAGGTCACTAGTTTCTAACTTCTTGTTTGCTAGATTGTGATTTTGTAATAAGACCCTCTGATGATGATGACATGCTCATCGAAATGTACATACGGGTTTAATCTTAAGTAACTTGTTTTATTTATTATTTTTGATTATTTTTGTGGTATTGGGGTTCTTTCTATTTTCATTGTAATATATTGTACCGCTGTGATATTGTATTATACATTCTATAGGCCTATACATCTGAGTACATTTATATACTTTTCTTAACATTAAAGAAACAAAGAAAAAATATTTACAAACGGAAAAACAACAATAGTTACAAACAAAGAAAAGCATTATAATGTTAGGAAAAACAGATAAATGTACTGAAATGTATATATAAATATTCCTAACAGAAGAGAAGATGAATTTATTAATTTCAATAAATTCTAATATTTGTTACACACTGAAAACTTACAGGACCTATAGAAAGGTACGGCGTTCAAGAACTATTTTCCTATTTGGAAATATGCTTGAGAGTGTTTAATGTTTCTGAGTGAATAATTAATGTTTTTATTAATGACGTAAACATTTTTTGTAATTTAAATAATAATAAATAGTAATTTAAATAAATAATAATAATAAATAATAGTAAACAGTAATTTAAATAATTTTTTTATGCCAGAAACATTAACCTTAAAGCTGTATACGTATCTAATCGTAGAAGGCTGTAAATTGGGGGTGTTGTGAAAGAATCGAGAGTTAATAATAGAGTCGAATAATACAGTCGTAATCAAGTGGAAATTGGTTAAAAGAAGGTAGAGACGGGTTTTTGTATTGTAATTAAGTACAACAATAGAGCTTTAACATATAACACTGTTAATGAACTGTTATGGTACAATGTTTTGCTCGCGATAAAACGTTCTATAAAGAAAGACATTTTTATAATGATTCCGCCGTAACCATGGCAACCACCATTGCCTAGTAACATTGCAAAATCTTGGTGACTGGCTTCCCGCTCACCCTTATTTAGTATGAGCGATCCGTCGCATCAAATTGACACCAATTACCCTACCCGTCGCCCTTGCAATGAAAATGAGATACTTTTTGGTCGGGGGGAGGGAGAAAGAACTTAGGGAAAAAGGTAATAAGAGGGATGAAAATGACACTGTGAACCATTTTCTGGTTACCAGGGGTCGTGCGTCGGAGGGTGGGGGTATTTGCATGCATATTGAAACTGTTACCATACGTGGCTTGGAGGTTATGAATAGCAAATGCTTTAAGACATTCTTGACTGATTTAGTAATGAAATAAAGTCTACGAGGCGTGATCCGGGGATAAAACGGTTTTCGCAAGGGTCGGGGGCGTTATTAACCGGCGCGTAGGAGCGCGCGAAGCTAGGTAAGAGCGGCCTACGAGAAGCTCGAAGCAATTCTTTTCAACTTAAATTATTTCAAATTTATATTTTCTTCAGAAATATTTTCAAACAAAAGGTTGTGCCCTTACTCAATTCAGCCTCAATTAGGTATGCTAGTGTAATAAATGCAGTTTTATGCATCTCACTAACAGATTTTTGTCTTATCTGTTAAAATTTACCTTGAAACTTGAAATGTTATAATCATGTTTCTTGTGAAAGTATGTAAACGTAAATTGTTTTATATATATATATATATATATATATATATATATATATATATATATATAATTTTTTTTTCATATGCCCATACCATTTATGTATAGTAAAAAGTTAAAGGGGGCGTGAAAGTATTTCATCTCAAGAGGAGGGGTCGTGGACCCAAAAAGTTTAAGAGCCCCTTCCTTAGGGGATGCGATATAACTTACTTACTAGGAGTATAGTCCTCTACTCTCGACCAAGGAGAATAAAGGTGCCCAATCCCTTATTAAGGGCGTTAAAGGTTATAAAATTATTGTTGCTCATATTTTTGAAAACTGAAGGTACTGGAAGGACGATTTCCCGCTTCGGTTAACTTCCCATTAGGTAGTGCAGGTTTGTGCGAGATTTTTTAGAATTTGTAAGGAATTAAAAGTTATTTTAAACAATAACGCCTAAGAAATTTTATAAAAAATGTAGGGAATTTTACGAGTGCGTTGAGTATTATCGTTTTCAAATTTGATTAACACGCATGGTAAAAACCATATACATTATCTTATATTCATATACTTACAAAACAATATTTAGAAAAACGTTGTGATATTCAATAAATCATTCCTTGACTTGTAATAATATTTTTTAAATATATTTGCTACCTTTTTAAACTTGACTTTAAATATTTCTCTTTAAAAAAAAACAATCATAAAAAAGGAATTTTTTCAGAAGATGCGTTCGACTTGAAAATGACAGACGTTTCGACTAATTACACGAGCATAAACGCTACCGGTGCTTTCGAGGTTCTTTTACATTTTCAAGTTTTTAATTTTTTGTTTATAGTTTTAATATTGGCAATACGTTTTTGTACAGCTAATGAGACGGTGAAGACCTGTGAATCATATTTTCTTAACATTGCAGTGTTACCAACTTCGAAGCATCAAGAGCAGCTTAATAGAGTGAAATACGTAATAGTATTTTTTTAAAACGATATCGGAGTGTAAGGGAACGACCGTGTTGTTGTTGTGACCACCCACTCAAGCTACAAGGTGTTAGCTTGGTGGGAAAGATCGCTCGGATATGAAGCCTATTTATAAACGGTTTGGTCAATGACAGGAATAGAGTCAGCGCCGGGGTTCGCGGCGGATGCCAAAAAAACGCCGCGCGCGGAAATTTCTATGGTCTCGCTCAATAATCGACCGCGGTTAAAAGCGACAGTTTTACATCGTAACTGGCTTCGGGTTAACGAATTTTACGAAGAATAAAATGGTCTAAAATAGTAAAAAGTACTCGAAACCACATTATAAAAACAATGTGAAAATAGTATTTAAAATAAAAACTAAAATTAGGGTAAAAATGACAATTTCAATAATTGTAAATCGTTATAATACATTTTATAATTGTAATAGAATAATTTAAATACCTAGCTAAAATTTTAATTACGACAGACGTTTTGGTTTGACTTTGATTAGCAGTAAATTACTTTAAATATTTCCCCTTCATTTAAAACATGTGTCTTGCTTTTTTGTAACATACCAAAAGTCATAGGTTTAGAAAACCTGCTATACCAAGTGGTATTGGCTATAGAAAACTTGGGATACCGATGGAGATTGGCTATAGTAAACCTGGCACACCATTGGATATTAAATATAGACAACCTGGCATACCAAAGGGTCTAGGCTATAAAAAACCTGGGATGCCAAGGGGGATTAGCTATAGAAAACTTGGGATACCGATGGAGATTGGATATAGTAAACCTGGCACACCATTGGATATTAGATATAGACAACCTGGCATACCAAAGGGTCTAGCCTATAACAAACCTGGGATGCCAAGGGGGATTAGCTATAGAAAACCTGCTGAACCGAGGAGTATCGAGTATAGAAATCCTGACTTACTGAGGGGTATTACTATAGAAAACCTGACATAACAATAGGTATTAGATATAGAAAACCTGGCAAACCAAGGGGTATTGGCTATAGAAAATCTGGCATACCAAGGGGTATTGGCTATATAAAACCTGGGATACCCATGGGGATTGGCTATAGAAAACCTGGCATACCAAGGGGTATTGGCTATAGAAAATCTGGCATACCAAGGGGTATTGGCTATAGAAAATTAGCTGTGCCGAGGAGTATCAGGTATAGAAAACCTGACATACTGTGGGGTATTGACTATTGAAAATCTGGCACACATTGAATATTAGAATTGAAAAGCTGGCATACCAAGTGGTGTTGGCTATAGAAAAATGGCATACCGAGGAGTATCGAGAAAACCTGGCACACCATTGGATTTTAAATATAGAAAACCTGGCATACCAAGGGGTGTTGGCTATAAAAAACCTGGGATGCCGAGGGGGATTAGTTATAGAAAACCTGCTGAACCGAGGAGTATCGAGTATAGAAAACCTGACTTACTGAGGTGTATTGACTATAGAAAACCTGGCATACCAAGGGGGTATTGGCTATAGAAAACCTGGGATACCAAGGGGGTATTGGCTATAGAAAACCTGGGATGCCGAGGGGGATTAGTTATAGAAAACCTGCTGAACCGAGAAGTATCGAGTATAGAAAACCTGACTTACTGAGAGGTATTGACTATAGAAAACCTGGCATACCAAGGGGGTATTGGCTATAGAAAACATGGCATACCAAGGGGGTATTGGCTATAGAAAACGTGGCATACCAAGGGGGTATTGGCTATAGAAAACATGGCATACCAAGGGGGTATTGGCTATAGAAAACCTGGCATACCAAGGGGGTATTGGCTATAGAAAACATGGCATACCAAGGGGGTATTGGCTATAGAAAACGTGGCATACCAAGGGGGTATTGGCTATAGAAAACATGGCATACCAAGGGGGTATTGGCTATAGAAAACCTGGGATACCAAGGGGGTATTGGCTATAGAAAACCTGGGATACCAAGGCGTATTGGCTATAGAAAAGAAAATATGGCATACTATGGAACATTAATTATAGTAAAAACTGCGAATAACACCCTGCCTTGAGCAGTGTAACCCCCAAAGAAGGTTGCCGTAGACCAAATAAGTTACAATGTCTATTTGAAATGTTTTGCCGAGACATAAAATTTCCTTAATGTAGTTATGGCCTGTTATTGCTTAAGGTAAGCGTCACGCGTCGAAGCAACGAATGACGAATATCCGGAACTTGATATGTCTTCCCACCCTCTTGAACTATAGGTTCGCTGCATTTAGTTTTACAATTGTACATTTTTCAACAAACTACAGTGTGTTTATGTCTCCTAAGACGCACACATCGCGCGAACAACAAAAGTAACAATAAAACTACTACTTGTTACAAAGACTACGGCGAACCTGACGCGGTCGTGGCAGCTCCGACTTTACTGTTTGACTAGCAATTACAGAAAGTAATGCCTTGTATAAGGGACATCAAAAACGCATAACCATGGTCTGATCCTGTCGGAATGCTAATGGCCGACCTCGTCCTCAGGCAGCAGCGATCGAAACCCATCCAAGGCCCGAAAGTAAAAATCTGCTTTTGTTGATCTTTCACTTTTAAAACTAAGTGGGCGAAAGTATCAGAGAAAGTCGCGTTTGAATTTAAAATGTAAAACTATTTTGAAGTTATTAATACAAAATTGTTTTAATTTAGATCCTGAGTCTAAGAAATTTAAGAGGGAATAAGTCTAAATAAAATTCATAAATATAATAATTCAATTGAGACTCCTAAACAAGTTATAAAATTAAAATGTTGTGATACTATAAACGTCCGAATAGAACTTAATTACAAATAACTATTCAAGTATCTAATATTTGACCTTACAAGTGGAGAGATTAATAACGGATTCTCTTTTAAATGTCTAATATTTGATGTTAGAAATTGTGAGTAAATGTTGTATGGTAATGAAGAAATATTGTAGTGTCTTATATTTGATCTTAGAATTTGTGAGTAATAAATGTTATGATAACAATCACTCTTTTAGTATATAAGATTTTTAAGATTTTATCTTAAAGCTTGTGAGTGAGTAAACTTTGCACAATATTCTGAGTATCTAATGTTTCTTATTAGAGCTTGAAAGTATGTGTTACAAAATAACGAACAAGTATTCTAAGTATCCTATATTTGAGCTTAGAGCTTATGAGTAAATGTTACATAACAACAAATAATTATTCAATTATCTAATATTTGAGTATAGATATCGTGAGCAAATGCTACATAATAACGAATAATGATTTAAGTATTTAATATTTGAGCTTAGAGCTTATGAGTAAATGCTGTATAATAACGAACAATTATTTTAAGCATCTTATATTTGAGCTTAGAGCTTAGGAGAAAATGTTACATAATAACGAACAATTATTTTAAGCATCTTATATTTGAGCTTAGAGCTTAGGAGTAAATGTTACATAATAACGAACAATTATTTTAAGCATCTTACATTTGAGCTTAGAGCTTATGAGTAAATGTTGCGTAATAGCAATCAGAAATTCACGTCCACTATTTTTCCAAACTCGTGCCAATTGTGAACTAATGATCTGCAGTAAATATAAATAAATAAAACAAATATAATTTAGAATTTTAGTAGGTACTCACTGGCGATGACGGAATTATCGTTGATACGCGTATGAGAAAATAAATTATTGATTTTTGCTTATAAATAACTGAACATTGGGTAAAGCTGCCGTATAAAGTGTGTCATGCGTCTCGACATGAATGAAGCATTGTGATTGGACGCGTAACGACATCGCGTGATTTTCGTATAATTTGAAGACATTTAGTACATCGCGTCGTCTTTTGCAAAAGCGTTTTCAGCTCGTCGGTTTTGCGTCAAACGAGAAAGTAAAATCCCATCTTTCGTCCAATTTATTCCCCGCGACCTGCCAAGACCGACGTTACCCCGCCCCAGAACCCGACGCGACGTTACAAACGTACGTACGTCGCCTAATTAACTCGCGATACATCCGACGTAATATGTTGGAAATTTATTCGTGCAATTAGTTTGCTATTTAAACAGGAGAGCAAAGAATGCGTGGAGTAGATAAACTTGGCGTGGATAGGGTCGATAAAATTAGACCCGAAGCGGGAATATTTTGTTTTATGCTGAGGTGTTCGTTACACTCGTGGACACTGGAATGTTTGTAAAATAGTGGACGTACTTCATTAATCGTTGTCAAGTTGTAAAAATAACAATATTTTTGATGTGAAAAATAATAACAGTTTGAAAACAAGTTGTTTTTGTGAATTTAAAAATTTGCTACCAATTGCGACTATCTGCCCATCACTAGATTCTTCACCACAAGCTAAACGTTTTTAAAACGCCTTCTTCTTAAACTATAGCATGATTTGTCCCATATGTTGCCTTCTTTACTGTATATCCTCGTGCAGAGATCCATTAAAGCAATGCTGTAGTCACTAGTTTTTTTATTCGTTGCCCCTCTCCGTGGATCTTGATATAAGACGTTCATAACGCTGTCCAGCAACTGCAAGATGCTAGTCTCCCCTTGGTCAGTTATCAATTAGGAAAAACTGGGTTGATACTTTTCATAGCGGTCATGTTTGATTTTTAGACCAATGTCCCGAAATGTCTCTAGCATACGCAATGAGGATTCCTTAGGCTCCTGACCTGGCTTCTCTTATTCAGGCGTTCGTGGTAGTAGGTCTGACGAGTAGGTGGTAGTATGTGGAACTCTGATGACATCCTCCGAATGATTGCGTCCTAAGCGGCGAGTAGCAGTAGACTGCCTCCTTCAGAGTGACCAGGTCTTAATCACCCTAATCCTTGGATTCGCGGCTGAGTTCCACCAACGTCTTTTTTTTATTTAGTAATACTCTTACTTAATGGTCCAGCTTATGGTCTTACACTCTGCCATCTTCAGTTTAATATCAACGGAAAGATTCAGGGCGTGACTATATGCTCAGAACTATTGACAGCGTGACTATATGATCAGAACTATTGACAGCGTGTTTGTATGATCAGAACTATTGACAGCGTGGCTAAATGATCAGAACTATTGACAGCGTGATTATATGATCCAGAGCTATTTACAGCGTGACTATATGATCAGAACTATTGACAGTGTGTTTCTATGATCAGAGCTTTTTACAGCGTGATTATATGATCAGAACTATTGACAGCGTGACTATATGATCAGAGCTATTTACAGCGTGATTATATGATCAGAACTATTGACAGCGTGACTATATGATCAGGACTATTGACAGCGTGATTGTATGATCAGAACTATTGACAGCGTGATTATATCATCGGAAAAGAAACATGTAAATAACAGTAAATGTATGGGATTAGATGTGTTATTTAAAATTATTCTATAAATAATACTTGAATAAAAACACCATTAGATTATGTAACTAACATAAATTTTATTCCTAAAACACATTTTGAATAATATCTGGTTTGAATTCTTTACAAGATATTCACTGTTGTTTCTCTCTCTCCGGCGCTAACACTTTCTGAAAAAAATGCCACTCTTTGCATTTATAAACAGTCGCGTTGCAAAATAAAGCCGGAGCGACACAGTTCGAACAAGCACTAATTGCAAGTGGAAACGTGTAACTGCATTCTAATTGCATCGCAAGGTATGAAGGGAACAATTAGGCCCGCGATTCCTCCAAGACGTATGCATTCGACCTCAGAGCGTCGGATGCACTTGCTTGGGCCTCTGCCAAGTAGCCTACGCAGAGCGACGAAGCACCGCTCGGATAGCCGTAAACACTTCATAACCTCTCGAGGTCTGGACAACCAAATTTAACTGGCGGTTTATAAGTGGTCCGATATTTTTATACGCGACTGAGGTTTGTGTTTTGGAACAGAATTATCAGGTTTACTCGACTCAAACTGAATTTATGCCCGTCCGGTCGAATACGTTGTTCTATACAATTACGACATTTTTGTTATCGCTTATGAGGGGTAGAAATAGATTCAGTATATGTAGGAATAAAAATAGATGCGTAAAATTTCCTGGTAGAAAACTAAGTTCACGTGCACCCAAATGGTGTATATGTAGAACACCTCCTCTCTATCTGGGCCATAAAGTGGTGTACACACCTTGTGTACATAGCTTGTAAGGGTGGGTAGATGGAGTTAAATACGGAAAAACAACAATCTTCTGGAACTGGAAATTGGTGTATATTATGGTATCGTATGACCGTCAACTGTGGGAATGGAGGTGTCTATAGGTTACACCCCTTCAAAATAAGAAGGAGAAGAAGGGGTGGGTGGAATGGGCATAATGATTCCCTGACACTGGTAATTGGGGGGGGGATGGGTATTATTCCATCTCGTGGGCATTACCTGGGGTGAACGGAGGTGTCTATCAGTTACATCCCCTTGAAATAAGAAGTTTAAGGAAGGGTAGATGGAATTTGTTATGACTAAGGAGTGAAAAAAGTGATTCCCTAGCACTGGGATACAGAAAACTTGCATGGCGTTGATTGTTTTTTTTCAAAATATATAATAAAATTTACAAAATTCTCTGAAACCGAAAACGCAATTTACCTCTATTCCAAGTAAAGTGTGAAGCTAGGATAAATCTTTGCTCATTAATTTTTGTTAAAAGTTTTATATGATTATGATAAGCAAATCATATTTCTAAACATTACAGAATGTTACATTGACTTAATAATTTACAATAAATAAATTAACATAAAGAACGAGTTTTAAAACACCTGTTCTACAACATAGCCTGGAACGTGATATCATTCAGCTGATTTATAAAGTCATATGTTATTCTTTAATTTAAGCTGAAATATTTGTATGTGTGTGTGTGTGTGCGCGCGTGCTTGCGTGCGTGTTTGTTAGAACGTGACGATTTTAGCGTGACGCTAGCTTGAAGATTTTGTCTGGGCAACTAACTATTCTGTTTAGGCGCTAAATGAATCATTTATTTCTAAAATTTTAACCTGCCTAGCCTTTACATGAGGAGTGTAAACATTTAAAAACAACGTCCCGTTAATCACATCCATTCCCCGTTATTAACCCACAGAGCCAGACTTACAGTAGTTTTGTTTTCAATTGGTGGGTGTGATGCCAGTGCTCGGCTACAGGTCGTCAGCGGTGACGTCACGGCGCCCAGAATAACCCGCTTCTTTCTTCTTCTTCTCGTTCGTTTTGTCTTGTCACATTCTTGTTGGCGTTCACTTTCACACTTCGTATTTGCGATTTAATAACACAAGTTTGAATTATCGTCGCCAGGGCGGCCAAACTATCGCTACTCAAACGAAATTACAATTAAGTTATTACCCTTTTTTGTTTCTGCGCTTCAAATTGTGTTTTGATTTATCTTATTAAAACCACTCAACATTACAACGGAGGCTATGGGACTGAATAACTCTTGTGGACTGAAAAATGTAAAATATTTTTAATAGCGTTTCCACGAAAACGCACTTTTTATATTTTACGTATTTACACATTAAAATGTATTAATTTTCAAACGTATTTATGGGGCTCTTTAAAGTTAAAAATAAATAAATAAATTTTATTTAACATTTTACGGTCAAAGCTCATTTGGTAAATTTTAGTTTGGAAAGCACGTTTCATTGATAAGTAGATGATAGTTCGGGGTTTTGCCACTAGAGTTGGGAGATACTAGGTTCGTTATAAGAACTTGTAAATCTTACGTTTTACTAAAATACGTTGTAAATATACCAATATGCTGGATTTTACAGTAAGATATATATTTTCGATGTTACTTTTATGAAATCAATCTTCCTTGTACGTTGTTCCTTTTGCGCCAAAATTAACAGTACTGAGACTGAATCGGGTGTAGTTCTGTTCTTGATTACTTGAGTTGACTTTTATTGTTGCCGCTTAGACGAGTCGACGTATTTAATTTGAGGTTAGTTTTTGCTGACGTGTGTATTGTATGCTCCAAAACTAACAGTACTGAAACAGAATCAGCTGTAGCTGCCTTCTCGATCAGCTGTAGCTGCCTTCTCGATTAGCTGTAGCTGCCTTCTCGATCAGCTGTGCCGAGTTTGATTGCTGACTTGGTGCTAACGACTGTAGAAAAAACTGTAAAGAAAATAAATTCTTACAACTGTTGCAGTAGTTTATTTTGGGGCATACGGTGCTAACTCGTTACAAAACTATATTTGTTTATACGGATTAAAAAGATGTTACAATTCAAAGTAAATACTGAAGCCGTAGGTCTGAAGAGAATTTAGCCAACACAATTATCTGTGAAATCATCGGGAATGGCTCCCGTAGGCCTATACGTTTTACATTATCTTCATCCATTTCAAAACAGAATTGTATTATTGTCAGTTGTATTATATAATTGCACAAAGAAATATCTGTAGATCGATAGCTCAACGTAATATTTTTTTTAGATACGTGTAAAAAGAACATTTCGTCTTCTCTTATAAGCCATCGGATTAAATGTAAGACCATTTTTTATAGTAAAATTGACTTTTTAAGGACGACAAACCACTTGTCAAAACGTATTTGTAATAAATACATTTATTTGGCTCACTTATGAACAGATTATTTTACTTCACAAAAAAAAAGAATTGTATTACAAAAATAAAATAATTAAAATTTTTCAAAAGATTATACTTGGGGTTTATTAATTCTTTTTATAGTAGCAAAGTTTTTAAGTTTTTTTTTTTTGAACAATGATTTTTTACTCTCGTTTTAATATACATTTCTATAACAAACTGTGCATTTACATTTCAAAATATCTAATTAGTTTTAATAAAATTAACATATAAAAGTGAGTTCTTCTTTACCATTGGGTTAAGGGGGTTGACACCTCTCTTCGCCCCTTTCCTTAGACCTAGCTATTTCCAACTACCCTCCCTTATCCTTTGTACAAGCAGGGTAACTAGATTTTTACGATCCATATTGATAGTTGATCTTTTCCAGGTTCGTGATCCTGTACAAATGACGTCATAACATTAACTGGTATTATTTAAACTTTCCTGTATTCATTAAGGTAATATGATCAGTTCTGCGGTACAACCTCCACATTATTAAAATAGGTACCCAAGAGTGTTGCTGAGGACGAAGAAAAAGATTTTTTATAATGAATATTTAAAAATTGCAATTGTTGGGGCTGTTCATCTTGAGGTTTTTAGTAAAATTAGATCAATTGACCTTGGGATAAAACACTACTCAAGTAAACAAAAGTATTCTTTAAGGATTTGTAGGTAAAGATAACGTTTTTGATAAATATATTATGGTTTAACTTCCTCCTATAACTAGAAACTCATAAATTTGTTAACTCGACGTTACCCAGCGTTGAAGTCCTTCTTCCTTTAATTAAATACAAACTCAGAAACCTTTTGACTGGACCTTGTCCAGCGTTAAAGTCCTCGTATTTATGGTTTGAGAAAACCTTATGCAAAATACGTTATTAAACCTTTTATCGATTAAATAAAGTGTAGATTATTCGATATAATGTCGCGTAAGTATCTAATTAGTGGAGTACAGACGATGTAATGACGTTGAGACTTCGCGCATACCCATCTGCCTTACGCGCTACACGACTGCCTTCAAGTGCTCGTAGGCGTCATAACGTGCTCCGAGCACGACACCTGGTATGGCAACAATGGAATGCGGTCAGATTCCCCACAGTGTTAATTACTTCGGACGCTCGTTTAAACGACCAACAAAAAGTGATCCGAATTTGCCGCGCGCACAGCCATCACCACGGGCCGTTGGATTCGCCAACTCGCCGGTACATTGTATCGCCAACACCGGACTGTACTCATTAGTAAGACGTTTAAAGGAAATGCAGTGCAATCAGCACGGTATGAACTTCGTTTACTTCCTTGCACACAAGTTACTTTGTAGTGATTATTCCGAATAGGGGACAGCGACGTTCATAAAGTGGGAAGGAAAGAAGTTGTAAAACTGATCAACAACCAATTATCTGTGAATATTCTTACACGGGTTTCTTTGTGTTGGGGAAGTTTTTTTAGCTTTTACAACCCTCAAAGCTGCAAAATAATGATGTGACTTTTCATATATCTCCATATTTGTTGCACCCTCTAAAATTAACTCTAGAACTTTCAACATCTACGAACTCTCTTCTTGATATTGGATTCGCAAGACATGAAGTCATAGAATTGACCTATATTACAGGTTTTTTAACTCTATTTTCTCCGTAAGCAAAGAACCATTTTTAAAATTTTGGTTTTACCGTTTTTATATCTTTATGTCCTCGAAGTTCATATGTTGGTTTTTGTTATTATTGTATAGATATCATTTAATCAAAAACAATATTTTGTTAAGCGATTCTTTCCTGAATTTTAGGAAAGAATAATGGTAAATTGTTTTTATTTAAAACATTCGATTTTATATCATTTCAGTAATGTATAATGATCTTGTATAGCATATTTTGATTTCAACTACTTGTGCATAGGCTAGGTTAGGTTAAAGTAGGTTACGTTGGTCTACTAGTTAGATTATGTTTAGACTAGCCATGGTAATGTAGGTTATTTTAGGCTAGGTTAGGTTAGACTAGGTGTTGGGCTAGGTTATGTGTGTTATGTTTAGGCTAGACTAGGTTAGGTTAGGTAAGACTAGGGTTTAGGCTAGGTTAGGTTAGGTAAGGCTATGTTTTATTTGATTTAAAGCAGACACTAAAAAACTATGGTGAAGTAAGTTTTTACTACAACTTGTTAACTATTAATTAACCTTTATTTGCGTATCTTGCGTCATTGTCGTTGCCTTTAACGTTTACAACTTGGGTAAAGTATATTGGGAATACACAAACAAATAACAATATCCAAGACTTGGGGAGCCCCGAAAGCATGAAATTCCCAACTAACCCCACGTGTGTACTGCACGCACCAACTGCGCTGCCTACCACTTGAGTCGTTGACAGTTGGCCTGAATGAAAGTCTTGTTTTGGAACTGTGAAGTCGTTGTCAGTGATTTATAGGATCTCCTCAAGAAATCTCATTTCGGCCGGCAGTTGTCCGTGTCCAGTGTCCTTCGCACCCACTATTTGTCAGTGTTGTGACGTCATCGGTCATCTGGGACTTCGGCACGTAACACGGGTTACATTGTAATCGTTAAATAATAAGTTCGGTACTGATACTTGGGCCAGTAATTGCTATTGTCTACACAGTACATATTGAGCATATGCACGATCTTATGCAATTTATATATTCATTTATACATATTAGATAATATGTAAACATATACATATAAATAATATTTATACATATTAAACATATGTATGACCATACGAAAATGTTTATAGATATTCATTGATATTAATAATCCATATGCACGATCATATGTAATTTATATGCTCATTTATTCATATTAAATAATATGTAAATCAGTTCATATATTCATTTATCATTTTAAATAATATATAATCCTATACATATAAATAATATTAATACATATTAAACATATGTACGACCATACGCAAATGTTTATACATATTAATAGATATTAATAATGTATATGCACGATTATATGAAATTTATATACTCATTTATATACATTAAATGATATGTAAACCAGTTCTTATATTCATTTATACATATTAGATAATATGTAAACCTATACTTATAAATAATATTAAACATATGTAGGCCTACGATCATACGCAAATGTTTATACATATTCATAGATATTATTATTGCATATTTACGAGCATTCACGATTGATATTGTCTATTTATAGATATTAGTGTATATATATATATATATATATACTGTATACAAAATGTGGATCTACTCCGGTATTTTTCATTATATCGTATCAAAAATACATTCTAAACAAGAAAATGATTTAAGTGTCTCGAAACCAGTACACTGGTTGAAACCTACATTATTAAAAACCTAACCTCATCTTACAAACATATTCCTTTTAAACTAATTACATAAAACCGCACTATTATCCTACGTTAGGTAAGTATATATCTGTATTAAAATGTATCAATAAAGTAAAAGATTATAAAAGGCATTTAACGTCATCTTTACTAACACTAAATTAACTAAGTTGAGCATTTGGGTACCATTGATGTAATACATGAATAAACATGGACTCTGTAAATTGTCGTGCATTCAGGTTGACAGTGAGACACTGTCAGGTGCTCTCTTTATATTTTTCTGTATGCAGTGCAATTATTTCTGTTATAATTACATGTTAATTTTACTTCAAAGCGATTTTTTAACATCATCATCGTCGGAAAAATTACAATATTTATATTTTAAAATTTTTACTTGTTACAAGTGATGGATGACGTGAAAAAGGACATGAAGTTATGTTGACATCATGTTTTACCACGTTCAACCGTTCGACGTCATCAATTCCGTTAGGGAAGTTTATTTTTCAATTGTTTCACACCCTATATATATATAGGCCTATAGTCTATGTTTTGTTCAAATTTTCAATTTTTTTATTCATCCACTCAATATATGTTTTTGAACTTGTCGTGGATGAAACTTAAGGTAAAACAGTTCTTTCAAATATTAATTCAAAAATTAAACAGGATTTATTAATTTTAGGTTTATTTAAAAGAAAAACTTTTCACAAAAGAGCCAAGTATGCAATATTATTATTTATTCCCATTTGAGTTAAAAAAAGTGATAACTTATGATTTCATGAAAGGGCTGATTTTATGTTATAGGTTATGCGATAAAACAGCCGATTTAACGCATAGGTTATGTTACTTTATTTATATTAATTTTAATTATTTATTAAAAAGTAACTAAAATAAATTTTGTTTTTTCTATGACCTTTCAAAATATTTTAAATTGAAAATTGTTGAATTTACTTTAACATTTGGTTTTGTATAGTTACTTTTTTATAATCAAATCTCTTAATAGGGGTACTTCGGGTATAGTTTTGTGTTTTGTTTAGGTTATGTTTAAATTTTTTCAGATTTAATCACTATATTTTTTTAATTTGAGTAACATTTCGTATTTTAACCTATTTTGAGAGATATAAGACATAGTTTACATTTTATTAAATAATACTATGTTTTGATAAATATATCATACATTTGTTTATTATTAATTTACATTTTTTTTTGTTCTATGTATTGTTTTGTTTGTTTATAAAATGTCCCTACCACAATTCCATTTGTTGTAGCACTCGAATATATTTTTAACGTTCGTTATATTTTAATCAAAATATTTCCACCCATTTTAAAGAAATAATTGTTTTCTGTGAATTGAATTTTTTCAAAGTTTTTCTCTTTCCGATTCCGCACTCGTTCTTCTAATGCAGGCTTTCGCTGGTATTATACGCGACCTTGACACAAGAATAATTCCAAGTTTCCTAAACAGCTGATATTTCCTGAGCAAATGTCAGCACCAAGATTGGCATCAAGACAACAGTCGGATCACAACCTCTGAGTTTTATCTTCACGTTGGTGTATAGTGTTGATTGATCATGCAATTAAGTTTTAATTAGCCGATCCGTTTCGACAAAACGCGCTGATACAATGTAATATATGGCAGATAAATTGTGCGATAAATTTCTTGTGAGACAGTGTTGCCGAGTTTGTGATTGATGGCAACGCTGCACCATGCGTCAACGCTGCTTGCGATGTCGGCCGGCAATGCGGGCAGATAACATTTGTATTTCGTCGTAATACAATAATTTAAATTCAGCTTTTGTGTAAAAATAATCGACCCGCTTTTGAAATAATTTGTAGATTGTCGTGATAAATTGTGGGTTAATTAATTAATATGTAAATATTTTTATCGGAAATAATGTGTTTGAATACAACAGCAACTACAAATGTGGTTAAACACTGGTAAGTTGGGCAGGGTGGGTAATAAGATTGACATCCTTTTCTAGGAACAAGTTTTAAAGGTGTTGTTTTATAGGAATGCAAGAGATTGAAGATTAAGGAGAGTAAATAAACACAATAAATATATACAACTCACAATTATAAAACTTGTGTTTTAATACGCGTTTCAATCACACAATGACATCATCATCAGTGGCTCTATCACAAATATATAACTTTAATTGAAGAAATGTACCATATTCTATAATATTTTTGTTTCAATTTCCATTTCTTCATTTAAAGTTATATGTTAGTAATAGAATCACTGTTGATGATGACATAGTTTCATTGAAACGCGTTTTAAATTAAAGTATTATAATCGTGAGTAGTATATATTTCTTGTGTTTCAAACCTTAACGCACAAGCTTAACTCACAACCTTAACTCACAAGCTTAACTCACAACCTTAACTCACAAGCTTAACTCACAAGCCAGCTCGAATATTAAATATTAAAGAAAGTGTCCTATATGTAGGGACAACTGTGAATAAAATCTTTTGTATTTTGATAAAAGTGTATTGTATTTCATAACAAATTTAAATATTTAAGTTTTCGAAGTTCATAACTGTATAATCCTGACAACACAAGGTACAACTCCAGAATATTATGCTACAGGCGTTTTTCCTTTTGAAACATTTTTTTTATAACTATTGTTAATCGTAGAATGAAACATTTAATATTGTAACATTTTTTTGGTTTTATAAATTCCTTAAGGATAAACATTTTTAAGAAGGAAAGTGGATTCTTAAAAAAACACTTTCTCTCAGAGGATGACTGTGTTGTTGAAACGGGTTCTAAAGACACAGTATAATTTTAATTACTGAATATATTATAATATTTGCAGTTTTTGTGTTGTAGGCCTACATCTTGCGGTTTTTCTATATTACACTTTTGGTTTTAACTTGGAAAAAACTACTACTTACTGATATTTTTTAGCAGACGTATTTCTCACTAGATCAGTACATTGACTGAGTTTGTCTTGTCCGTGACTCACAGCATTGAACAATGAACTGACCTAGTGCGAAATACGTCTGCTGAAAAATATCAGTAGATTGTGGTTTTTTGCCAAAGTAAACCCAAAAGTGTATATCAGTAGATTGTGGTTTTTTGCCAAAGTAAACCCAAAAGTGTAATATAAAAATAGTTCAGTGTTCAACGAGCCCTAGGTTAGTGAGATGTTAAAGCATTGGTCTTTTTGTTTTTCCTGTGGAAACATTTGTTTACCTCTAATATACGTAGAAACATTATATATGATAACATCTATTTGCCATATTTTATGATTCCCAAAGGATGAACATAGGATGTATACAAGGACGGGTGACACAAATCCTGTATCGAAAAGTCACTCTAACAGACCACTTTACTGTTTGAAAATGGCTGTGTATTTGAAACAGACCGAGAAAACACTATAATTTTCTTTACCAATTACTGTATATATTAATATATTATCTTTCACTTCAGCAAGCCTTGTCTTGGTGAAATCTTATAGCTTTCTTTTTGTTGTGTTTAGTTTTACATCTCTCTCTCTCTCTCTCTCTCTCTCTCTCTCTCTCTCTCTCTCTCTCTTGGTTCGACGTTTTGGTCTAACTTGACTAACTATTAATGTTTGGTTTCTTACAACAGCTAAGTTATATTTGTTGCCTTTATTAATTTAAAATAACTTGGTACCAGCAGAGTCTCGATTATCCGACATAATATGAATCTAAATTTTCTTGGATAAAACGGACTACGTCAACAATCGCTAAGGAAGCATGTGGTAAAGCGGTGACATGAATGAAAACGTGGTTAAAGATTTGGAAAAAAATGTAGTGTATTACTAAATAAAAAAATTACGTAGGTTAAAAATAGAAATGCTGAGTGAAAATGACATTTATAAATTTAAATGTATTTTCAATTTTTCTAAGAGCCGAAAGCCAAAACATGCTATCTTTTATTATTTGTTTACCACTTCCGTTAATCAGGACTCGGAAAATCGAGGTTCTACTAGAATAGGTAAATTTTCACAAACTTAAGGAATGCTTTACGTAGAAAATATTTAAAAGGAAAAATCTGGTTTAAAATGTAATCTTTAAGTGCAGCCGTCATAAACTTACGTGTCGTCGCGTCATCACATTACGTGGTTAATAAAATAGTCATTAGCGGACGTTAATTCGGAAAAGTAAAAGTAGAAACGAATTAGGACAACCCTCTGTCATCAGAATTAGCATGTAACATTTCTCTAGGGGTAGTTTTTACGTGGTGAAATTTTTTGAAAGCGACACATAGCGTGTCTCGGCGCTATTACGCCACATCCTGCACGGGTTACGTGCCACTCGTATTTGCAGCCACACTACGCGTTTTAATAAACACAAAACCAATTACGGATCGATTCCTTACTGTGGTCATCCACACTGATACGCAAACAAAACGCCTGAATGGTAGTAGGCCTACGCGGTTACGTGACGGGATTGGTGACGAAAATCATAAGGGCGTAACGTTCACTAACTCGTAGTACATAAGGGTGTAATGCACCCTTATAGTACAGACGAGATAGAATCTAGCTTGCTTTGTTGTGCAATGGGTCTTAGGGTTACGTGACGGGATTGGTGACGAAAATCATAAGGGCGTAACGTTCACTAACTCGTAGTACATAAGGGTGTAATGCACCCTTATAGTACAGACGAGATAGAATCTAGCTTGCTTTGTTGTGCGATGGGTCTTAGGGTTACGTGACGGGATTGGTGACGAAAGTTATAAGGGCGTAACGTTCACTAACTCGTTGTACATAAGGGTGTAATGCACCCTTATAGTACAGACGAGATAGAATCTAGCTTGCTTTGTTGTGCGATGGGTCTTAGGGTTACGTGACGGGATTGGTGACGAAAGTCATAAGGGCGTAACGTTCACTAACTCGTAATACATAAGGGTGTAATGCACCCTTATGTTACAGACGAGATAGAATCTAGCTTGCTTTGTTGTGCGATGGGTCTTAGGGTTACGTGACGGGATTGGTGACGAAAGTCATAAGGGCGTAACGTTCACTAACTCGTAATACATAAGGGTGTAATGCACCCTTATATTACAGACGAGATAGAATCTAGCTTGCTTTGTTGTGCGATGGGTCTTAGGGTTACGTGACGGGATTGGTGACGAAAGTCATAAGGGCGTAACGTTCACTAACTCGTAGTACATAAGGGTGTAATGCACCCTTATGTTACAGACGAGATAGAATCTAACTTGCTTTGTTGTGCGATGGGTCTTAGGGTTACGTGACGGGATTGGTGACGAAAGTCATAAGGGCGTAACGTTCACTAACTCGTAGTACATAAGGGTGTAATGCACCCTTATATTACAGACGAGATAGAATCTAGCTTGCTTTGTTGTGCGATGGGTCTTAGGGTTACGTGACGGGATTGGTGACGAAAGTCATAAGGGCGTAACGTTCACTAACTCGTAGTACATAAGGGTGTAATGCACCCTTATAGTACAGACGAGATAGAATCTAACTTGCTTTGTTGTGCGATGGGTCTTAGGGTTACGTGACGGGATTGGTGACGAAAGTCATAAGGGCGTAACGTTCACTAACTCGTAGTACATAAGGGTGTAATGCACCCTTATATTACAGACGAGATAGAATCTAGCTTGCTTTGTTGTGCGATGGGTCTTAGGGTTACGTGACGGGATTGGTGACGAAAGTCATAAGGGCGTAACGTTCACTAACTCGTAGTACATAAGGGTGTAATGCACCCTTATAGTACAGACGAGATAGAATCTAACTTGCTTTGTTGTGCGATGGGTCTTAGGGTTACGTGACGGGATTGGTGACGAAAGTCATAAGGGCGTAACGTTCACTAACTCGTAGTACATAAGGGTGTAATGCACCCTTATAGTACAGACGAGATAGAATCTAGCTTGTTTTGTTGTGCGATGGGTCTTAGGGTTACGTGACGGGATTGGTGACGAAAATCATAAGGGCGTAACGTTCACTAACTCGTAGTACATAAGGGTGTAATGCACCCTTATGTTACAGACGAGATAGAATCTAGCTGGCTTTGTTGTGTAATGGGTCTTAGGGTTACGTGACGGGATTGGTGACGAAAATCATAAGGGCGTAACGTTCACTAACTCGTAGTACATAAGGGTGTAATGCACCCTTATGTTACAGACGAGATAGAATCTAGCTTGCTTTGTTGTGCGATGGGTCTTAGGGTTACGTGACGGGATTGGTGACGAAAGTCATAAGGACGTAACGTTCACTAACTCGTAATACATCAGGGTGTAATGCACCCTTATATTACAGAGAGATAGAATCTAACTTGCTTTGTTGTGTAATGGGTCTAGGGTGAGTTGTCTATTCAAAGTCATTCTTTAGTTGAATTAAAATTAAAAAAGTATTTTAGTGTCGCCCAAGAGGGAGGACTGTTGATGGGTGACGTTACCACATTGGCAGTATTCCATCGGGATGTATGGGAGCTTGACAAACGTGGTAACCACAAGGTTTCTGATTATACTAGCCTCTACGACTCTTCTCCTTGGCAAACGTGGTAACCACAAGGTGGACGAGCCTCCTACTTCTTCTGCATTAACTAATACAAATGGTCTTTTAGTTTCATTCCCATATAGCAATGCAGTCTATATCATTTATCTAATCTTTAGAACTGGGACAGTTCCTATTGAATAGTCATTGATTATCAGTTTACATTTCAAGTACTTCACCCATGTAATACGTCCTCACAATGTACGAAATCACTTTTCTCACCAATAATTACAAGGAAAGCATTTTATTTCTGTAGCAAAACAAACATTTCATTTCTGAAAGTCTTTTTAGAAAAAAGATTTTAATTTTTCCTAATAAAGTCTGCTTTCTCTACCAGAATATTAATGAAATAATTTCTTCCTGTAGAAACATTTCTTTGCCCTGTAGGTATTTCCTTGGCAATTCCAGAGTTCATAGGAAAGATTGTAACAATTTCAAATTCCTGGAAACATTTTTTTAAAACTTTAAATAAATATTTTTGTTTGCCGTTAAATGGTTTCAAGGGTAAGATTTCTTGTGTTAATAAACACCAACTGTGGCATTCATTGTTCTAAAGGTCACATATTTTTGCCATTCCAAACTCACATTAAAGCCTTATTGAATTTTCTTGTTACTATTTTCACATCCCGCAACCATCGTTTAAACAAATGTGATCAATATAGAGAAATATTTTGGACCGAAAACTGAATCAGTAATGGAAATATATGGCATTACTTTAACGCTATCTATGGCTTTTCTATCACAACTTTTGAACTTGAACGCTTGGTGAGAGTTGATGTTTAGTTTCACAGCTGCTAAATAGTTCCAAATGTTCACCTGTTAAAATCTCCAAATTACCAATAGCACAAGTAAAAAAATAATGCTTCAAAAAACATCAAATCACCACCAAGCAACGCCATCTATAAACAAAATATTAATTACTTAAACGAAACTGATGATTACATTTGTAACTTAAATTAATTGTAAACATACGTCTGTGCAATTTATCCAACAGAGTTGAAATTCCCAGCTCAGCTGCCAGGTAAAAAACACTTTTATGTTAATCATTGTAGAGGCAGTTTTAATTATTTACTTGCTACTTTTTATACATTAGAATAAATATGAATTACGTTTCCATTCTGTGAGTGTGAGTAGGCCTTACTCAAGATCAATGTTTTAATAAATCATGACGAATGCAAAAGTAATTTATTCCCAGTCTGCAGCAATGACAGGTAATAAATAATTAAAGCAAGTTTCATTCTAGCAGACGAATAAAGATAGGCTGAGTTGCGCGCGCACACTATTCTTACTTTCTATCTGAATCGTGATTGCATTTAAGACTATGTTAAATCTATATCAAATCAAGGATTCGGAAAATCTATTTTAAACTATTTTAGAGCGTGTCTGATCATTCCAAACATTTGTTTGCAAAATAATTTTAATTAATGCCAGTTCGATAGATCGACTGTTGGTATCACATATCGAAATAAGTTGCTTTTAATTTTGATATGATCAGGTAATTAGAAAAAATAATTTCAGGGTAGAGTTTAATATTGAAAAAAAGTTGTTTTTTACTCGTGTAAATGCACTTCAGCCCCGGTTGCGAGCATATACTTGAAGCAAAAGATCCTGCCCTGCCAGAGCTCGGTTTAACAATACTATTCATGTTATAGGTTGTCTTAGAACAGCTGTTTTACCCTATAGGTTATGTTACTTTATTATATTAATTGTAATTATTTAATAAAAAGTAACTTAAATACAATTTTTTTTTACCCAAGTAGGGTATTTACTATAATAAACATTTTAATACTAAACTGGAAGATTGCTATGGGTTACATATGTTAAGGCGTGTTCGATATAGACCTCTTGTTCACTCCGTGGCGTCCACTCGCACGTTCTTGAATTCGGCATAACCTTTAATGGATTAACGCTACTAGAAAAGCAATGTCACGTACTATTGACTGGTCACGTACCTCGTAACACAGTCACGTGATATCCCTGCTAATTCGGTAACCAATTAACTCAGTAAAGATTGGAGACTGCGTATGTAATATTTTTAATATTTTGACACTATATCCTACACTTCATAGCTGGGCATTTTGGGGAATTGCTCGCAATACCGGATCTACTTGGTTATCTCAGCGTGAAAGTCGCTATCATCCTCAGTAATGCTGAGTAACGTTGATTTTGTTGAATTAAAATTAGAAAGGTATTTGCAAGTAGTAATGGTAGTAAAACCGCGAATTGAGAAACATCACAACCCAGCACATTTTGTGCCTTGGAAATCGTTAGATTCTGATTATATAGATGCGAATATGTATATTTATGTATGCATGTACACACCGACACGTACGCGAAGATAGAAACGATCGCGCGCGCACAGTGTCTCCTTTACCTTTCTTGGAAAATACTTTTCTAACTTTAATTTTACTATTGTTACCACTGTTTGGCCGTTTAGGCACTAAACGTATGTTTTTTAAAAATTAAGTACAATAATTATTATAGTCTATAAGCTGTAAATAATCTCAGAGTCTCTTAGACATTGCTTGGCAAAATACTTTTCTAATTTTAATTCCACTAATTTTACCACTGTTTGACTGTGTACATTTCAAAGGGCATTTTCCAGAATGGTTAAATGTACTTTAATTTTGAAAATTTAATTAATTAAATTTTAAATTTTGTGAAATATGGAATTTTTAAAATAATTTACACTTTTGATTATATTCCTCTACTCTATGTAGCACTTTCTTTTGCCGTCTTCTGTTTCTTATCTTGAGAAAATTTATAAAATTTTGGACGTTCAAACAGCCGAACTCTCTTCAAGTCTCCGTTTCTCTTCCAATCCGTTTTTTTCTCTTTTACATTTTTATATTTTCGAAAAATAATGATCGTACAAACTCCTCAAATCCACACTCAAAGATTTCCAAAAGGTTATGTAGTTATAAATAAATATTTGTAAAGAACGTGAAATTATGCATGACACAGTAACCGAAATACGATTTACATTCCCACGAGACAGTTAAGGTTTATACAGCCTCAAGAAGAAATATGTTTTTACAATTGTTTACTTCCCGGCCATAACTCCCAACCCTCTACTCTGTGCTGCTACTACCCCGACATCTATCTGTGAGTTATTTAAACACTAACCGGAAGAAGATATTTTAGTAACGCGATTAACTCGTGTTGAAAGCGGAAGTGTATATGGTAAATCAAAATAAATGTACGCGTGTTAAAGTCCCCGAGGTGATGACGAGTTAGGTCTGTTTATATGAACTTCAGTAAGAATTTATTCTCAAGTTGGCATTAGCGTTGACAAAATACAGGAGGTTCTGTCTTTAAGGAATACAAAACTATAGATGCTATATATATATATATATATATCGTGGTAATAATTGTGGCATATTATTGAATAAAAGGTAAAATACAGAAATAAATCAAATCAAAACACTGGTACGTAGAGTAGAAGAGAAAAATTAAATTAGTTTACAGCTACATGTTTCTTCAATAACGACGTGGCATCTTCAGGCTATTTTCAGTGAAACTAGTAGGCAGTATACGCGTTACTAGTTAAAATTATTAGACAAACACTAAACAATTTTAATAATAACTGGTTCTCATATTTTAATGTTTAACTATTCTGTAACGATTGTTTTATATGTTTGTCGCTTATATAGTAAAATTAAAATTAAAAAGGTATTTGGCTGTTGGAAAGTTAGGAGAAAGCTAGCGTGGCGTTGCCATATTTTACCCACAATTCCTTCATTGAGCCAACGCGACGTTAAGCTTTCATTGCCTTCTTCAATGACTCTCAAAATACCTTTTTAATATTAATTCTACTATAATAGATACAGTATTCTAATAGTGATCTATTGTTTTTATTTTGACAGCCTGAAGATGCCATCGGCGTGTGGCGAAACATGCTGGTGTCCTTAAAGGTAACTTATTTCGTAAAGTTCATCTGTTTTGACTTAAGAACTGTTTATATAAGTATTTTTTTACTTGGTTAGTAGTCGATTGCAGTTATATTATCATTTTTACAAATCTTTTGTATTAACTACGCGTGCCTTTAGTAGGCCTACTGTTTTGGGTATTTTTTAAACTTGTAATTATACTTATTTCTGCTTATTTAAAGAGTATTTGGGTTTTGATATTTTAGATATATATTGATAAAGTTTCACTACATAGGAAAATGTTTAGCTACAATATATTCTTCAGCGTATTATTTGGAGCTCTATCCAAAAGCGGCATCAGAATCGCGTTTTTGGTATTTTCGAAATGGTTCTCATGTTAGAAGTTTATATGCAATTAATTGTGTTGAGGTTTTCCATTCTATGTCCATAAATTTTACCCTTATTTTATTGATGTTCTATTTTTTCTCGGAAGTAAATACGTATAACATTTCAGAGGGTTCAAATTACTAATAAAGGTTAACTTTTTCTATCCAAGAAAACTAAAGGTTAACTAAAAAAACTTTTCATTTAAACTAAAACTTATCTGGAAGAAAATCTGATAGAAATATTTATTGGACAAGTCTCATAGGTCACATTTTATTTTACAGTCTCAACACAGTGAAACCGAGTCGTTCGTTCTCCCAAAACGTGAACGCGTTCTGAGCGCGTCGCAAGCAAGTCTGTTATAGCCCTAAACGGTCTACCCACGTAAATCTGTCACCAGGCCTATTTCCGTTCACACGAACCCCTGACACCTCCGTGGTCCCCTAACGAAAATACATCACCCGAAAGCTGCACGCACACGCACGCACACACGCACCCTCGTTATATTTTGGTCTTGGTCCCCATAGTCAGACGTGCTTTTCGACTTCTTCAAGACGTTAAACAGTCTATGGACGCTTTTAAAATACTCGGAATTGGAGCGGCGATTCAGACTGCCGATGGGGGGGGGGGGGAGGAAAAAACAAAAGCAATTGGGAAAAGCAATTGCATGGTATTAGCTATTAATCATGTCTCGTCACACCAGCTTTGTTTTCTGGGTTTATATTTGGATCGACCAGTCTAAACAACGAAAATTTTATTTCGAGTTTTACTATCTGGGACGGGGCTCGGGAAGTAATTCGACTGTTGAGTGACAGTTGTGTGCTTAAACGCTAGAATGGATTTCTAAAATTGACTTCGTTTTTTTAAATTTCTTTTTCTTTACGAAGCAAATAGGGTTCTTTGTACTTTCTTTTGCCAGTTGAATGCTTGTTTTGGTTTTTTAAATATCCACTATTATGATTTATGGATGAATAGTACATAGGAACTGTTTATCTTTAGCCCTACGTTTTGTTTAAATCTGGGTGATTATAACATATATGACGATCTATTTTTGATCGATTGGCTGGGAGGTATAGTCGCTACAAAGGGAGGAAATCGGGTTAGCGGGTTGGAAAGCAAAACGTAACCCCTAAAAGGATAATGTAGATGCCATTACACAAGTAACTACAAACGCGTTTCTACTGTAGAAATAATTTTGTCAGCTGACGTTGTTGAGGCATTAAAGTCACCGTTCCGCCCAAACAGGGGCCTGACGGTGTCCATGAGAACCGTAGCTGAACATTTGCCTGAAACAAAGTTTCCTCTTTAGCCCTGTTTTCAAGTGATAGATGTAACTTAAGTCACAGCTTTGTACTGACGAAATAGAAATGCAGCGTTTACTCTTAAACTTTCCTCTGTCGTCTTTCAAATACCTTTTTAATTTTAAATAATCAAAAGCGTAGAAAAACGACTGTTCAATTAGCATTGAACTAGTACAAGGTTTCCTATTCTGTTTTCCTCTGCAGCGTTTACTCCTGAATTTTCCCTTCTCGTCTTTCAAATACCTTTTTAATTTTAAACAATCGAAAGCTTACAAAAACGATTGTTCAATTCACATTGAACTGAACCAAGTTTCCAGTTCAGTTCTGTTTTCCAATAAGAGTTAAATAAACACAGTTCTGTCGAACGTAGCGGAAGTACAGCTATTACTCTAATTCTCCCTCTGCAGTCACTCAAATACTTTTTTAATTTTAATTCAATCAAAGCTTAAAGAAACTATTATTAATAGAGGATATTATTACAATTTTAGCAATTTATCATTCAAGCTCTTTTAGCGTTGGTGTTTTTTTTTTTTTTTTTGTAAAGTTGTGCGGTTTTAAAAATCGATGTTCTCAAAACTTCATCAATGAAAAAGAACAGCTAAAGGTGCGTAAAAAAAATTCCTTGTTATTTCTCTTTACAAAGAAGGATCTGTATAGGTCACAATAAAAATAAACCACTTTAATATGATGGATGCATCACTGTTTTATTCTAAAGAGAATCTCTTCCAATTAGCCATTGTTAAACGCTCGTCATCCACAGATCATTACGCACAGATCAGAACGAATGTAACCGCCCTAAATAAATCTAGCGATTAGGAGCTCCGAACTACCGGCCGTGTTTTTATTATTGAAATAAACTACGGGACTATTTAAGGGAGTTGTAAACTGGGTCCGGGGTAAACACGTTCTTGTATGTTTATATCGCCCGCTCCAGACAGTTCTTCATTTTACATAAAACTTTATTGTGTTTACGCGACCGGAAGAGATTCCGCGATAATTTTAAGGCGTTTTACGGACGTCAGTTTTTACAGTCGTGACAAATAGATCAGGAATCGCTAGTTGGCGTGGAGTGTAGTGGACGCGACCGCATAAATGTATGTTTATAGACATATACTAAAGGTGGCGGTGCAGATATTTGACCTGACAAACTCTCCTGTTGTCGTAAACTCACATTAGGGCGACGGGTTATATACGACATTTAGAGTACAAGAATTATATACACAAATCTTTATTCTGAAAAGGTATCTAGGCATTTTTACTTGCTCATTGATTTTTGGAAATTTAATTACACCTCATCCTATCACGTAAGTAATATGTGAGCTGACCTGTGAGTTCATGTAATAGTGTACAAAAGCTCACAATCGTAAACACTTCAACATACGCGTTGTAGTATTACTGTAGTTGGAGTTATAGTAGATACTGATGATGACGAAGTCATCGAAACACGTTAATAAAATGTTTAAAGTATATATTTATTAAACTTAACAGCTAATTATGCCGATAATATTGAGCTGTCACAGAGCTATATGCACATTGAATTCTCTACGTACAGAACAGAACCTACCCTTGTAAAGGTTAAAATTATCATTGTTTAGATGTCACAGATGTTTAAGCTTATCGAATCTCACATAACCTTTACGAGTTTCAAGCGTTGAAGGTATTGACTTGGTGGAGCCTCAATTTTCGTCAGTACGTCGGGTTTCCATATGTCTTATAAAAAGTTCAGTAAAATAGAGCCTTTTTCATTTTCGCAGTCAATTTTTTTAAAATGCCAAAAATGTTGAAACTAGATTTACTTAAAATCTAGAATTATTTCTTTAATTTGCAGAATCCTAACGTAGCCTAAACGTCGAATATCTGAAACGAAGCTATGCTTCGTGCCCTTTGAGTTACAAACACAGATTCTTTGTTGTAATATACCTAACCTCACCTTCTGTTGCGGGACATTTTGATGTACAATAATTGATTTAAAGGTAAATAATTGATTTACCTTTAAATCAATTTTAAATTGTGTTGTTCCTCATTTGTTGCTACAAAAACCAAGTTTTAGATCAATAAGGTACTGACTAAAAATATTATTACTCCTGACCGATTCCCTAGGTCACTCGTCTTTGAAATTCTTCATTAATTTAAATTGGACGCCCAATTTGGGGTCAGCTTTAAGCTCTGGCTAACTGTTTGAGGCGTATCCAAAGGTGTCGGGGCTAATTGAGCGAGCGTAGGCAAACGCTCTAATAGGCTTAGAAACACGAGCGGGCAATTATCCTATGCGTCTCGTACGGCTTCGTGGGGGTGAAAAATAATAATCACCCCCTCTTCACTTCTTCCTGTAATCTGCTTATCTAGCATTACGGCTTTCTGACTCACGGTCTAAGGGTGGTTTTCCCACCCCTTATTGCATTGCGCGCTCATTACATTTGCTTTTAACAAAACTTCTCACTTAGCCGAATTAAAAAAAAAATATGTCGAAATTGGCATAGCCGAACCACGTGACTAATGTGCGTCGAAATGACCCCTAAGCAGCGATCCTGCACTGAATATATTCTAATTTGTTTGCGTGGTTTTGTTTTTTTTAAATCGTTATTTTATTTGATGAGCAGAAAGATTCAAAGTTGTTTAGCTGCAGGTTACCCTTGCTGTTACACCATAGCTGGGAATGAATGTTTATAGATTCGTTTTCTATGGTTAAACTTCACATAGGTCTGTGAAAAATTCATTTACAAATATAAATACAATTGTGAGAGTATTATGGGTTTCATAACCCTCTACCTCTTCCAAAACATACAAACGGTGTTCATCCCTTACACTTTAAATAGCCATCGATATTATTGAATATCTGAACGGTTATTTTTGATATATGCTGTATTTTGTAATTTTTAAATAATTTTTATCAATAACCAACAGGTGATTAATTTAACAGCTGACTCGCAACATATTTAATATTTTAATCAATAGCGATACAACCAAGCGTTAAAATTTCCAACCTACTCTCTGGCACTTCCAAGACATACAAACGGTGTTTATCCTTTAAATTTTTAAATAGCCATCGATAATATTGATTATCCCAACAGCTATTTTTGACATATGCAGTATTTTGTAATTTTTGAAGTATTTTAATCAATAAACAGCTGACTCGCAACATATTTAATATTTTAATTAATATCAATAAAACCAAGTGTTAAAATTTCCAACCTTACACATGCAATGTAACTCACAGACTACCATTAAGAGATACAAATTAAAAGTCGATCATAAAGCGTACAAAAAAAAACTAGCAACAGGTCACTAACTAAATAATACAAAATCGATTCACAGTCGAATACTAACGATTCAGATTGCTATACTATTCGAAAAGCTATTACAGATTACGATTAAAACTGGGTTCGAATAAAGCCTTTGTGTATAATAGCAAACTCCAGTCCCTTTGCGCAAATGAATCAACCTGTTCAGTAAAATAACTGAATAGCTCTAATTATTTTTATCTTGGCCGAATCTAGCGCACTCTGACGTCGACCGGGCTGAGATTTTTCGCACACTTAAGCAAAAATTTCCAGCGCCAAAGCCAAGCCTGGGCTAATGGATGTAGCGCAAGAGGAACGTGAGGACAATGGAAAAAGCGCAAAACGTCAGCTCTGGGGAAAGTTGTATTTCATTTTAATGCCTCTCTAGGGATGGATTCCATTAGAGCAGTGACCATTAGAAGCTCCGTTCTATCTTACGGTGTATCGGGGAGCCTTATATCCACTTCCATTAGTTTGCTCTCCCTACATTGTCTAAAGCTAGCCCTTTTATACTGTAACGAAAATTCCCTAAAACGAAATCAAGTTTTACCTCGGAAAGGATCAATCTTGATTGTATTTATTACAAAGTCGACAAATAAAGTTTTATTTAAGCTTTGTCATTTGTTTTATCACAATTTTTGTTTTTCACTAAACCTCTGATAAAATGTATTTTCTTATGACAATCCTTTAGTTTAAGATTGTTACCTTTATTAAAAACTATATATTACTTGATAGTTAATAATTTAACTTGTTAAATTTATTTCCATTTAATTTTAGCCATATCAAATAATTGTTTTGTTCATTATTTAAATCCTGCGATCTACCGTCATATTTCCTTGTTTATGGTGTTAATTTCTCCTTAATATTGATTTTAAATTATTAGCATCATTAAATAAAGTAATAATGTGTAACCGAACTGGGCATCTATGTTTCTTAAAATAATAAGCTATGTTATTATTGCGAATAAATGTATATATTCAGGAATGAGTCTTTCTCGATGATGTCGGAACTGTTTACCGACGAAAAGCTTTAAAATATACAACAATAAATAATTCTTGTATTTGTACATTCTCGTGTATTTTGATAACGGTAATTGTTTGATGATTTAGCCAAAAAGTAATTTTATTCAAATTAATATAGAGCGTACTTTCTTAACCCCGTCCTCACAATCTTTACACTGAATGTTCACGTATTTTCCGGAAGGTGACACTTGCCGTCGTTCAAATCGCCACCATCGACTTTAATATCTAAAACCGTTATGAACGGTTTCGTATTACAGCATTTGTAACTAAACTACCCAAGTCTTTTTGTTCTAATGTGTTTGTCACGAAGACTTTATCTTTTTACACCCTTTCGGTTGATTTGAAAGTGAGAGGAAAGACGTAAGTGGGACGAAATTAAGAAACAGAGGTTTCTCGTTAAGGTGCAACTTAAGACGTGTGTAAAGACGTCGCCTCACCCCCAGGGGGGGGATTATCTCGCTCTCTCAACTCACCGCTTTGACTAATTAAATTTGTCGCCGAGATTTGCCCTCGCCAGAGCGCTGACAGTTTGGACCAAGGGTACTGGTTTCAGTGAGAGCGAAATTTTAAATAATTACGCAAGAAATTAGCAGACCAAAGGCTTTTTGAACTTGTTTTCTGTATAATTCTGACAAATATCTCCTGGTATTTTCAAGTTAGAGTTGGCTTTAAAAAAAGAATGTTCACGTTATTGATAAGGATAGAACAACAGTTTTATTGACAAATAAATGACACAATTTTCTTTACAAAATAGTTTTTCGGACATTAAAATGCCCGGGAAAATATACTTTAAATTTCTTAAAACTTTGTTTGGTTGGAACCGGGCATTTATCCATATAATATACGAAAGTTTGAAATTTCAATTGGTTGTCAATATATTGTTTCAAACAATCTTGCATGGATGATTTCGTGCATAATGTAACTAAATCTGGAAAGCTAAAACTGTCGGTGTTTGAAACATTCAAGTCGGCAGTGAATAAAAATGTCGTTATAAAAATAGTCAAAATAGTATTCTTTTTATGAATATAAAGGTAAGGCTGGTCTTCCTGAGGGAAAGAAGGTTTATGCTTCACACATTAACTGTTGCATGGCTGAATAGATTTACTTCCTGGCGAAAGTTATAAGGAGGTACCATGGTTCCTTTGAGTGTACAGCGATAAATAGCTGGAATAGAAGTAGGGATAAAGAAGGAACAGAGCGGGTATCGTTATCTGGTGACGTTGAAGACAAAGATAGAAAGCTGGAATAAGGGGGAGGATAAGGTATTGATGGTCAGGTCAAGGAAGGTTCCGAGATTATGGACAAATTAGGGTTAGCGCAGATAAGCACCGCGTACCTCAAGGACGTTCATCCTGTATTTTGTCACCTCCCTTTGAACTATCTAGAAAATATTTAGTTAATTAGAGCTTAGCTAGTGAGAACTATTCACAAAGGTAAAAGTCAAAATAGTTTACTCAAAATCTCACAAAAAATTAGTTTTTAATACACAAACTCACTAGTTTACAACAGACAAGTTTCAGCGACGATGTCGCCTTCCTCAGTGCTTGGCTACTACAGTAGGCTACTTGAGTAGTAGCCATGCACTAAGGAAGACGACATCGTCTGTCTGTTCAAACTAGTCTGTAGAGGACGACATCGTTCAAACTAGTATGTTGTGAACTAGTGTGTGTATTAAAAACTAATTTTTTGTGAGATTTTGTGTAACCTATTTTGACTTGTACCTTTGTATCTAGACAATGTTTTTTTAGACATTTAATTCTGCTTTGAGAGAGCCTTTGAGTTTATATGATCGTTCACAAGGAGGAGCTGCTGAGGGTTCAGACTGAAGTCAAGTTTCGTCATATAGTTATGCTCAATAGGGAATATGTTCGGTATGCTTTCTTATGCATAATATTATGCTTTATAGATAATACTAGTCGAATTGGCCGATTGATTTAAAACCAAATGTTTTCGATGTAATTGTACCTACAGGTCATTGATGGCCATGTCGCCCTATACTCTACAAAATGTGATGGGAGCGCTCTTTGTGAATCATTCTTAACCAGGTGTTAGCTTCGTTGTGACCTGTGTGATCACACTTTTGGTTTAGCTGTCTTTGTAGCAAGAGGCGGCAACTACTTTACAGACCCTCCAGTATGTTGAACGTAGCTAAAGGTATTTTGTAATTACATTTTAATATCGGTTAATATTATTTTTGCGGTCAAGCTGCGAGGATCCGGGGGGCGCGGGGGTAATATCGCGGAGATCAGGCGGGCGGGGGTAGAATTGCTCGCCGCGGCTCACAATACAACCCGGACAATGATTAGCTCGAACGCATGCGTGTGTCGTGTCAACTCCACGCGTACCAAACACATGAATAATTTGGCTGACACAAAGGCCAACAAACATAGGGGTGAGGGGTTGAGAAAATCATCATCTCTTCGCTGTCGTTTCCCACAACATCCCTTGATCTGCGCGCTCTGCTCTTTGTTCTTTGGGGGGAGTTCTAATCAAGGCCTGATTGTTGGTGGCGAACCGACCGCCCATCGGTTATGTTTTTAATTGTATTGTGCGTGCGTATGTCTGTGTGGTCTAAACGGAGGTGATGCCGTGGATAATTCGGTAATGGTACTAAAAAAGCTGTAACAAAACTGACAATGTCATGACGTCACCATGTCTACGTCATAAGTCCACTACAGTTACGTCATACAGGAGCAGCTATGTGTTGAGCGTTTGGTTACTTAAGTTTATAGAAGAATGTCCTGTTTGACTGCCATGGGAAACTGTTTGACTCCTTGTTTGACTGTCTTGGTAGAAGGGTACGTGTATCTGTTAACTGAACTATTATTACCACGAGACTGTGTCTCTACCTTCGCTATATTATCTCTTTCTCTCTCTCTATCTATCTATATCTGTCTATCTATCTATATCTGTCTATCTATCTATCTTTCTTTCTTTCTTTTCCTCTTTCTCTTTCGGGATGGTAAGACCTTCTTTTTTACATGGAGAAGGATAGATCTCTCTCTTCTTCCCTGAAGCTACCCCGCAAAGCCGCACATACGCTATTCTGGGAACAGAATAAGCTGTCCGTATTCCGAGTAGCAGGGGGTAGTTTTATTCTTTCTCTTCCATTTACACTTCCTTTTCCTTCTTCTACAAGGGCGTGTAATGGCTAGATACCCCATTACGTCGATTAGAGAATACGTCTAGTGAGGTACGCGATCCTGCCCACGCGATGCCATGATTCTTTCTCATCCTTGACTAAATGTTCCCCCCCCCTTATTCTTTCTATATTGGCAATCCGTTCCTACCTTAGGGGGTGATAGTCGTATTGACTGGACACCCTAACACTAAAAAAATATTCTACAAAGAAATTTAACGACCCCTATTTGAATAGGGGCTTGCTTGAGTCGAGGTGTGCAAAGGTAATAGACAAGAAATTCCCCCCCCCCGGAAAGTGAAAGAGAATTTAGGATTTGTGGTGCAAGGGGGCAGCATCAGAATAGAAGGAGGAGAAAGATAAGGGTGAAGAATAGTGAAGTTGTAATTTTAAAAAAATTGTCTGAATTATTTTTAAATAGAAATCTAAAAGTCTTGCATTTATTTCCCTTATTATTTATTTATAGCCCTGAAATTATTTTAAGATTTTTTACGCGGTTTATTATAATGGATTATTGGTTAGAACCATAAGTTGGAGGAGTACAGAGTGGGGGCGAGACAGGTTGAGCTGTGGATGTGTGAGATCATGCTAAAAAAAAACTTTACAGCTGGATTTTTTGTGTCGCTCGCCATTAAAGTTCTAAAATGTGCCCAGCTCATTAAAGGTCCAGTGTGCAGAACGGCTGGACACCGCGCTTTGTTCAAAATGTACAGATTCGGAACCAGGGGTGGCCAAAACCCACCGCGTCCTTGCCAGTGTTGATCCTTGACGATTCGCTTTCTCGGAATAAATTTTAAACAAAAGTTTCACTCTGTTGTTTTATCGTTCCGTTTGATGATTATTTAAAATTTATTGTTTTCTGATTGAAAACTTTTCAAAATAACAAATTAATTTTCGGACTACTTTAATACGTTGTTCACAAATTGAAGTACTATGCGTAGATTTCAGCGTTATGATCTGTGACAATTGTGCCGTTGTTTGTCTTTGCTGTTCTTATTATTCATTTAATATTATTTATGTTTAGTATCTGTGTATTGCCATTTTCAATAAATTGAGGTTGGTTTTATAGTTTGTATGAGATTCCCTCTTATGCTCTATGATTTTCCTCCATCCTGTTTGAGGTATCCTGAATGTAAGATATTCCCCGTCTGAGAAAACATTGTCTGCTCTGGGTCTGTCGACAGAAGCGTAATGGGCTCCCTAGCTATTTGATAAATATAGTTTATCAACTACGCCTTTATATAATTGTAGTTTCTACTAATGTACAATGCAGAAAGTTATAAAAAAGAAAGCTATAAAAACAGCTGTTGTATTAGACAATACTTTATAATTAATTTTTATTTATAAATATGTCATTTTCTAAATACATATAAATGGAACTTGAATATTAACCTCCAAATAACCTCAGTAACAGCTGTTACCGTTATCCTAGTGCCTTGTTTGGCTCTCGGAAGTCTTCGGGGTATTTCGGCAGAAAGAGTAACAGAGCATTGCACTAATAAAGCTGTTGAGGTGGGAAATATTTTACGCATTCTCGTTAGAATTTTACATGTGGCTTTACATCGGACGATTCACTTTCATTTTAACCCTTTATATCCCGCGCCATAGCAAGGGTGGCCTTACATTCGGACGATTCACTTTCATTTTAACCATTTATATCCCGCGCCATAGCAAGGCACACCCCAGAAAGGTTTTGAATTTTTTATTAAACTATTAATAATAATGTAAATATAAATAATATAGATAGAATAAATATTTTATTGAATCAATATCGTAATATTAAAATGGACACACCCAAGAAACATGTTAACAATATTCTTGAGTACATTTTTCTGCTTTTCCTAACATTAAAATTCTTTCCTTTGTTGAAGCATTTCGGAACCTAACAGTACTTCTTTAGTTTTTGAAAATGGAGTAATTCAGAAACGCGTTAACAAAGGAGATCATATTAGGGAAAGCAGAAAAATGTTCTCAAATATTCCTAACAGAAATGAGAGTGAGTATAGGTCTATAAAGAAATTCAAGGTAAATACAATTTTACAAGGTTTACCATTATCGGTCTATATATATATATATATATATATATATATAGACTATATTATGGGTTCCCTAGAGACAACTACCTTATCTTCGAAAAATGCTTGAATTATTAAGTAGTACATTTAGTCAAATTTACAAATTTTGCTATTCTATTGATTAAACCTTATTCCTAAATTTCCCACTCTCTTTGTTCTTTTCTTCCCGATTCACTACGATCTCTCTTACGATTCTTTCACTACTTTAATTCGAACCAGTTCTAGTTTGTTTTTCTGAATGTAAAGACCTAACAAATTGCATGTTTTTAGTCACTAAACCATGACGGCGTTCCTGTTTGGAGACGTGATTCGGTTTTGGAGAATTTGTTTATTATTTAGTAGGTGATGTAGCTGTGATTCTTCATTTTCTGTTTTCATGAAAAAAATGTTTGTGTATAGACTTTTTTTGTGACGCAACATATAAAAAGCAATTTCCATACATGTGTATCGTTAGGGAGCGATGTTATCCCATGGGAATTTCTATGAGAATGGGTAACAGAGATCAACGAATTTAAACAAACATTTCGAAATTGAAAATGTTTGGTACTATACCTGTTTTCATCTTCATTAAACCTTGAAGGTTATGTTGAAATCCTTTTCAAATAGAGCTTTCTATATATTCGGAAATATCGTATATTCTATTAAATTATCAATTAACATTTGATTTCACACAACAGCTGTTTTTACAACTTTTAGGTTATGTTACTTGCGATAAATGTACATTGCAGTAAGTTTAATATAGGAACAATATACAGTTATCGAATATACTGATATGGTAATGATAAGGTATAATTATTAATTATGTTAAATATACTAGGTTTATAAACACAATAAATATACCCAACTCACAATTATAAAACTTGAATTTCATACGCGTTTCAATGACTTATGTCATCATCATCAGTGATGCCACCACAAACATATAACTTTAACTAAAGGAATGGAGTATAACCTGACTTACTTTTTACAAATATGGTTTCAACTTTAATAAAAATATGACAGGTTTTCGTTCTGTTTCTTTATCTAAAGTTATATGTTTGTGGTAGCGTCACTGATGATGATGATGACATAAGTCATTGAAACGCGTATGAAATTTAAATTTTTATAATTGTGAGTTGTTTATTTGTTGTATCTATAACCTCTACTCACAAGCCAGCTGGAATATTGTTTATACTTGGTCTAATTAATAAATTTTAAAGTTATTGTAAAATTTAAATTAAAAATTAACATTATAATGATGGAGTATGCGTTCTGTATTATATGAGTTGTAATATTTCTAAGGTTAGTATAGTATGGATGAAATATGGGAGGGAAATTGAACTGTAAAATACTTTATTTTATTTTATTACAAACTCCATCTTAATGCTGTAGATTAAATGAATGGAATTATTATATAAATAAAATTTTTATAGTTATATCTCCACTTACAGGATTGGCATTTCCCCCTTTAAAAAAATCAAGAACAAAATATTTTATAATATTTTTTTAAACTAACAACTTTTTATAAAGTTTATTGTGATAATTATAGGTAATAAGGATATTATTTAGATTTGGGTCATGATGTATTAAATTGATGATGAAACAGTGGATAAAAAATTTAAACTGTTTATAATAACACTGAATATTTCTTGAGTAAAATTTAATAATACAAGAAAATTAATTTAAAAACTCGAGTCAATGGTAGGGACGCAAACGAAGCCGTCACTGTGCTCCCGACACAGCTGCGATCCGGATAAAATTGGTCATTACGACCAAACCGTTAACTCTATCCCGGATTGTTTCTGATGAATTCAAGCATACAAAGGGTAGTTTTGCAAGCGAGTGGGGTGTATTGAATACACCGGAAGCGGGGGTGGGTTTGTCTTGATCCTAACCTCAAGTCAACAAAGGGTTTTATTGTTTTGTTTTCCGTGTAAGGGTTGTTGTGGTACTAGTAATCACTAGAATACAATCACAATGCCTATTTACGTCTGTAGTGAGTGGTGGGATTTCATCGCCTCCTATCCATCACGGCCGGGTCAGATGTAACCAGAGACGTTTGCCATTCAGCGCGAAGATGTTTTAATTAAGACGGCCTCCGGCCTTATGACATGTTTGTTAAAGTTATCAAAGGTTTATATTAAAAGATCTGTTAAGACCTTGGCTTAAGGCTCCAAAATAGCTTCAGTGGAATCATATTTTTATGTATTACTTACTTTTATGTAAAAAACCTTATTTCAACGTGAACGTTCTTTAATGGGGTTCCGGTACATTGACTGAGTATTCCCTATATAGACCTTATACATTGACTGAGTATTCCCTATATAGGCCTTATACATTGACTGAGTATTCCCTATATAGGCCTTATACATTGACTGAGTATTCCCTATATAGGCGTTATACATTGACTGAGTATTCCCTATATAGGCCTTATACATTGACTGAGTATTCCCTATATAGACCTTATACATTGACTGAGTATTCCCTATATAGACCTTATACATTGACTGAGTATTCCCTATATAGGCCTTATACATTGACTGAGTATTCCCTATATAGGCCTTATACATTGACTGAGTATTCCCTATATAGACCTTATACATTGACTGAGTATTCCCTATATAGACCTTATACATTGACTGAGTATTCCCTATATAGACCTTATACATTGACTGAGTATTCCCTATATAGACCTTATACATTGACTGAGTATTCCCTATATAGACCTTATACATTGACTGAGTATTCCCTATATAGACCTTATACATTGACTGAGTATTCCCTATATAGACCTTATACATTGACTGAGTATTCCCTATATAGACCTTATACATTGACTGAGTATTCCCTATATAGACCTTATACATTGACTGAGTATTCCCTATATAGACCTTATACATTGACTGAGTATTCCCTATATAGACCTTATACATTGACTGAGTATTCCCTATATAGACCTTATACATTGACTGAGTATTCCCTATATAGACCTTATACATTGACTGAGTATTCCCTATATAGACCTTATACATTGACTGAGTATTCCCTATATAGACCTTATACATTGACTGAGTATTCCCTATATAGACCTTATACATTGACTGAGTATTCCCTATATAGACCTTATACATTGACTGAGTATTCCCTATATAGACCTTATACATTGACTGAGTATTCCCTATATAGGCCTTATACTTTGACTGAGTATTCCCTATATAGACCTTATACATTGACTGAGTATTCCCTATAAAGGCCTTATACATTGACTGAGTTCTCCCTATATAGGCCTTATACATTGACTGAGTATTCCCTATATAGGCCTTATACATTGACTGAGTATTCCCTATATAGGCGTTATACATTGACTGAGTATTCCCTATATAGGCCTTATACATTGACTGAGTATTCCCTATATAGACCTTATACATTGACTGAGTATTCCCTATATAGACCTTATACATTGACTGAGTATTCCCTATATAGGCCTTATACATTGACTGAGTATTCCCTATATAGGCCTTATACATTGACTGAGTATTCCCTATATAGACCTTATACATTGACTGAGTATTCCCTATATAGACCTTATACATTGACTGAGTATTCCCTATATAGACCTTATACATTGACTGAGTATTCCCTATATAGACCTTATACATTGACTGAGTATTCCCTATATAGACCTTATACATTGACTGAGTATTCCCTATATAGACCTTATACATTGACTGAGTATTCCCTATATAGACCTTATACATTGACTGAGTATTCCCTATATATACCTTATACATTGACTGAGTATTCCCTATATAGACCTTATACATTGACTGAGTATTCCCTATATAGACCTTATACATTGACTGAGTATTCCCTATATAGACCTTATACATTGACTGAGTATTCCCTATATAGACCTTATACATTGACTGAGTATTCCCTATATAGACCTTATACATTGACTGAGTATTCCCTATATAGACCTTATACATTGACTGAGTATTCCCTATATAGACCTTATACATTGACTGAGTATTCCCTATATAGGCCTTATACTTTGACTGAGTATTCCCTATATAGACCTTATACATTGACTGAGTATTCCCTATATAGACCTTATACATTGACTGAGTATTCCCTATAAAGGCCTTATACATTGACTGAGTTCTCCCTATATAGGCCTTATACATTGACTGAGTATTCCCTATATAGGCCTTATACATTGACTGAGTATTCCCTATATAGGCCTTTATACATTGACTGAGTATTCCCTATATAGACCTTATACATTGACTGAGTATTCCCTATATAGACCTTATACATTGACTGAGTATTCCCTATATAGACCTTATACATTGACTGAGTATTCCCTATATAGACCTTATACATTGACTGAGTATTCCCTATATAGACCTTATACATTGACTGAGTATTCCCTATATAGGTCTTATACATTGACTGAGTATTCCCTATATAGGTCTTATACATTGACTGAGTATTCCCTATATAGGCCTTATACATTGACTGAGTATTCCCTATATAGGTCTTATACATTGACTGAGTATTCCCTATATAGGCCTTATACTTTGACTGAGTATTCCCTATATAGACCTTATACATTGACTGAGTATTCCCTATAAAGGCCTTATACATTGACTGAGTTCTCCCTATATAGGCCTTATACATTGACTGAGTATTCCCTATATAGGCCTTATACATTGACTGAGTATTCACTATATGCCTTATACATTGACTGAGTATTCCCTATATAGGGCTTATACATTGACTGAGTATTTCCTATATAGGCCTTATACATTGACTGAGTATTCCCTATATAGGCCTTATACATTGACTGAGTATTCCCTATATAGGCCTTATACATTGACTGAGTATTCCCTATATAGGCCTTTATACATTGACTGAGTATTCCCTATATAGGCCTTATACATTGACTGAATATTCCCTATATAGGCCTTATACATTGACTGAGTATTCCCTATATAGGCCTTATACATTGACTGAGTATTGCCTATATAGGCCTTATACATTGACTGAGTATTCCCTATATAGGCCTTATACATTGACTGAGTAACCCCTATATAGGCCTTATATATTGACTGAGTATTCCCTATATAGACCTTATACATTGACTGAGTATTCTCTTTAGGCACTATACTTTGAGTTCACTCGTATATACTAGTCAAACAATACACAGTCAATATACTCGTGCGTGTGTGTGTGTGCACGCGTGCGCGCGCGCGTGTGCTACTGGGTAAATCCCCATATTCTGTTACTTTAATATTAACCAACACGAATGGGCAAATACAAAGATTTTTACGCAGTTGATAACAGTTGAATTTTGACGCTTTTACCATTAGAGTTCGGGAGAGCTACGTTTTATCGATGACGATTGGAACATGTTTCGGAAATAAAACTATGCTTGTGTTTTGAGCATAAAACCATCATTATTTCGTAATAGGTTATTTAAATTAAATATGCTATAACTTTACTATATTGGAGTTTTACAGAAACACAAACTTATCTGTTTATAAGTATGTCTTATAACATATACTTGTTTCGACAATAGAAGTTGTCTTCTTCAGGACAATTTCCTTAAATGGATTACAGATTACTTTTATAGTGAATATCAATCAATAATTCTCTTACTCCTCACAAACTGAATCGGTATTTATGCTATCATTCGGTATTTAGGCCTAATAAAAAAAGTTAGGTTAGGTTATATCTACTTGTCAACATTTACTGTGTCGAAGAGGATCTAAGTTCGAAACGAACGATAGTCACGTAAGAGTTCGGACTCTTGTATGTCTTACCAGGATGTGAAACTCACATACGTTAACATACACGTTTCGGCAATAGACGTTGTCTTCCTCAGTTGTAACTATCCTTAAATGCATTACAGATTATAAATTTCATCTTGCAAGTAGTTTGCTTTGATATTAAAATAAATGACCGGCGAAAACTTGCGTGTTATTGCTATGACGTATTTTTAGAGATATATCTAATGTTAACCTTTTCCATATTTTGGGGAGATTTCGGTGACCTTAACTGTGGAATAGAAGTGGTTGCGTTCTGCAGGTCAGGGGTGTTCCGGGAATTGTCATACTTAATGGAAATGATTTTACATTAATGTTAGATTTCGTTAAACAATAAAACTCAATCTAGGGATTTATGATTCATTATAAAGTGCAGTGATATCAGAATATACGCTTTGTAAGTATGAGGAAAAACTATTGTTTTCTGCCGCAGCTCCATGTCAGTTACAAAATAAACATAAATTGTGCACGTAGGCCGAACGTAACAAATATATAACACTAGTGTTGTGTAAGATAGTACAGTGAATATTGCGTTTTCTGTTATCAGCAATCGAACGCAAGTGGAGTCAGCTTGTTAACAGAATATCTCCTCGAGATAAATCTTCAAGATTTCGCGAGAATTTTGTGTTAATCTCAAATTAGAGAATTTCGATAACGGGTGGTCGCCAAGTTACGACTATTTGCAGCCTAATTCAAGTGGTTAAACGTGGGTAGATCAGTAAAGTATAACTGTGGTGTTATAGCTACACGCATAATGGTCCTAAATAAATAAAATTAGGTTGTGGCATTCGGGGGAATGCCGAGACAGATATAGTCTCGTCTACAGAAAGTTTGAATTGAGAAAAACTTTTAATTTTCCGTAATGAGAAATTACTTCAACTTTTTTATCCGATGCGCCTAAAAATGTTTTAATAAAGAAATTGAATTGAAAATACATAACTTATTATTATATTTATATTGAATTATTTGTATTAAAATTTATTGAAATTGAAATAAATTATTATATTTATTAACTTATCAAAACTATTTAATAATAACTTTTTCCTGAACAGTGTCCATTAGATAATGTAGCATAACGTACATGTAAGAACTTTTGTTTACAACATAACCTATAACATAAAATCAGCTGTTTTATGAAATCATATGATATCATTTAATTCACTTGAGGTGACTCATAAGGTAACTTGACGGAAATTATACTGATGTGAATTTGTTTATTTATGTCCATACAATAAGTTTTTGTAGGCGTCGTTGTAGAAGTTTTCACTTAAAAAATGTTAATCTTTTGATTTTCTTCAAGACGTTCAGAAAACCCTCTCTTTTCCCTTCTGCCCACAACCTACAACAGTTATTAAAATTTAACAATATTTTGTTTAAGATTTTAACACCCGTTATAATTAAAGTTTGGTAGAAAGGTTATAATAAAATCACAGATTAATCAAAGATTAAAATACATTGCCCAACGTTTCAACACCTTCAGGTGCATTAATTTAACAAGATTACAATAAAGTTGTTGATTCACAATATTAAAAAGTCATTATCTAATATTACTAATATTGCAATTATTTTGTTAACGTCTTTACTTGTAAGTAAGTTTCTATGTTTGGTAGAAACTATTAACGTTTATCTAGAAGTTCCTGTACAAGCAATGGAGTTTGTAAAACAATTGGAATATTATGTACAGGTAATTTTTTTTTTAATATTGTAAATGTGATTGTATTGTTGTCTAGTTGGATAAATGCCCCTGAAGAGGACATTGATTAAATGTCGAAACGTTAGTCAATGAATGTTTAATTTTGGGCAATGTTTAATCAGTGTGTGAGTTTATAGAAACCTTTCTACTAATTAATAATAATATTCGTATCGTATAATCTGCATTCCTTATGGAGATCGATACTGGTTACCATTGTTTTTGTTGGATACAGCAATGTGTAAAATAAATTTTATAACTTCGCCTTGTAAATAAAGAGGAGTGTCCGCTTTACATTCCCACTTGTTGAATAAAAACAAAAAAACAGCAATGAAAAAGAAAAGGGAGAAGAGTTATCGTCCCCCATTAATTGTAGTGTCTACTTAAGAAGCAATATATTTTAAGTAAATTTATTTACGTAGCGGCTGACGAGGAGGCGGGAGGCAGGATTTCAAATTATAATTCGTTAGATTAAATAGCTTTTGTTAGTGAACATTTTTCCCAAGTAAAAGTTGCTGCAATAAAATGTGAGTAGGGCCAAGCAGGCACCTGTACCCCCCGCCGGGACCTTTATACCAACTGTCCCGGCGGGGGTCCGGCCAGCGGCACCGGCCGGGACCCCCGCCGTTCCGGGCTCCAACAATTGGACGTTTTCTTTATCAAGTTTTCTTGTGGAATTTGTACGACCGGAGCGGGCGAGAAACTGACCTTCTCTAAATTTATACACTTGAATGTGTTTGTTTTCGGTTGTGAAATTTAGCTGAATGGGGGTCTTTAAGGAGTCCCCCTTTTTGGAAAGAGATAATCGCGAAACGGTCGCCTAATCCCTTAAGTGCCCTAGGCTTGACTCCAAGATCCCTTGTCGTGCAATAATGGAACCTTCACTGGGATGTTCCAGGCATTCTTGTCTCGCTGGGTCGAAACAAATCCCTTTACAGCTCCTCACCCGTTTACCTAACCTACTTTGGTCCTACATGCGTCTCTCTGGGTCAAAACAACCCCAGCATAGCTCTTCCCTCGTACACCTACTTCGATTTTCCATTACCATCTCTGAGTATCATTTCGCCTAATTTATTTTCGGCATCCTTCCTCTACATCGCCAGAGCTCCACGGACGTTCTCTGCTCGCGAGAAGGGTCACATTAGGTTTACTCAACACCCTGAGAGTGGTTTCATTGCTTATACTGCGTTGTGAGATAAGTCCGCTCCTGGCCGTGCATGCCTTATCTTGCTCGTGATAACGTATCTCTCGACCTGAAGAAGGTGAACATCTCTTATCGCAACTTATCTTGTACGTTCTCAGATAGCCTGAAGGTATCCCGATAATACTTGTTGGAAATTTTTAAAATCTCGTTTAACCGGAGTTATTAAACAGTATTATCTGCATGGATACGTGAGTGTTGGTTAATAACGAGCCTCGTGTCGGAAGTTTCGGGGTTGTTGTGCGTAACCTTTTTACTGTAAAGCAGTTTTCAGCATGAGGGGATGAATGTCTGAGAGTTCTGCTCTTATTACTTAGTATGCTTTAACGGTTAGGGTGTAGACACCTTTCCTTACCCCGGTTGAGATCACGAAATCGACCCTGTCCTCTCTATTCCTGGAACAAATTGATCAATATGTCCTCTCCTTAGGCTTAAGTAATTCTATCACACTTTCCCCTTTAAGAGCCCGTTGAAGATTAAGTTGGCTTCAGGTACTCTACCTTCAGCTTGACCTTTACCAGGAGATTTTATCTACTTTAATTCCGTCTGCATTTGTCATACTGGTTAATCCCCTTAAAACTGCAGAAAAAAAAGAAAAATTTATTTAGGATTATTTAAATCGCCCATAATTTATTTGATTTGAGACGTAGGACTGCAACGTATTCCAATAGATTAAAAAATATTTTCCTAAACTAAAAATAAAATTTAATTGCACAGATTACAACTATACTTGTATACAACAACTATATATATATATATATATATATATATATATATATATATATATATATATATATATCTTAGTAATTGAAAAAGTTATAAATATAAATAAAGTTATGCCACAATAAAAAATAATATATGTGCACATAATATCACCTCTTACTCTGATGTATAAAGACGGACGTTAGTTTTGACGTACAGACTTTGTCAACCGGAACCGCAACTTACCTCTCGGTTTTATCGACAGCTTCTCCCCTCCACAGTGTCCATTAAACCAAAAGGTCAGTTGCGGCCCCAGTTGACACATACTTCTCTCGAAACGTCTGTCTTCATTACATAAAAGCAAGTTTTATTTTTAAAATGTCTACACTCGCTATAGAGTTTACGCAAGAAGGTTAAATTTAAAAAAATGTAAAATAATTAATCCTGGCCATTGCTTAGAAGAGGCAAGGTCTCGTGTGCTATTGGCATGACTCGGGAGGGACAGGGTCTTATGTGCTATTGGCATGACTTGTGAGGGACTGGGTCTCGTGTGCTAATTAAACGGCTTAGAAGGGACATGGTCTGATGTGCTATTGAGATGGCTTAGGAAAGGCAGAGTCTGGTGTGCTATTGGCATGGTTTAGCAAAGACAGGGTCTGATGTGTTATTGACATTGCTTAGGAAAGGTAGGGTCTCGTGTGCTATTGGCATGGTTTAGCTAAGACAGCGTCTGATGTGCTATTGACATGGCTTAGGAAAGGCAGAGTCTGGTGTGCTATTGGCATGGTTTAGCAAAGACAGGGTCTGATGTGTTATTGACATGGTTTAGGAAAGGTAGGGTCTCGTGTGCTATTGGCATGGTTTAGCTAAGACAGCGTCTGATGTGCTATTGACATGGTTTAGCAAAGACAGGGTCTGATGTGCTATTGGCATGGTTTAGCAAAGGCAGAGTCTGGTGTGCTATTGGCATGGTTTAGCTAAGACAGGGTCTGATGTGCTATTGGCATGGTTTAGCTAAGACAGGGTCTGATGTGCTATTGGCATGGTTTAGCAAAGGCAGAGTCTGGTGTGCTATTGGCATGGTTTAGCAAAGACAGGGTCTGATGTGCTATTGGTATGGTTTAGCAAAGACAGGGTCTCTTGTTGCATTACTTTTGCCCATACGGTATTCTACTAAGGAATGCCTGGTATTTGATCCAGCGAGATGTATGAGGAACCTTAGTGAAACTAATATAATGATCAAAATGCATGAATAGTTTACGTAAAAACATAGAACATATAATACTAATACACACACATATAGTGCATGTAATATAGGCCTTCTTCGTATGTATATGAATGTAAGCAAGGCTAACTATTTCTTATGACGTCACATTATACTAAGAACGTATTTAATATCTGCCAATTAAAACAAATATTTTATAGACACTAATTTATCTAGGCTATATCATACGTTAATCATGTTACTTAAAGTACAAATTTATGAAATGAAGAATAAAACAGATGTTAGAGGTAATCGATATTATTATAAGTATTGTATTGGGCTTTCGGCAAACCTCGGTACCATCCGTTCATTTTCGGAAAACTTACGGAAAATGACAATAATACGCGATCTAGATAAGGGCAAGAAGACCGAAAGACGTTTCTACTACGAATAACTGTAAACAAATTACGATACATGTTACAATAGGGTTAAAGCTTTATCCAATAGCTTTAAGGGTAGTAAGTTAATTATAATTTCTCAAACATTTACTACCTTGATCTTCCGTTGGCCCCAGACCTACCGTAAGAATCGCATTATCCGGCCGACCAAGTGTCTTCACTCGGGAATCGCACTCGGTAACGTCGACAATAGAGTGTTTTAATTCGCCACAGGAGGCTTGGGGTGAGAGGGGGTAAATTCGATCTTTTGTAATAATTGTAGGGTAGATGAACTAGTGTCCTTGATAAACATCCACCGCGGGTGGTGGACCGGGGACGCTACAAATTGAGCGAAATCAACTCAAGGGAAAAACCATTATATCAGGAGTGAAGAGACTAGTTTTTAGTATTTCTGGATGTAACACCATAGTACATATTTTGTATGAGTTAGTGCGTTTGTGTGCGCGCGCGCGCGTCTGCGCTTGTGTTATTTTAAAAATAAATTCTTTGTTAAAGTCAGTTTTATCCTGTTCACCACCTATGTTGAAATTCATTTAATTTCATTAATGCCTGTATGCTTAATTTTTACTATTGTTTGTTGGCCTCTCTTTTATTACTCTCTGTTGATTTGACATTTTTAATAACATACTGTTTGCTGGTTTTTGTTTTTTACTTTTTGTTGGTGATAGACCTACTGTTTTACTACTATTATTATTTTTCTAAATGTTTTCTACTATTTGTCGGTTTTACTATTTTATTGAATTTCGATATCCCTACTATTTTATTCATATTCGTAGGTTTTGCTTTTTTTATTATCTTGTATTTATTTTTAATTGCTGTTGGTATTTGATTACTGTTTGTAGGCTCTACCGTTTCAATTGTGTTTATTGGTATTACTACTTGTTGGTTTTACTTTTTTATTACCGTTGGTTGGTTTTACTTTGTGTTCAGCTAATTCGGTTTGTCCGTTATGTTTATGAAAGATTATGTACGTAACCGCTGTTTCATGTCTACGTCAGGTAAACGATAATACCCACGCAAGCCATAACTTAATCCAGAGCTGGGAATGTATTTGTTGAGTACAAATAATGCTAGGGACAGAATCTGCCCGGTACTTTATTCTGTATAATTTTATGACGGGGTAATTTCTAATCTCCTAAAGAATAGATCAACTTCCAGATATGCAACCCTTAAAACTTGGAGTTTGACCCTAAGGATCGTCTCATGTGTTGTCCGCATTTACAAGTCTTATTAACTAGTCGTAAAACACGAGATGGAATCACGTTGGCTCTTACCTATCTAACAAAAAAAACCTCTAGAGAGAGAACTTTTGTTTATTAAAAATGTTTTAAAACATTGATAAATGGTTAGATTTTCGGTTTCCATTGAGAAATGTTTTAAAACCTGTTAATATATGTTTTTATAAGGTTAACATTTAAGGGACATAACTTTGTTGGGAGATGAAAAAGAAAATATGATCAATGAACCACTGATATGATAGACCCTACTCTGTCAAGGACATATACAAGTATTAACTTGTGACCACGGAGCATTTGACGACACCTATCCTGCAACAGCCATGAAGAAAGTCTGTGTTGCTTCTTTTGAAAACATATGGAGATAAATAGCTGGCTTAAGTATTTTTACAGGTAAATTTACAGAAGATCCGAGTTTTTATTCAAATGCCTTTATACCTTTGTGTACAGTTTCGCACTGTATAAAAATCCAGTTTTACCTGAATTTATGTTTTATTCAGCTGTTAATGTCCATTAATGTTGAGAAGAAGTTGCAAATTTTCTTTATTGAAATATTTCAACAGTTTTTTCAGCTAGTGTCTTATTGGCGCTGCATTCTTGGTCCAGGCAACAGGAATGCGTGCTTTTTCAGAGCTTGTTACCGAAGGAAAGAAATTCCGCGTCATATACGCGCGTCATAGCGTAAAGGTACTTTTATTTCTGAGAAATGACTTTATTTTGGCAAAATATTTACAAAATGTCGCCAAAGGATGTAAGAAGTTTTATTCTCGCCATTGCTGCCGGTGATTTAAATGGTTGGTTATAATGTGTTTGCAGATAATGGTTTGTAGACAGTATAACAGGGATTCACTGTCAATATATCATGGTGAAATTTTATGGAAGAAGCCGTTTAAGGAGTCGAAGGAAATGGCACTACCCACATAACTGATCACCCTACGAATGTTCAAGAAACTTGCAGATTATTTCAGTGACGTTGTCTTTAGTTAAATGTTTAGGTTCTTACATTGCTACTATTAGGGAAGAATGGATAGTACATGTTTTAAGGGATGTTAACCTTCTTCGGTTCTAAGGGAAAAATATGTTTGTTGGTTTCTTCAAAGTTATGGTTTCGAACTATCTTGTTCAAATATTTTCCTAATAACATTTGCAAACAACAATTGCACATAGTTCTGAACTTAATATATTACTGTTGTCCCTTATATTTAAAAACTCTTTTCATTTATTAAATCATATTCTGTTTGAAACCTAAGTCTATAAGCCACATCGTGTTCAGTGTATAAATGCCATGATTCCTTTACTTGTTTTTGCCATTCCGTATAACTACCCTTAGCTCCTCGCCCTTTCCATCAACTTGCATTCCTTTTCAGTCGTAACACGTATTGAAAATGAACGAATGGTTCTTCGCCGGTGAACAGGCATCTCCTGAAAGCAAATTACTTAACCGATCATCCTCATCCAATCCATCACACCCTCTCCGGCAACACTATACACATCCTCCGCCCGACATGAATTAACTATGACAGTCTAATGCATATAATTGCATTACACGGATGCCACATTGCCGCACACCCTGCCTCTTCCACCCCCGCCCCACCCCTCCGCCTCCCGACACTCTGACAATTACGTTATCCTAATAATGTTATTTCTGCGAAAGTTTACCAGGACGATTTCAACTAAGAAAAGCATTTTAGCTTAATTGTAGCGTCTATACTCGGCCCGGTGGCGGATGGTCGTGTTACAGGGACACTGCAGTAGGTGGTTAGAACGCGTTTATATCCTAAACTACCTTACAGCACCCTTTTGCGCACATTTTGCTACGGTAGTTCGCTTTTTTTATTTTTCCCTGTTTTTTTACTTTTTAATACATTGTGTTTTGTTAACCAGGTGATAGTATGTGATGTATTTTTAATTTCATGTTATTTTTTGTTATAACTCTTCCTGATTAATTTCGATTTCAGCTCACCTTGCGAGATCGGTATGTATTAATACGCAACAATATAAAACAATATAAAGTCAAAAACACTTTTAAAGTCAATTTATAGGCTACTTGGGTAACAGAGAAAAAGATATTTTAATTTTAGTTACTTTTTATTAAATAAATATAAAGTTATACAACCTATGGGTTAAAAGTTATTTTAAGTCAATGGGACGAAATAACTGTATTGCATACCTTGCCCCTTTGTGAAAAGTTTTTCTCCTTTATAATACCAACATTAATTCATTAATAAATTTAATTAATGAATTAATATTTGAGAAAATTTCTAATAATTTCAAGTGTCGTCCACTACAAGTATATATATAATAGTGTGAACTAATATAAGGAATTGATCAATAGGGTTTTTCATTAATAAGTAATGTTTTAAAAGAAGTAATTTTGACCAACGTATTTTTGTAATACTTGATCAAAGTTTAGAGACTCGGGTGGTCCATAGACCTTAAAATCCTGTAGCAGCAGGTAGCCACCACAACCACAACGCTCTGATTATACTCAGAAATTTTAAAATTTAAAATCACAAATATCATAGAAACAATATTGATCTCTTAACGACCTGGATGCAACGTTACACGAAACGGAATTTTTATAAAAATCCTAATCTAATTAATGTTAACGCATGCTCCGTAGAAGGGGAGTGGCATTACTGTCAAGTAGACTGACAGCCGAGGAAATTCATTTAGCGCGGAAACTATCTTGTGTAATCGGGACTTGGCGATTGCTGAACGCTCTGAACTGACGTCCATTGTTGCAGCGCACTGATTGATGCGGCTAGGATCGTGTATATTGTGATATGTGTCCCAACATTCTACAAAATATAGCGGTTTTTAATCGGTAATTTTTTTTTTTTTTTTGAAGTGGCAATGTAGGATGATTAGTTGTGGAAAGGAATTTTGAAAGACTTTAACGCTTTAATTCAATTTTCTATTTGGTTCTATCTTCTGATAACAGTTTTAGAAGCATTGTGTGTTTGGGGAGAAAAGGCGAGCGAAAAACTAAAAGCACTGAGAACTATTTCTCAGGTGAATACTGAAAAAGTATTGTAGGAGGTAAAGGAAGGTGCGAAGAAAATAAATAAAAGATGTCCTGGCCAAAACCAGTGATATAAACAAAAAATTTCAAATTCAAAAGATCAATAAAGAAAAATTTTATTTTATTTACTTTTTATTATATAATTGTAATTTATTATAAATAAAGTAACATATCCTATAAGTTAAAACAGCTGTTCTACCTTATAACCTATAACATAAAATCAGCTGTTTTATGAAAACATTTTTTATCACTTATTTAAAACCAAAGAGTATGAAATAACTATATGGCATACCTTGTGAATTGTTTTTCTTTCACATAAAACTAAAACAAATTCATTATTACATTAAATGAATTACTTAAAATTTGAAACAATAACTGTATTAACATCTAGCGTCAACCACTTCAAGTCAACTACATACTACAAGATGAATAAAAATTTGGTATTAACGAGAGAAAATTTGAACACGATATATTTAAGGAGACTGTAAACTAAGAGAAGGAATTTGAAAAGGAAGATTCTTTAGTAGTACTTACCTTCTGTCCTTTGGTCCTGCCTTTTGTAAGAGTCTGTGCAGAGGATACCAAGAGGTTTCAGTGTCACCCTCCAGTGTCCGGTGGTTTTGTTATGAGAGTTCCCCAAACGCTACCAGGAGATCTTCCAGTGCTCATCTTCGGTGTCCAACGATTCCGCCTTTCTCCAGTGCTCGATGATTCTGAGTTTTTTACGAAAATAATTCTTGAGTAATAGAACACGTTTCAGCGTCATCCTCAAGGGCCTAATGTATTTCTTAAAGTATGTTTCCCAAGTGCTACCAGGTGTTTTCAGCCCTTATCTTCATAACACAATGCTTCTGATTTTTTTAACATGATCACAAGGTGGTACGAAGTTTCTTGAGTGAGATTTTCCCCCTGACAATAACGTTAGTCTATAGTTACACATTCTCTCTAGATTTTCTCCTTCAAGCACATGTCCACAAGGTGGTAGGAAGTTTCTTGAGTGAGATTTCCCCCCTGACAATAACGTTAGTCTATAGTTACACATTCTCTCTAGATTTTCTCCTTCAAGCACATGTCCACAAGGTGGTACGAAGTTTCTTGAGTGAGATTTCCCCCCTGACAATAACGTTAGTCTATAGTTACACATTCTCTCTAGATTTTCTCCTTCAAGCACATGTCCACAAGGTAGTAGGAAGTTTCTTGAGTGAGATTTCCCCCCTGACAATAACGTTAGTCTATAGTTACACATTCTCTCTAGATTTTCTCCTTCAAGCACATGTCCACAAGGTGGTACGAAGTTTCTTGAGTGAGATTTCCCCCCTGACAATAACGTTAGTCTATAGTTACACATTCTCTCTAGATTTTCTCCTTCAAGCACATGTCCACAAGGTAGTAGGAAGTTTCTTGAGTGAGATTTCCCCCCTGACAATAACGTTAGTCTATAGTTACACATTCTCTCTAGATTTTCTCCTTCAACCACATGTCCACAAGGTGGTACGAAGTTTCTTGAGTGAGATTTCCCCCCTGACAATAACGTTAGTCTATAGTTACACATTCTCTCTAGATTTTCTCCTTCAAGCACATGTCCACAAGGTGGTACGAAGTTTCTTGAGTGAGATTTCCCCCCTGACAATAACGTTAGTCTATAGTTACACATTCTCTCTAGATTTTCTCCTTCAAGCACATGTCCACAAGGTGGTACGAAGTTTCTTGAGTGAGATTTCCCCCCTGACAATAACGTTAGTCTATAGTTACACATTCTCTCTAGATTTTCTCCTTCAAGCACATGTCCACAAGGTGGTACGAAGTTTCTTGAGTGAGATTTCCCCCCTGACAATAACGTTAGTCTATAGTTACACATTCTCTCTTGATTTTCTCCTTCAAGCACATGTCCACAAGGTAGTAGGAAGTTTCTTGAGTGAGATTTCCCCTTTGACGTGGATAACGTTAGTCTACAGTTACAGTCTCCTTAGCTTTTCTCCAACATGTCTACAAACAGAGCAATCTCTGAATGTTTTACCAGAATCTCAGATAATTAAAAAAAAACTATTCTTTTCTTATTAGGTTTGAACATATTTAATATAGATATACCTATATATTGTCTAGAATTTTCCTCAGGGGATATCAAACACAGATAATTTTAATCTATCATAATGTCATGATTTATTATCATAATCTACACAATCATGTAGTGTAAGTCTACACAACACAAAACCTAACTAGTACTAACAACACCATGTAAACAAATTCCATCTCATTACAACAATCCTACAAAAAAGTTGTAAAATATATGAAGGCACCACCCCATAGAGACCCACACTGGGATTATCAACAGCTTTCTGAACAGTATTATGTCAAGCCTGTTACAAGTATTTTGTCAAAATGGAAATAATTTCAGGACACTTTAATGGCAGGTCATAAATCCTGGCCCCGTTTGGTCAAGGCAAGGACATAGGGCATTCCTGGAGCATTCACAACCTAAAAGTTTTAATTAGTTTCCACTGGGCTGAGACCCAAGAATGTTGCCTTGGCCAAACGGAAGCCCATCGTTTGTGTTATTGGTATTGATTTTGTATTTGGTAGAAGTATGTGGAAGCTTTACTAAACTTGGTCTGATCGTTTTCATATAATTTCAGTATATCTTCACATTTAAAGCTTTCATTTTGTGCTTCAGTCACTTAGTTTATATAAATTAGCTTTAAACAGTGCTATTCGTTCTCTTTTACTCTTTAAATCAAATTTCGTTACGCAACAATGCTATTCGTTATGTTACTCATTAAATCAAATTTCGTTATTCACCAATGCTCTTCGTTCTCTGTAACTCATTAAGTAAAATTTCGTTACACAACAATGCTATTCGTTCGTTGTTACTCATTCAGTAAAATTTCGTTACGCAACAATGCTATTCGTTTTATAATAAAAATAAATTATAGAAATTTATGAAAATCTTGTGAAAATAATGTTAGGGTTTTATTTAGTGCTTTTGTCAAAAGTTCTACATTGACTTCTTGATTTTTTAAAAATTCTCTCTACGTATGACAACGGAATTATCTTACCATTTTGTAAGAAACATTTTTCGGTAAACTTTACATTCTTTGTTTATGCCTGTATTTGCTCGTAGCTTTGGTAACTCGTACACATTGGCCGCGGACTCTGCCTAGATTCTCACGCCGCGTAAGCATACGAGTCCGCTGCTACGTATATGCGTGTGTGATTGAATTCCCCAAGCGGTTAGAGGAATAGCGCTACCGATTAAAGGGGGATGGGAATGGTGTCAAATGCTCTCTACAAGAGGGTGTATCTATTGTTGTTATTCATGAACATGTGCTTGTCTGCCCGGGCTCTCGCCAAGCGGAACCGTGCAGTCACGTCGTCAGCTGTCAGTGGGCTTAAGCCTTATGTTGGCAAAAGCTACAGCCGTCGTGTAATATTTACGAGTTTATGAGGCAGTTAAGGTGATATGGGCAATCGTCAGACGTAAGACATCGGAGTCCCCTCTACTCTCGATACGGGAACGATTTTTTCCGTATATAATTCCACTTGCGTAAAGCAACAGTTATTAGATTAAACTGTATAAAATGTAAAAGTCATTAATTAAGTTTGACCGAACATAATGGGCTACAAAATTCAACAGTTGTTAGTTCTTTCCTATGGTTTAATAACTTTCAAAGTTTACTGTTACATTATATAGGGGATAAAGCAACAGTTATTAGTTCTTTCCTATGATTAAATAACTTTCAAAGTTTACTGTTACATTATATAAGGGATAAAGCAACAGTTATTAGTTCTTTCCTATGATTAAATAACTTTCAAAGTTTACTGTTACATTATATAAGGGATAAAGCAACAGTTATTAGTTCTTTCCTATGATTAAATAACTTTCAAAGTTTACTGTTACATTATATAGGGGATAAAGCAACAGTTATTAGTTCTTTCCTATGATTAAATAACTTTCAAAGTTTACTGTTACATTATATAAGGGATAAAGCAACAGTTATTAGTTCTTTCCTATGATTCAATAACTTAAGTTTACTATTACTGACCCAACGTCCCGAGTACGTAATGCAACCTAGTGAGGTTCTCCTGTAATCACGTCCCGCCTACACTGTTGCGTTCCAACGAGGGGATGTTTGTCGTCTGAGTGTGTAACAATGTCCCGACGTCCCGAGTACGTAATGCAACCTAGTGAGGTTCTCCTGTAATTACGTTGAGCCTACACTGTTGCGTTCCAACGAGGGGATGTTTGTCGTCTGAGTGTAACAATGTCCCGACGTCCCGAGTACGTAATGCAACCTAGTGAGGTTCTCCTGTAATCACGTTGAGCCTACACTGCTGCGTTCCAACGAGGGGATGTTTGTCGTCTGAGTGTGTAACAATGTCCCGACGTCCCGAGTATGTAATGCAACCTAGTGAGGTTCTCCTGTGATCACGTCCCGCCTACACTGTTGCGTTCCAACGAGGGGATGTTTGTCGTCTGAGTGTGTAACAATGTCCCGACGTCCCGAGTACGTAATGCAACCTAGTGAGGTTCTCCTGTAATCACGTCCCGCCTACACTGTTGCGTTCCAACGAGGGGATGTTTGTCGTCTGAGTGTGTAACAATGTCCCGACGTCCCGAGTACGTAATGCAACCTAGTGAGGTTCTCCTGTAACCACGTCCCGCCTACACTGTTGCGTTCCAACGAGGGGATGTTTGTCGTCTGAGTGTGTAACAATGTCCCGACGTCCCGAGTACGTAATGCAACCTAGTGAGGTTCTCCTGTAATTACGTTGAGCCTACACTGTTGCGTTCCAACGAGGGGATGTTTGTCGTCTGAGTGTAACAATGTCCCGACGTCCCGAGTACGTAATGCAACCTAGTGAGGTTCTCCTGTAATCACGTTGAGCCTACACTGCTGCGTTCCAACGAGGGGATGTTTGTCGTCTGAGTGTGTAACAATGTCCCGACGTCCCGAGTACGTAATGCAACCTAGTGAGGTTCTCCTGTAATCACGTTGAGCCTACACTGCTGCGTTCCAACGAGGGGATGTTTGTCGTCTGAGTGTGTAACAATGTCCCGACGTCCCGAGTACATAATGCAACCTAGTGAGGTTCTCCTGTAATCACGTCCCGCCTACACTGTTGCGTTCCAACGAGGGGATGTTTGTCGTCTGAGTGTGTAACAATGTCCCGACGTCCCGAGTACGTAATGCAACCTAGTGAGGTTCTCCTGTGATCACGTCCCGCCTACACTGTTGCGTTCCAACGAGGGGATGTTTGTCGTCTGAGTGTGTAACAATGTCCCGACGTCCCGAGTACGTAATGCAACCTAGTGAGGTTCTCCTGTAATCACGTCCCGCCTACACTGTTGCGTTCCAACGAGGGGATGTTTGTCGTCTGAGTGTGTAACAATGTCCCGACGTCCCGAGTACGTAATGCAACCTAGTGAGGTTCTCCTGTAATCACGTCCCGCCTACACTGTTGCGTTCCAACGAGGGGATGTTTGTCGTCTGAGTGTGTAACAATGTCCCGACGTCCCGAGTACGTAATGCAACCTAGTGAGGTTCTCCTGTAATTACGTTGAGCCTACACTGTTGCGTTCCAACGAGGGGATGTTTATCGTCTGAGTGTAACAATGTCCCGACGTCCCGAGTACGTAATGCAACCTAGTGAGGTTCTCCTGTAATCACGTTGAGCCTACACTGCTGCGTTCCAACGAGGGGATGTTTGTCGTCTGAGTGTGTAACAATGTCCCGACGTCCCGAGTACGTAATGCAACCTAGTGAGGTTCTCCTGTAATCACGTTGAGCCTACACTGCTGCGTTCCAACGAGGGGATGTTTGTCGTCTGAGTGTGTAACAATGTCCCGACGTCCCGAGTACGTAATGCAACCTAGTGAGGTTCTCCTGTAATCACGTCCCGCCTACACTGTTGCGTTCCAACGAGGGGATGTTTGTCGTCTGAGTGTGTAACAATGTCCCGACGTCCCGAGTACGTAATGCAACCTAGTGAGGTTCTCCTGTGATCACGTCCCGCCTACACTGTTGCGTTCCAACGAGGGGATGTTTGTCGTCTGAGTGTGTAACAATGTCCCGACGTCCCGAGTACGTAATGCAACCTAGTGAGGTTCTCCTGTAATCACGTCCCGCATACACTGTTGCGTTCCAACGAGGGGATGTTTGTCGTCTGAGTGTGTAACAATGTCCCGACGTCCCGAGTACGTAATGCAACCTAGTGAGGTTCTCCTGTAATCACGTCGAGCCTACACTGTTGCGTTCCAACGAGGGGATGTTTGTCGTCTGAGTGTGTAACAATGTCCCGACGTCCCGAGTACGTAATGTAACCTATTGCAGGTTCTCCTGTAATCACGTCGATCCTACACAGTTGCGTTCCAACGAGGGGATGTTTGTCGTCTGAGTGTGTAACAATGTCCCGACGTCCCGAGTACGTAATGTAACCTATTGCAGGTTCTCCTGTAATCACGTCGACCCTACACAGTTGCGCACAAAAAACTACTTTTCTGTGTAAGTGTTGGTAAAAGCGGTTACGCGGGAGCGACAAAAGCGGTCGAAAAATTCCTCTGTCCAGTTGCCGGTGATTGCAATACGTGATCTGAACGCGACGCGATTCCGTGGATAGTTGGACATCAAACAGATCTCACTTCCAGGAGTCTCGCCGTACGTGCAGGCCGGAGATGTCATTGTCTAGGCGGATTCCGTGTCCGACCAGATTACAGGCACGCGCTCCCAAACTGTTCCCGGACAGCTGGCGTGCGCACGATCTGGCTGCAAAGTGCTACCAAATGACACGTCAAAAAGTGAATTAAGCATTTCTTTTGGTTGGCTGTTGGCGGGCGGGTAATTGCAGTTTGGAGGCGAGATAATCGAGTGATGCTCGTTTGGGCCGCTTCCTACTTGTCAATTTGATAAAGTGGCACGGTTAGGACTGAGGGGAGAAGACACTGTCGCGTCAAACACTCACATTTTAGAGTAAATATTTAAAGATTTTATCGCACTACTCTTCTGGTGTAGATTGTAGGCCCTAATAGTATTCTTTTAATTTTTTTTGTTTTTATTATTTTTTTAGTAAATTATATTGACTGATTTTTTGCACAATTCAGTATTAGTTAAATGCATCTTATCATCTAGTTACGGAATTCCTCTATTTATTTATTAGTTTGGGTTCTTCCAAGACGTCTCTATTTTCATTACGTACATTTGTTCTATTGCTGTTTTCGTTGAAGTCTCTGGTGCATCCATGCTCGTCCACCACCATCCGATCGTACAGTTTCACTTTTGATTGTAATTTTGATTTAATTCACAGGAGTAACCAAATACTCTTAGTATTTTTGTCGTGCGAACTAGCTTTTCTATCGTTTTATTTAATTGTTTGTATGGTCATAGCTATGTCATCCTTTAGTTCTACTCTTGCTAACAAATCTCTATCTTGCGAGATATATAGAATACAAAATTAAACTCTAATGTAAATGGAAGATCTTGATGATGGACATGGGAATGTAAACGATAATAAAAAAAAATAAATAAAAAGTACTTGCCCATTCCATAATTATATTTGAGACATTATTGCTAATTGCCTAAAAGTCAGACTGGTTTAAGAGGAAAAATGCGACTGTAATTTATTAAGTAATTTACTCTGTTTTATTTTGAAACTAAATAAATAAGAATTGTAAAATCTTTATTTTAATGATTTTAAGGTTCTGCCAGAATAAAAATACTGATTGAAAATTAATATATAAATATCAGTATAAAGTATAAACAAGTTTCTTTTGCTTGTACATATATTACGTATAATATAATATAATATGTTTACTATATTTACTTTTGTTATAATTTCTAGAGTCTAACTGTTCATCTAATTCCATTGTCTTTTCAATTGGAAATTATTTAGGAACATGTTGATAAAACATTTTACAAGCACATACATTTTACTAACCCCGTTTTTAATTTTGTTACAGGTAAGAATGAAACTCTGTTTTTAAAAAGAAAAATGGCGTCAGTTGAAGGGCGTAAGTTCTGTTCAAATTGAATTAGTTTTAATGCGATAAGCTTAACTGCCTCTTAAATTCCATTATTACTGTTTCTTTTTTCATCTTACACTTTACAACGAATTTGCATTTGTGTATATATATATATATATATATATATATATATATATATATATATATATATATATATATTTATTTACAGACGTAGCTAACTACCATTTGACACTATTAATGGACATTAAATGTATTTTATTTGAGGACAAACTTTTCGGAAGGGTTTTAAATTGTTAAATGTATTTGAATTATATGTTGGTAACTACACTAAGACAAAAAGTGAAACTTTCGCCGGTAGTTGTGGACATTAAAATCCGCGAGCGGAAATAAATTTTAAAACGCCTCACCTTCTAAGCCAGAAAAAAATATCGTCTCCTTAAATAAGATAAGGTTTTTTTGTCTGGGTTTCAGACCTCTGGTCTGGGTTTAAGGGTAAGGTAAGTAAGTTTTATCGACTGGGTAAACTTATTGAGATATTACCGCCATTTGTATTTTTTTTAATGTTTTGTACTGTTGAAGGTTTATGTAAAACCTTTAAGGTTTATTATTATATATTTGTGATAAGTCAGTAACATGTGGGGTTTGTGAGCATCTTTCTTTGTTAATCTGTGTTATAGTTTATGGGATTCCTGTGTGGCCTTGGGTATACATAAGAGTCTAGAACTAAGGGCGGCTAGAACTCCAATAGAACAGAGAGATTCTATAGGTAAAATTTTATAAGCTGGCACTTGGCTCTTATATAGAAATTGTGTATTCGTCGTCTATAAAACATCAGGCACTGTCCATATCCTAATCGGGGCCATAAATCGCGACCCAACCCTTTGACAATCCTATTAGCACGCGCTTCCTTGACGCCCTATTTACATTTATTGTTATTCATATTACACATTAAAAAGTATTAATAAGTAAAAAAATAATGAGTCGACCACAAGTTAGCAAAAAGGGTAGATGTTTTTGAAAATGACTTGGAAGCACTTCCAACATTCCCTCGTCCTCGGCCTCGAATTGCCAGCTTATAAAATTTTACTTATACTTACTCTTGGGATATTAGGTTGGAACTCTGGTATGTAGATCGACAATTTTATTGTATTTAGTAAAGATATTTTGGTTGATTATCGATTAGACAGACGTCATCGGATTTATAAATCGTTCTGTAACAGACTTGCCTAGTTCCAGGATCAGTGAACAAATTAGGACTGTGCCAATGCTTTAATAGCATTTAAAAAATTAAAAAACGGATTGATGCTTACATTCAACACAAATGAAACTATTACGCGAAGAGTTTCTAATAAATAAGCACCAAATTATGCTATAATAGGATACAATATAGTTGTAATTTGAATTACATTGCTTTCACTTTGTTAAAAAATCTCTTAAAACATACTGAACTATAATTTAATATAGGCTGTCACATACGGGTAAAAGTTATAGAAGAAATATTTGTTTCTTTAAATATTGTTTTAAGGGTTTTTTTCGCCTATTTTCTTTACTTGTTCGCTTCGCGTTTATTTTTTCTATTTATTTATCTGTTATTTGTATTTTTCTGTTCGCTCTTCATATTGTTTCTTTGAGCTCATTTTCTGTCCATTCAAATTTATTCTTTGCGTTTATCTATTTTTGTTGAATTCGCATATATTTTTCCATTTTATTCTGTTAATTTTGATTTACTTCTATTTTTTGTTCACTTTGAGTATGTTTTGTGCATTTTTGTAATGTTTGCAGAATTTTATTTCTACTTTTCTCTTTATATTTGTTTTCACTTTTTCTGTGGATTTTACATTTATTTTTTCACTTTCTTTTCTATTCGATTTGCATTTATTCTTTGTAATTTTTCTCTTATCTGATTTTGAACAGGTTTTTGCGTTTTATTCTTAGCACTTTTTGACAGTTCTCGCTCTTATTAAATTTCTGAAATGGTAGTAGGTTTTTGATATTTTTCTGGATATTGTTTAGTTCGTCGCCCACAAGAAAGGGTCTGCACTGAGGAGGTCATGCTTAGAGTAGTAACGTACTTCGTTGAAACTAGATTTGTAAGTTTGTATAACTTTTCCATGCACTAATAGTCGTTTCTTTGATGTAAATGTAACAAGCACGTACATTACAATAACCGTTAATGTACAGTGAGCAGTGGATAATTGACAGACGTAAAGTCGGAATCGCACACAAACTTCAGCTTTCAAGTGTTTTTAAAGTATTGGTTTTGGCCTCTATAAACGCTTCACATTGACAACATGGGTTTACATTATTAAAGCCTACTTCGGTGCAACCACGTCGGGCGTTTCACCTGCAGGGCCAAGTTATTGTTAATGCATGGTGTTATTGCAAGGGAGACCTGCCAAGTTATTTATGGGGTTGTCAGGTGCTTGACACGTCCCTCTCTTTCTTCCCTGTTTCAAGGAATAACTGACAATCACTCCTAATAGTCCCGGAATTATTTAGCCTTTAGTAACGTTTACTATTGGCATTTAAAGTTGTTTTTTTTAATAAAAAATCCATTTCGAACACGACAAGGGTCGTGCACCCTCTTCTTTTTGTACCTGTCATCCCTTGTTTTAATATTTATGTATCTTCAGACGTTATTGTGATTTAACTTATAAAAACTGGTTCAGTGTTTTGCAAAATCATCTTTCTTTGAACACAGTAGTTGAACACGATTTATTACTTTATAAGTGTAAATACTTGCCTTTAAATGTTTTGTAAAAGAACTACGAAATTCTTGTAAATAATAAAAATTAATCTGAAGACCTGAAGCTTTTTTAAATCTTAAAATTTACCTAACAAAATACAAAAATATTGGTAACAGTTTACGTCTCTATCACTCGTTAAAATTTCTGTTTATTTCGTTGTCTGAAACTGAACAGTCTTGAATCCTTCGAAACCTTAACGTCCGTATAAAAAGAGAGTGAATGAAAAGCGTAATCTCTGTATTTTGAAACCACGCCATGAATAAATATCAATATACACAAAACACAAAAGGGAAGAAGTAGGCGATTTTTGTACAGTTCGTGTTTTATTTGCTTATATATTAAAATATTTGTACGTAATAAATAACAATAACATAATTACTATTACAAAATACAAAAACTAAATTTAAAGAACCTACCAGCAGTACAACAGTTAAGAAGTTGCCCTCTGCTGTATTTAAATGTATTTATTTTTAATTACATAGTTTCTTTTGTAACTTGGACAGAAGTAGCAAAAGACTCGACAAATCCTAGTGACACCGAAGGCGTTATGTTCCGTTGTTAGAGATAGGTGTTAAAAGCATTTCCAGCTAACACGTCCGTTATCACATCACACACCACTCCGATGTTCACCTCTTCCGATGAAACAATAGAGTACTTGTGCCAACCGGGTGGTATTCTATTTAGAAACGTTTCATCACGGGATCATTTAGCGGCGAGTCTAGGCCACAATTATAGTACGATCATCATCAGGATAGGTCCTGGGGTGTCGGCGGGTAACGAGTTGGCCTCTATGTAAATTGCTCTTTCAATTAGGATCTCTTCCAGTAATCACCTGGACGCAGACGGTTAATGGAGATGCGTACACATCCCTTGGAATGCTGATTTATTTCCGAGGAATTTTTATTTCTGGTTTCTACAGACCCAACAAGGGAATAGTGATTTAAACGCCGAACATGCGCAGAAAAGAAGTTCAGTCCTTAATTAGCGACAGTTGACTTTCGTCCTTTTTTATGGTGTTAAGAGTTGTTGAATATTTTTTCAGAATTAAAGTAAATTTAATTTCAGTACTTAATTTAGACACGTTACATTGTTGCAGAAACTAAGTGTATGAGAACGCAGTAACGCATTATAGAGAAATAACTTTTACCTTATTACAGAAATAGATTTTTTTATTTATGAATGATAATGCCAGTGAGCTAAATGATGTCTCTATATGTAATATTATTTCTATTAGAATATAGTACATAGAAATACGAATTATATGCTAAAGGCATGTAAAAATGCAGTTAAAAAATGGCTGTATAAAATATTATCATTATTTTTTTGTTAATGTCAATACTTATTAATTGTTAATAGTCTCTATATTATTCTAATTTTATTTTTCTAATGCGACGAATTTTTAATTAGGAACTCTTAATTAATTCAGGTGTGGTATAATATTTGAAACTTATGGTCTGTACCTCCTCCATAAACGGTTAAAAATTTATTAAAAATCATTTAACGCCCTATGTGTTATTACAGTCTTTTACTTTATTATAACATTTCCCCCACCGTGACTGAAATTTTAATGCTACCTGTAAAGTTCAACTAAGACATGAATGCAATGTTACACTCTTTAAAGATTTTAATGCAAAGTGTAAAAGTGCCTAGGTTTGAATACAATACTACACTCTTTTAAGATTTTAATGCTATGTGTAAACGTTCGACTAAGATTTAGATGTAATGTTACACTCTATTAAAATTTTAATGCAACGTGTTAAAAGTGCAGCTAAATTTGAATTTAATTTTTCTTGTGTTCAGTTATATATAGGCTAAAATATTTGAACTAACTCTGCTTCGAATCTATCCTATAGTTTTGTAAACGTAAAGTCACCATTTGTATTGACTGTACAACGGACGCCGGTAACAAGTGCGGCATATCTGGAGTCTATCTAGCTGTTATTGTCCTGCAGTCCACCATGCGGGCACTATCGCGGAATGACTTCCGTCCGGCCGGTCAGTAGCGGGATGGCGTCTTTACTTTTCCAGTATCTACGGACTATAAACCATCGCTGACAGTTTCGCCAGCATGTGTTGCGAAAATTCCAACGGCTAAATGACCTAATCACCTTTAATTATTTCTACATAAATCGTTACTCCTACCTTATACCTGCATATTGAAGGGGCAATACACATTATGTCCACGTTTGGGGAAGTGTAGGCGCACCTGTCGGGAGAGGGAGAGAGAGAGAGAGAGAGAGAGAGAGAGAGAGAGAGAGAGAGAGAAAGCGAGAGAGAGAGAGAGAGACAGAGGCAGATAGACTGAGAGAGAGAGAGAAAGGGAGAGAGAGAGAGAGAGAAATAGAAAGAGATAGATAGTTAGATAGATTGATAGATAGATAGATAGATGAATAGAGAGCGAGAGAGAGAGAGAGAGAGAGAGCGAGAGAGAGAGAGAGAGAGAAAGCGAGAGAGAGAGACAGAGGCAGATAGACTGAGAGAGAGAGAAAGGGAGAGAGAGAGAGAGAGAAAGAAATAGAAAGAGATAGATAGTTAGATAGATAGATGAATAGAGAGAGAGAGAGAGAGAGAGAGAGAGAGAGAGAGAGAGAGAGGGAGAATTTGACTTTAGGCTTACTTGCGCTACCCTAGTCAAATGGAAATATTCTTCGGGTATTCCATGATGCACGTAATCTTCCCAGACCGGAAGAAATACGAGATGCCCAGACTGAATCAATACCACGAATATTGTATGGTTCCATCTTGATTTCTTCCTTGTACGTAAGCATTTAGTTTCTTAAGATTTACTACGGCTTGGTGGTAAAAGTTCAATCCCTCCCGTGATCATTGCCCATTTCAAACTTTACCCATCATACAATCGTTAAATCTTGGGTTTAACCTCTAAGGCACGATGCATTTTATCCAACCTAACCTAACCCAAACTAACCTGAATGGGCCTGCAAGTTGCTAGCAAAAACATTATTAAAAAAAATTTCGATTAATTAATTCACAAAACCATCTACCAACTGTTATTGGTAGAATATGGCATACCCTGAATTCTAATGGTAAAAGCCTGAAAATCATATTTTATTTATAAAATCCTTACTTCTACGAACTCAGCTTTACCAGCCTCACATATACTCACTCTTAATGGTAAAAGTTCAAACTCTTCTGTGATCATCGTTTACTTTGAACTTTCACCAATAACTTAGGTATTACCTCAGATACATGGTGAATGTTACCTACCCTAACCTAACCTAACTACCCTAACTTAACCTACCCACCCTAAAGTAGCCTTTCCCTATTCTAACCTAATCTACTCTAACCCAACTTAACTTAACCTACCCACCCTAAAGTAGCCTTCCCCTATTCTAACCTAATCTCTCTAACCCAACCTAACTTGACCTACCCACCCTAAAGTAGCCTTCCCCTATTCTAACCTAATCTACTCTAACCCAACCTAACTTAACCTACCCACCCTAAAATAACCTTCCCCCATTCTAACCTAACCTACCCTAACCCAACTAATCTTAATAGGACGAGTTCATTGTTAACTGAAAAATGTATCATTCGAAAAATAAATATTGAACGAGATTCGCTGGTAAAACATATCATCTCTCAAACTGTACTGGTAAAAGCCAAAAAATTCATCCACTATTTATATAATCATTGTTTTAACTTCTATGCTACACACAGGTTTTTACAGTAACGTCAGTCGCATTGAGACGGTTTCCAAGTGGAGATTGTAGTACGAGCGATGTTTTTAATGAAGTCATGTCCTCTAAGATAAACTTTGATTTACTGGGCTTTAAATTACCCGACAGACAATTTGAATTGCATAAATCATTGAACGAACGGTCAAAAATCTTTTGTTTTCCGCTCGGCCTACAATGCACATGTGTAAACCTAAACACATCTGTTGTGCCCAACATCTTCTACGAATTTAAACCGTAAACAATGCAAGACAATAGCAAGTGTCAAACACGCTCACACCTTTGCACATGTGGTATATACAGACTAATTATATGCTTTGCGGGACAACCGTAAGTGCAGGGCTCCAAGGACAACGTCACTAGGAGATTACGCCCTTGGAGTAACACCGGCCATTTGCATACAGTGTCGAGCATCGCGGAGTAAAGATCTTCATTCCATCACGGTCCGACCTTGTTTTTACTCGTCGGTTTAGATTAATGGGAGGCTGTTCCTGTACAGTGATCCTTTGCAAAGTGAACATTTCCCTTAGACCAGTTCGTGAAAACAACTGATCCAGGAGCATGGTTCGCGCGGAAGCGGTCGGTTTAAAAAGGTATCGCTTTTATAGGCTCACTCTCGCAGTAGATAAACAGTTACCTGAGATCTCGATAGTCGATGTTTTTGACTTTGTTGATAAGTTTATGGTTTTTGTAGGGTATAAGGTTTTTTTTTAACAATATTGACAAATTTTACTTGTACTTCAAGTACTGCTGTCAAACCGGTTTATTTAGTACTCATTCATACTGGATACATAAATTATAAGAGTGTACGAAATTTAAAGTACATTAGTAAATTATTCATTTCACTTTATATAAAATTACTAAATATTGTCGAAATAAAGTGGATTAATCAAAATTGCCAAAAAAAGATATCTATAATAGTAGAAAAAATATATTTCGTTGGAAAATAACGATTTTTGAAGTCGATGTTTACGACACATCGATTTTTGGAGTTTGATGATTTTCACAGATCGATTTTTCGGTTCGATCTTTTTTGACACTCCAATTTTTGGAGTCTGATAAATCGATGTTTGAGTTCGATGTTTTTTGACAAATCGATTTTTTTGACATTTCTGTGTTTAGCATTACTCATCACACCCATATCGATATTCACGATTATCTTGTAACCTCGTATTTGGTTGACCGACTGTAAACAAATTAATTTTGTTGGCAATTATTGGCACTCAAAAAAATATTACCACTCTTCGTTATTGTCAATTGTTATTACGAACAGTGGTTTTGCAATAGAATTAATCTATACCAACTGAGAAAGTCATTGACGAACAAAGCCTATAGAACCGGCAAGTCCTTCGTATGAGAATATCGAGCAACTGTTTGCCATTTGTTCAACAACTGTAACAATCTTAAAAAAATACCATCGTCAATTAATACCAACCCCAAGTATTGTTTTCTCCCAAATCTAGGAGTGACCGGTAGACACTCCTCTTCACACCAGAGAAGACCGTATCCGCGTCAGGTAAGGCACCATGAATCCTCACTTGGTCGGTCCTATCTTGAACGTTTGGTAACCTACAGCAGTTTACAACTATTCTTTGAGCTTAGCTTGTTATGTTAAAACAAATAAAAGACATACACAAGACTCGAAAATTAATTATTCATTACTCATACACGTTTCAATGACAAAGTCGTCATCATCAGTGAGTGTTGCTACTACAAACTCTCACTTACAACTTTGTAAGGTACAACTTACAACAGTTTGTTTTAAAATGTCCCTTTTGTCGTGGATTTCGAGTTAAAACCAGCAGTAGAAGAGTAGATATATTTATGTCGCAATCCCGTCATGTTTTTTCCTAACATTAGTTTGAGATATGTCCCTCCTTGGCCCTATTACTCCTATAAGGAGGATGCTAGATTCCTTTCCTTATCCTGGGAAGAGCGTGTCTTCTTCAGTTAAGCGACGACATAATGTTCCCTGGTAAGAGACCAGGAGATGGTCCTTTCCTTGGCCCTACCCATTTCCAAATATCCTTATTTAACGTTCTTCTTACAACATGTCGTAATTCTATTTGGGCACGGTAGGTAGCCTGTCTGCATCATGTAAGAAACTCTCCTGACTGGCTTAAAAAACATTATAATTTCAGAAACACAGTTGTATTTACTAGAGAAAGGACCTTCCAGATGGTAGAATTATAAACAAAATTTCCACCCCCAGAGAGACTAGAATTATCATTAAAGAAAGGCTGTACAATTAGGAGCTGATAATTATTTAACTTCTCCCCATTGTTACGTTATCAGCAGAGAATGAAATGAACAGCCGAGTTTGTTTAGTGAAAGAAATGTTGGAAAAGAGAATTTCGATTGGACAATGAGTCATTCAAAGTCAGTTGCTTTCAAATATTCATGAACTGTGCTACACAATTTCATCCGAAATTAAAACAGTTTCGATACATTTTTAATCGGTACATTGTCGACAACGAACGCTCGTAATAAAACTCAAATCATTAATTCTATATAAATAATAAAGTTTTACGCCCTTCCCAACACGGCGCGTATCCTAATCTAGATTGCGCACGCTCCGGTACGCGCGCACGCAACACGCCAACTTCCAGAATTAATACAAATTATTTTTATACCCTATAATCCCGCAATTAACACTTTCATTTATAGTTTCTTTCCGCGTTTCGTCTCTAACGCGCCTCCGACCAGGTGTCCGGAAGCGCGCGCCCCAATGCAATCTACTTCCTCCCCGCGTCGCCTCCTCTCTTCAAACATTGGTTTGTTTGGAAACACATGCCGACCCACAGGACCCCGTGCCCATTGTACGACCTCGCTTAAATGCACTCCAATAAAACTGGCTTGTGTAATACTGAAAACCCACTTAAGTGGCGATACATGTTCTGGCCGAGTCTTGTAGGAATTTGTTTTAACGGGCCACGGTGGAATTTAGAAATTTGTTAATGTTAATCTCGTTTCAGTCGTTGTGGTTTTTGTGATCTTTTATGAAAAATATGGAAAAGATCGTTAATCAATACAAAATCTAGGAAACAAAATAAAACAATTGGGAACAAAATGTAACACAAACATGTTGCACAAAGTGAATTTTGTGATTCTAAAGGAATTTTTTCCCATATTTCAAATATACTCTCTTTTGTTATCGGACAAGGTTTTAATATTAGTTAATTTAAATTTAATATACTTGAACATGAATCGTACTTCGTATTACGTGCTCAATTACGTGCTCTCATTTTCAAGCTTATTTAGAAGACTGTTATAGGCTACATATTGTTTTCATGCATTATTTTAAAACTTGTTATAACCTAAACAGACATTTAGTTGTTGACTTTCTTATGTATTTTGGTAGTGGAATGTCAAGTTTAATCAGTAATTGGCAAGCATATAAGAATTCCATTTTAAATGTTAGAGCTTTTCCATGATTAAAATGACGCCATGAAATTGCTTACAGCGCTAACAGGACCATAATCTTTAGAGGGATGTCCAAGGCGGCTTTGTATGACTCAATAAAAACACCGCGTATTACATAAAGGCTTGTTTAACAATTTTCAACTTTACTTTATATTTATATGCAATTTTCAAGGTCACTAACACTATTTTGGAACGCATAAGCAACCCAATACAAATAAAACTAAAGTAATGCGTTATTTTGTATGTTGTGGAAATAGTATAATATTTTAACTTTAGAAATTAAAAGTACATTGTTTCACTTCAAATGATAAGCTTTTTTGGCGGATTGTTTAGGTTTTTTTCTAATTGTTTTCATATTATTGTATTTTGGTTTGGCGCGAAATGTTTTAGAAAATGAGAATTTAAATTGTTATGACAAAGTGAATAAGGAACTTAGAGGTTTGGATAAGTGGTCAAATCACTGACACAGAAAGATGGTGGTTTAGGGCATACTGTCTCTGGATGGGAAGGTCAACTGGTGTAAGGAAATTCAGGGAACAGACCAAATTAAAACCAATGGCTATGTTAAAGTCAAAGCAAAAGCCAGGGAAAGAGAAACTTGAAGAGCGTTGGTTTGGAGATGAAATAACGGTTTTGTTAAACTTCCCTGACAATGGAGACTTCTTCAGGGACAGGTGCAGACGTCCTCAGGACTTGTAACCTGTTACTAGGGTAGTATTAAAATCTCTTCTTACATTGACTTGTGCGATTGCTTTCAATTTCAGCGCTTTTCGCTATTATTTAGTTCCTTTTATTAGATCACTCTCTTATATATATTTATTCATCTTGTTCAAATTTTCAATTGTTTATAAAACGGTTTTTTATTCATTCAAGTCAAATACATTTTTTTAAAACTGGTAGTGAACGACGCTTGATGTTAATACAGTTTTTTCAAATATTAATTAATTTAATGTAATAATTTAATTTTAGTTTCATGGGGAAAAACATTTTACAAAAGGTATGCAATATAGTTATTTCGTCCCATTTGGCTTAAAATAAATGATAACACATTATTTCACAAAACAGTTGATTTTATGTTATAGGTTATGTGGTAGGACAGCTGTTTTAACGCATAGGTTATGTTACTTTCTTTGTACTAATTGTAATTATTTAATAAAAAGTAACTAAAATAAAACTTTCTTTGTTGACATAAGTAGGAATTGACTTGACAAATTTTTATTTATATTGTTTTACCGAGAAATTTGAACGTTGGATTGCTAAAAGTGAATTATGTAAACGCGTTTTAACTTTGACATTTTAAAATAGTTACATTTAGACACCTAAACAGTTATTCTGAATAGGGTTACTAAATGTAAGTTTATTTTCAGTTTTCTCTCCTTTCTAAAATTATGGAAAAATTTTATTGAAGGTTTTTTAATACAGAAAATTGTATTAATATTTAATTTTTTCCAATTTAATCGGACATTTTCAAAAATATAGATAATGGACAACAATCGTTATTTATAAAGGTAGTTTTGTAACGTTTAGGGCAAAATTTAAAGTAAACATTAAGTGAGTGTATTTTGAACGTTATTAAACATTTGACTAAGAGGATAACACGATGAATATTCAACGTGAAACGTAGATTAAACGTGATCAGTTGACACAAAGTCCGGTTTGTGTCCAGTTTTGTAGCGCTCGGACTGTACATTCTACCAGCTTTACTCAGCGGGGTTCCAGCTGCCGAAGTCTTGTTAAGAACTCACTTTAGAGTTGACTAACGCATTAAACAAATAATAATTGTAAACTTTAGAAGCAAGACTAAATCCTTTCTGTTTATTAGGACATTTTAAGGGCAAATTAATAGTTTGAACCGAAACGATCACCAGTCGAACTGTGACGAACGACGGCGGTTGTGTGTTCTCTTCGACTGTTTTAAATATTTTACGCGCCGGCTGTGTTTTTAAGTGAAGTAAATTATGCGTCCTTTGGTTTTTGTTGTGTTTGGAAATGCAGGTTATTGTTTCGGAGTCGTGTAGTCGTCATCAAGGGAGTTGGTCGATTAAAATAAAAACACTTAGCGAAACCATTGGAGAAGTTTGTTTATCTTTGGTGTTTTCAACACTATTGTTGTCTTACATGAATGTTCGTGTTTTATAAAAACATTGCTTACAATTTTTTAAAAAAACAGTAAAAATAGTTGTCATAAATTACAAAACTTAAGAGGTTTTTTGTGTGTATATGCTACATTAATAGGCCGTATATTTATTGGTAAATTCTACATTTTACTACTAATTTTTTCGATTTATCAATACAAGTAAATGTAATGAATTGATAAATAATAGAGGAATTTTCTGAGTTTTACTCATTAGAGTTTAGGAGGTACTAGGACAAATGACGGTTGGTAAATCTTGGTTTGGGAACAAATTTCTTGCTAATAACAAGCGCGTTCATTATAGTTAGGCTATGTAACATTTACCGTACATTTAATAAAACCTACTCTTTACCGTATGCAATGGTAAAAGTTGGTAATAAAAGATGATCACAGAAGAGTTTGATGTTTTACCACTGGTTGTCGGTAAAACTTCGGCTTTACCAATATACTGGTAACATTCAGTTGAATAGTTTCATTTTTGTTTAAATTTTCGTATGTATTATGATTGTTTAATAATTTAGTTAATTTGTCACGTGACCCGAATGATTGCTCACACGAACGTTGAACGGGTTTTATTGAGATTAATGTCCTCGCGTCATCAGAACACGGATTAGTTGCATTTTTCAATGGTTTGATTCTCTTATTTTACTTACTAAATCGCGTTCATTGACGTAAATAAACAGACAAGCTTACGAAATTTTTATCAATATTTTCAAATATTTTTTTACAAAAATTAAAATTTAAATGTTTCTATAAGTTTGAAGCAAACACACTATCCAATGATATTTATGTTTACTTATACCTCAAAAATTATTGAAGTAAAAAAAAATCTTAATTAATTATCAGTAAAGAAAATATTGCAGTATAGGTCCTTGCATAGGTTTAGTATTTGTATCAGATATTGCATACCTTGCCCCTTTTCTCCCATATAAAACTAATATTAATTCATTATTAAATTCAATTAATTAATTAATTAATATTCAATAAAACTGTATTAACATCGTGTCAGCAACTACAATTTAAAAAAGAATGTATTTGAACTTGAGTGGCTGAATCAGAAATATTTTATATCGAAATCTTTTTGCTGTTCATGAAGAGCTTGTTGTTAATTCTTATTACACTTTTGCTATTACTTGCGCCCAGAATTTTTGTGAAGTAAAAGTTGTTAAATTGAACTTACACTTGGAGGAAACGTTTTTGTTTTAGGACTTCTTCAGCCTCGTATTTTGTCCGCTAGGAATGCAGCAGTTGCGCTTCCTCGTTACCAGTATTTTGAAAGTTAGAAGTGATGTGAACAGTATGTTAGAAACACACTAGAACAGTGTGAATTATATAGACATAGCAATACACATAAAAATGACATCTTGAATGAACAAACACGGCACAGATCACATATACTCTTCGATCACATCACTTCTAACTTCCAAAATAATGGTACCGAGGAAGCGCAACTGCAGCATTCCTAGCGGCAAAAATACGAGGCTGAAGAAGTCGTAAGACGAAAACGTTTCCTCCAAGTGTAAGTTAACAATTTAACAACATTTAGTTAACAAAATGTCTGGTCGCAAGTAATAGCAAAAGTGTAATAAGAAATATTTTATTAACGATTAAAATTTTGAACAAGATATATAAGGAGGGGCTGAACTAATAGAAAGAATTAAAAAATAGGTTCACTTGGTTTTTTATTCCGTAAATATTAATTTAGTAAGGATTTTAGTGAAATTTTAAACAGAATTTTCAAAAGATGTCATGAAACTTCACCCGTGGGTATGCAAATATTTATCAGAATCCTTTATATATACCTTTAACCTAATACTGTGCTGTAAAGGTAATGCCAGATAACCTAATATCCATACAATCGGGCCCGTATGGAGGTTTTGCCTACGGTAAAGGTTTTCCAATTTCCCTCCAATCACGGCTGCCATCTGCCATTATTAAAACTTTATGACTAGATTTTTTCAGGAAGATATGCCCGTACAAGTAGGCTTGAGCATATCGTGAGGCAGTTAGCTGGAATCCAAAACAAGGCAACGCCAGCTTTACGACGCTATAACCACTGGGCCGTGCGTACATACATGCAAACCACATTAGCGGCGGACTGTGTCTGTATTTAGACTTTTTGTCATTTTTATATATCAGGAGTAACTCTGTATACGCGCGCGCCGTCTAACGGAAAACCTATTAATCGAGAAATTCCCGTGAGGCGATGAAAACAATCAGATTATAATCAGTCTGGTTACGATGAGTTAACGATATTTTACTAGTAAATACTTTACGATTACTATCGGTAAAGAGAATACTGAAAATTATCTATATAGTTGGATCCAGTTCAGATCTGTATAACGCCTGTCTTGGGATATACAGTATATTATAATTTGTGTAAATCCAGCACCACATGAACGGTCGAATTGCGTGTAAAAATTTATGAACTAAAACGTTCATAATTATTCTATTTTAAAAATCATCGTTTGGAAGTAATCATATCAGTGTTACTCCCATTTCTCATTTTAATTTTTTTTTTAGGCCTGAATTCTATTTGAACCTTATTTTCTTACTTTACGTTTCGAAGAATACTTTAATCTCTTTGGTTCTAATACACGTTTAATTCCTACATTACCCTCCATTAGCTCACTTACAATGCGTATAATAATACTGTCTACATTATCTATAATAAAATACCTCTTAATATCAGATTAATACCTTTCAATATACGCAAAGACTAAACGTACCATAGAAATTCTGTGGTAATGCTTTACCAATGCTTAAAATATTCCTATAAAGTATAGTGCGGACCACGTAACCGTTGACTTGGCCTTGAGAGATCGCAGTAGGCGAGACGGGAAGTAAAGGGCCAGTATAAATACTTTCCTTCAAATATATTAAAGACTGAAAACACTGACTTGCATGAAGTCGGTCGGTATTAGATAAATTGGCTTCGGTATGAAATAACAAACATTCTTTAAATATTTGTAGACTTATCGGATGCTGAAGCTGTTGATTTATAGAATATTTTCTGTATAACATGTTTTCAGAATTGGTAGTATACGCACGGTCAAGTGGTCCTTACTATATATACAATAAAACACCCTTCAATATTTAAATGTCACTATTCAATATACACAAATAATAGAAAAACTAATATCGTTTACTATAATACCAGAATTAACAATATAATATCCCCTGGTATCAAACATGTCGCACATATCTACAATGATTGCATGTAATGTTTACAATAATACCTATTAAATCATTACAATAACCCCCGTAGAATATATTATGTTTAATATTCGTCTATAATTTTATCTACCATTCAGAGTCTACAATTTTATCTACCAATTTTTACAAATAATTCTATTAATTTTCAATAATACAATACAAAACTGTATCAATAATTTAGAAATTGTTCGCTTTAAAATTTTAAATGTTTAAAGAAATTAACACGTTTTCTTCTCAAACATTTTCTACAGTGCGTTATCGCTGAACCCATCCGAATTCAGGCATCGATAAAGGAAAAATTGTTAATCTCTTACATATGTAACAGCCGACTAAAGCTTGTGAAAGCGGTTTTGCAGATTTTTGAGTAAACATTTCTCGAACAAACCTAAAGCATTTTCTTCCCTTACCTGTTTGCCCTTGTGCATTTTATAACCTACTACTGTTTACACTTAGTACTAAATAAAAGATAGGTTACGCAGATTAGATAAATTCTCGATTCTCTTCTACAAAAAAAGATAACACTTAACAACACGTCAAACCAAAATTGGGGAGTACGATGTAAACATTTTCCAACCAGTCGTTAAAGTCTTTCATCCCTTAATGTAGTTAGATTTACTACATTTAATTGTTCCTATGCTTGTCCAAAGCTTATTCGCTTTAATGCATGGTTAGAAACGACGTTCCGGTCTGGAACAAGACAAGGTTAAGATTAAGGAAATACAGTCTATATCAGAAGATAATTAATACCAATGTTAATTACTGACAATTTAAAAAATATATTTCGGTCATTTTAATACATAATTATAACTGGTTTAAGAAATGTCGCAGCACACGTATGATAATATTTGTTTTTAACTAAATAAAACCTGTTTTTATAAACCTCACAATCCACAATTTTCACACAATAGAATCCTGAAGCCGTCCGTCTCAGTGTGTGCAACTTTCACGCACACCGGACTGTACTAGGTTATTTTTCAGTTTTGATGTCTCCACGACTCTGAAACCGGTACCGTCTGTTATGGCAACAAGCTTTCTATGTTAATCCGCCGTACTGTGTCATTGCAATCCTTTATCAGTTAATGATAATGCCCTTTATAGATACTGAGCGGTTTCTAATAAAACCCATCTTGTTCAATATAAGGCCGCCGCGACCTAAGGTCGTTTTGTATGAGTTTGTCGGTGGTACGATAACAGGCGTTCAATAGAGGAAAGATGTATCTTAAAATAGGGAAATATCCTTTATTTCCTGGAAATTCTAACTTTTCTATGACGTCCGTCGAACAAGTTATGTAAAGAATAAATAAGAGATGTGAAAGATATTCATAAAATGTTTTACTTATTATAAAAATTGGCACACGCAATAGCTCAAAATTATTTATATCTGTAAATAAATTATTTCTATTTGGATATATGGAAAACTGTCACTGTTGCCAACAAACGAACAATAAAACTTTTAAATTTTAATAAGCATTAGAATAGACATTGTCACTGCAGCCAAAAGATGAAATAGTAAACATTGAAAATAAAATAATTATCAGAAAAGTGAGATGCATTGCTGCCAACAAACCAAACAATAAAATATTTAAAAATCAAACAACCAACTGAAAAAACATTCTCACACTACAGTCAGAAACAAAATACATAAATTTCAATATTCTAAAATAATAACCAGTAGAATAAAATGGTGAATCATTGTGCATTCACCCTTTAATACGGTTTGTTAATTTTTAAACAATCTATTACTGGTAACGCAATCACCCGTGACGAGACCTGGAGTAGGGGGCACCCGTTAGCAGTTTCTAAAGCATAGCATATTTTGAGGCATTTTTAAACCCCTAAAAGCACAGGGTTTTGGTTTTTCTTTACACTGTGTCTGTGGTTATAGAAATCTACCTTGCAAACGCTGAGGTCTTATAGAGCCTCCCGAATACGTTTTAACCACGTTTGTGTTCTGACACGTTCAACGTGAATTACTTCTGAGGAAGATGTGTAGATTCCTTACCAGCACCTGGTAATAGCGACATGGAATCCTAAATAAAATACGTCGTATCCGAAAAAGTAAAACTACAGCTTAACCCGCTCTCACGCAAGCACGCACACACACACACACACACACACAGTTGTACATAATCTGGGATTTCCTACCTGTTCTTCTTTTTGTTGACTATTTGACCCTTACCAAATCTCTGTTTCTAAAATTAGACAAACATCTTGTCCATCATTAAAGCAGCTATAAATAAATCCATTATGTTTTGAAAAGTGGTTATGGTGTGGTAAGATAGGGTTAGGCTAGGGCTAGTATGGTTATGTTAGAATCAGTAATGGTTAGGTTCGGTTAGGGTTAGTATAGGTTATGTTAGAATCAGTAATGGTTAGGTTAGGTTAGGGTTAGTATAGGTTATGTTAGAATCAGTAATGGTTAGGTTAGGTTAGGGTTAGTATAGGTTATGTTAGAATCAGTAATGGTTAGGTTAGGTTAGGGTTAGTATAGGTTATGTTAGAATCAGTAATGGTTAGGTTAGGTTAGGGTTAGTATAGGTTATGTTAGAATCAGTAATGGTTAGATTAGTAATGGCTAGGTTAAGTTAGGTTAAGAATGGAGTAGAGTTAGTATGATTAGGTTAAATAATGGTTAGGTAAGGTTAGCGTTAGTATTGGTTAGGTTAGGCTAGGCTAGGGTTAGTATGGTTAAGCTAGGTTTTGGATTGGTGATAGAAAATATTTATTAAAATATTAAGCTAACATAATTAGTAAGGCTGCTATACTCGAGCAGTTGCTAAGTTTTCTCTAATAGCTAAATTTGAGCTACCTTACCCCTTTGTTGGTAGTTGTAAAACAGGAATATCATAATGTAATATAGGATAAAATAGTTATTTATCTTATACATAGTTCTTATACTTTACAGTTCTTATAAACAAACTTTCATTTTATACAATTTGTGCTGCGGGTTTGTTCATTCAGGCTGCTTGATACTTCTTCAAACTATGGTTTGCGACATTTAAAGTAACGTTTTTCTTTTACGAGGTTTTTTTAGTAACATTTCTAAAACGAAGGAACTCGATTTTAGGGAGTTTTTTTGTCAACTAGTATGAATATTTTTAAAGAAATTTTTATATTTTAAAAACTTTGGTGTTTTGTATTTCAATTAGTTATTATCCAAAATTATTTTTAATATCGAAAAGTAACGTAATACGGTGCAACAAAACCTTGTGCAATTTATTCTTTAGTTAACACTCTCCTTATAAATACCTTTTCAAAATGTCAATCGTTAATTAAAAATACTTTGTATTCATCCACTCAGGTTCAAATACAATTTTTAAAAATTTGCAATGGATAACACTTGATGTTTATACAGTTTTCTCAAATATTAATTAATTGATTAAATTTAATAATGAAATAATTTTACTTTTATATGGGAGGAAAACTTTTCAAGCAAGGGGCAAGGTATGCAATATAGTAATTTCTTTCCATTTGGCTTAACATAAGTTATAACATATGATTTCATAAAACAGCTGGTTTTAAGTTATAGGTTATGCGGTAGAACAGCTGTTTTAACGTATAGTTTGTTACTTTAGTTTTATTAATTGTAATTATTTAATGATAATAACTCGTTTTTTGTTGACCTGAGTAGAAATTGACTTTAAACAATTTGTGTTTATATTATTCGTTTTGAAATAATCAAGTAATTATTTGAAGGATTGACAGTGCAATCATTAAATTCATGTTTATTTACTGTAACCAATTGAAAAGCTACTTTTAAACACACAAACGAACGTTTTTAAAGGACATAATTGGCCGCGGCTTTTTCCATTAACAATATTTGATCTGAAAGTGAAATTTGTGGCGCGCACGATGTGGCAACAGGGTCAAGGTAGATGGGCGTGGCTACAGGTGAATGGTTGCTGTGCAATCAACACTGATGGTTAATTAGTGGGCAATACAGGTGCTGCTACGATACGATCGGCATTAACGACATTCATTCATTTCTTCCTGAAAAAATATCCACCGCGTGAATTCGTTCTTGAAAATAATCCCGATTGCGAAAGGAAAAGTGATTTCAGTCCGGTGTTAATGCTGATAAAGTTTTCTTCAGATATTTGTATCGGCATTTAATGAATTCTCTTTTAATGTATTAACTCTGTTTGGACATTCTGTTTAGCTTTTTATAGAAACGTATTAGCCATAATAAACTTTTACAATAATATTATTGGCTGGCTGGATAGTTTTTTTAATACATCTAGTTTATTAAAATGTTCATCGGTTTTTTTTTGTTTAGATGTTTTTTTTCTATAGTTCTTATTAGACTGTCGCTTATGTTAATTTGTAATTTTTAAGGTTATGTTAAAGGGGTGTAACAGCTGCGATTATTGAAACTAATCTTTTCGGAGTCTTAAATATTGAGCAAGAGAAAACAATCAGCTGTCGTTCGGTTGCTTAAATTTAGTTACGTGTTTGCCCACCAGGAGCTCTGTTTCTTTTCAATTATTTGTACGCTTGAAATCAGCTAGTCTTAAACTGGTAATAATATAATTCCAACACAATAATCAGCTGACAATCCATAGCTTAAATTTAGTTACGTGTTTGCCCACCAGGAGCTCTGTTACTTTTCAATTATTTGTATGTGTGAAATCAACTGGTCTTTAACGGTTAACAATTTAATGCCAAAAAATAATCAGTTGACAATTCATTGCTTACATTTAGTTACGTGTTTGCCCACCAGGAGCTCTGTTTCTTTTCGATTATGTGTACATGTGAAATCAGCTGGTCTTTAACGGTTAACAATTTAATACCAATAAAATTATCAGCTGACAATTCTTCTGGTTGCCGACCAGGAGTGTTGTTTTTTTCAATATCTTGTGCTTTTAAAATCAGTTGGTTTTAAATGGTAGCCTATATAATTATAAAAATCATTCACCTGATTTCAGTAAAAAGCCTTTAGGGATTTTTTTCAATGTAATCTCATCCATGAAAGTTGACGATTTCATCCAGTATATTTAGTTCATTAAAATATCGTGCCCTGAATCAACAGATCTCTCGACTGTCCTGCATCTAGCACTTCCCGCTTAAGATATCTAACTTGGTACATCCTATTAACTTCAATCTACGGGCTTTTAATGACAAACATAAATGTCTGTGAAGTGAAGATGTCATTGTTTTTACGGTGCTCTAGTAGTACTTGGGCAAAATTACTGTGAGAAAGTAATTATGTAACCAAGGAGAAAAAAAACAGGCGATGATAATGCCATTCTTTTACATAGAAAAAGAAGAAAAGAACTTTTAGAAAAAGTTGTTCCATTAACAAAGGACCGTTAACAATGTGTATCTGGATCGAGCAAGGACCTTAAAATCGCCAAGTCATGCATTGGTGACGTCACGCATGTGACATTTCAATTAGACTTGTATAATTGGATAGCAAGGATGTTCTGGTGTAGCATTGAATAAGCGTGGATGTTTTATAGCTTTTGGTTACAATTTTCTTTCTTTCACAAATATTTAACCCCATTAATGTATATAGTTTAAAGTAATGAAGATTCCAAATTACATAGAAACAATAACCTTGATGGGTTCTTTCATGTAATCTTGAGCCATACGATAACTTAAGTTATGAAAAAAGGTCAAGCTGCAAGTTGTAAACAGGCTGTCCTTGGGGGCGAGAGTGAAGGTTTCAGAGGTTAAATAAACTATATTGTTCTAAAAACGGTTAATCGAAAAAGATATTGAAATGGATATGAAGGAAATTTATATGAAATGAATTTGTGTTACTGTAAAAGCCCATGTATTAGTAAATCTTAGACTTTACCAACTTGAGTTAGTAAATATAAGGAATTTTGTAAATAAGATGATTTTTTTGGGGCTTTTATCATTAGAATTTATTAGATGCTAGGTTTTTCCAATGACGCTTGATAAATGTTGATTTTGGAAATAAAACAATGAGTATTTCTTTAAAATGTTTCTTGCTAGCAAGAAACGCAGTAAGGTTTGGTTAGGTAATATTACCACGCCTCTGAGAAAAAACCCAATGAATTACCGAGTATGTGATGGTAAAAGTTTGAAATGAACAATGAAGGGTTCGAATTTGTACCATTAGGTGTTGGTAAACTTCACTTTTTACTGACAAATTTTAAATTTACTGATTTACGTAGTTTTACAGTAATATATTCATTCAAAATGTACTTATATTAGAAGCATACTGATTCTGGATAGAGGGAAATAAATAATTTCAGAAGAATCCACCTGTCATGGGATACAAAGGAAGAAAAGTTGAAGAAATTGTCTATGGTAAACTGTTTTTAAATTGACGAATGAACATACGAACTTGTAATAAACGAAAAATGACGTCAAAACGTCGACTAAGAAAACTTCTCTGTCTCTCGATGAACATAAACAAATTTAATTTATTAGTAACGTTTCTAAACATCGCTAAAGTTTACTGCTACACTCAAACCATTTAATGTTGAACAGAATGGTTTTGATAAAAGCTAGAGCCCGTGAAAAAATGTCCTGGTATTATTTAATCACGAGCTAAGGGATATGATGGATAGGAGAAGCACGGAAAGTCAATACAGACGTAGTCTCACTGACACATCCGAATCTGAAAGTATTTCTTGAATAAAACACGAAGACATCTTGGAAATACCATATCCAAAAGGATTAAAGTACGAACAAGAGATTTAATGGAACTTTTAGGGATAGTTGTGCAATAGACAGAAAATTATACATAACCTGAACAGAGGTGATTTTTTTCTGATATAAAACAAAAACTATAATACGAATTAATGCTGTTTTAAATTGCCTTGTCCTTGTATTAACGCAGTTCCAGCACAGGTTATTTGGGCACACTGCCTACCCCGCCACACATATCTCTTTGTGTCTAATAAACACAATTAGATATTAACTTGCGGGTGACGAAGTAATACGATGCGGCAACACTGGACGAAGTATCATGATTTATGGCCGTACTTGTTGGAGTGCATCGCGCGCTGTGACCACGTTATGACTCGGACGGAATTAACTAGGCCCGGCTCCCTCTTGTTTACGTTCCTCAACGCGCCACAACGGCTCGCAACTAAATCAGATGGCTCTCTTCGTTTAAACTCTAATTAATTAAGTGCGATTGAGTTTTATCTACCATTAAAGTCTTTTAGGAAGTGTTTATGACTCATGCAATTGCATGTACTCAATTCGGGTTGTTGCAAAGGCAGCTTTTTTGTAAACTCATTGAGCAATGAATTTAACTTGTTCTACATGTGCAAGAGCACGCACAAGCGCGGGTTTTAGTGGTTTTAGAGTAATTAGCCTTTATGACTAATAAAGCTTACGAAATTATAGGAATGGATTGAGGTATGGAGGATAACCTAGAGTATCGCTTACTTATAGTAGGCATACGAAGGGGTGGATCGAAAATGGTGAAACAAGAAGAAGAATGCCGAAGTGCGTCTAGGTTCTCTCCCTTAGTCGTAAGTACGCAAAGAAAAATAGTAATTTTCGCGAGACATTTCAGCTTAGGGATTCAACCTCAAAACTCACGACCTGGGTGGAGACGTGGGGGTTATTACTACGGCCCGTAGTACCAGTATCTAAGAGCCCGAAGACCTGACGCTTTGGTTTCACTCGATTTCCAAACTACTCGGGACCCGTAGAACACCTAACGGCCAGGTTTTCTACCCTCGTCTAATTGGTTCGGTCCAGATAGTGCAACCGGACCTTTATACTCTCTGGGTTGGGCTTACCTAAGGGCTACCTTGACATGCATTGAAAATGCAGAATAGCTACTAATAGCATATACGGATATCTAAAATCCTGTAAATGACAGGAACTAGTAAAGCGGAAAGTTTTTGCATTTCGTCAGTTTCTGTGAACATAGATTACACATGTTTACATTTGGGTTAGGTTTCTTGGGGCTAGTTTTAGGCTACATTTCATTTCTTTTCATGCTTCAATAACAGTTGTAAGCTCCTTCAATGTGGCGTCCGCATATTTTTTGTTTGTTATAGAATGTTAATCTTTCTATGCTTGTAAAAATGTATAGTTTCTGTTCAACAAGAAAGACGTTTCATGTACCTCTATCCATTTACTTCCCTAACACCAATTTTTCCTAGAATGGAGTAAATACTCGTGTTTTCAGCTGTTAGAAACGTGAGGGTTTAGTAGTGTAAAATTCTAAGATTTACATAAACTTGATCGTAAAAGTGGGAACTCTGTCCATCGTTTATTTTCAAATTTACCTTCATACACTCGGCAAATCTTAGGTTTTTAGTCAGACACGGTAAATGTTACCTAACTTATCCTATCCTAATTTAATGGAGCACTCATTGCTGACGAGAAAAATGATAGAGAAATACTCATTCTGTCATTCGCAAAATCGTACATATACCAACCGTTACTCTCAGAACCTAAGATTTCCCAAACTAGAATTGCAACGGAAAAAATCATTTCTTATTTATAAAACACTTACATTTACCAACTTATCCTGGTACCTACGATTTTACAATATAGATGGTGTTACAGTAACATATAAACATGATTAAATTTTCATTAATGACATTTTTTATATTGTAAGATATGTTTATTAAATTATGTTGAGCATTATATATATTGTACACAAAATGATAATACCCTTTGAATTAATAGGGAAAACATGTAGTTATGTAGCTTAAAATAATAAACTTCTACTTATCTTGGAAGCTACTGTCTTATTTGTAAAATAGCAGATGTGTATCCACTTGTTCAGACCTTAAATTTCCCTAATATAATTTCCCTATAAGTAATTTTAATGCGTGATCAAGCAAGAGTCCTAAAGTAGGAAGACCAATTTCATGAACGAAAATTTATTGATCAACAAAAAAATTGTTTCATAATTTTTTTTCTATCCAGTTGACGATTGTTATTCCCTCAGGATCTTGTTTCCTTACGTCCTACTAAATGTTATAGGCCTACAAATGCCTGTAAATCTGTTTGTAATAAGTTCATACTACCTTTTAAATTATGCAAGCAATAAATTTTCAAAATATGAACAAACATGGCGTTATGTTTGCCCATACTTTCGACTGATCATTAACACGTATAATACGACGCGTTAAGGTAAGTTTGTTGCTATCGTGGCCGAGAGGGGGACTTGAGTGAAGTGTCGTGTTTTCTGATCCCGAGGGATCCATCCCCCCACTCAGTGCACCATCTGACGCATCTTCACAATTGACTTCAACACCGCAAGAGAATTTTCCCCAAGTCAAGTACCCGAAGTTGTTGATAAACAAAGTAGTCGAAAGGGAGGAGGGTGGAAAAATATTCAAATAACGCCAGTAGTGGAACAAATCTAGGGTAGTTGGGGGGGGGGGAGAATGGTTGGTACTTTGCATAAGTTAGGCTGGTTTTCGTGTTATAACGTGCCGATATAGGAGGGTGAAATCATTTTTTTGTTTGTTTAGATAAAGAAAATTTACAAGCTTTTTGAAAACTCGCTCACATCGTACAGTGTTGCCAAGTGGAAGGAAATCTAAAAACAATGTTTTGTGAATTGTTTTAAATTTAAAAACAAATGACAAATGACCGACAATGAATCTTAGTAATCTTCCGGCTTCTATACGATGAGGAATTAAATCATCAAAAAATAATTAAAGAAAGATTTGTTGCTATAAATGTTGATAACCTATGAGGGTAACCATTTAGTGAGATGTATTTACTAAATTATAAACTTCTCGGTTTTGAGAATAGTAGGCCTTTAAGGGTAGGAAAACTTTATTTTGGCAGTTACAAGAGGATCTAGGAGTAATTATATCAAATAACACCTGCAAACTTTAGTGTAATTAGGCGTTGAGTACGTGTGTGGGTTAAAATATAAAATGTGTGAATAACGTATTATTGTTCATTTGTGTGAAGTTTACCATAAAGTTTGTAGATTTGTTTATATATTGTGTTGATGGTTCGTGAGGATAACAATTCAGCAAAGTTTGATTCGGCACTAAAGGGCTGTGAGTACTGAATGCGTTTTTGTAACAAAAAATCTTTTTGTAGTTAAACTGTAATTCATATTGTAATGCTACTATACGAGTTGTTATACAGTTGTACGAAACTGCATGTTATCTTGTGTATAACGTATTCAGTAACTTACAAACTACGACACACACACACACATACCCGCGCGCGCACCAAACAATATGAAATACACAACAAACATTTCAAGACTACCCCCCCTCAAACTGTAATTACGTTAGAATGTACCTTCTATTCTTACAACAATGGACTATGAAAACCACATTTTGACTGGTTATAGTCGAATTAAAATTATAACGACATTTTTAAAACACAAGGATGGGGTGACAGTTAAGTGCGACGTTGCCATATCATCGGAATGCTAATGTCTTTGAGCACATTCCATTTCTCACAGAATATATAGTCTGAAATAGAATTTGAGAGACGAAGCTGTATATTTGTCGTTAATTTATATTGGTGGTGGTGTCAGTAATACGGACGTTACGAATTGTACAAACTCATTGTCGGCAATATCTTCCTAGACATGATGACCAATAATATTGTTATTGGTCCCCCCCTATTTAAAATATTTTTTGTTGTTGTAAATATTTGACGAATAGTAAACATGTGCGCTTAGTTGTGAAATAATGTTCTTTATTCATACATAAACACACACACACACACACACACATTCATGTTTTTGATAATTAATATATTATATTTATGTTACAGTTAAACGTTTCGTCTTCTTTTGACATCTTCAGGTATTTAAAATGAAAATATCTTGTGCCTTCAGATTGTACCTTTTAGCTTTTTGTATTGCATAATTAATTATAGTGACGAAACTTTATGTGGCAGAGATTGTACAATTTATAAAGTAGGACAGTAACACCGCATGAGACCTGTTTAGGCACATTCTTGTGTTGCCAACAGTCGGGCAACCGTAATCCTATTGAATCGGTCCCGAGATCGGATTACGCCTGTGAATCGCAGCCAAAATAGCCTTTTGTAAACTGTAATCACAGTTCATTACACTCGGCGCATGCACAGACGTTGGTAATGGTGTGTTTGTTTGTTTCAGAGGCCACCGTCGTCGTCCTTGTCTTACGGAGGCCATGGTAACGACGACGTAAGATCTCCAGGGTCCGGGGGCACACCGGGACCCCTGTCCCAGCAACCCAGCTCGCAGCAGAGTTTGGACCACAGTGATCCAGGTAAACGTCTTCAGCATCTGACCCCAGAAAATTTCTATTATTTAAGGGCTGATTAGTGAATTTGTAGTGCTTTAAGAAAATTTCACTGGTTTTTGCATGTTTTCTTTTGCTTATAAATGGCCAGTAATTTGCTAAAGTATCAAAAATCATACCAGCCTTGCGATACATTTAAAGATATTTATATAAGAAAACGTTATATATTTTTTGCTACTTCCGTGTTTTACGTTCGTGTGAAGCTTAGACTATTTGTAGCGATAATATAATTTTCAGATAACACTTTCTGTTATGTCAGATTCACTTAAATTGAAATAGTTTTGTTCAATTATACTGGTATTTAAACCATGTTATTCATATAAATAAAACAAAACTTAGTAATTTTAACCTTCATAATATATTAATAAGGAATGCAGAATTTCTGGTTGGATTTAGGCAGGAACATTGTCAAGACTGATCTTCCCTGGAATGCTTTCTTCCTGAATTTTGGCTCACTGTGTTCCCGAATATCCAGGGTTGTCTTGATTTAGTACTTAAAATAAACGCGTTTGGCTTTATATTGTTCTTTTCCTTCTTATCTGTTTTTCTGCTTTGTATTTGTTCATCTGCATTGTATATTATTCTTCTGTTTGGTGTTCACGCGATCGTCTTTATCGTTATTTTTCCACTTTTATCTAGTTTTTAGATTTGAATATGTCCTTGGGGTTTGTATCTGTTCTTCGTTCTCGTCATTGTTTTCTTTATCTTGATCATCTAGGTCTTGTTCTTCGACTTCTCGTCTGTTGTTGCGCTTTGTATCTATTCCTGGATTATGGATATGCTATTCGGTTTTGTATCTGTAGTTTGCTCTGTTTTATGTTTCTTCTTTGTGTCTATTCTTCGGACTTTTATTTTGATATTCATTTTCTATCTGATTCTGAATGAACCGATGCTACGAAAAATAAATAACATCTCACACGATGCGGTGAACTTGCCGCAGATAAAATCGCTCAGTTAACTCTTAATATCGTCTCGTCCAATTACCGAAAATAAGGTTCTGGGAAACAAATGAACGGCAATTTTTCAGTTTCACTTCGGGTTGCGTCAGAAGCAGGTGTGAAGCCGAACAAATATACCAGCAAACAATGACATAGGTGGAACGTGTGCGTCAGTGTTTTGTGTTTCGATGGTTTGCCTGAGTGAAACGATAATGTTTGAATGTTTGTTTACAGTATCGGCGTAATGACACATTGATAAACCGACCTATTGTATTGTTCATTAAAACTTCTTAAAAATTATCAAACAATTTTATTCTCTTGTTAGTATTTCATTAAAAAAAAAATTAGATTAAATAAAAAATTAAATTATTTGTTTAATAGTTTATTATAAAAGCAATTTAATTTATTTCCCAGTTATAATACCCGTACATAGTAGTATATCTGAAAATAAAAACATTTTAGAAATTCAGTGTTTTTAGGAACATTTAATTAATTATAGGCCTAATTGTATAATTAAAATTAATTAGTTATATTTAAATTGACTAAATGTTGAGAAAATCTGCTTTACATCTCTTATAATATTTGAAGACTATTTGTTTTAACATCCCTAAAATATTTGAAGAAACAATTTGTTTAAAATCCTAATAATAGTTGAATAGACAATTTTTTTTATCATCCTTTTAATATCTGAAGAGACGATTTGTTTTAACATGTTTATAAAATTTGAAGACAACTTATTTCTAGCATACCAATAATATTTGAAAAAACAATTTGTTTTAAACTCCCTAAAATATTTGAAGAGGCCATTTTTTAACAGTCTGTAACATTTGAAGTTTTAACATCCTTATAATATCTGAAGAGACGTTTGTTTTAACATCTTATAAAATTTGAAGAGATAATTTGTTTTAACAATCCCTCTAATATTTGAGAAGCCAATATGTGTTAACTTCCCTATAGTATTTTGAGAGGCAATATGTTTTCCCTATAAGATTTGACTTGGTATTTTAGTTTTAAATCAATATTTGAAGATAGTAATGCAGTTCTAAGATCAATTCTCTTTGAATATTTGGTCCAAACCTCTTGGTTTTACCTTTCCGTAGATATTTGCCTGTGTTTCCATTACCTAAAGACATGACAAATTCATTGCATTATTACTAAACACTGGCCACTGCCGGTTTCCTATTTACCCCCCATTTACCTGTTTTATTAACCGATTGATCACTTTTCCATCATCACCGAGCGCCAATAAAAGCGCGTTGGGTTTTTTGTCGACACTGAATTTATCGACGCGTACGGGGCCGCATAACCGTACGCATTACCATTAGGCTGAAATGTGTGTACAGTTGTTTACAGCGACAAAAACGGTGACATAAATCGCCGTAAACATTAGTGCGATGTGATTTATCGACAATCGATAAGTGACACTGGCACGGGATACCTATCGTAACCCTAGAGTCACACCGAGTTTTAGAATGGTGAGGAACAATCGATATATTTAGAGATAAACTCTAATTGAAGTCTTGGGTAAAACTCGTCAAGCTTGAACACTATAATGGATATGTATATATCTGTGGAGGTCACTCCGTGGTTGTTATTTTGTGGTTGTTATTTTGTGGATGTTATTTTGTGATAGTTACTCTGTGGTCACTACAATGGAGCTGTTACTCTTTGAATGTTACTACATGGATGTTATTTTGGGGTTGTTACTCTGTGGTCATTACTCTGGAGCTGTTACTTTTTGAATGTTACTACATGGATGTTATTTTGTGGTTGTTACTTTGTGGATGTTATTTTGTGGTTGTTACTTTGTGGACTTTATTTTTTGGTTGTTACTCTTTGGTCGTTGCTCTGGGGTTGTTACTTTGTGGATGTTACTCCATGGATGTTACTTTGTGGTTGTTACTCTGTGGTCGTTGCTCTGGGGTTGTTACTTTGTGGATGTGACTCCATGAATGTTACTTTGTGGTTGTTACTCTGTGGTCGTTGCTCTGGGGTTGTTACTTTGTGGATGTTACTCCATGGATGTTACTTTGTGGTTGTTACTCTTTGGTCGTTGCTCTGGGGTTGTTACTTTGTGGATGTTACTCCATGGATGTTACTTTGTGGTTGTTACTCTGTGGTCGTTGCTCTGGGGTTGTTACTTTGTGGATGTTACTCCATGAATGTGTTTTTGTGATTGTTACTTTATGGATGTTACTTTGTGGTTTGTTACTCTGTGGTCGTTGCTCTGGGGTTGTTACTTTGTGGATGTTACTCCATGAATGTGTTTTTGTGATTGTTACTTTATGGATGTTACTTTGTGGTTTGTTACTCTGTGGTCGTTGCTCTGGGGTTGTTACTTTGTGGATGTTACTCCATGAATGTGTTTTTGTGATTGTTACTTTATGGATGTTACTTTGTGGTTTGTTACTCTGTGGTCGTTGCTCTGGGGTTGTTACTTTGTGGATGTGACTCCATGAATGTGTTTTTGTGATTGTTACTTTATGGATGTTACTTTGTGGTTTGTTACTCTGTGGTCGTTGCTCTGGGGTTGTTACTTTGTGGATGTTACTCCATGAATGTGTTTTTGTGATTGTTACTTTATGGATGTTACTTTGTGGATGTTATTCTGTGGCATGATCCTTGCTTATTGTAAGTATGCTACATGATGATCTATGCAATATGAACGCCAAGTAATGACGTCATACCTTCGCATTAGTTCGTGTAGTAGCCTTATATCGTTTTTACTCGTGACGATCTTTGATTTTTACCTATACTGTCATGATGTTACAAACACTATTTTTAAACGCGGTATTTACTCATAATAATCTTTGAGTTTTACTTGTACTGTCATGATCTTACAAACAATAATTTTAAATGTAGTATTTACTCATAATGATCTTTGATTTCTAATTATACTGGCATGATGTTACAAACGCTATTTTTAAATGTAGTATTTACTCATAATGATCTTTGATTTCTAATTATACTGTCATGATGTTACAACAATATTTTTAAATGCAATATTTACTCATACTGTCACGATGTTATTACAACAATATTTTTAAAGGCAGTATTCATATGGTAGGAAGCCATTTGTGATGTTTTACTGTAGTTACACAAGTTTGCAGTGAAATCATATTTAGGTGCCTGCATCGATGTAGGCTATATCAGCGATGAAGCATTATAAATTTCGAACAAACCCAAGCTTTCAGTGTTCAAGACAAACAATTAAGACGCCATAAAGATTAACTCGCCTTAGAAAGACTTCCTTAACTTGCCGAACACTTAAGTAGTGTTGCTGAACAAAGAGTTTTAAGCCGCAGCTCCCTTCGAAGAGGAAAAGCCTTTATAATCTTCATATTCTATTTTCCCTTAGTAATAGTCTGCGGAGGTGGGCGTGGGGGAGGGGGTGACTTTTAAATGTTCCTCCGCCCAAAAATTTTCCACTCGGCTTGTGACGTAAAGCCGTGGATGGGAATCAAAACTCTTGTTTTGCGAGAGGGTTGGTTTCGAATTGATCAACAAGTCGTTTTCTACCTGAAATACGGCAATAAGGAAGGGAGGGAATGGGGGGGATTTTTGCACCGTTTACAACTTTTAGCAGTAAAGTAAAAGCTGAAAACCGCCCTTGTAAATACGTTCAGAAATGTTGTGTTTCATATTCATCATTGTTATTAATTTTTCAAACCGTTTTGGTAAAAAAACATTTTAGATGTAAAGACGTTTATATTTAAAAATACGCCGATTAAACTTAATAACGTCTAAGTAAAATAATGACAAAAATATGTTAATAAAACAATATGTTATTCTAACTTGATTAAACCTCGCATATTATCATTATTCAGTATCAGTAGAGTATGTTATTTTGACCGTGAACTCGCAGATTATCATTATGTAATGACAGTGCTCTGTTATTCTGTCTTATGTTATTCTGCATTCATGTAACCTGACACAATGTCACTCTTTGGTGACTACTCTATGTTATTCTGACTTCATGCAACCTCGCTCATTGTCACTCTTTGGTGACAGTACACTATGTTATTCTGACTTCATGCAACCTTGCACATTGTCACTCTTTGGTGACAGTACACTATGTTATTCTGACTTAATGCAACCTAGCACATTGTCACTCTTTGGTGACAGTACACTATGTTATTCTGACTTCATGCAACCTTGCACATTGTCACTCTTTGGTGACAGTACACTAAGTTATTCTGACTTAATGCAACCTAGCACATTGTCACTCTTTGGTGACAGTACACTATGTTATTCTGACTTCATGCAACCTTGCACATTGTCACTCTTTGGCGACAGTACACTATGTTATTCTGACTTCATGCAACCTCGCACATTGTCACTCTTTGGTTACAGTACACTAAGTTATTCTGACTTCATGCAACCTCGCACATTGTCACTCTTTGGTGACAGTACACTAAGTTATTCTGACTTAATGCAACCTAGCACATTGTCACTCTTTGGTGACAGTACACTATGTTATTCTGACTTTATGCAACCTCGCACATTGTCACTCTTTGGTGACAGTACACTATGTTATTATGACTTCATGCAACCTCGCACATTGTCACTCTTTGGTGACAGTACACTAAGTTATTCTGACTTCATGCAACCTAACACATTGTCACTCTTTGGTGACAGTACACTATGTTATTCTGACTTCATGCGACCTTGCACATTGTCACTCTTTGGTGACAGTACACTATGTTATTCTTACTTCATGCAACCTCGCACATTGTCACTCTTTGGTGACAGTACACTATGTTATTCTGACTTCATGCAACCTCGCACATTGTCACTCTTTGGTGTCAGTACACTATGTTATTCTGACTTCATGCAACCTCGCACATTGTCACTCTTTGGTGACAGTACACTAAGTTATTCTGACTTAATGCAACCTAGCACATTGTCACTCTTTGGCGACAGTACACCATGTTATTCTGACTTCATGCAATCTTGCACATTGTCACCCTTTGCGACAGTACACTCTGTTATTCTGACTTCATGCAACCTCGCACATTGTCACTCTTTGGCGACAGTACACTATGTTATTCTGATTTCATGCAACCTTGCACATTGTCACTCGTTGGCGACAGTACACTATGTTATTCTGACTTCATGCAACCTCGCACATTGTCATTCTTTGGTGACAGTACACTATGTTATTCTCACTTCATACAACCTCGCACATTGTCACTCTTTGGCGACAGTACACTATGTTATTCTGACTTCATGCAATCTCGCACATTGTCACCCTTTGCGACAGTACACTCTAATATTCTGACTTCATGCAACCTCGCACATTGTCACTCTTTGGCGACAGTACACTATGTTATTCTGACTTCATGCAACCTCGCACATTGTCACTCTTTGGCGACAGTACACTATGTTATTCTTGCAATCTCGCACATTGTCACCTTTTGCGACAGTACACTATGTTATTCTGACTTCATACAACCTCGCACATTGTCACTCTTTGGCGACAGTACACTATGTTATTCTGACTTCTTGCAATCTCGCACATTGTCACCTTTTGCGACAGTACACTATGTTATTCTGACTTCATACAACCTCGCACATTGTCACTATTTGGCGACAGTACACTATGTTATTCTGACTTCATGCAACCTCGCACATTGTCACTCTTTGGCGACAGTACACTATGTTATTCTGACTTCATGCAACCTCGCACATTGTCACTCTTTGGCGACAGTACACTATGTTATTCTGACTTCATACAACCTCGCACATTGTCACTCTTTGGCGACAGTACACTATGTTATTCTGACTTCATGCAACCTCGCACATTGTCACTCTTTGGTTACAGTACACTATGTTATTCTGACTTCATGCAACCTCGCACATTGTCACTCTTTGGCGACAGTACACTATGTTATTCTGACTTCATACAACCTCGCACATTGTCATTCTTTGGTGACAGTACACTATGTTATTCTGACTTCATACAACCTCGCACATTGTCACTCTTTGGCGACAGTACACTATGTTATTCTGACTTCATGCAACCTCGCACATTGTCACTCTTTGGCGACAGTACACTATGTTATTCTGACTTCATGCAACCTTGCACATTGTCACTCTTTGGTGACAGTACACTATGTTATTCTGACTTCATGCAACCTTGCACATTGTCACTCTTTGGTGACAGTACACTATGTTATTCTGACTTCATGCAACCTCGCACATTGTCACTCTTTGGTGACAGTGCACTATGTTATTGTCAGTTATTGTAAACATTGTCATTATTTAATGAACTAAACGTAGGGGCCTAGGGTATCTTTTTGAGAGAAGCATTGATATTACAAACAATTCAGCTAATTTTAGTAGCCATTATATTTATTTACTAAAAACTTTCAGATTTTCTTCAAAATAAATATTTACTTTTCCAAGATTATTAAACATTTTTTTCTTGGGGTAATTAATCAACTGAAGGGTTGAAGCAGATGTTAAGCAAAATTTAATGATTAATAAAGTATAATTCACGACCTGACTGAGCAGCTAATACAGGTTGACCTGCGGACACTTTCAGTCAGCTGCAGCAATTAGGTTGTAACTCACAGCTCTTTGTTTACTTACACATCCACTGCGTGTAATACATGTACTTACTTTCTCTTCACTCCACATCAGCTGTAGTTTCTTCTTCGTCCTGTTGCGGTTGTATAAAGAAATGCCCATACGCTCCCTGAGCGATCTTTCTCAGTGTCTGTGTTGGGCGCTTGAGTGCGAGCTAAGCGGACAACGGTAAATGGGTTGTTTTTGACCATAGAAATCTTGCCGTCTGGCTCGACAAAGTAACTTTCACAACTTGTAAATTAAGTAAATAATTCGTTAGTTTCTCAAACGTAAAGGTTTCACCGATTACCAGATCTCTTGATGTAACTCTTCCTTGTATCTCCTCCTTTAACCACTTTCTTCTTTTAACACCCCACTCATTCATTTAAATCAGGATTGAGAGCCAAGAAGTTTGCATCAAGTCTCCCTCAGGGCCGAAATCTCCATCAAGTCTCCCTCTAGAAGTTTGCATCAAGTCTCCCTTTGGGCATGAAATAACTTGCAAACAGTTTGATTATAACATAAGCTTATTACATTACTAAAATAAATTAATTGTTTTGCATATAAAAATGTAGGAAAATGTTTTTTCTCAACTCCAGAAATAACTGAATTTGTTAATTCCTTGAAGCCAGTGGGAGAAATGTTTCATAGCTTTCTAACATGGCTAGATGTTAGCAGGTTGGAAAGAAATAGGATTTATTAAAATGTTAACCGTCTGCGGGCAGCAAAAATTCGTTCTTAGGCCGCGTAGTGAGGATGCCTGACTGTCTCTTTATAACTTTCTGCCCTTTGTCTCCTCTGGTATTCAAAAGTCCTTCACATTTCATATGCAGCGTTCCAGTTTCCAACGAATTCCCTCCGATTACAATGCACCAAATATACAAAGGCCGATTCGTCTACAGTTCGGAGTTATCAGCTATTTTGATTGGGTTATGTAACCGGATTGACCCAAAGTCCTCAGATAACTTGTTGAAACCGAGTTGCACTAATTAAAAGCTTCTGGGTCTGCGGGTTATCGCTAACGATGACCCGGGTCCCGGTGGAGGATAGCCAGACCGTCAGACTCCCACAGACAAATTACTCGACTTTATCTTTTGTTTTCTATCAACCCAATTTCACACATTGTCGTGTACAGATGAACCACGGGAATTTGTCGGTTCGGTGAAATGGCGTCTTTGATTTACGGTAAACGTTTGGAGACTTCATCGATGGGACAATTTATTGGGATTAAACCATTTTGCTTTTAATTATAGATGAATAAAACTTCTTAAACCACAAAAACGTTTTTATTTATGTCCAAATGCACATTTCGATTGCAAAGCAATCATCATCAGAGGTAATTACTACAAGATGACTGCTTTGCAACGAAATTTACATCAGGAAAAAATAAAATGTTTTTTTTTGTTTAAGAGGTTTTATTTGTTTATAATGAGAAATTACACCACACGTGCGCCAAGTTATTAATTTTGCTTTTGTTAGAAATATATAGTCTATTAATTGTTTATGTAAAATATCACAATACAACTTACTACACATACAAACATTTTTTTGTAATTAATTACAAAGTATATAAATGATACAAACAAAAGCCTCTTACGACAAACATTTTTATATTAGTTTATGTACATTTCGGTTACCAAGTAACCATCCTCAGAGAAATGACAATACATATTCATGAGAGTTGCTTGGTAACCGATATATACATAACATTAAATTAAAAATCTTTGTAGTTAAAGGCGTTTGTTTGTAATATTTAATAATAATAAACTGCAGTAAATTATTCCAAATAATTAGTAGAACATATATAACACAAATAAATTGAAAAAATAATAATTTGGAAAAATCTTGTTGAACGTTTTCTCTTATTACAAAACATTTTTATTCCTATAACTTCTACACGTTAACTGAAAAATGTTTTAAAAAAATGTTTCCAACATCCTCTTCAAGATCCAATCATAGGTATTTGACCATAATTATTATTTTTTTTATAGTTAGAATCGACCTGGTATTTGAAACACTCTGAAAGTCGTTACTATCAGAACCTTTAATAATTTAGCACTCAAGTGCCCAATCCACCAGACCGGCCAGTTGTCTTTTAATTTTTGTTCAATGTTAGGATTTCACATAGACTTTAATTTTTCTGTTTAAGGCCAGGTTTTTCATTGCAAACTTTCTATTTTCGCTAAACTACCGCTACTTTTTCAGGGAATATCAATATTTAAAGTATCCATTTTCTAATTCGATGTTTCTTCAAATGGGTCTTTGTCATAGTAAATTTATTTTTATCTTGATCATCATTTTTGTCCTTTTACTACTTCGTGCATTCTTTTTCCAAACAACCGTACTTGTCCTAATATATGAATTGGTATAAAATATTCTCCAACCCGTCAGCGATTGTTTCCTTTTATAGAGAAGAGCATATGTAGTCCATAATCACTGGATGTCGAAAGGTGGGACACTGGATGTCTAAAAGGTAGGATAATCTTTTCTACCAAGGGAAGACTTGTGTCACGGGTGGTAAGGTGTGCCAAGAAGTGACAATACTCTTTTAAATGTTTTGTAGCGGTTTTTAATTGTTAATTATAGTTTACGCCAATGTGCTGTATATTTGCTTCTGTGAAAACGATTATGGTATCTCCTTCAGCGCCGGGAGATTTGTATGAACATGCTTAGATTAAGCAGGGTACTTTTCCTGAAAGTCTTCTTTCTGTACTTTCTTAAAAATCTCCGTCATTGGTATCTTTATTTTAACGTCAGATCACATTCCACGTGTAAATTAATTACTAGACATATATTATTATATACTTTTTAAAATCAATTGAATATTTTATTTAAAACATTTTTTCCCAAAAAACGATTAATGCGTAGAACGCCCATCGTATCGCGATCAGCTCTTGAAGCGACTTATTTAAATATTGTGCTACCAAATTCTCAAAAAAAATGGCCCAGCTTTTTAACATTTCATTTTATATTATCTTACAAAGTATATAATTATTAGCTGGCCACATAGGAACAGCGTATTCCATTAAGCTACCTAGCGCCCGATTATTAAAACCGTATTAATAACAGGTTGTGTTTACCAGTTTGGCCTTTTTTTATCGACAGCTCCGTAAAACCAATTTCCAGGAGGCGTGACCTCGAATTCCAAAATAATAAAAAGCGAGCGTGCCCGTAATCGATAAGAACACATTAATACTGATAAGAAGTATTTAATTATTTTGTTAATTAATCAGTAAGTCTGTGACGGCTGTTTGCTCGCGATACGTCGCGTTGACGTATCAATCAGCTGTGATTTAGTCCCCCTTGACGCCTACTAGTCACTTACCTAACTATAAAATATAATCTGACAAATTAATTGATATTTATAACCGTAGAATACGGACCTACAAAGATAGAGGCCAATCGTGCGCTCTGGTGTCAAATCTTTGAATTTGAGATTAATTTTAGCTCCCAACTGTATTACCAGATTTATTGTGCACACACTATTACACCTTTCCTTTCACGGAGAGGCCTTTTGATTACAGGCCATTAAACCTCGTGTTACTCGATGGGAGCCTTATGGGAGGTCCTTGCACCAGGATAAGCCTAATATCGTATGACGTTAGCTTACTCCGAGAACATTATTTTGTGGTGTTTGTTTTATAAAGATAAAATTAGATTCGGATAGTAAAGACCGGAACTACGCGAACCATATTGGCTCTACTTCCGAGCACAAGTGGGTCCTTGTACTTTTTCCTCGGGATTATCATTATCATCAACAACACAACCATCACTACCATTTTCATCATCATCGTCATCATCAACTTCATCATCATCATCATTATCATCTTCATCGTCATCGTCATCAACTTCATCATCATCAGCATTATCATCTTCATCATCTTCGATATCATCGTCATCAACTTCATCATTATAATCTTCGTCATCATCATTATCATCTTCGTCATCATCTCTGTCATCATCATCGTTATCATCATTATCATCAGTCATCATCGTCACCATCATTATCATCTTCATCATCGTCATCATCATCATCATCGTCATCAACTTCATTATCATCAGCATTATCATCTTCATCATCTTCGATATCATCGTCATCACCGTCATCAACTTCATCATTATCATCTTCGTCATCATCATTATCATCTTCGTCATCATCATCGTTATTATCATTATCATCGTCATCATCTTCATCATCGTCATCATCATCGTCATCAACTTCATCATCATCATCGTCATCATCATTATCATCTTCGTCATCATCGTCATCATCATCATCATTATTATTATCATCGTCATCATCATCATACACATTTAACTCACTTTTCCTTCAACATTTAGTGGAATTATGACTCCTCCATGTGGTACCGACAGACGGGTGTATTTTAGGTATATGTTTATTGTCTCCCAAACAATTATCCCATACTCCTAGGGGATATAGCTACTCCTAGACTATTGTCATATCCTTTGAGGAGACTCTGCTTCTTCTTTGTACAGCAGATAGGATTTAACTTGTAAACAACTCTGTGACGCCTTCGAGATTTACTCTGTTTCGAGTAAGCATCACAAATTTCCCCAAATTCCCCGAACGATCATTATGTACTACCCTTATGCATGATCTGTATATTTCCTTATTCAGAAGGTTGTAACGATTTGTCTCTTTGGGACACTGGCAGAGAGTAGCTGTATAGTTTAGCGGCTCTGGACACTCGAGCCTTATTTCTCCCATTCCTGTCCTTTCTTTAATAGGCTAACATTCTGCCTTCTTATTTTTCCCTTAAGGGACTTTACATGTAACCCTTATAGATTGTAGGTCTACCTCAGGCAAACAACCCTTAATAAATGAATACAAGCTTTAGAGTACAAAATACTTCGAAAAAAGTTATTATTTTGCATTCCTTATTATCTATTTCTACCTATTATATATCTACCTTTCTCTGTGGGGTTACAAACGTACAGGCATCTCCCCCCCCCCCGAAGAGCAAAACCTTTTCACCTTAATTCTGTTCTACAGCCCAAATTAAATTTTTTCTTGATACGTCCATTTGTTTAAATAATCTTCTAGTTTTTTTAACTCCATCCATGTTTGGATTTTTGAGAAGGAGGGAGGGTTGAAATTTATTTTTCAAGATGAAGAATGGTCTATACAAAGTGTTTGTTTTTCTTACTAAATTTAATTTCAACTGAATTTTAAAACGACTTATTTCTATTGTTTATTATATTTTATATATAATTTTCATGTGTAATAGGAATTCACACCGATTTACCAAGTAGCCTATTATGCAATATCAAGAGCACGGTGGTACAATATATTACTATGAAAATATTGGAAACAAAACCAATACCACAAAAATAATCAAAAATAACAGATAATACCAGTTATTTGAGATGAAACCCTTTTGTACATTTCGATTACCATGTCACCATCATCTGAGAGTCTTGTTAAAAAACTACAATCTAGCAAACAGGAATTTACAAACTAGAGTGACCTAATTTGCTAGATTGTAATTTTATAAGACACTCTGATGATGATAACATGGTCATCGAAATGTATGTAATGGTTTAATCTTGAGCAATCTTGCCAATATTTTCATTGTAACTGGCTTATTTTTTTATAGGCCAATTATATTAGTTATAGTGATGCATAGATTTATAAAGATTATAAGAAATTGAGACTTACAAAAATCTTTGGTAAAGTAATGTTTTTATTGTAAAAGAATTCCTGCATTATTCTAAAACATTTTTCATTCAGCTTCCAATTCGTAAATGTATAGGGCTTGGGGAAATACTTGAAAGCGTTTTCAGTTATTCTTTATTGAGTCTGCGTGAAAATATGACACTGTAAAAGTTTGCGTTATTTATAGACAAGGGGTGCCGCATTAAAGGAGAATTACACGGTGGGAAAGAAAGGGTGTTTAGTTTTGTCGGAGGGGCTGCTTTTAAGATGATGGCAAAGTTAGGAAAGACGCCGGCGCTATGGAACGGTTTCAGAAATTATTTTACGGTGTTGTGAACGGGCGACTAAATTCTTGTCTTCGCACTTAATTGTGCGAGTGGAGAAGTTTATAGATGTTTGTTTAGTAAGTTGTCTTAGCAATTATGTGTAATTACAACATTTTTATATCTTGTCAGGATGTACAAAATATCGTATAAAATGAAGGTTAAAGGATTTTGTAATAATGTTTATATATACCCACAGTGTTTTAATTTCTATCACAACAAAATATATGTAGGTATCCCAAACGATTTATAGGTTTTTTGTATTTCGAAAAGTTTATATTTTAAATTATCATTTTGTCATTGTCTTTTTCTTTCAACCTTTTAGGTGATTTTACCTTTATGTGTGTGCGTCTTCAATTGTTAGCTACTTTTCTCTCCGGATTCGTTAAAATCACTTCGTTTCCGTATTATAATGGAATAATTTACTTGAACTTACATATTTTTCGTCTTTCTTTTTTATTTTAAATTTCTTCAGTTTCATTCTTTTGATATCTTTCTCTAAATTCTTCTTTGATGTTGTTTTTCTCACTTATATTTTCATTGTCGTGTAAATTAATTCGTACGTAATGAATTACGTTTTGATACTTTTTTTCTTATTTAAACAGAATTATTTTCGACGCAATGTCCACTTAAATCATATCCTTTTAAATACTGCTTCCATATTTATATAGGCGATGATGACGTACATTTTGTAATCCGTAATTTAATCAATAAAAACGACTCCTCTAAGCCATCTTCACGTTCAATTTTCTTGGCTGTTAACGTTAAACCCAGTAGATTTACTTTCTTTCCCAAACCTTTAAATTACTACAAATGTCTAAATTAATTTTATAATGCGAAAAGAATATTTCAAACAGTAAAACGCCTACATATGAGTTAATTATTGCGTAATATACAGTTCGTACTATTTTTTTAAATGCATGAATTAATAGACACGAAATCTATTTTAGTCGATGGTATAAGATTGATGGCTTTTAATAAGAACGCATTGCATCATGTCATGTAATTGCATAAACGTTTTAGCTGATAAGCGCCGATCTTAAGCTCTCATCACAGAAATGCATATTAAGCTTAAACAATAACAATTGATGAAATTAAAGGAGAGATAACAGTTCGTATGGACGAAAATTAATAAAATATTCTCTTCGGTTAGGAAAATATCTAAACTCCAGGTTGGTAAATGGTTATTTCTGTCGATCGGTAACAGGAATGTACACGTTCACTATAAACCTGAATAATTAGTTGACAAGATCTAAAAAATACTTTTAGAGTTGAGATTCTAACAGCTATGGTAATAGCAGCAACTAGTAATTGAATATTATTTTGGACAACGGAATGAATTATATAAAGTCAAATACTGAATAAAAAGAAATAGCATAAATGATTTAGATATACGTCGAACAATAATGGGTGTGATTTAGATAGGGGTATAGAAAATGTTGCGATCGGTCATTACCTGCGTGAGATTACATTCCTCTCATATTCAAACTTCAAGTCAGAGATTTTCTTCCATCTGGAAGAGAAGAGTAGTTTTTCTTATGTTTTCAAGAAATACAAGTACGATTATCACCTACGAAGGCATAAGGAAGGATTGTACCTATAGTTAGGATTAAGGTGAAACAAAACCTTGTGATACTGGTATTTATTTGCTATGGAATCACGTTTTCAGGGCTAAATACGAGATTTCTAACCCTCTATCAGGGTTATAAACAGGCCCCTACTTTTTACACCCCTTTGTACAAGGAAGTATGAGTACGGTAGGTGGAATGAGGTAGGACTAATGAAAAGCCTTTATGATATTTTAGTACTTGGAGTAAGGTGATATTATGGCATCTCTTGTGTAGATTTGCTAGATCTACTCTTATAAAAACAGAAATGATAAGATGTCTCTTCGGAACCAAAAAGTCGGTTGGTATTACGTCAGGATCGACCCTGGGTGTGGGTTACTTTCCAGAAGAAATTTGTTTTGTAACTGCCTTAAACATAAGTGGGATATTAAGGATAATTGGATCACATGTCATTACACATGGACACGAGGTTAGGATTTCAATAAACTGAAGTCCATACATTTCGGATATGATTTTAAATTTCCGTTGTTTGGTGCGGTGATGACTAATACCTACAATTCTCCTCCAGCTTTAAACTCACCGCCTTTAATGAATCTAATATGATTTTAAATTCCCTATGTATGGCGTGGCGATGACTAAAACGTACAATTCACCTCCAGCTTTAAACTCGCCGCCTTTAATGAATTAATCGCTTTCAAGGCGCAAATTATCATTAAAGACAATGTAGTTTGTTAAACGCGTTTTTAATTAATTTGGCGCCGAACGGTTTATTGAAAAGCCCTCGATACGGTAAACACTGTCGGGGGATGTAAGAACAAAGCGAACGTTATGTTGTGTAGCAGCTCTCGACGGCAACAAGTAAGAGTGTTTCAAGAGTACTCGAGACCACCCCCACCCCACGCCACCCCCGAGGCATGCTTTCGTATTACCGATCTCAAGAGTGGCCCAGCTTTGTTATATGGTTTGGTAATAGCGGCTAATTTAGTGCGATATGGTAACCGCACCGATATGGAAGTTATGCTAAACGCATGTTCGTAGAAATTGATGTTGTAGATCATTTGGATTAAAAATCTGATTTATAAATATAAAGTAATAGTATCTGAAAATCCTAATTATCCCTTTTATTAGAAGTGGTGTTATATTAACTAACAAAAAAACAACTTTAGTTATATGGAACAACTTCCTATAGCTTGGCCCTTTTTATGATCTTTAAAGGAATAAATAAATCTCATATTTATTTACGGGTGTGTGTACCAAGTACATCTTTTAGCGTGATACATTTATTTTATGGGGAAAATGATGTTACTTAAATAGATAAAACCAATTAAACTAACAGAAATGAGTGTATGTCCTAAGTACACACATGTATGACCTTTAAAGAAGAATAATGTTGAATAAACAAATTAAACCCATAAAAGTATTAATGGTGTGTGTACCAAGTACAACTTTTAGCGTGATACATTTATTTTATGATCTCAATTATGCAACATAAATAGATAAAACCCATATAAACTAACAGAAATGAATGTATGTCCAAGTAGACACATTTTTGAACTTTACGGAAGAATAATATTACATAAACAAAAACAAATCATAAAACATAAATGGGTGTATCCCAAGTAACAGCCTTTAGTGTGACACTGTTATGAATTTTACGAAAAGAATAAACATAAATAATTAAAACCCATATAAAATAATAAAAATTTATCAATGCCACATCCAGGGCGTTGTGGGTACTAGCGAGACTTCCCAAGAACAATCTACAAAGGAAAATGGGGAGCGGATTGTAAGGAACAAAGGATAAAACCAATCGGAGAGGAAGGAAGACTTAATAAAGAATTGTTAAACTCACAACAATTGTTAAAATAACGAGGTCCTGAAGCAGGTCCATCGCGTTAAAAAATTAATTGTTAGGTTGTATTTGTTTTCAAGTTTCTTATTTAGAAAATACAAAAAACATTATAGACAAATTGCATCGCCAAAGAAGGAAATGCGGGCTTGGATTGCTCCAAGTAAAGAGACAATCGTTGGTTGAGTAAATCGGACGAATAACAGCCCAACTCTCGCAACCGCTTGCCACGTTAAGAGGTGTTGTGTGTGTTGTCCTCTGCAAGGCTCGACAATAGCACGCACGCTCTCGGCGTCTAATGAATGCTATGCACAATGGATCCCCCGAGACCTTTTCATACAGAAAACGAAAAATGTTGCATTGAAAAAGGACCGATGATGAAACTATTATTGTGCGAGGGGTCTCGCTCTCAATGCCAGGTATCTCCCACTCCCGCTCTCCGTACCCTCCCCACCTCCGGGCGTCCGTTGTGATGTAAAGAAGACGGCCACAAAGCCTGCTCTAGAAAGCTCACTTTTGTACCGGAATTTTTATACCGAGTAATAGGCACGAGTTGGCAACACCGGCGCCGTGTTTAAACGGCCCTGCAATGCTTTAGTGGTACGAAAAGCTTAACAGAGATGTGTATTTGAATACCTTCACATGTTTTCTGTTAATCACAAGCCGAAGTTTACGTTTTACGAGACTTGACGAGCTGGGCAGTATTTGTCACTACATGCACACGTTGACCTTGACATTCTTGGAGTATTGGATGGTTCTTTTAGTGCACTATATATTAGTTACAGCACACGATATGTTTCCTTCAACTTGACTCTGTTGCAAATATAGTTTCCATACAGTTTCAGTTCTTTAGATTCGGGTCATACCTCTCATCTTCACCCCTTCCCACACCAAATAGTGGGTAGATTCCTCTCATTCCCCCTGCGATGCCTTTTTCCTTAATGGCGGTACGAGGTGATCTTTTCCCAAGTGCTACGTAACTCCATATTCCCTCATAGTTCTTCCCAATCTAGATATAACCAGCAGACACCTTTATATGACCCCGATAAAGAAAAGGTTCATAGGTATTCGATCTTTCAACCCAAATTGTGATAATTTTAAGTATTTAAGACCAGATGTTTCTTCGTTATATGAATTTCGTTATTCCAATAACTCTCTCTCTCTCTCTCTCTCTCTCTCTCTCTCTATATATATATATATATATATATATATATATATATATATATATATATATATATATATATACATATATATATATATATATATATATATATATATGCTGATAATAGACTACTACCGCCGGCCAGTGATGCCCGATGATGGAGATACGACCAATCTTTGAAAGTTAACTCGCATAAATACCAAGTAAGATTCTTGTTTAAGTAGGCTACATTTAGTGAAAGTGATAAGTGAATACAAGAAAACAGTGTTGCAAAGCTACAAATATATATATATATATATATATGAATTTAGCAACACTTTTCTAATATTCATCTTTTTTGAGCTTGAAAATGAGACCACTGTATTTAATAATATCTCGAAAGTACACTCGCAAAATGGGGGGAGAGAGAGAGAGAGAGAGAGAGAGAGAGAGAGAGAGAGAGAGAGAGAGAGACATACAGACAGACAAACAATGTGTGAGCGCGTGAGACAGACAGACATACAGACAGACAAACAATGTGTGAGCGCGTGAGTGTGCCTAAAATAAATCACTTTCCCTTTTATTTATAGTTTTTTTCTAATACAATTTTATAAATATTCTAATGTATATAATAGCAATTATATTTCGTAAAGAATTGCATTTTACGTCATGGAACACGCTTTGTATGCAGCAGCAATTGAATTTCGAAAATAAACCAACCGAAGCATTCTGGTGCAAGCGTTTCATGGAGACTTTGACAGCGTTCTTAAAGTTCACATCAAAGTGTCGAGGAGAGAGAGGGACGGGAAGGGACAGGCTATGAATCATCGTACGCTTTTATTTAGTCTTGTCACTGGATGGCAAGATCTCGTCGACGTTTTGACGCATTTTTAATTATATCAAGATGAAGGGAACGACGCGGCGCTGGCCCCATTAATTAGACTGCAATCTTGGGCGTCTTGGGAGTAAACACGACGCTGCCTTCTTTCAGTTCCTTGCAGTCTTCGCGTGTTCGTTTGTTAGTGTTGTGTGTACTTTATCAATAATATCATAAGAATTGATATACCTATACTAACACAGTGCCATCTAGTATCCAAACATAAGGGTCATATTTGAAACTGATAAAATATAGGCCCCTAATTAGGAACAAAGAACGCGCCAAATACCAATGTTTAAAACTAAAATTAATTATGGAAAGAAATTGCGTGTTAGAATAATTTACAACAAAAAATTAACAACAAAACCTAAGAAGAAAATAAGGTGAGAATAGTAGAAATTCAAAACGTAAAACTTTAACATTATCAAGCATTCTAGAACGCAGAAGTTCCATGGCATGTAAATGAGCACAAAAATAGGTAAGTATATAAAACAAAAAATATCATTTTAACGTTAAATTTTTAAATTTATTACAACATATAAAGTTGTAATAGCACTTTATTAATAAAACATAATATAACCAATACATTTTTGAGGAATAACCGAATATAATAATATTTGAAAAATGGGGATTGAAAACGATACAGATACATAACCTATAAACAAGAAGGAAACCAGAGCTAATGTGTAAACAATAAAAATGATGCCACATCTAATAACAAAATAAAAACAACAAGAGTTATTAAAAATTAAAAACTTAAAACAATAAAGAATCGTGAAGGCGTCACGTGTTAAGAATATAACGGTGTTTTATAAGTATAAAAGCCTAAACTTTAACAAAATTAATAATTATTATTTTAACAGAATTTTTAAATCTATTAAAATAATTATTTGTAAAACAAAACATTGACATGCAAAATTAATATAATTATTACATATTTACTGAAAAGGCTTGACAGAATGACCTGAATCTATAAAAATATGATATATTGTACATGGCGTATGTAAGTGATGTAAAAGTAACCCATAAATTAAGAGGAAGACGGCTGTTTTGTGAAATCAGCTGATAGAGAAGCAAGTAGTCCTATGTTTTATAAGATGTTGTGTGAAATCAGCTGATAGAGAAGCAAGTAGTCCTATGTTTTATAAGATGTTGTGTGAAATCAGCTGATAGAGAAGCAAGTAGTCCTATGTTTTATAAGATGTTGTGTGAAATCAGCTGATAGAGAAGCAAGTAGTCCTATGTTTTATAAGATGTTGTGTGAAATCAGCTGATAGAGAAGCAAGTAGTCCTATGTTTTATAAGATGTTGTGTGAAATCAGCTGATAGAGAAGCAAGTAGTCCTATGTTTTATAAGATGTTGTGTGAAATCAGCTGATAGAGAAGCAAGTAGTCCTATGTTTTATAAGATGTTGTGTGAAATCAGCTGATAGAGAAGCAAGTAGTCCTATGTTTTATAAGATGTTGTGTGAAATCAGCTGATAGAGAAGCAAGTAGTCCTATGTTTTATAAGATGTTGTGTGAAATCAGCTGATAGAGAAGCAAGTAGTCCTATGTTTTATAAGATGTTGTGTGAAATCAGCTGATAGAGAAGCAAGTAGTCCTATGTTTTATAAGATGTTGTGTGAAATCAGCTGATAGAGAAGCAAGTAGTCCTATGTTTTATAAGATGTTGTGTGAAATCAGCTGATAGAGAAGCAAGTAGTCCTATGTTTTATAAGATGTTGTGTGAAATCAGCTGATAGAGAAGCAAGTAGTCCTATGTTTTATAAGATGTTGTGTGAAATCAGCTGATAGAGAAGCAAGTAGTCCTATGTTTTATAAGATGTTGTGTGAAATCAGCTGATAGAGAAGCAAGTAGTCCTATGTTTTATAAGATGTTGTGTGAAATCAGCTGATAGAGAAGCAAGTAGTCCTATGTTTTATAAGATGTTGTGTGAAATCAGCTGATAGAGAAGCAAGTAGTCCTATGTTTTATAAGATGTTGTGTGAAATCAGCTGATAGAGAAGCAAGTAGTCCTATGTTTTATAAGATGTTGTGTGAAATCAGCTGATAGAGAAGCAAGTAGTCCTATGTTTTATAAGATGTTGTGTGAAATCAGCTGATAGAGAAGCAAGTAGTCCTATGTTTTATAAGATGTTGTGTGAAATCAGCTGATAGAGAAGCAAGTAGTCCTATGTTTTATAAGATGTTGTGTGAAATCAGCTGATAGAGAAGCAAGTAGTCCTATGTTTTATAAGATGTTGTGTGAAATCAGCTGATAGAGAAGCAAGTAGTCCTATGTTTTATAAGATGTTGTGTGAAATCAGCTGATAGAGAAGCAAGTAGTCCTATGTTTTATAAGATGTTGTGTGAAATCAGCTGATAGAGAAGCAAGTAGTCCTATGTTTTATAAGATGTTGTGTGAAATCAGCTGATAGAGAAGCAAGTAGTCCTATGTTTTATAAGATGTTGTGTGAAATCAGCTGATAGAGAAGCAAGTAGTCCTATGTTTTATAAGATGTTGTGTGAAATCAGCTGATAGAGAAGCAAGTAGTCCTATGTTTTATAAGATGTTGTGTGAAATCAGCTGATAGAGAAGCAAGTAGTCCTATGTTTTATAAGATGTTGTGTGAAATCAGCTGATAGAGAAGCAAGTAGTCCTATGTTTTATAAGATGTTGTGTGAAATCAGCTGATAGAGAAGCAAGTAGTCCTATGTTTTATAAGATGTTGTGTGAAATCAGCTGATAGAGAAGCAAGTAGTCCTATGTTTTATAAGATGTTGTGTGAAATCAGCTGATAGAGAAGCAAGTAGTCCTATGTTTTATAAGATGTTGTGTGAAATCAGCTGATAGAGAAGCAAGTAGTCCTATGTTTTATAAGATGTTGTGTGAAATCAGCTGATAGAGAAGCAAGTAGTCCTATGTTTTATAAGATGTTGTGTGAAATCAGCTGATAGAGAAGCAAGTAGTCCTATGTTTTATAAGATGTTGTGTGAAATCAGCTGATAGAGAAGCAAGTAGTCCTATGTTTTATAAGATGTTGTGTGAAATCAGCTGATAGAGAAGCAAGTAGTCCTATGTTTTATAAGATGTTGTGTGAAATCAGCTGATAGAGAAGCAAGTAGTCCTATGTTTTATAAGATGTTGTGTGAAATCAGCTGATAGAGAAGCAAGTAGTCCTATGTTTTATAAGATGTTGTGTGAAATCAGCTGATAGAGAAGCAAGTAGTCCTATGTTTTATAAGATGTTGTGTGAAATCAGCTGATAGAGAAGCAAGTAGTCCTATGTTTTATAAGATGTTGTGTGAAATCAGCTGATAGAGAAGCAAGTAGTCCTATGTTTTATAAGATGTTGTGTGAAATCAGCTGATAGAGAAGCAAGTAGTCCTATGTTTTATAAGATGTTGTGTGAAATCAGCTGATAGAGAAGCAAGTAGTCCTATGTTTTATAAGATGTTGTGTGAAATCAGCTGATAGAGAAGCAAGTAGTCCTATGTTTTATAAGATGTTGTGTGAAATCAGCTGATAGAGAAGCAAGTAGTCCTATGTTTTATAAGATGTTGTGTGAAATCAGCTGATAGAGAAGCAAGTAGTCCTATGTTTTATAAGATGTTGTGTGAAATCAGCTGATAGAGAAGCAAGTAGTCCTATGTTTTATAAGATGTTGTGTGAAATCAGCTGATAGAGAAGCAAGTAGTCCTATGTTTTATAAGATGTTGTGTGAAATCAGCTGATAGAGAAGCAAGTAGTCCTATGTTTTATAAGATGTTGTGTGAAATCAGCTGATAGAGAAGCAAGTAGTCCTATGTTTTATAAGATGTTGTGTGAAATCAGCTGATAGAGAAGCAAGTAGTCCTATGTTTTATAAGATGTTGTGTGAAATCAGCTGATAGAGAAGCAAGTAGTCCTATGTTTTATAAGATGTTGTGTGAAATCAGCTGATAGAGAAGCAAGTAGTCCTATGTTTTATAAGATGTTGTGTGAAATCAGCTGATAGAGAAGCAAGTAGTCCTATGTTTTATAAGATGTTGTGTGAAATCAGCTGATAGAGAAGCAAGTAGTCCTATGTTTTATAAGATGTTGTGTGAAATCAGCTGATAGAGAAGCAAGTAGTCCTATGTTTTATAAGATGTTGTGTGAAATCAGCTGATAGAGAAGCAAGTAGTCCTATGTTTTATAAGATGTTGTGTGAAATCAGCTGATAGAGAAGCAAGTAGTCCTATGTTTTATAAGATGTTGTGTGAAATCAGCTGATAGAGAAGCAAGTAGTCCTATGTTTTATAAGATGTTGTGTGAAATCAGCTGATAGAGAAGCAAGTAGTCCTATGTTTTATAAGATGTTGTGTGAAATCAGCTGATAGAGAAGCAAGTAGTCCTATGTTTTATAAGATGTTTTGTGAAATCAGCTGATAGAGAAGCAAGTAGTCCTATGTTTTATAAGATGTTGTGTGAAATCAGCTGATAGAGAAGCAAGTAGTCCTATGTTTTATAAGATGTTTTGTGAAATCAGCTGATAGAGAAGCAAGTAGTCCTATGTTTTATAAGATGTTTTGTGAAATCAGCTGATAGAGAAGCAAGTAGTCCTATGTTTTATAAGATGTTGTGTGAAATCAGCTGATAGAGAAGCAAGTAGTCCTATGTTTTATAAGATGTTGTGTGAAATCAGCTGATAGAGAAGCAAGTAGTCCTATGTTTTATAAGATGTTTTGTGAAATCAGCTGATAGAGAAGCAAGTAGTCCTATGTTTTATAAGATGTTGTGTGAAATCAGCTGATAGAGAAGCAAGTAGTCCTATGTTTTATAAGATGTTGTGTGAAATCAGCTGATAGAGAAGCAAGTAGTCCTATGTTTTATAAGATGTTGTGTGAAATCAGCTGATAGAGAAGCAAGTAGTCCTATGTTTTATAAGATGTTGTGTGAAATCAGCTGATAGAGAAGCAAGTAGTCCTATGTTTTATAAGATGTTGTGTGAAATCAGCTGATAGAGAAGCAAGTAGTCCTATGTTTTATAAGATGTTGTGTGAAATCAGCTGATAGAGAAGCAAGTAGTCCTATGTTTTATAAGATGTTGTGTGAAATCAGCTGATAGAGAAGCAAGTAGTCCTATGTTTTATAAGATGTTGTGTGAAATCAGCTGATAGAGAAGCAAGTAGTCCTATGTTTTATAAGATGTTGTGTGAAATCAGCTGATAGAGAAGCAAGTAGTCCTATGTTTTATAAGATGTTGTGTGAAATCAGCTGATAGAGAAGCAAGTAGTCCTATGTTTTATAAGATGTTGTGTGAAATCAGCTGATAGAGAAGCAAGTAGTCCTATGTTTTATAAGATGTTGTGTGAAATCAGCTGATAGAGAAGCAAGTAGTCCTATGTTTTATAAGATGTTGTGTGAAATCAGCTGATAGAGAAGCAAGTAGTCCTATGTTTTATAAGATGTTGTGTGAAATCAGCTGATAGAGAAGCAAGTAGTCCTATGTTTTATAAGATGTTGTGTGAAATCAGCTGATAGAGAAGCAAGTAGTCCTATGTTTTATAAGATGTTGTGTGAAATCAGCTGATAGAGAAGCAAGTAGTCCTATGTTTTATAAGATGTTGTGTGAAATCAGCTGATAGAGAAGCAAGTAGTCCTATGTTTTATAAGATGTTGTGTGAAATCAGCTGATAGAGAAGCAAGTAGTCCTATGTTTTATAAAAATTAAATACGACAAACGTTCCTACGAAGCTGGAACACTTAATACCTTACAAAAGCATAACAATAACAGTCCCAAAACCTAGTATAAAGTGACACATTACTAGAAATAAAAGCTTAAAATAACAGTAAAAAAGTCCACAAGGAGAACACCATCTGGTTTTTTAAAAGTATAAAAATATATAAACATTTAAAACAAAAGATTTAATTCTTTTAAACTATTTAAATATATTATGATAATGAATTTTACATTTAAAAGTTTTAACAAAAGTTATAAGGTTTGGAGGGTAATAGGATAAATTGAAAGGAAATGGATAATGTATGGTAAATGGGACATAACATCAAAATGAAAACAAATCAGCTGGTGTTTAAAATCATATGTTAGGTGAACTGTGAAAATCAACTCATCACAGATTCGTCACGCGTGGCACATATTATTTTTTTCGGAGAAAGTTTACGAAGCTGCTGTTTAAAAGCTCACCATCGATTATATATATATATATATATATATATATATATATATATATATATATATATATATAAACGTAAATATAGTTTGTGTAGGAATTTCGTTTATTGTAAGAGAATTTAACGCCGGGATACTGAATCAAGTGTAACTGTTTTAAAGAGCTGTAAATTCCATTTCGGAACGACGCATCTCGCCCAGCGCTTATAGCAATATGTCTCCACTCAACACATCGCAGTAGAAAAAAACGTGTAAAATATGCAAAAAAATGATGCGGGCCTGTAATGGGAAAGTAGTAATCCCATCTTCTCAGTAAAAACGTCGGCGAACGTTGACTCCGTAGTAGCGTAGTGGAGCAATGTCCTTGGTAAGGATGTCTCCCTTCCCCTCGGCAAGACAGACATCTGTCAATGTCGACTGCGCGAGGGGATCTCCGCTACTTGGCAATTTTTGTTGGAATTTCGTTTTTATCTTATCGTAGAGACACTCGATCATAAAATCGTTAACTGTGAAATATATACTATTATAAAATATGTTACTTTACACACTCTGCATATATTTATGGCCTCTATAAATCAATAATTCTTCTTGTATGTTAATTTCGTTGTATTTTATTGCGGACAGACGTTCGGGCGAATAGAGCTGTTTATATTTGCCTGCTCCTGGAGCATCAGGAGCTATAAATGAAGCGGTTTGCAGCAAAGCTAATTAGTAGAAGTGCTGTCACGGCGCTGCTACAACAGGCCAGAATCAGCGCTGACACCCGGCTAAGTCAGTGGTATGAAAGTTTGTAAGGGGGATGAATGTGAAGGCATTGCATACTAAAAAATTAAGGAGCTATAACAAATTTAATTTCTCACTTAGTTTCACCTCCTAGGCCACGGTACGTAATGTATGTAAAATAAACACATTAATGTAATTACCCGTGATTTCAATAAAACACAATATGTAAATATTCACCAAAACACATTATTTGTATATAATATTTCAGTAGTGTCATGTCCTACCTTACAAAGCACCAATTAAAAACAAAATTCTCAAAAAATCCACCTGTCTACAAATGATGCCTGGATATTCATTTAAGTTTTTTAAGCTAGGCGCCCGAAATGGGCGCCTATGGTCGTATATATTACTAGATTTGTAATCAATGTGAATTTTGTACATCTATTTGAATTAAAATTAGACGAAGAAAATTTGAGTTCACGTTTTAAATAGTAACGTATTAAATAAACTAACAGCGCAACACCGATCTCTTGTTAACAAATTTACATCCAAGTGGCGCGACCTTGAACATGTGAACAATAATAGGAACAGGAGAGCTTCATCCCAGTGCCATTTCTATGTTTACACCACCCTCTTCAGCACTAAAGGCTGTTTGACCCTCTTTAATATTTACCTAAAAATCGCTTTTATTGTATTATTTTTATTATTCTTTTATAATGTATTATATTTTATTTTCAGTATATTAATTAATCAATACCTAAACTGTAAGTTATTTTCTTTCCTTCACATCATCTGTGACAGCTTTTCTTGCCAGGACTTCATTTTGTCTATTTATCTGTATAATTTGTTTTGAGGGCGCTTTCCCTACCTGATCTTGTGACCGAACAAACCTCTTCCTTATTTCATCCAGGGTTTCCTCACACTCGTTGCACTTGTGTGTTTAAAACTTTCTACCCTTGTTTTGGTATATTGTTGTTAAAATCCGAATAACATGTAGACTAACCCAGGACTACTTTCGTAGCATCAGTGGATTTCCTGGCCCTAGTTAATTCCGTCGTCTCGTTTATTCTTACAAGGATATGTAACAGTAGGCTAGAGGGATGTCCCCGATAGAGGGTAAGTCAGTTTTAAGTACGTTTAAGCAAACGTAATGCCATGATGTCTCTTTATCACCTACCACGGGTTTTATATCTCCAACTTGTTCACATCTTTATATACATAGGGCCTAATCCTTTGCAATCCTTCTTAATGGATTAAAAAGAATGATCACCTAAAATCTATACAATTTTTGTAATTGAAAAAAAATCAAAGCTTCACAGTAACAGATACAAAATTTAAACATAAAGCAGCTTTAGAACATTTCCAAAACTAAACTTTTTTAAAATTAGTATTTAGTTTTATGTACGTACGTGTGTGTGTGTGTGTGTGTGTGTGTGTGTGTGTGTGTGTGTGTGTGTGTGTGTGTGTGTGTGTGTGTGTGTGTGTGCGTGCGTGCGTGCGTGCGTGCGTGTGTGTGTGTGTGTGTGTGTGTGTGTGTGTGTGTGTGTGTGTGTGTGTGTGTGTGCGTGCGTGCGTGCGTGCGTGCGTGCGCGTATAAGTGTCTGTGTGTGAGGGTGGAATCGTAAGTGTGTATGTGCGCGCGCGTCTGTGTGTGTCAGTGTGTGCGTATATGTGTCTGTCTGTGAGGCAGGGTGTGTGTAATAATCACCCGTGTATTATTCTTTCACTATTGTATGTAAAACAAAACTAATAACATATTTAGTTAGGAACTTCAGCACGTCGCATAGAATGGTGTATTTCTGGTATTTATATACTAACAGAATTTGTGAGTTCTAATAAAGAGTCAGCTGTAGCAACTAGTCGTAGCTAAGATATTACGTACAATGTACATTTGTGTTATTTGTTGGAAAACTTAAACCCTTTAAACGTGTTTTGTTTTTGGCTTTGTTTTAAGCTCATGTTTTTGGATTTTGTTAGTACTATAAAGGTTTTGTTTTACACTTTTTCAAAATTCTCCTTAGTATTTGGTTGTAATTAAAGGTTATGGTTTATTCCGGCAAAGGTCGCACCATTAATCTTTAGATCTTGAACGTTTTTAAAATTTTGTTTTATTAACAAAGTTAGGCAGTTAATTTTGTGTCACAACCTTATTGGCCTAGTTGTTCGCTCGCTCCCATCCTACTTTCGCGTTTACATGACAATGGACTAGTCCCCCCACCACCACCCACCACCCACCGATGCCTGTCACCACCATTGTCAGCTTGATGGATGGACGCTAGGACACCCTTCAAAGCGTCTTTCAACCGTTACCTCGCTTGTCAATTCTCGCGAGAGGAAAAAAACTGTTAAACGAAAAAGTGAAATTTTGTTTTCTTCATTATAAAACCTGATCGGACGTCGCCGGAGTTTAATGCGGGAGCTCTTCGGACAGGTATTTATGAAAATAAAGACATTATTGTGTTGTTCATGAGTTGCAACAACTTACTAACTTTAAAGTATGCGTGTTTCGTGTCGACAATAACTGATCGTTGACATGTTGAAGTTGTGTATCTGTAACAGTTTACCATTTTTCGAACCAACTCGGTTACATTTATTTAACTTGGTAACCAAAACTGTAAATTTTAATTTCAAGTTTACAACTCTATTCATAGTGTATTAGAATTACAATTAGTGAAGTATTTTGTCAGAAAATTTACCAATGCAACCGAACTTGTCATGGTTGCCATGTTTCACATTGCAAGCGTCACAGCGTTGATTCATGTAACATAGACAACACCGCCTTAGCCGTTCTCCATCTCGAAGAGAAGCAAAATACATTTCTCTTTTTAAATGGTATAATTCAGTGGATTTTCACTGTAGACCTATTTTGAAGGCCGAACTCAGTTTATTTTAATTCTGATTCCCGAATATAAAATAACAATTGTGAGGAAGTACTGTGGACGTAACACTTGGCTAACACATTTACGTAACGGGTTTTTACAACAGATTTGAGCGGGAAGAATGGTTTTCAACCACGTCAAATGTCGAATACCTAGCCAAATGATTTGTTGATAAACGGCAATAGGAGATAAATTACATGCATTATATAGTTCTGTACTGCGTATTTCCTTGTTAATTACAACAAAAAATCCAATGTAGATGTATAGGCATATGTATATATATATATATATATATATATATATATATATATATATATATATATATATATATATATTAAAACAACATAGGTTATTCAAATACAAGAATATTTATTAATTAATATTCAAAGGTTTTCGTTGGTAAACAGTACCAACATCATCAGGAATGAAAATTACAATAATGTAAGCTATAGGGCTAAAACATATGTTTTAGGCATATAGCTTACATTATTGTAATTTTCATTCCTGATGATGTTGGTACTGTTTACCAACGATAACCTTTGAATATAAATTAATAAATATTCTTGTATTTGAATAACCTATGTTGTTTTAAATTATTAAACAAGAAAACGTGTATATATATATATATATATATATATAATATATATATATATATATATATATATATATATATATATATATATGTATATATATATATATATATATATGTATATATATATATATATATATATATATATATATATATATATATATATGCTGATACGTATTCCTTTATGGATGGAAAATTATGATGAATAGTTATTACCTGGATTACATCCGTTCATTCTGCAGTGCATAAAATCTCGCTAGAATCTCATCTAGCATTGACGAGTTGAACCCAACAACAGTTGAGCTTTACACATATATATATCTCCAGTAAATATATATGCTTATACGTATTCCTTCACGGATGGAAAAATATGATGAATAGTTATAATTAGATTTTACTTCTGATCAAACACATTTTAAAACTCCCTTATTTTATTTCTATCACTCGCAAGCTGCAGACGTTTGCTAATGTAATTGATTCTGTAGCAAATTAACAAGTATTTTCAATCGTTATTAAAATACTTTTTATTATTCATCCGCTCATGATAGAATACCTTTTCTAAACTTGTAGCGAATGACACTTCATGTTAATACAGTTTTTTTCAAATAATTATTATTTAATAACAGATAATTTTTCATATAATATTAATATTATTAGTTGATAAATAATATTAAGAATAAATAATAATAAATTAATATTATAATATTAGTAATATTTAATTAAATAACTAAATAAAATTTAATAATGAATTAATTTTAGTTTTATATGCTAGTAACACGTTTCACAAAAGGGACAAGATATGCAATATAGTTATTTTGTCCTATTTTTCTTATAATAAAACATATGATTTCATAAAACAGCTGATAGTTATAGGTTATGTGGTAGAGCAGCTTTTTTAAGGCATAGGCCATGTGGATTTATTTATATAGTCTAATAGTAATTATTTAATAGAAAGTAACTATAATAAAATTTTCTCTTTTGTCCTAAGTAGGAATTGAATTTAAAATTATTATTTATATTGTTTACAATTTTTTCAACTTAAGACAGTCATTAGAATTTACGGCAAGGTCGGACTGTTTTCGTTATCACTCGTTAACATCTCCGAGGCGCGAGAACCGCTGCGTGCGGTTTTGGCCGAAACTAAACCTAACTTCGGTTTTTAATCCAAGTGTTATTAGAACCGCCCATCGCGTTCTTCCCTTCCTCCCCATTATTTGCGTTTTCCACGTCACTTCTTACCCTATGCTGCTATTGTCCACGCACTTAGTACCTGGCCTGGCATACTATCGCTCCCCTACCGGGCCTATTGTATCCGGTGACGGTGAGCCACGCAGGGGATAGACAAACAAAACCATCCTGGATATATCGATTTCATCAGTTCTGGTGCGGCCGACGCAGCTACGGTGTTTCTTTGTACAGTTGAATGAAAATATTTATAGAAACGAGAATATACGTTGAACACGAGTAAATGCGTGCGTAACACAAAAACAGGAAAATCTCACGTGCTGATTAAATTTCCATTAAAAATTCATTTGTTTTTATGTTGGTAAGTACAGCCTATGTTCAAAGTGATTTTTAATAAACCGACGGGTTAAGTCTACAGTTAGAAAAAACTATTAAGTTTATTAATAGAAATAGTTAATTTGCGAAAATATTTTTTTTTAATTCCTGTTTGTGCGGTAGTATTTCTATTTGCAAGCTTTTTCTTCAATGAAAACTGTCAAATCTAAGGCTCGTACGCTTTTATCTGACAGTCAATTGGATTCAACTTTGAAAATAGCAACTACAAACATTGAAATAGACTTTGAACAATTATCAAAAGAAAGTGTCAAATTTCCCACTAAAATAAACAGTTTTCAGGCATAATTTTATATTTGAAACGTTTTCTAGGTGGAAATCGTTTCTTGTTTTAAATCCTGATGTAATATCAACACTACAACATTATAAAGTTAGGGCGCTATTGACATCTGGATTCACTGTTAAAATATGTATGATGTCATGTACTACAAAATGGCTGTGTACGAGTATATATGGTACTTACGAATATTGCAATATAAAATGTAGGATATAATATCTGAAAGTTTAAGCACAAATAATAAGACGTAGGCTATTATTATTGTTGGACTGGGTAAATATAAGTCCTGGGGCCCGGCTAGAGAAAAATGAGCAATTAATTGGTTACAAAATGGCTGTACACCCCTGGTTTAGAGCCTACATTGATGACGGAGTATTATACTGTATTTTATAAATATATATTTATTACTTTGTGCTACTTGTATACATAAACTTGACGGGTCATTAAGTGACGAAATAAGCGTCTAGTGCGCTAGCAAAGTTTTTGTCAGTTGCACGAGAGCGTGACAAAGATTCGCGATTTTAATTCGGCCAGAAGCGGTGTGCGAAAGAGTCGGGCAAAGTTTGTTGCCGACTTCAGCGTATCCTGGGCGTCAGGCGAAGCCAAACTTTACTAGGAGGGGGTGAGCTATGGAACTTTAATTAAACGGCTTGATGGGGGTGCTCTAATTTCCCGCTCCTTAAGGAGCCCTTGAATTGTTCTCCGGCGAGGGAGATAAGATCCCGTCAAGACGTTGGGGAAGGTGTCAGAGAGGAAATGAAATTGCTCAACTCCTTCCTGACGGAACAAAAGGGCGAGATGTTCTCGGACGTTAGGGAAATGGGACAATTGTATGGCCTCTTCACGTTCATTTGGGCCTGTTCTGGGGCTAATTTCGCGCACACTGTTGCACCTTGCTGATTTCCCATTACAACCCCTAAGCTTGCAACCCCAATCTGGCGCTCACCTCTCGAGATGTCCATTGTTACATTACTTGGCCATTCAAGACAACTTACGTTACACGCTAAGGAGTTTTAAAATACATTGAATTTCTGAAAGTTTTATTGACCTAATACTGGAGCGAATTTGAATACATTTCCATTGCACTAATATTTATTTATTACGACGTATATTTATATTTAAATAAAACGAAAGTGTATTTTTGACATTTTTTTCTGATGTGAGTTTAAATTAATTGTAATGCAACAAGAACACGACGCCTACACTTAGCGATCACCTGTATCAACCATTTTATTCCTAACAAGTATACATTTGTAATTGGATTGAAATTTCCACCACAATTTTATGATATTAATTTGAAATAAATATAAAAAAATATTATTTAAGCTCACAAATTTTCATCACTCTTTTCCTCTCCGCTCTTTAGCTATTTTTCGTACGTAATCTCCCCCCCCCCACAAATGAAAGTTTTTTTTCACCACTGTATTTTCTATTCTTTAGTAGATTGTTTTTGCAGACAACATAGTAATAGCAAAAAAAGAAAGATTATGGCTATTCTCATGTAGGCTATGCTGTTTTATATTCTTTCTGTTAGAACTATTCTTTTTTTCCTATGTTAACCGAATAATCGCATCCGACAATTGAAGACATTCTGATACGCGTCATTGACAGAGCTTCAGCATATTCAAACGTTAAAATAAAATCTCAGCAGACACAACATCAGCAATTGTGCGTGTGTGAAGCGAGATATCCATGGCAAGTTAGTATCTCGCTAAAGTGGCGTGATAGTCAATGTAGACCCTAGTACTGTAAGTCTCTAACCAAGGCTTGCCAGAATAGCATACTGTGGCCAACACGCAAGTCTCGCAAATGTAGCTTGCATGCTTCAACCGAAATACTACCATCATTCAATGTTCACCCGGCACTGATGACGACAGCATTGCTGTTGAAACCCGTATTAAGTTAATTAAAAATCATATTTTGAATATTGAGTTGTCGCGTGTTTGATAATATTGTTGCATCTAATGCTTAATACTTTTAAAATTCACCCTAAAATCGCACAGTTTTAGTACAATCACGGAAAGATCCTCCCATGTGACCATTGTCAGAAGTCGGTGACTGCAAGCAGGTTGACCTTGGAGAGAATTCATAGCAAGTTTTTTTTTTGCTTAAAATATAACCTAATATGTATATAAACAAGTATCAATTAAATAAATACAGTGAATTAATCAGTTTTACGTTTAATAAAATTTGTCAAGAAAGGGTCTAGGAAATTAAAGAAAGCTTAGCTAAAGGAAAACGCAAAATGTTACCAACTTTGAAAACATAAAATGTGTTAGTATTTAATAAAACGCCACACACTAGTCTACATTTTATAAAGAGGGATAAAAATAGAATACAACTGATAAATGTTCTTATATAAAGCTACGCTAAAGGAAAACGCAAAATGTTACCAACTTTGAAAACATAAAATATGTTAGTATTTAATAAAACGCCACACACTAGTCTACATTTTATAAAGAGGGATAAAAATAGAATACAACTGATAAATGTTCTTATATAAAGCTACGCTAAAGGAAAACGCAAAATGTTACCAACTTTGAAAACATAAAATGTGTTAGTATTTAATAAAACGCCACACACTAGTCTACATTTCATAAAGAGGGATAAAAAGAGAATACAACTGATAAATGTTCTTATATAAAGCTACGCTAAAGGAAAACGCAAAATGTTACCAACTTTGAAAACATAAAATATGTTAGTATATAATAAAACGCCACACACTAGTCTACATTTTATAAAGAGGGATAAAAATAGAATACAACTGATAAATGTTCTTATATAAAGCTACGCTAAAGGAAAACGCAAAATGTTACCAACTTTGAAAACATAAAATGTGTTAGTATTTAATAAAACGCCACACACTAGTCTACATTTTATAAAGAGGGATAAAAATAGAATACAACTGATAAATGTTCTTATATAAAGCTACGCTAAAGGAAAACGCAAAATGTTACCAACTTTGAAAACATAAAATATGTTAGTATTTAATAAAACGCCACACACTAGTCTACATTTTATAAAGAGGGATAAAAATAGAATACAACTGATAAATGTTCTTATATAAAGCTACGCTAAAGGAAAACGCAAAATGTTACCAACTTTGAAAACATAAAATGTGTTAGTATTTAATAAAACGCCACACACTAGTCTACATTTCATAAAGAGGGATAAAAAGAGAATACAACTGATAAATATTCTTATAGAAAGCTACGCTAAAGGAAAACGCAAAATGTTATCAACTTTGAAAACATAAAATGTGTTAGTATTTAATAAAACGCCACGCACTAGCCTACATTTCATAAAGAGGGATAAAAATAGAATACAACTGATAAATGTGTTTATATAAAGCTACGCTAAAGGAAAACGCAAAATGTTATCAACTTTGAAAACATAAAATGTGTTAGTATTTAATAAAACGCCACGCACTAGCCTACATTTCATAAAGAGGGATAAAAATAGAATACAACTGATAAATGTGTTTATATAAAGCTACGCTAAAGGAAAACGCAAAATGTTATCAACTTTGAAAACATAAAATGTGTTAGTATTTAATAAAACGCCACGCACTAGCCTACATTTCATAAAGAGGGATAAAAATAGAATACAACTGATAAATGTGTTTATATAAAGCTACGCTAAAGGAAAACGCAAAATGTTATCAACTTTGAAAACATAAAATGTGTTAGTATTTAATAAAACGCCACGCACTAGCCTACATTTCATAAAGAGGGATAAAAATAGAATACAACTGATAAATGTGTTTATATAAAGCTACGCTAAAGGAAAACGCAAAATGTTATCAACTTTGAAAACATAAAATGTGTTAGTATTTAATAAAACGCCACGCACTAGCCTACATTTCATAAAGAGGGATAAAAAGAGAATACAACTGATAAATATTCTTATAGAAAGCTACGCTAAAGGAAAACGCAAAATGTTATCAACTTTGAAAACATAAAATGTGTTAGTATTTAATAAAACGCCACGCACTAGCCTACATTTCATAAAGAGGGATAAAAAGAGAATAAAACTGATAAATATTCTTATAGAAAGCTACGCTAAAGGAAAACGCAAAATGTTACCAACTTTGAAAACATAAAATGTGTTAGTATTTAATAAAACGCCACACACTAGCCTACATTTCATAAAGAGGGATAAAAAGAGAATACAACTGATAAATATTCTTATAGAAAGCTACGCTAAAGGAAAACGCAAAATGTTATCAACTTTGAAAACATAAAATGTGTTAGTATTTAATAAAACGCCACGCACTAGCCTACATTTCATAAAGAGGGATAAAAAGAGAATAAAACTGATAAATATTCTTATAGAAAGCTACGCTAAAGGAAAACGCAAAATGTTACCAACTTTGAAAACATAAAATGTGTTAGTATTTAATAAAACGCCACACACTAGCCTACATTTTATAAAGAGGGATAAAAATAGAATACAACTGGTAAAAAAATGCCTCAGATTATTTAATAGCGGAATTTATAGATTAAAAATCTTGCGTTCCTTGAACCAACCATTTTACCGTTGCAATACCTTTATAGTGGAAGGCGCCTACCTTACGTTGTTACATCTAAGCTAAATGTGTTACTGGATCTTGTACCGTCCTGAGACGCAACGACGCGGAATTCTGAACGCGTTCGTTGAAGAATTCCCGATGTCCGGTGACGCAACGCCAAAGTATTTCACAGAAGCGAAACCATTCCGGGTTTATTTTTGGGCAGTTTGTCCACCCCGAGTTACGCTTTTACGCAGCGTTTATACGTTTTCGAGAAACGAGGACCTTCGAGTTTATAATGTCCAACGAGACATCTTTTTTTATATACACGCAATGTGAGTCGAATCAGTAGAGAAACTTCTCGATTCAGTTCTTAAATCGTCTTACTCCCTAATATTAATTTACTCTATAATTCACAAGTACATACGTGTCTTTGGTTTCCATATTACAAATATTTTTTTTTTCAAATATTAAACGTTTGTATTGAAGATTCAGTATTTTACACAAACATAAAATCCTTTTTCTACTTAATTGTTCAGAACATTTTATTGAACATTTTTTTAAAATCCTAATTTGTGAAACCCTTCTTTTTAGTGATATAACCTAACTTAATAGTTTTTGCTTATTTAGGGCTGACGTTTCGGGAGATGTGCCCCATTGTCAACTCAAACCGTAACTCAGACAATTACGGTGTTGCGGTCTGAGTTGACAATGGTGCACATCTCCCGAAAAGGCCGTCCTCAATAATAAAAAAAAAATAAGTTCTACTATAGGCACGTTTAACATATGTACAAGTGTTTGTAGTTAAAAGTTATTACCTCAAGTGAAGATAGAGTCACATATTATACTATAATTTTAATTCGGTTATAATCTCCAGATACCTGTTTAATCGAGTTTTCTTATGGTTTACTGAACAAGCCGTTCTAAACGAAGTCTTTATTATTTTAAATTTTAAACTTGAAAATTGCATCAATAAATGCTACGGTGACGTCATAAGTTCTGTTTAATCTATATAATTAGTAATTTTTCTACCAGTTTTCAATATTTTCTCATGTCGTCTCGCTAACCTAAGCTTTATGTCACATGTGTTTTATGTCGCACGTTTTCACAGAAAGTAAATTGGTTTCGGGTTGATAGGAAAATACACGTAAAGTTATTAAGTTTTGCCTTCGAGTTTATATTGCTTATGAATTTTAAAGTAAACCATGAAGTATATATAAATCTCTGGGGCAAATTTACCCCCCTACTCCCGAGCATATTCTTGTTCACTGCCCATGCATTTCAAGGACCTGTTAGTTTCTTACGTATTTATGTATTTTGTTGCGTAGAATGTGTTACCAGTATAACTTCCATTAACGAGATGACATTTTTTTGGTTTAATCAGTAATTACCAGTTTCCATGTTAATCCTTCAAACAATGAAGAATTCCTGTTTCATTCTCCTACAAACTAGTATAGGATACGTTTTCCTGGTTTTCTTTCGACTAGTAAAGCAGCAGTTTTTCTTAATCTCCTACAACTAGAAAATAACAGGAATTTCTGTTTCTCCTACAACTAACATTACACAGATTATTCTGTCTCCTACAACCAACTTGGTGAAAGTCAAGTCCGGTTCTTCCTATAAATATTAAGCTTAAGGTTTTTTGCTTCTCTTACAACTAGCCAATCACTTGCTTCCCTGGCTCTCCTAGAACAGGATAGAAGATCCTGTTTCTGTATTTCCACTATTATTCCTGAACATATCCTTCAGGATAGGTTTCCCCGTTTCTCCTACAACGAGTAAAGTAACGATTCTCCTATTTGTCATGCAGCAAGTCAAGTTCTCTTGTATCTCCTACAACTATTTAAGATAATTCCTCCTGTTTCTTCTTTCTCCTAGAAGCAGTAAATTAATAATTTTGCTTCCTGTTATTTCGCCAAGAACTGCTTTCGTTCCACTAGTGGCGGTCAAGTTCAGAGCCCGAGTTTGAAGTTACATTTGACTAATTGCTATATAAGAGTGGATGGAGGTCAAGACACATTCACCCTCGTAGAACAATGAACGCCAGAAAAGCTGTTGAAGTGAAGTAAACATGTTTTAATATTCATGATAGATATGATGATTCAGCAATCGACTTGCAACACGCGAGCCCCCTCCCCTTACACTTCCCCCTCTTCCTCATACACGCCGTTTGCTTTAATTAAAATCATCATTTTTTCCCTCCCGACTAGAACGCTCCATAATTAAAATATTTACAGTGAGTAATGTTTTGTGACGTGAAGATAAATGCATATCTACTGGGAAATTTATTTTTTTTCAAGGAAACAAGGGCGAAGAACGCAATGAAATGACGGGGTGTCGGACGAGGGGTAGTTATAAAGGATTTTTTCCTTCGTTAAGTACACGCTTTTTGAATAACAAATAGAGATAATATATGCGAGATTGTTTGGTGCGTTAACTGTGGTAATTTTACGGGCAAGTGCTTGGGTGTGTGACGTATCGTTGATGGTTTTTGACTTGGTTGTTGACGTAAAGACATGACCGATGATCATTGCCTGCGAGGACATTACAATACCTGAAATAAACGAGAATGACGTATACACGTACATATTATGACATACAGTAGAGCTTCGATTATTCGGATACTTCGGACAATCGAACAACCGGATAATACGGACTGTCAAAAATTGAGAGGTAGACTAATGGAATGAAATACAAATGTGATCAAAAAAGCGGAAAGTGTAACTACTTTATCAAAATACAAAACGAATAAAATATATATATATATATATATATATATATATATATATATATATATATATATATATAAAGAACATAAGACAAAATACAAATACAAGAATTATAACTTTTATTTGTCATTATAATTCTTGTATTTGTATTTTGACCTATCTTCTTTATTAATGCACAAGAATACATATTGCGATATATATATATATATATATATATATATATATATTATATATAGGCCTATATATATTATATATATATAAAGAACATAAGTCAAAATACAAATACAAAAATTATAACTGTTATTTGTCATTATAATTCTTGTATTTGTATTTTGACTTATCTTCTTTATTAATGCACAAGAATACATATTGCGATATATATATATATATATATATATATATATATATATATATATATATATGTACATACACACACACACACACACAAAATTAACACTTAAAGTAACATGATAAATAGAGCAATAAAATGCACATAAGATAACAAACAAAAATTAAATGAAGAATTGGATAACATTACAAAAATAGCAATAGAAAATGGATACAACAAACACCTTATAAAAACATATACAATAAATTTACAAAAAAACCTAACCTCAACACAACACTACAACCTGAACACAAATATAATAAAAATCAAAAAATCTACCTAAAATATAAATACACCAATAACAAAATAGAAAAATTAACAAATATATACAACAAAGGGTACTACACTCCAGCATACAAACCAAACAACAAAATAATAAAATATCTTAATAACACAAACCAGAAAACAATACAGAAAAACATAACCTATGAGGAATTTACAAAATTACATGCAACGACTGCAACGCATTTTAAATAGGGAAAACGACCAGATCATTTAAAATAAGATTTGAAGAACATTACAGAGCATTAAAAAATAAAAAAACAAAAGTATCAAATGTTGCAGCACACCTAATATCACATAAACATGAAATAACAAATTACGAAAATAACCTAACTATACTTGAAATAAATAATAACCCAATAGAACTAAACTCACTAGAAAAATACCACACTTATAAAAACATACACAATAATTTAATAAACCTACAAACAACATGTACAGAAGACATTCTATTCAAAAACATTATACACGCATCTCAAGAGAAAATACGTGTAACGTCAACAAATACCAACATCACGGACCAAACATCCGCACCAGAAAAATAGAGAAAACTTCATCAGTGATTCGACAATGGTCAAATGACCGAAAGGTGCCTCGTCACACAAGGTAAAATTATTGCACTTAGTGGTGGTATTAACTTCATATATATATAGACTATATATATATATATATATATATATATATATATATATATATATATATATTGAAAACGTATTTTGCGTCGTTGCTCTAAGAGCATGGACAAAAGATACTTTTTAGGAGTAGGTAGTTATTTCATTAGAATTAACACACCCTTGTTCACTAGTTAATTAATTTTATTTGTACGCTTACATTTAAAATAGGGTAGAGACACTTGAAAATATTTGAATTTACACCTAGATATGTTTACACCAACAGTTCTAACCCTTACTGAAGAAATCTTTTTATTTGCAAAAGCAACAGATGTTTGTACCTGATATTGAGCGTTAACTAACATCTTCCGTTTTCGTCATGTGCGTAACCTTTTCTTCAATATTGCGGGATATCTAACATTTTTCTGTTTCCGTCATTTGCCTCACACTTTCTTTAATATTAAGCGCTAGCTAACATACTTTGTTTTGTCATGGCCTCACCCTTTCCTCAATATTGAGGGGTAGCTAACATCTTGTGTTTTGTCATGTGCCTAACCTTTTATTTTATATTGAGGGATAGCTAACATTTTTTTATATTGTCATGTGCTTCACACTTTTTTCAATATTGAGGGATAGCTTACATTTTTTTGTTTTCGTCATTTGCCTCACCCTTTCCTCAATATTGAGGGCTAGCTAACATCTTTTCTTTTCATCATGTGATTAACCTTTTTTCAAGACACCTTGCAAAGACCTTACCTCATACTTATAATTTACATTTTTTTCACTTTCCAATCTTGGTGGGGTCGCCACTTACGTACTGTATTTTTATGGTTAACAATAACTCGGTTAGTCGAGGTACGTATAATCGAGGTTCTATTACACCCAAAACTGTGGTACTATGTAACTAAATACTGTAGCGGGTCTCGGCTCTATTTATTTCATTATAACATGTCCATGAACCAAGTTTTGTACCCAACAGGTTCACAAAGTGCGCTACGAAAATCGTAGACTTGAAGTTCTCCATTCCTCGTTTTCGTGTCACTCAGATTTGACTTAATGTCATTAAAATCTCTTGAACTCTACCTTCTGTTTTGAGTCTAACTCTCGCAAGCCGCCAGCAAAGTGTCTTGTGTTTGTGTATTTTCCTTGAAAACGCATTTTCTTTCCCATTTAACAAGTCATATTGTTACAAATCTTTAAAATCGAGATTCCTAGCAGCGTCTAATAAAAACTGTGTGCGTTCGCCGGCGACGTCCGACCCGACCCCTCTTTCATTATTCCCTGTTTCTTATCTGCGAACGACGCCCAAGGGACGCCGATAAGACGCAGTACGTGTCATCGCTGAGGAATATTTAAGGCCGAATAACGAATGTTGCGAAAAACGCACTGAAAAATAATGAAAACGAAAGATAATCCCACTTGTTATCAATTCCGTGCGGTGCTTATTTCTGCATACTTTAAAGCAAATGACGTATTTACCGGAAGTCCTGTGGGATTTGAACGGGAGGGTTACTTGAAGTCCTGTTTTTTCTGACAGTTCCTTGAAATTCCGGGATAAATCCGTATTTGCGACGGGCAAACTGGTTATTCACTAGTGGTTGACGTTCATAGTGTTTGGAGTTATTATTTTTTCAAATAAATGAAATTAATTTTACTTAAATGCCAACTATGTGACAAAGTAGAGTTGTCGTAGTAGAGACAAGAGCACTCTTTTCCAGCTTTTGAAAGCAGATCTACTTTAGTAAAGCTACTGTACCACGTGATCCCATAACTTTCTCCTAGTCTCAGTTCTTGTGAATCATTATACCTATTCCTTAGACTTAATTAATCCCTCTGCCATATTTAGTCCTTCTTCTTATTTTTCTTCTTACAACTGTTTCTCTATGTTGCCTTTATTTTTCCAAGAGGCTACTTTTTCTTCCCTTCTTCTTCGTTGTTACCGTTTTTTCCTTTCTTCCTAGTTACCCTTTTTTGCCTTTTTTCTTCCAAGTGAGTATCTTTTTTTATCTTTCTTCCTACGAGTGATTCCCTTTTCTCCTTTTAACTTACTGAATTCTATTCCTTATTAAAGTCTCTAAAGAAAACCTTTTCTCTTTGAAACATACTGTTGTCTTTTCAAATTGTCTGATTTGAACGTTGTACAAGATTACAACGCTCGCTTTTTACAGAGCGCGATATCAGCCGTTTGTTATAAAACAGACTCATTGCATCACTTTAGTCAACGAAACTAATTAAAATTTAAAAAAAAAACTCACTCCGTTAAATAATCTAATTTCCCGACACCGCGACGTTATCGGAAGCCGCGGGACTCGTCTTGGGGTACTTTTAATTAGCATTTCTTAAGTCATATCTAAGCGAGATAATGACTAGGGAGCCACGCCGCGCTCACAGCACTATCTCGTCATATTGTCAAGTCTGGTTTTCTTTCCTTCGAAAGAGATGTTTTTGTAATTAGGGGTAAAAAACCCCCCAGGCCGCAACGTAATGCGACACCTCACCCTTCAATTATTGTGTATGACAACGTATTCGGTTGCGTGTAATTGCCTTTTAATGGGGGAAGATTGTAGTTGCACGAGTGTAACTTCCTCGCCTGGCGGCTGTCCTGGCAGATGATAACTGTGTCACTGCGCCGGCTGGAGGTAGGCGTTGGACAAACGCACCACGTTAGTAAAGCAAGGCCATCCAAGTTGCTAGAAATGTGTACAGCCTGTAAATAGCAACAGTTATACAACCCAGAAGTAAAAATAAAAACAGACAAGAGAAAAGGAAAATGTTTTAGATGTTTTAACTGATCCAGTAGAGAAAATTTAACAGAAAGGTTTAAAACTTAAACGGAAGAGAAACTTATCAAAATGGTTATATACTCTCAAGTATTTTAGTCCCTACATTCATCAGTTTCTTCTGCTCCTAAATTTCTCTCCTTCCTTTTCCAATTCCTTCATTGGAATACCTGGATTTTCTTATTCTCTCAATTTTTTCCTTACATCTTTATCCAATTTCTTCCATTTCCTAATTCTTCCCTCCTGCCTTCTGCTAACTTTTAATTCCCTGTGTCCCAGTTGAACCTCCGTTTTTTCCTTCCATCTCTCTTCTTCATTTCTTCTCATTCGTCTGTTTTTTCCTTTTGTACCCCAATTTTTTCCCCTCAGTTTCTTCCTTTTGCTTATTTCTCGTTTTAACCAATCCTCTCCTCCCTCCTGCTTTCCCTCAATCCCTTGGTCAGTAATCCTCAATTTCTTTACTTCATTTCCTCTCCTTCATATTTCTATCGGTTTCTTCCTGTTGTTCCTCAGTTATATTTTTCTATATCAGTTTCTTCCCAGCGTTCAACTCACTTCACCTCTACCGGGAACCCTCACCATTCTCAGCGTTCAACTCACTTCACCTCTACCACTAGCCTGAATTACAGTAGTTGTTAACAAGTAATTAAATACAAATTAAAAAAAAAAATTAATAAATACGTAAACGTTGCTGTTATGAAACTCTCTCGTCGACGTCACAGCTGACGGGACAGGGAGCTCATAGCGAGCCTTCGGGCAACGCCAAGAATGCGGTGCATTTGCCCAGCGCCTGGGTATATCCCTGCAAGCGTCGCTAATCAGGATTTAACGTTTGTCCGGATCATAACGGATCGCATTAACGTCGACTCTGCAACTATTAACTTTAACGTGAAACAAGGTTCTTTGCTGACGGGAAGACGTGCCCGCACGTGCAACAGGTCAACACGCTAATTTACGAAGAGCGTACCTAAGCGTGCGTGATTTATGCTCGAACCGAGCAATACGTTTTCAATTTATTTACTCGAGATGAAAGTAGGCACAGCATTGTTCTGGAGTTGTACATTTTTGTTTAGTATATTCAGCACTTCCTAGTGACTAAAGTTATCGAATTTATTGAAATTGTTTATTTCCTCACGTTTCAATGGTATATTTATTTATTTAGATTAGGTTAGGTTAGGTCAGGTAAAAAGTAGATATTTTAAATTTAGGTATAAAAAAAAAATTAAGTATCACTTATAATTTGACTAAGAGTGTAGTTAAACTTAAGAATACCTTGGCATTCGTTAGGTTATGTAAAGTTAGGTTAGGCAAAAAGTAAAATATTTAAGTTTAGGTTTACAAAAAAGGTAGAGTATTACGTTGAATTTGACAAAGAATTTAATTAAAATTTAGGCGACCTTGACATAGGCAAGGTTAGGCTATGTTACGTTAGGTTGAGAAAAGGTAGACATTTTAATTTTAGGTTTACAAAAAAGGTAGAGTTTTACGTAGAATTTGACAAAGAATATAATTAAAATTTAAAGGGCTTTGACAAAGGTTAGGTTAGACTAGGTAAAAAGTAGAAATTGCAAATAGACAGGTATATTATTACCTATAATTTGACAAAGAACGTAATTAAACTTTATAAACACTTGTTACCAATATTCTCGAATCGGGTCAGCATTTAGAGTACCGTGGTCACCAGAAATACAACCAGGAATAATTAAAGGAGCCAAATGCCTATTGTCTGCACAGTTTTCTTGTCGAAGGATCTACCAAAAGGTATAGGGGTAAATTAAAAAATAAAAAAAGCCGGAAAAAGTAATGTGACATCTCATAGGAGAAAACTGCGGAGCGATATGTAGGCTTACTGAAAGCTTATATTCTACGAACGAGTGTATTTAGGCCAATACTATTGTGAATGGGTGTTTTCGTAGGGGGGGGGATTTCGTAGTGTAGATAGGAAGAGAGTTACACTAACTGTGGGGCAAATTGATTTGAGGCGATCAATAATTTTCAGATAAATTATGAATGTGTTTAACATTTTTGTTTTATTCACTGAGAAATGTGAATTAAGTTTGCTGATTCAAAGTTAGCAAAATAAACTGTAAACAGCAATTCAATAAAAATTTCCAGTGTTTTTCTTTAAAAAAACGTAATGTTTAAGGACATTTTCTTATAGACACAAACTAGAAATATTCACTGTGTTTTAACTATTTTATGGAACCATTAAAAATATATGTTTATAGTTCGGTATAGTAGACAGGACTTGTTACATAAGCAGAGATAGAATTCAATATAATTTGATTATTTTAAGGAAAAACTTTGGGCTAATTGTATTTGGAAAAATTTAACTCTCTTCCTCAAGTTTGTGACGCAATAAGGAAAATATTTTAATCCTCTTAGGATAAAGTTTGCGAGACAGAGTCGGAAAATAGCTTAGTAAGCGGATCCAGGGACTCGATTGATGTGTTTGTTTGTATATATGTGCCTGGCTGAAAGGGTTGTCAACACGCCCAACCCCGGAATCACAGATCACCCCTTCCCCCAGCGGGGAGCTTCATCCCTCTAAAACAATATTTCACCAAGACTCTGTTTACTCAGATATTACCGATCAAATCTCTCCAGGAGGCTGCTGACGCCCTGTACATGTGTATGACAAAAAACTGAGACATTGTCCGCGGTTGTTGACGTCCTGTCCCCGCGTATAAATCACCAATGTGTGGGAGGCTGTAGAGATTTGATCAGTTGGTTAGAAAAAGATTATTATGTTTATATTGACAAGGAAGTGAGTTGATATTTTTAAATTGTATGTTTATATTCTACTGAATTGATCAGTTGGTTAGAAAAGGATTAATATTTTTATATCCACAACAAAAATAGTTTAATTTCTACATATTTGTAAACAAGCATAGTGTAGGGGATAACGTAAAATTGCTTACAAAGTACGTGACAGAGATAAGATTTCAGTTTATAAACAATTATTAGAACACTGTATCAAAACAAGTGCATTACAAGAAGCATTACTCATCAATCCGGATGCTTGTTTATTCTCTAACATAGCCCATTTCCTGCCCCCTAAAATTGTAAACTGGAACTGATAGTAACGCTAGTTTCACAACAGAAACAACAGTTTATTTTAAGAAAAATAAAATTTTATTTGTGTGAAGATAAACTTGCTTTTCTCTCGGTTTAAAATGTCCGAATTTTCGAATTGACTGCGTACAGATACAAAACCGATGTAACTGTGGTTGCTATGAAAGCGATGTTTGTTGTCGAAGGATGAATGTAGCACTTTATTTGACAAGTGTATATAAATAGAAAGAGATAAAATAATTTTCGGTTAAGTTTAACACTGTTAGAAAACATGATAATATTATTCTTGTGTCTTTGCGAACATTTTATTTTCGATGCGTATAAAATACAAAAACTGCTCATAATTGGACATTACGGTGGAGACTTCAACAGTAGGAGATACCATGTCATTCATACTTCTTGTAAACACCCCGTCAATAACATGGACATTCTTCTGTGTCCAACCGTACAGATCACTTCGTACTTCGTAAGCCAACAGTCGTGTTCGACCAAAGAAAGCCAAATGTGTCACTCTGCGGTAAATTGAAGATATAATCGAATCTGCAACTGTCAAGCGCCCGCATCCGTCTCTCGATGCTTGACTTCAATCTAATTAAAGCACCCCCGCTACGCGGATACCTCATTGTCCTCCCCTTTCCACCACTTAGTTATCTGCTTCCATGATTTAATAATGCCACACACTTCAAACTCGAAACAATGTTAGATTCACGCCTCGTTATGAGCCTGGAGTACTTTTTAAGTTTCCGGAAATTATTCGCTTTCGATCGGCGACATGACATTCGTTCGATGCTAATAAATGTAAAACGTTCTTTTATATTAATTCCACACAAAACTGTATTAAACGTTTATTAGAGAGTTGTACGTAGGACAGGCTGCGACACAAAGTTAGTGCCATACACTAAACGATATAAATTCTTTCATATGTTTAGCTGTGACTCAAAATTAGTGCAGTGCACAAAATCGTATTAAACCTTTATTAAAGAGCAATCTGTGATACAAAATTAGTGCAATGCACAAAACTGTATTGAAAGTTTATTAGAGAGTTGAACGAGGGACAAGCTGTGAGACAAAGTTAGTGCAATGCACAAAATTGTATTAAACCTTTAGTAGAGAGTTGTATGTGGGACAAGCTGTGAGACAAAATTAGTAGGCTACAATGCACAAAAATGTATGAAGCCTTTATTTAGAGACCTTTGCGTATTACAAGCTGTAACACAAAATTAGCGCAATGCACAAAACTGTATGGAGGCTTTATTAGAGAGCTCTGGGTATTTCAAGGCACAAAACAATTTAAATCTTTATTAAAGAGCTGTTCGTAAGATAAGCTGTGAAACAATATTATTGTCATGCACAAAGCTGTATGTGGACTTTATTAAAGCGCTGTGCGTAGAACAAACTGTGACAAAATAAGAGCCATGCACAAAACAGTATACCAGTTATTTTGCTATATAAACATTAACTAAATAAGTTAAATATAAAACAAAGATTCACTTTAATGATAATGATTCCTTCAATGCAGTGGTGCTTTAGGAGAGTGAGGCTCTGCCATGTATGTGAGGAAACTAATCTGACCGGCACTAGGCATGTACTGGCTATTATTACTCTTGGTGTGACCCTTAGAGAGTCAGTTTCACAGGCTGAGTTGGTTGGGAGCCTAAAAGCACTGAAAAAAATTCTTCGGCACTACCAGCGATTGAAACCAGGATATTTAGGTTAGTATTTAAGTGATCAATAGACTGGTCAGCCGCCCACGGAATAATGTGTCTTGAAATATAATAGCCGCGCTTTTGAGAGTTGACTACCATAATGTTTTATACAGATTTCTAACCAAGATGGAATACATTTCTACAACTGAATAAATGGCTAAAATATTTTTTTAGAGGTTCCTTGCCGATGACCTTTGAAACATAATAATATAGCCTACCACAAAACTAAAATCCTGTATAGGATACATCCTGTGTGTAGGCCTATATTTCAGTGGTGGTTTACAAGAGCCCATTTCATTGTCCAACGACTCCTTTGGTATTCCTCTCTCGTAATGATTTTGGTATGGAGAGCCATTCAAATTCTCCATTGGGTCTAATCTGTGACCATCTATTATTACATCTTAGGGACTGTTATTTAATTCACTTGGCTGGAAACCAATACTCGCTGATATTTCTCAGCAGACGCGTTCCCCCATTAGTGCATTGTTCAATGTCCTAGTCTTGCAGCATTGAACAATGCACTGATGAAGTTTTATAAACTATATTTCACATAGAAATGATCATTAAAAAGTTTAATAGTGGAATTTTGCGTGGTGAGGAGGAACCAAAAGTAAAATTATAGTTTCTTCCCCTTCTAAAGTTTTATTGTTGCTACCACCTTTCTTTATTATCTCTACTGTTCATCATTTTCCACTCCAAAAGTTCTACTTTTCAAAAACGATCGGACTGTTTTCTGATCTGTTAGAACCGGCTTAATTTTATTTTATAAAAATCCGACTTGTCAGCTGACGTCGAAAGTGATTATATTAAATCGATTTCAAACGTTAAAATATACTTTTTTTTGCAACTGTTAAACGGAAGATAAAATGAACACGAGGACGGAAAAATGAAGAGATTTAAAAATGCTCGCTTTAGAAGCGCGCTCCCACCCCCTTGGCAGGGGGTAGGAGGTGGCCATTAGATTACAAAACTCAGCCTGTGTTTGAAATGTTAATCGCATTCAATTCCGATGGGGTAGAAAATTTGATCTCCCTGCCGCCCCGTTATCACCCCGCGATGTCACTTGCGCGAAATCTGCATAATCGCGCTGCTTGTGGTGGCCATTATTAAATCCAGCCCTTTAATGTCTCACTTTAAGGCACTTTTCAAAAGGGTTAATCGTCAAGGGATCTGCGATTTTTAAAATATTCAATCCCGACTCTATTAACACGTACGGGAGATGTCACGTTTGACGAATTGTCGGGGACGGGGTGATTTTGACGGAGGATACGTGTGGTGACGTCCTTGGCTGGCCTTCAGTGGATTCTAGCAGTTTTAAAACAACATGGTCATCATACTTATTATAAACTGTAATTATTGTAAAATTTTGTATCTAATAAAAGAGCATTGTTCCAAATGAAGTAGAGGGGGTTTAAAGAATCGGGGAGGGAAACCAGGTTATAATAATATCCGCATTATATCTGTGAATTCACTACGTAATTATTTGTCAAACGACATTACAAATAAAAGTAAAACAGGAATTTATTCTGTAACCGATTCAACAAATTAGATATTTTAAATTTAAGAATCTCTTCTCTTATTTTATTCTGAGGCTGTTATGAAGTATCGTAGATGGACGAATGTGTAGGCCTACATATTTTTCGTTCACTCGTATTTTGTTCGTTTTTTTTTCGTTCAGTCGTTTTATTGTTCTTTTTCGTTCTTATCGTTCATTCGTTTTTTTGTTTGTTTCTTTCTATTTCGTTCAGTCGTTTTATATATAACGATGTTAAACTAGTAAACACTTTGCATAAAAAGCTTTTTAGTTAGGGTAATTATATAAAACATAGAAATTGTATTTCTTTATTTAGGCTTACATTGTTACAGGTTTTCGTGTTTTCACATTTAACATTTTTATTTTACTGTTTCTCTCATTCAACTTGCTCATTCATTTTAAAAGCTCACTTTAGTGCCTCGTTATTTAAAAGCATTGTTATTACTGCCCGAATGCGTCACTAAAGTGGATGACGTAGCAGTCGTGACGTCATCCGCAAGGACATACCAAGGACTACTACAGGCTACAACAATGCACACGTCGGTTGTACCTCACAACGTGAGTCAGCCGGGTCCGAAGGATTGCAGCCGGGTTTTGCTACAGTGAGCCAATGAGATCGTATGTGGCAACAAATAGTTTCGGCAGTATCGTCCTTTGGGTTGTTGGAAAACTTGAAATTCTGGACATTATTAAACATCTTTAAAAATTTTACGTCACAATCATGTAAAATCTGACACACATGTATGTTTATGTTTACTATTAATGTCCTCATTTTCCAGTTCGAACATTTTCTTGTCAGACTTGACAGACGTGATAGGACTTGGATTTTTACCATATGTGTCCAAATACCTAGATAATAGACATTTACGACGCCGATAGAGAAAGTGATCCCATAATACCATCCTATTGTTCTATACCAGATCACGTGATCTCATGTCATTCTAATGTTCTATACCAGGAAACGTGATCCCATAATACCATCCCATTGTTCTATACCAGAATATGCGATCCCATAATAGCATCCCAGTGTTCTTTACCAGGAAACGTGATCCCATAACACCATTCCATTGTTCTATACCAGAATATGCGATCTCATAATAGCATCCCAGTGTTCTATACCAGGAAACGTTATCCCATAATACCATTCCATTGTTCTATACCAGAATATGCGATCTCATAATAGCATCCCAGTGTTCTATACCAGGAAACGTGATTCCATAATTCCGTTTTGGGAATATTCTTCTTTATATGCCACACCCTTATCCTATACAAGATATTTTATTTTATTCTTCTTAATTTCTATTCTTTCAAAGTGTGGACTGGCCTCCGATGAAATTGTTTTTCAATTTATATGATAGCCCTATTACAGATGTTTGCTTCTTTGAAATATGGACAGTAATAATACTTGGTAATATTATGTAATATTTTTTTTCTTGGGTTCCACTGTATTTTATCAGTTACTGAAATAGTTAGTTAGGTTAGGTAGACTTAGACGGCTAGATTGGGCTTTATATTTACTGGTTTTCACTGCTCAAGTTACCGCTATCTCTATCAAGTGAGTAGTAACTGGAATGAATGGTTAGATAGTTAGGTTTGGTTGTTCAGGTCAGGTTGGGTTATATTTCTACTGGCTTCCATCGCTTAAGATAGCAGCTTTATCAGTTGTGCAGCGGTTAGGTTTGTTTGGTTGGTTGGGCTAGGTTATATTTTTACTGTTACACTGCATTAGAGAGTAGTTACTGAAATGAGTGGCTAGATAGGTAGGTTTGGTTAGTTAGTGTAAGGTAGGTAATATTTGTACTGCCTTCCACTGCCTAAGATAGAGGTAGCTTTATCAGTTACTCGAATGAGGGTTTAGGTTATATATATTTGGCTGGAAAGGTTGGGTTATATTGGGTTATATTTTTAGTAATTTCCACTGCTTAAGAGAGCGGTTTTGTCAGTTACCGGAGGAACGCACAACAACCTTTTCTGTACTCACTTCGTCTTCTTTATTTCCATAGATCGTTGTTGTTTTCGTTTGTAATGTCTTAGCTGGTCACAACTATATTCATAATCTTGTAGTTTTCAATAAAACTGTTGAATTTGTTATCTAATTGTAACGCTTATATGACTTATCCAAGTAAAAGTACTTTATTCTCGTAACAGTTCTGGCAATAACAGAAAGAAAACCTGGCTATGAAATAAAACCAAAGACGCCCAAACATAAAAGCGATGCTTCTCGTATAACCTGATTTTTATAGATAACACACGGGCCCGAGTACTTGCAAATTCCCATTCAGATGATCGTTTACCGGAGGAGACGGACCATTTCGGGCAGTTTAATAAACCGCAAGGGTCGCCTGTTTATGATCCTCCAGACGCGGTCGTAAACCCGGCCCGTGTAGACGGTTCGCCGGGAGATGGCCACCGGCGGACCCGAGCGCCCTTCGGCAGGCTGCCAGTTATCCGTGATTTATCATTGTTGTGCGTATTGAAATTGAGATCTTAACGAGGATGAGATCGATTGCGGTGGAAAAGAATCGCGTCCAAATAAGTCGACGAGACTGTTTCGGCCAGTCATCTTCCGGCGGCAGAGTCTAGCCTAACGACGTCTCAACGATTACGGCATCTCATTAACCGCCGTTGTAAAATTATCACTTACAGCGGTATTTTTATACTGTTTACGTCATAAAAGCGATCATTTCTGCGTCTATTTATATCAGACGCTCATTTTATGGGCCTAATTACATCCAAGAATAACCGACGTCGAACGGTTTCAGTTTATATAATTTTTGAATATAATTTGGTTTGAAATATACCTTGGTTTGAAATATTGCTAGATTATTTCTACAGTATAGCGACCGTAACTACTCCAGCGATGGTTCCCTGCTACTCCTCCCTTTATGGGTGTTAAATGTTCCTCGTTTATTAGGCCTCCAATCGAACTTAAAATTAGTGTTACTTGGGAGATGTGACAAAGTAACCTTTAATTGTGCTCAATGCTGCCTTTAAAGGCAATAATAGTTAATATAATTACTACAAAGTTGTACCACTTTTTGTATTAAAATATATAATTGCCAAAAAATAACTGAATTTAAGAAGTACTAACATAAAATATGGCAGGAATTTTACTACTTCCCAACAAAATTGTATCTAATTTAGAATGTCTGTAGAATTCTAGAAATGTCTTTTTTTGCTTTTTTTTTAAACAATTTCTATTTTACGCTAGTTTTGGCAATAGTAGTCTTGTGTAATGTGCGGCCATTTTGAAATTTCCGAGAACCAATAGTCTCATAAAGGGCAATTTTATCATTATGGCCGTTGCTAAGTAACGATCTGGAAGTTAATTCCTGTTAGAATGTACGTCTATCATTTGTTATACAAATGCGGTTTAAATTTGTAAGAAAAGAACTTTAAATTAACTAAAAGATAAATAAATAAATAAATATATATATATATATATATATATATATATATATATATATATATGGGTGTATGTATGTATGTATGAGCCTTATGCATTAGTAAACAACTGATCCGAACGCCATGAAACTTTGGTAAATTGTTGAGTACATCCCTGAGAAGGTGTCTGGCGATATAATATTTTTTTCCAACATGTAACTTTCAAGTGCTAAAATAGCATAAAATATGACTTTCTATCTTACCTTATCTTAAGACATTTCATTGTATTCATTCCAAATTTTGGACGCTAGGCAACACTCAACAATCTAAAAATTATTTTCCAACACATTTCAAACAATAGACAAAAAGTATTTCATATCTGAGTGTACTTCAATAAATAACATTCAATCAAGAACTTTTATTGCCACATTTTCTCCATCGAGTACTGTATGTTCAGCTATTATTATGTTAATAAAATACTAAATTAGGTTTAGCTAATGTTAAAACGCCATTCATTTACTTTTAGGCGATACGAAGTTCGCCGGGTCATCTAGTATGAAATAAAAATGTTAACGTGTTAAAACGACTGAATCGCTCCGTTAGAGAGCAGGTGTGTCAAGTATGTGATCCTCGTGATTCCATGGTCTATTCAGTTTTCTCTATTTTAATGTCAATATCTTTAATTCTTTTTATTTGTATCCTTTGTGGACGATTAATTGACCTTCTGATTGGTCACTTTAAAACTACAAATACAAGTTTGTAACAATTAAACTTTTATATTGTTGATGATTATTAAGTGTAAGATTTGTGAGAATTAATAGTAGGCTATAGAATATTTATCTCGATGTAATTTTTCATTTAAAGGTTTCACTACGTGTTGTATCTTCATCTTTTTGCTTCTATTTTTTTTCATTTGTTTGTCATTCTCACTCTACCACTCGTCGAAATCTTCATAGCAAATGCCTCATGACGTGTTACGCTCGCCTCGTAGTAACGTCTCAATTCGCCACGCCTCCTCGTTACGCGTTACCAGCTAAACGTTTAGGCCTTCTTTGTATTTTCATTGTTATTTTAATTTGCATTCTTGATTAACTATCGATACTTTTACTTGGGAATGCGGAAAAATCACTGTTTAGCCGTCCTATGCTTAATTTACGTTTTGAGTTGACTTAAAGTTCTCGTCCTAAGTTTAGCCTTGTCATTTGTATTCCTCTTTCATAATTATGATTTTTTAATGTTATTTGTTTCACCTTCAACATCACGGTCGTTTATGTTTTGCTTAAAATTAAAAGTCTTTGTGTGTGTGGCAAAAGTTGACAGATCGACCAAAACATTGTTGTTCTGGTTCTCAAGTGCGCCCCCCCCCCCCACAGCGCACAGTAGTAGAAGCTGCCTTTGGTCTAAAACTGTAAATACAAAACTTGGAAACACTTAATAAGTTCTGTTAAATTGTAAACTAATTAGACAGAATCTGAGTTATAATTTCGGACCTTTCTAGTTTGACTGGAAAAATACCTTTGTAATTTTAATTCTACTATAAAATATTATAAGTAACGTATTTTCTACCGTCGTAATATGGTAATTAGATTTTTTTTATTTCCTGAATGTGTTCTAATGTAGTTGTTGTCTGTGTTTTGAGTTAGGCTTTGCCATCTAAGAGAGATGTCGGTGGATTTTGAACAATGGAGAGTACTATTAAATGTGATCTAGGGGAGGGTCGTAGCAGAGCATATACCCTTGACAGATCTGGTCTTGTTTGGGGGCCATAATGAGGATTCCGGCCCCAGCACTCGCAGGACCGAGTCCCAACGTGGAGATAGGATCATCTTAAAGGGGCTGATCCTTTCCTGGTACCTGTACTTTGCTGTTTTATATAGACTTCCCATCCACCCGAGGCGATTTATATACGTCACTTTCCAGGCATTTCTATTTAGGCCTGTGTTAATTTTTTGCAACAGAAACATTTGATATTAGAACATGTGAGAACCATGAAGCTGTCCCCATTTTCCAACCCAGATTTATGAAACAATCCGAAAACTGAGCTCATTTTTCAAAAAACGAAAACAGTTCCATTGTTACTGGATTTTCCCGACAGATGGCAGACCTTGTCCCTCGTGGTATTTCGGTATTGTTAGTAAAGTTAAACTAGGATCGGTTGATGAACCAATAAACTAGACGTCAGTGGTGTAGATCGCAGCTGTTTGGATTGTTTACTTCCAAATAGAAAAACAAAACATGCGCGGCGTGGCGCCAAACCAGCACCGGACTCCTGACATATAATGCTCGGATTGCGTATCTCGCTCAGATGTTACTTCTGCAAGTTGGGTTTTCGTTTAAAATTTGTTGAATTTTTTTTTTCAAGTATAGTTCGTTTCTTTATGTTAATAAGGTTGAAATTTTGTATGTTTTTAAAGCATCTTTGTTATGAATTTATATTTCCGAATTACAAAATGGATTCACATTTACGAAAATACGTTGGATAGGGGGTGATTTGCAAGAACTCCAAGATCATCACTGATCCGATGTCCCATCTACCTAAATCTTAGTTCTAGCATCTCAGATTTTGTGAAACAGTTTTTGGATACGTTCATTACGGTTCGGCATCAAAGTAGACGAGTAGCTACTCCGAGTTGCTCCAGTTGGATCTATACCCTACGTTGGCCAAACATTAATACTATTTAGTACGTTTAACTTTATCCGACCAACTACGCTTTTAAAATATTGAACCAGATTGATATGGCTTTGATTTAATCTACCTGTATTAGCTCCTACCTTACAACCAAGTACATATAGCTTAGCTGCAGGAATAATGCAGAGAAGCGACAGCACACTTAACATCTGACAGCAGAGGACTCCCTCAGGGCGCTGTACTGAGTTGCATTATGTTTTCAATTGCTATTAACAGATCGCCACATGTGTTCCAATCGCGTCCTCCTCTTTTTCTCGATTGACAGCTCGATACGGGTCCAGAGTTTTTGAAGATGCCTTCCATAGTCCACAAGTGCGAGAAGCATATTTGGACAGGGAACTTGTTTTTGTTACCACTTTATAATTTCAAATTACTAAGAACGTACTTTGATTTTGGTGAATAAATGTAACATATTTATTTATATTATAATGTAACAGTACTCCTTGCTTGCTTTCACTTATAATGTACACATATTCTTTCGTACGCAGAATCTTGCTTGATTTTTTGTCGAAACGGCTTTCGGATGTATCCTATCGCTACATTGTTGCAATTGAGTCTACAACGCTTGACAATAGCGTGGCATCATGTCTCCGAAAGCCAGCTCGCCAAAAGTAACGTAAGACGCAGGTTACTATTAATAAATGTAGCCAAATATTATGTAATGTATTACATTATTGGTACACAATACAAAATAATATAAAATAAATATTTTAATTCTATACTTGTTATTTATTATATATATATATGTGTGTGTGTGTGTGTGTGTGTGTGTGTGTGTGTGTGTGTGTGTGTGTGTGTGTGTGTGTGTGTGTGTGTGTGTGTGTGTGTGTGTGTGTGTGTGTGTGTGTGTGTGTGTGTGTGTGTGTGTGTGTGTGTGTGTGTGTGTGTGTGTGTGTGTGTGTGTGTGTGTGTGTGTGTGTGTGTGTGTGTGTGTGTGTGTGTGTGTGTGTGTGTGTGTGTGTGTGTGTGTGTGTGTGTGTGTGTGTGTGTGTGTGTGTGTGTGTGTGTGTGTGTGTGTGTGTGTGTGTGTGTGTGTGTGTGTGTGTGTGTGTGTGTGTGTGTGTGTGTGTGTGTGTGTGTGTGTGTGTGTGTGTGTGTGTGTGTGTGTGTGTGTGTGTGTGTGTGTGTGTGTGTGTGTGTGTGTGTGTGTGTGTGTGTGTGTGTGTGTGTGTGTGTGTGTGTGTGTGTGTGTGTGTGTGTGTGTGTGTGTGTGTGTGTGTGTGTGTGTGTGTGTGTGTGTGTGTGTGTGTGTGTGTGTGTGTGTGTGTGTGTGTGTGTGTGTGTGTGTGTGTGTGTGTGTGTGTGTGTGTGTGTGTGTGTGTGTGTGTGTTATTATTATTTACATTATATATTTATATATATTTATATATTATATTACATTATTATACAATATAATACAATACAAAATAATATAAAATAAATATTTTAATTCTATACTTGTTATTTATTATATATATATATATATATATATATATATATATATATATATATATATATATATATATATACGTGTGTGTGTAGATGGTGATTTATTTTCATTGTTATCTTGTTAATTTATTTTAGACTTTAATAAAATATATTTCAATAAGCATGTGTATTTTTACAAAGAGAGTAGAATGCTCTTGCCTAAGTAGGAAATGAGCGACAATACTCACATAAGCAATGATTCCCCCCATTTTCCGTACCAGGATCCTTTCTGTATCTTTTTCATAATTTTACCTTAAGTGGATAACGTAATGGTTTCGATTTCCCGATAATGTTGAAAGTTTTCTCGTGAAGAGACAATTTTCAAAAACGTGTCGTCAGTTTGGATTTTTAGTGACTACAAAAGTTCAATTTTCCTTTACTTGGATAGTTTTTGATCTTTTAATCATTAAAATTTGTATTTTTTTAAAACATTTTTCAATTGTTAATAAATTTGTTAATTTATTCATAATTCAATACGTAATTATTGCGTAACTAAGTGAATACTGTAGAACTTGTTGACGCGTTTCAAAACTATCACATCTCCTATATTAAGCTGACACACTGAGAATTTGTCAGCTTCGTAAATGAAACGATTGTTTTTGAAACGCGTCAACAAGTAAGTTCTAAAGTAATTACATTTTACCCAATTACTTAGATAGTTTAATCAGTGAATTCAAGTTGATTACAACAAGCAACTTTATTAATATTAATTATTTATTTATCGCCAATAGCTAAATGTCGCTTTTATTAGAAAGTTCATTTAATCTATAAATTCGTACGGAGTGGACGATATACATTGTGCTGATAGGGGAAGCAGATGATGGACTAAACAATCCACTACAAGCTATAATATTATTAGTTGGCCTTTACTATCTTTCAACATGCGAGTCCTAAGGAAGTTATAATTTATTACCTCGTCCATTCATTATATTAAAATAGCCCTCTCGGTGTATTTTGCAATCGATGAAATGTTTTTTTGCTTTTAATTCGATTAGTATTTCAGTTGGATTAAATTTCGATAAATATAAGTGATAATAAATAATAGAGTGTTTTCATAATAATTTTGTATGTTTTATTTATTTCCCAGTCTTTGCTTTCTATATCCGGTTTGAAATGTCCTGGGACGTCTTAATTTTCTTGTTTTTTTATGATGATATTCTGTATCTTAATGTTAACCGGTTCTTTATTGTTCTATTATACCTAATTTATAATGTTCTTGTCTTAATTTTCTAAATGTTGTTTGCACATGCGTATAATGTTCTGCATAGTATGTTCTTAGTTGTTTACCATTACCATCTGATGTCTTATTTACAATGTTTTTGGCCGTTCTCGTTTCTTTAGTCAAGGTTTTTATATGCATGGTGGTAATGTTCTATATCTCATGTTAAAAGGTTTTTTCTATTTTCTTGTACCTGATTTATAATGTTCTGCATATTATGTTCCCCATTTTTTACCATTGCCATCTGCTATCTAATTTATAATGATTTTTATCGTTCTCATTTCTATAGTCAACGTTTTATACATGGGTTTGTAATGTTCTATATCTCATGTTAACAAGGCTTTTTCTTAATAAATACACAAAAACCTCTTAACCACAAACTTTCTTTACCCTAATGTACATTTCAGTCGTTGTATGTTATCCCTCTGAGGATGGTTACTTTGTAACTGAAATGTACATAAGGGTAAATTAAAGAAAGTTTGTGGTTAAGAGGTTTTTGTATATTTATTATTAAATTCAACCACAGTATATTCCTAATAAATAGTAAAGGCTTTTTCTGTTCTCTTATACCTGATTTATAATGTTCTGCATATTATGTCCCCAGTTGTTTCCACATTGCCATCTGATCTCTTATTTACAATGTTTTTGGTTGTTCTAAACTCTTTAGTCAACGTTGTTGTATACATGTTTGTAATGTTCTATACCTCATATTAACAAGTTTTTTCTATTATCTTATTCCTGATTTAAAATCTTATGAGGCATTGCTATTCCCTTATACCTAATTTATAATGTTCTTTGACAAAATATTTTTGATACATAGGTTTATAAGGATTTTATATTACGTAAACCACTTCTATACTTGTATATTATACCGATTTATAATGTTATGGAGTGTTTTAATTTTGTAGACGTGACGTTTTGAGACATAGTTTTGTAGTGTTCAGTAAGACCTATCTTATATTGCTAAGATCTTCGCTCTACTTTATTATATCTTATTTATATCCTGGGACTTGTCCATTTCCCAGTCGAAAGCATTTTATGAGTTTTAGAGTAGAACAATCGCCGCGAATTCTTACTGACATTTGATATGAATATTCCGAAGGGGACCCGGCGTAAGTGCGCCTGGGGTCGCCTAAGCCGCTTAGCTCCCCTGATCCTCGGGTAATAACCAGACGCCCCCCCCCGTATTCAATCACCGCATGGACATGACAATTACAAATACTAAAGCTTTAGACAAACAACAGCCTTATTGGCTTGGATCGTAAGGCTTCGACTTTGTTACGAGCTAAAGTGTGTGATTACTAAACAACAATTACGCGCTCCTGAAATCAAATTTGGACGCTTCTAGAAAAAAACCCTTATCACAGTAGGTTTCTTACGTTATAAAAAAATTTTTAAATACCATAATCGCGTTACCCATGTGTCCCTCATTATAGATTAAAGTTATGAAAACCTGCTTATGGGTAGTCGTCTCAGAATGACCTTTGTAATAGAGAAGTTAATATTCAGGTAAATAACGCTGCCCACGCGTGCGATGTTTCCACATCACTGCTAGTACCAAGAATTGTGATTGTTTGTTTCTCAGTGATTGCTATATCTTATTCGGAATATTGGTTCCAGAGGTAACGTTATCAGCGGCAGACTGTTTGGCTACTAGTCCAAACTCCTATTATTACCTTTGCCAAGTAAACAATGACCAAGTAAACAAGTGCAAAAATGGATATTGATCTTCTATAATACATTTGAGGAAAAAAGAAAACTGGTTTTAGGATTTTGCCAAGACGTGTTCATATTAGAGAGCACGGAAAACAGGACGATCAAACTTCTGATATAAAATATAAATAAACCGAGAGCAGAAAAAACCAAAACTGACTGACACATTGAGTTATTAGGTATTTTTTGTTCTCTACATCGGATATTGTTGTATTAATGTCGTTGTTCAATGTGACATAGGACTATTTACTATTATAGAAATATTTTTTTTCATCCTTAAGCCATTAATGAATTTCTACTGGATCAATAATTGTGTACCTAATTTTATTGCATTTACGTTTTTGCCTGGATACTGATTTTTAATCATTAAAAGTTACCTTTTTTTCAAAATTAGTTGTGGTTTTGAAAATTACTCTCTGCCCAACACATTAAAATGTGAAGAGGGCAAAAGTAAATATAAAATTAGATAATTCTAAAAAAGAACGTCCTTTAAACGTGAACGCCGGTGTATTGATAGTAGAAGGGTTTTCTCCTGGACTTGTTCTCAGTAGAATGATGCCAACCCCAGGAAGTTGGTTGTGATATCTTGGTAACACTGACGTCTCCAAAGCCGGTTCCTTGGCATTCCCAGCCAACTCAAAAACAACATCAACGCTTGCTCATTAGCGGCCAAACGGGACCGGGCTTCGAATCCGCGGACACCGCAGCCCCCGTCCTCTTTGGCATAAATATAATCTACAAAAGTAAACAATACAAGGTTTTTGCGTTTCTGTTTTTGCGCTAAATGTTCAGAAAAACGCCCGATCCCGCTGTTAACAGCATACCACTGTCTTGTATTTAGACAAAAGGACAGGTTAGTTCCGACTTACTTGGACGTATCAATCAGGTTGTGCGTCACAGATCCGCATCGTCCTTTATGCAATATTCATAAACGTAAGGCAATTACCGGCGAAAATTATTCTTCAAACTCCTGTTATATCCTGTTGGCTAGTTACGTGAGGACAACAGTTCTTCGTTTGTCCTAGGAAGGCCGTGCCCTTCTTAGAACCAAATACTGTATATAGAAAATTGTTGTGTGCTATGTACTAACAAAATTTGTCCTGCTTCTGTTTTAATTAAATTAAACCTCTCTTGAACTTCTTCAACAATATAAAATTATTGTATTTAAGATTTTAACAACTATTTATATATTATTGTTGAATTTAATTTTGTTTATTTACTTTTAAAACTATTTACTAATTAATAAGCTTAATTAAATTTTTGCTGATCTGCTAAAGGTATTTATATAGTAATAAGTTCAATTTAATTGTTACTTTTATAATTTAATTGTTGTATTTACTACTACAATAAAAGATACGGCTCTATTAGGCATTAAAATCTTTCTCATTAAAACTACTGAGATATCATTACGAAGCTTAAAAATCAAAATGAAAATTGTTCATATAAAATGTAGGTCAATTTCTATAACGCACAACTCAGAGAAAATGACATTGAAGCTGGAAGAAGCTGTGCAATAAGCTTATGTTTCTTGTAATTCTGTCACAATTGTACTTTAAGGTCTGGAATGTTAAAGGTAGTAGGAAGTTTTAAGTTCAAAATAGGGAAATACTTCCCATTGTTGAGGAAGTAGAGCAGCATATATAAGGTGTAAACTCTTTCCTATAGTAGCACATACTTTTTGTTTAAATTAGGTTAGCCGTTTTGGAAAATGAGCCACGTAGCAGCTTCGACAATAACTCGTAGTTTAGTAGCAAATCGAATTCTACAAGTGCAAGTGTTTACATATTATTATAAGTTAAGGTTTGAGTGTAAACTAACTAGTGTCTAAAGTAGGGGATGGGAACAAACACTATTTGTAAAACAAAAGCTTTAACTTTACTCTCCTGCTGACCATTTTTCTGCCATAACTTCTCTTCCAGTTGTATTAAGTGAAAACAAATTAACAACATATTTAAATATATAAATAACATTTAGTATGGTTTTAAATAATTAGTATAAGAAGGAGTTAGTTTAATAATAATACTGTCTTATCTTTATTTTTTTACATGAATACAAGTTGCTGAAAAATATTTCATTCGAACAGAAATAGTGGTTAAAATTTGGAAAATTACAAATATAACAAAAATTTGCAAACTCGAGGGACTTGATATATTGAGAACTAAATATTGTACTATTTAATTACGGTTATACAATATTATTAAAAAGGATTCGATTACCTTAGGTTTGGTTATAGAAAAACCAAATTTACGAAATATAGACCCTATGTGCTTACGACTTACTATCGCGCATGTGGAAAGACCGAGGTATTTACTTGGATATCACTTGTTCAGTTCAGCAATCTGTTAGTTTACGTAATAATCTTTTTTTACAATCAAACCTATCCTAACCGGGTACTATGTAGTGTATTTTCAATATATTGTAATAAACTGTAGTGTAACATAGGGTTCTGTTTTACTAAGAAAACTTGAGTTTATAAATTTTAGTGAAACAAAGGTTAGGTCTGTTTGACGATTGTTAATGTGGGCCAACGTCTTGACCAATATTTATAATTTGCAGCATTTACAGTAAATATTTTCGTTTAGAAATATATATTTTCTTGTAACATATTTCAATTCGAAAAAAATTGAACTCACGCCATATTTAGTATAAAATTACCGGAAACTCAAAAAATATTATCAAAACTTTTTTCTCAAAAGTTTTTTGGGGGTAACGAAGAAAGATAAAATTTGTCATCGGCGAACGTTTGGATGAATATCTTATGTGACTCGTCTCTGTGCATTTTATAACTAATGCATTGTAATAATTATAGCAAAATACTTATGGGTTGATAATTTTATGCGTGAACTATATTTTATTGTGATAGTTTGGCTTTAATTATCTTCCAAATGTGTATCATAAAGTATGTGGAACCCGAGACCCCGTACATGGCCGATCGTTGTCGCGTATCGCATTACAACTCGTTTCGCAATACACAGGCGTGGACTGTGCGACTGCCTTTTTGGGCAGATGCAGCGTCACGTATGCAAAACACAAGATGTACCGTGGTAGGCTATAAAATATTGTTTCCTTCACGGGTGACCACACATCTCATTTTCATAAGTCCGAAGTCTGCAGGATGTGTTCTCTCCGTTGCCCGATCTATTCATCTGGCGACATTCCTCGTTGTCTGTCATCGGGGATACGGTCAGAAAATAGAGAGAGAGAGAGCGAGAGAGAGAGAGAGGGAGGGGGAGAATATAAAAACGTTAAAAAGAAAGAGAAAAAACTTGTCCCGAAACCTTCGCCACATGGGAGATCGGACCGGTCCGATTCCCCTTTCCCCCCTCGTAGTACACATAACCTTAGAGAAGCTTAATCTGTGGTACCCAGTGTGTTATAGACGAAATGTTTATTTGATAATTTTAAGTTATACAATTATTTGTACGTTAATTAAATGTACACGAGTATTTCCATTTGTTAGAAATGCATATATTTTATTCCTAATTAAGTGTAGAATCGTAAATAAAGATTTTACAAACTCATTGAAGTTCCATTCTGCACCATATCGTTTATTCGTCTTGGTTTCCTCTATCTATTTTGGCTAATTGTAATCTTTTTTTTGCAATTATTGTTTGTTTTTGTCTGTGTATTCCTTTTTCTATTTGTTTCGCCTTCATTTAATCTTATTGTTCCCGGATTTTTTTGTTAACATTATTTCTTAATGTATTGCTCCGTTTGAGCTTCAGTATATTAATTATTTATTTTGTTCTATCTCCATTTATTCTGGGTATTCATTGTCTATTTTTTTTGCTGTACCGTTTATCCTTACTGCATTGTTTCATTTTAGCATCAATGCATTTCGTGTTAGTTTTTTTTCTTCCTTTATTTAATACGTTTTCGCTATCTTATCTTTTTGTTTAAAGTCTCTCATTAATGCAATGTACCATTTGAGCTGCTATGTATTTTTTTCGTTTTATTACTTTTTTCATTTATTGCGTTTTTTCGCTATCTTCTTCTCAGTTTGCTTAACGTTTTTCCTTACTGCATTGTTCCATTTGAGCTTCAATCTATTTCTTATTAGTTTTGTTCTTTTTTTATTTATTACGTTCTTTCGCTCTTTTTTCTCTTTCCGCTATACGTCTCTCATTGATTCATTGTTCGATTTGAGGTTCATGTATTTCTTATTCGTGTTGTTCTTTTTTTAATTTATTACATTTTTTCGCTATCTTTCTCTCTTTTTGCCTGACGTTTTTCTTAACTGCATTGTTCCACTTGAGCTTCAATGTATTTCTTATTCTTTTTGTTCTTTTTTCATTTATTACGTTCTTTCGCTCTTTTTTCTCTTTCCGCTATACGTCTCTCATTAATTCATTGTTCCATTTGAGGTTCATTCTATTTCTTATTCGTTTTGTTCTTTTTTCATTTATTACGTTCTTTCGCTCTTTTTTCTCTTTCCGCTATTCGTGTTGTTCTTTTTTAATTTATTAAAATTTTTTGCTATCTCTCTCTCTCTCTTTTTGTTTGACGTTTTTATTAACTGCATTGTTCCACTTGAGCTTCAATGTATTTCTTATTCTTTTTGTTCTTTTTTCGTTTATTACGTTTTTTCGATATCTTCTCTTTTTGCTTAACGTTTTTCCTTAATGCAGTGTTGCATTTGCGCTTCTGTGATTCGCTTGTATGAATATCTTCTACCGTGACATAAATAAAACCCCACAACACAAACATCACATATCTGTTTTCCCCGTGTTCTGTATGGCCATAGAGAGTATAGAATATATCTAACAGTTTACAAAAGACTTTATATTATTTTTTTAATGTTTATTTGCGTTTAGTGCAGACACATTGCTACCTTAGTTAAACGATAATATTCAAGTGTTCAACAGTTAGGGCCGATCTGACCCAACCTTGTTGCCATTCTGTCTGTAAAATTGATTATTAAACGTACAAAAGGCGCGGCTTAATACATTTTGACAAACCACAATTTGAACAATGACAAAGTGAATGGGTTCTGACACCAGCCAAGGCGAGATTGAAGGGTTGCCACGCGGCGACTAAACCTAGGGTCTTAATAACGATGATTACCAGTAGAGAGAGCACGCGCCTGGTGATTTGGGCGGGTCCTTCCACCATTTAACCAGAAGCCGGAGAGTCCAGAAGCTGTTATTAGTCCTACCTCCACCAATACTATCTGACGATAAGTAAATCCTCTATTTGTAGTCTATATAGAGCGGCGATTCATTGCAGTGACGCAATATAATTTATAACTGTACTTTTCTTTTGTTTCAGACGCACTAGGTAAGCAGTTCTTTCCTTCGCCGATGTATTATCGTTCGCAATACAGGCAACCTTTTTTATGGTGAGTGGTTCAGTAGTTTTAGTGGGCACACAAATCCTTAACCTGTAATGATGCCAGCTATTCTAAAGAGACTCGCAGAATTTTAAATATTTTGCAACACGGTCCACTCGAAATATAATTTTATTCGGAAATTAAAACAAATTATTATTATTATTAAGGTTTCTCCTCTTTTTTAAATATATGAATTGTGTTATCTTTGTGGAGAAGTCAGTAGAGTACTTGACTACGAAACTAAACGTTCTGGGTTCGATTCTAAGTAGTGCCAAAGATTTTTTTGTGCGTTCTGAGGTCGACTCAAAGTGCGGAAATGACTGTTTAGGGTCAAATTCAAGGTAATAATAAGGGGTTGAGATGTAGCTCTTCGCTTGTGTATTACCTTACTTAAATACCTTTTTACTCTGTCTTCTATCCATGTTTCATGGTGTAAAAAGGAAAAATTATTATTAAATATCTTCTATAAAGGACACGATTTATGTAATAAAACGTTTTGTAAGTTTAAAAGGGATTATTGTACGCGTTTATTTTATTCAAAATTCTGACTAGCTTATGGGTATCGGTATAGAGATGGGCATCCGTTGATATACCACCATCTCATCTTTATCGATTGGTCAGCTTCTACTATCATAGGATCGATTATGGTATTCATAGCTTACTGTCCCTGATTCAAGCGGTTGGGATATTGTGGTGAGCTTTTCATTTTCGTCTTGTACCAAGCTCGTTTCGCCAACACTGTTGTCTTTATTAACATGTTCTTCTTCCTTTCCTAATGCAATATTATTTTTCTTCCCGCTTTCCCAACGCAAATTTTCTCAATTTAAATAGAAATGTTTTTGGGTATATGGTAACCTTTTTCCGTTGTCACATTGTATCAAAATGCCTCGTAGTTGGAGAGTTTTGCTTTGTTTTTAAGGTGACAAGTGTGATATTCACCCCTACCAAGGATATTGATAGTATTAGGGTAGGTGCATGACGACCCTGGTAGACACATACCGTAGCTTTATTTGTACTGAGTTGTGAATCTGAACCTACTCTCTATTGGGGCCTACTTAACAGAGGACTTATTATCTGTTGGCGTCATTAAGGTTTAAGTGAAGATAGAATTAAGGGAAGGATATAATGTTGATTCTGGGATTATGGGATGGTTAAGGTGACTTATCTAAATACCTATCAGATTGTCTACCCACTAACTGCTTGCGTGTTGAAAATGGAGGCTTTCTGAAAACCCGGAAGGAAGACAATGGCAAAGCTTCAAACTTTAGAATGGTGTTTTTCAGTTTTAGCTATAGAAGAAACTTTGGGGATTTTAACTCTTAAATTTGTTCTTATACAGTCATTCTTTGTATTAGTGTACACTCTTCTTATATATATATATATATATATATATATATATATATATATATATATATATATTAAAACAACATAGGTTATTCAAATACAAGAATATTTATTAATTTATATTCAAAGCTTTTCGTTGGTAAACGGTACCAACATCATCAGGAATGAAAATTACAATAATGTCATTTTATATTTATATATATATATATATATATATATAAGAATATGAAATATATATATATATATATATATATATATATATATATATAAGAATATGAAATATATATATATATATATATATATATATATATATATATATATATATACTGAATGAATTTTAATCATTAATAAAATACAGTTAATTCATCCATTCAAGTTTAAATACATTTTTTTAAACTTTTTGGGGATGGAACTTGATGTCAATGCAGTTTTTTCAAATATTAATTCAATAATTTAATTTAATTTACTAATTATAGTTTTATATGGGAGAAAAAAACTTTTCACATAAAGTTCAAGGTATGCAATATAGTTATTTCGTTGTATTTGGCTTAAAATAAAGTGATAACATATGATGTCATAAATCAGCTGAATTTATGTTATAGATTATGTGGTGGGACAGATGTTTTAACTTGTATGTTGTTACTTTATTTATATTAATTGTAGTTACTTAAAACGATACTAAAATGAAAGTTTTCTTTGTTGAATGAAAGTAGATATTTTAAATTTTTATTTTTATAACTTTTTATTTCATAAGACACGGTTTGCCTTTTAAGCTTTAGATAATCGCCATTTTTTCCAGTTCTTATTTACACGTTTTTAGGTTTTTTGTAGTAGATTTTTTTACACGAACACTTTAAAAAAATTGTTTAAATAAAATTCGTTTTTTTGTAACTTTCTTTGAAATAAAGCTACGAACATAAAAGAAAAACAAATTACAGTTTTCTTTTCATAAAGCAATTTACAATACTCTACAACTTGCCTAAACATTCGCCAAATGCAAAGCCTGCCGACAAACACAGTGGTTATCAGGAACTGAGTCAACCTGTGGATTATAAGGCGACGCGATAACGCGCAGGCAGTGCTCAAAACTGCACTTTACAGCGCCCTGCCTCCGCGCAAATATATGTCAGTAAACACAAAGCAAACACTACATATCGCCATATGTTGGCCTGAAATCTGACGACAAAAAACATACGATTTGATTTGAGTGGGGGGAAGGAAGATGTCATAATCTGACACGAGATTATTGACTGAATGATTGATCGGAGCCGTGATTGTTTGACCGGCCGAGTGACATTAGTTCAGATAGTGTTGGATTTACAATTTACTGCGGCGATATTTCAGTGATAGCCTAGAATGGTAACGCACCAAACACAGTGCGATTGTTGTTTTTGTAGTACTCACACACGTGTATAAAGAACGTATGCCTGTTGGGCTAACGAGACATAACGTATGAAAAAACAAGACTGTTAACTGGGGTTGATAGTTCATTTAATTATTCTCTTACAAACTTTATTTGCAATAATTAAAACTCGATTTTGTTAGGCACTGTTACTCTGTCAAACAGTTGTTAACAATTACAGGTTATATTTTCAGGTTAGCTTTTTTTAATATTTCTCACAATGGAAACACTATAAATTATTTGTTGACATTTCCGGTGGGGCAGAATTAAATACGAACATACACCTCCATTTGTGTTTTTTCGCGTTGCAAGTGGATCCAGTTCAAGTGGTAGGAAAAACTATTGGTCTCAACGTCTAGCTTTTTTAGCGTTTTTCTTGGAAAGATATATTGACTGAATGAAAAATCTATTTTTTCGTATAATTGTAGGTAACAAGTAATTAAAATTCTAACTTAGAAAAAACGTACTAAATTGGACTAAAATACTCAACAATATTTTAAGTTTGTTTTAACGATTAGTTTCACGATTTAATTTTTAAGGGTGAAGGCGAATACGTTTCAAGGTCGATACGTACTTCAGATTCATTTCACACACAGACCGCCGACCGTATATGAAGAGGTCTGCTTTATACACTCCTAGACGAAAACAAATTTTATCACTTAAAAATAGCACGGATTTGATAAAGCTTCAAAATAAAACCCTTCAGCACCTGAGGGACATCACTAGGAAAACATCTGTGTTTCTTCAAGATGCACAAAGTGAAGACAAGCACAATGGCGGCGAGTAAGAGGTGTACATAAAGGTAACACTGAATTATAAGAAGAATATTACAGAAATTGAGACTAAATTGAACGTCGAGGAATAAGGTATTGTGCATCGTGTTTGTTTCTTACATGGTCTTAAAGATGGCATAAAGACCATATCCAAACACTTTAGAGTCAAGGTCAAATGTTTTTGACTCGTTCTATGATCAGGAATAGGTATCTAGACGTCTTAGCTACTGAAGAAACATGATAGTATGTAATGTGACTCACTATATGGCTAGGAAAGGTGTAATTAAGCTTGGCCGTCTGAACTTGGAAAATTAGAATTCAGGAGCGTGATTCACTATGTGACTAGGAAAGTTATCTAGGTATCAAGGAACCAGGAGATCATAGCATGACTCACACTATGGTGAAGGAAGATTGTTAGGAATTTAGGTACCTGGAAACTATGTGTTCATTTCGTGTGACTCACTATATCGCTAAGAAGGACGGTTAGATATTTAGGTATCAGAAAACCAGGTGTTCAGTGGCTAAGAAAGTACTTAGGCATCAGGGAACCAGGAGCTCATAGCACGACTCACTACATGGTTAAGAAGGATGGCTAGATAATTAAATATCAGGGAACCAGGAGCTCATAGCACGACTCACTATATGGTTAAGGAGGATGGTTAGATAATTAGGCATCGGGAAACCAGGAGCTCATAGCGTTATTCACTATATGGCTAAGAAAGTACTTAGGCATCAGGGAACCAGGAGCTCATAGCGTTACTCACTACATGGTTAAGAAGGATGGTTAGATAATTAGGCATCAGGAAACCAGGAGCTCATAGCGTTATTCACTATATGGCTAAGAAAGTACTTAGGCATCAGGGAACCAGGAGCTCATAGCGTTACTCCACTACATGGTTAAGAAGGATGGTTAGATAATTAGGCATCAGGAAACCAGGAGCTCATAGCGTTATTCACTATATGGCTAAGAAAGTACTTAGGCATCAGGGAACCAGGAGCTCATAGCGTTACTCACTACATGGTTAAGAAGGATAGTTAGATAATTAGGCATCAGGGAACCAGGAGCTCATAGCGTTACTCACAATATGGCTAAGAAAGATTTTAGGTATCATTGTTATCACGTATCTATTTTGTAAGCAATGGGGAAAGTCCTTGGCAGTATCATCGTTTGCACTCAAAGTTGATTCCCATCCGATATCGAGAAAATCCCACGGAAGGTATTGTGTAAAATATACTAAATATAACGCAGATAATTCTAATCGATAAATAATTTAAATCGATCATCACTGTCTCGTGACCGTCAAAGTTCCTACTACAGCGGAATATTCAAATGAACCAATCGGTAGCCCAGTAAGCCAAACCATAAACTCCGGTCACATGCAGAGGGAGCTAGTACACGTAATCTGTTTGTATGGGGGAAGAGGGGGAGGGGGATGCGTGTCCTGCACTTTAAAGCAGACGGTTAATAAGACGACAAGCATAACACAAAACGTGCACTGCATAACGTTGCGGAGCGGTGGCGAGGCGTTATATTAGACAGTCGCGTCACAATCTATAATTGTATACATGTAATATCCATCGCCGGAGATTTATTGGTCGAAGATGTCATGTAAATTGATTAGCGAACAGTTAGGCGGAATATGGGTGTATCGACTCGCGTAGACGGTTGGCAACACTGAACGACGCGGCGGTGGGAAATATCGTGCACTGTGTTGGTATTGTAAATAAAATGAATGTCACATTAACGGGTTTAGAATGTTTTTCTACGGTTGCAAGAAAATGAAAAACTACTTCAGTTCAAACTGTTGATGACGTACGCGCGTTTCATTAAACACAACTTTATTTAAAATAATTATCTAATTGTAAGATTTGAGCTTCCCTCAAGATTAGGATGAATTTAATAATAATATACTGATTTGATAATGAAAAAAGTTTTTTCTCGTTTCTATAGCGAGTAGTCATCATCAGTGATTAAAAGCGCAGTTAGTTTCAACTCCCTCCCTCCCTCTCTCTCTCTCTCTCTCTCTCTCTCTCTCTCTCTATATATATATATATATATATATATATATATATATATATATATATATATATATATAGAGAGAGAGAGAGAGAGAGAGAGAGTGAGAGAGAGAGAAAGAGGATTTTTTTAATACTGTATATGTAGTAAAATTTTCAGCTATATTTTCTGGTGCCATATTTATATATTTACTTATAAATTGTAGTTGTAAATATATATATACACTATCTTAATCTATCTATTTAATACACTATCTTTAAAAAAAACAAAATTTATTTAAAAAAATACACATTGTTTTAATTAAATGTTTCTTAAATGATTTTGAAATGATCTCAAATGCATTCTTTCCACGGTAACAAAGGTAATGGATTTTCTGTGTAGCTAGTTTCGAAGTGCATCATCAGGTGGCGTGCTGTGTGATTGTTAAAATCGTAATACTATACCGAACTCCGTGATATCAACGTACACTACGGGAATCAGCAGTTTGGAAATGTTAGGGGCTAAATCGATGTTGGTGGAAGAGAATTTGAACACGTTTTGAAAATACTTTACTGTAAATTTAGACATTTTCAGTCATTAAAAAATGAAGGAACTTTTATAAAAAAGTATATAAAATAAAAATTATTGGTAGCTAGATACGGTCACATAGGCGCTCTAAGTTCAATTATTATTATTGAAATTATTAGAGTGTTTAATGTTATTTTTATTGCTAATTATATTTTTATTAGTTACAATAAGGTAATTGTTTAGTAGTTAAGTTAATAATGATAGAGCTACTTATTTTAAGAAATAAATTTATATCAATTGCTTTATAGATTTTTAAATAATTATGGACCTCTCTCTCTCTCTCTCTCTCTCTCTCTCTCTCTCTCTATATATATATATATATATATATATATATATATATATATATATAATTGTATCATCAGTGTTTTCTTACAATCATCTATAGTCTACCTATTTAAAGTACATCAAGTATTATATCTTGCTCATCATTTTTGCGAGCCTACATTCATAAGTGTAGACTACGCTTGAGGCTTATTAATATCCTACATCTCTGGAAGCTGGCTCGAAAAAATAAAACCAACATTTTGTTAAATGTACTGCAAATAAGTAGGGTTGATGTTTAATTTCTTGAATTAAAGTCTCCACTGACTACAGTATTAACAGGTGAAATCCAATTAACTAAATTTAAGGTACTCAATTAGTAATAAATAATACACACAACCTCTAACCACAAATATTTCTATTCTAGCCTTATGTTCATTTCGATTACAAAGTAACCATCGTCAGAAACATGACAATATATGCTCATGATAGAGAATGTATTATTATCTCTCTGAGGATGGTTACTTTGTAACCGAAACGTACATAAGACTAGAATTAAAAATATTTGGGGTTAGAGGTTTGCGTATTTTTTTTAATAATAAACCACAGTAAATTATTTAGTGGCAGCCTACTCAATTAGTATCCCTTTGAACAATTCAATATATAAATGCCAAACCTATAAATACATGTATTTCTTGCCCAGAAGTTTTAATTTTTAAATCGATCCAACAGCGAAAACGAAGTAATACATTTAAAGATTTTAACGCTCCGGGTTTTATAGACGAAGGAAGTACTTAAACTGTCCCAACATTCATAAACGTCAGCCAAAAACTCGGCTACGGAATGCCACCGAGACTACGTTTCTGGTCCAGTTTTATTTGTAACATGTGACGTGACAGAGAACATGTTTCTCGTATTAAGGAGGCAGATGTCGTTCTGCGTGGAGGAATTGTACAACATTGTTTCTTTTTACATTTGTTTATAATTAACAAAACTATCAGCACTTCAGTTTTATGTACGGGACTCGAAATCGCCATTGACAAAATGCGCTGTTTGTCACATTCATTTGCCGAAAGTACCATTTATTGCCACAGTATCGGCACAGCGTTAATGGTCATTAATTAAACAGTTTTGTAGGATTCGTAATACAATAGAGATGTTAAATTAATATTCATCCTAATTTAATTTAAGCATTCCTATTTGTAGGCCACCAAGAATGCTTTAAGAAATTTATGCATACTGTTGAATAAGTCTTTATATTGAGTTTGTATAAAATTGTCTGTGATTCATCGGTATTTTTATGTTTCATTGGCTCTGACCTGAAAATGGCACCCGTACGTAGCGAAATGCACGGCAAGAAATTCATTATTATATCAAACATTTTCAGGAATCATAGATTTCATTTTTTTAAATTTAATAAACCGTTTGTAAAACATGTATATGATTTACTAGGCCTGGTAAGGATAAAATCACCATGGTCTGGAGAGGTTTAGTGTCGGAGGCCATGACATGTGCAGGACCACATAGCTTAAATAGAGCTACTTTTTATTGGGGTATTTCTACTGAACCCTCAACCCTTACATTAAGAATAACGTAATTAAGTATTAATTAGATAAAGATTTGACTAAGGGATAGGACATGAGTTTTATAAGGCGTCCTAGCAATATGGACGAAGAGGGCGTGGCCGTTAACTTTTATAGATTAGGAAATAAATGTATTACTTCATTATTTCGAAGGACTGTGAGGACGATGATCTTCATGATCAGGACCACATACCTTATATAGAGCTACTCTTTAGTGGGGTAGTTCTGTTGAACCCTCAACCCTCACATTAAGAAAAACGTATTTAAGCATTAATTAGATAAAGATTTCAGTAAGGGATAGGATATGAGTTTTATAAGGCGTCCTAGCAAAATGGACGAAGTGGGCGTGATCGTTAAATTTAATAGATTAGGAAATAAATGTATTATTTGCAGTATAAGGACTGTAAAATTATATTGCCATTGTGTATATCCTGATCAACAGCTCAAATAATAGTTACAAAATAAAAAAGGGAACAAAATGAAAATAATATTTTTATTACAATTCCAAAACTTTCTAAGAATAAAACAATTTCATTTCGTCGGAAATTAGAGATACAAGTAATTTGACAAGTAATAAACGAAAAAGTCAACTTTATATTGTAAATTTTAAATTAAAATTTCTAGCCTATTATACCCTTTTATTGTGTAATAATATGATAACACTTGGCTAAAGTAACACTTACGTTTGGACAAATAAGGACGGTTATTTCGGGAAGTGTCTCATTATCAACTCGCGCCGTAATTTGTTGACATTAAATTGCGGTTTTATTGCTCCCTTGCTACTATAGGCAAGATTTAAAACAGATTTGTGATAAAGGGTATAAATTTAAACTAGTACACTTATATAATCAAATAACATACAATTTATAATTCCCAAACAGTTAATTAAAACCCAATCCATATTTGATTCAACCCAGCCTCTGTTTCACATGAATAGTTTTTAAAAGTATTTGTTTTGAGATTTGAGTTTGTCGTCCGTCCTTAGGTTTACACTAAGTTAATTTCTTGGGCTGTGGAAACACGTCGATTTATCAAGATTGCCGTCTTGCCAGCGCTGAGGTCAGTTTGCCGACCCCGCAGTACACCACTTAGTGTAATACGGAGGGGGTTACCCAGGGGATTGGGTCAAGGGATGAGCCGTCCCGGTGCCGCTCTGCGCCAGTGTTTCAGCTAAAAGCATTCCTTTACATCCGACAGCCTTCAGTATTTTCATCGTATTTCATTAACTTCTTATTCAGGCTTTGAAGCAGGCTATGCCAGAAAAATATTTTTAAAGAATATTAGGTCAAAAACTATTAGTTCGAACAGAAAGTGAAAGTATGCATTTAAAACGCCCGTTTCGGAATGTCTGTTATTATTTAGGGGTAATTTTATTATAGGTGTATATAGTGTTATTCAATTCCTTCTATTAGTTCACTCCTTCGCTATATATATAGTTCAAATTTTCAATAGCAATCAAATACTTTTTATCCACTCACTGAAACGCATTTAAAACGCTTGTTTCGGAATGCCGGTTATTATTTAGGGGTAACTTTATTATAGGTGTATATAGTCTTATTAAATTTCTTCTATTAGTTCAATCCTTCCCTATATATAGTTCAAATTTTCAATCGTAATCAAGTACTTCTTATCCACTCACTTGAGTTCAAATATTTTTTTTCAGCTTGTAGTAGATGACACTTGATGTTAATACATTTTTTTTCAAATATTACTTCATTAACTAAATTTAATGAGTTGATTTTAATTTTATATGAGAGAAAAACTTTCACAAAAGGGGCAAGGTATGCAATATAGTTATTTCCACCTATTTGGCTTAAAATAGGTGACAAGATGATTTCATAAAAACATATGATTTTATGTTGTAGGTTAAGTTGTAGAACAGCTGTATTGACGAATAGGTTATGCCTCTTTATTTATATTAATTGTAATTATTTAATACAATTTTTATTTGAAGATCTCAGTAGGAATTGACTTTAAAAAGGTTTTGTTTCCATTACTTGTTTTTTGTTTTGTGCGATGTATATGTCCTTTTCTTAACATTACCTGATTCCTTCTATCTGTTTTTATCTTTTTACAAAAGTATGTGACTTTTAGAGAGTTGATCTTCTTCAGTCTACTTCTTCTATATCTTTTATGTATCCTTACCAGAGGGTCTACATCACTACCTTAATCATAGATATCTCCACCAATCATTCTTATCGTACGTTGCTAGTATAATACCCATACTGAGCGATCTATTTTAAAACACTGAAATGAAAGTTTCTTAATTATAATATTTCACATGCAAAATTAAGTATTTTTTAAAATTCGTTGTTGGTGAAATAAGTAATTAAAAAGAAAATTATAAAGTCGGTTCCTACTTGAATCAATAAAGAAAAATGTTATTTTAGTTACTTTATATTGGATAATTACTGTTAATATAAATAAAGTAATACGACCTATGCGTTAAAACAGCTGTTCTACCACTTAATCCATAACATAAAATCAGCTGTTGCATGAATTCATATGTTATCACTTATTTTAAACCAAATGTGACGAAATAACTATATTGCATACCCTGCCCCTTTTTCGTGAAAATTTCATTTTCATATAAAAACTAAAATTAAGTAATTATATTTAATTAATACATTAATATTTGAAAATAAGCGGATAATATTTAAATTTGAGCGGATGGATAAAAATTATTTTATTGGTGATTACAAATTTGAAAAAGATATATTATAGGGAGAGTGTGAACTAATAGAAGAAATTGTAAAATAAAAACGTAGACGAAATCTAGAAGAAATTGGTACTAGTACTACATTTAATGATAAAATCAATAAAAAGTGTCATAATATTGATTTGTATTTTCATGGTGTACCTTCTTCGGATTTTTCTGTATTATAACATCTTCCACCTGAAAATAGCTTCTTGTAACCGAAACGTTTAGGTGATTCTAGTAGATTTTATAATAATATTAATAACTATCCAACGAAAACTTTAAATTTGGGAATATTATGATTATTTATCATTTATACTAGGGAAGTATTAAAACTTATGTATCATAACTTATGTATACCAAACAATAGAAAAATGCATTAGTTGTAACGAAGATGATGCTTCCCACGCCCAGATGGCGTCACGCTTAGATTAAATTTAAACACTGATTCTGAACAGACAAAAGGTAAGGTTTATTTGTTCGTCTTTTAGATAAACTTTCAAGTTTATTAATTTCTAAATATAGAAAAAACCGAGTCCCACAGCGTCAGCAACTAACGGCCGTGCTGATATGCCAGTCAATAGTTTTAATGCGTTTTTCACATGATAGCTCCTTGGTAGGTGTGCAGATAAGGAGGGATTTTGAATTTAAAGCAGCGCCCCCCCTTTATGCGTGCAAACCACGCCACTTTGGCAGACAATTACTTGCACTTGCAATGTAATTACTCGCCGTAATTATTGTTAAATTGAAAGCTTAAACTACGAAATTATTTTCTATTTACATTTTCTTATGTTAATGAGATTTCGCGGTAAGATATTAATAATTAGAGTCCGGACGGAACAATGGACGTTACGTCATATTATATAATACAACGAGACAGGATTACTGACCTTTAGTTAGTTCCGAACCTGATACGCATTGCTGCAGGTCTTTAAGTAATCTCTAATCAGAGGGAGCAATATAAGAACGCCAAGTTAACCCTAAGTATATCTACTTTGCCAAACATATTAATCCTTTTTGAATTAGACTAATTCTGTCTGTAAACATTTTACTTGTGTTTCTTTGTGTTCTTCCATTATCTGCCTTAATCGCCTACTTAACAATCCTAACTAGTTATGGTTACTCTCAATGCCCTACTTAACAATCCTTACTAATTATACTTACTCTCAATGCCTTACTTAACAATCATAACTAATTATGGTTACTCTCAATGCCCTACTTAACAATCATAACTAGTTATGGTTACTCTCAATGCCCTACTTAACAATCCTTACTAATTATACTTACTCTAAATGCCTTACTTAACAATCATAACTAATTATGGTTACTCTTAATGCCCTACCTAACAATCCTTACTAATTATACTTACTCTCAATGCCTTACTTAACAATCATAACTAATTATGGTTACTCTTAATGCCCTACTTAACAATCATAACTAATTATACTTACTCTCAATGCCCTACATAACAATCATAACTAGTTATGGTTACTCTCAATGCCCTACTTAACAATCCTTACTAATTATACTTACTCTCAATGCCTTACTTAACAATCATAACTAATTATGGTTACTCTCAATGCCCTACTTAACAATCATAACTAGTTATGGTTACTCTCAATGCCCTACTTAACAATCCTTACTAATTATACTTACTCTCAATGCCTTACTTAACAATCATAACTAATTATGGTTACTCTCAATGCCCTACTTAACAATCATAACTAATTATACTTACTCTCAATGCCTTACTTAACAATCATAACTAATTATGGTTACTCTCAATGCCCTACTTAACAATCATAACTAATTATACTTACTCTCAATGCCTTACTTAACAATCATAACTAATTATGGTTACTCTCAATGCCCTACTTAACAATCATAACTAATTATGGTTACTCTCAATGCCCTACTTAATAATCCTTACTAATTATGGTTACTCTCAATGCCCTACTTAACAATCATAACTAATTATGGTTACTCTCAATGCCCTACTTAACAATCATAACTAATTATGGTTACTCTCAATGCCCTACTTAACAATCATAACTAATTATGGTTACTCTCAATGCCCTACTTAATAATCCTTACTAATTATGGTTACTCTCAATGCCCTACTTAACAATCATAACTAATTATGGTTACTCTCAATGCCCTACTTAACAATCATAACTAATTATGGTTACTCTCAATGCCCTACTTAACTATCCTTACTAATTATACTTACTCTCAATGCCTTACTTAACATTCATAACTAATTATACTTACTCTCAATGCCTTACTTAACAATCATAACTAATTATGGTTACTCTCAATGCCCTACTTAACAATCATAACTAGTTATGGTTACTTTCAATGCCCTACTTAACAATCATAACTAATTATGGTTACTCTCAATGCCCTACTTAACAATCATAACTAATTATGGTTACTCTCAATGCCCTACTTAACAATCATAACTAGTTATGGTTACTCTCAATGCCCTACTTAACAATCATAACTAATTATGGTTATCTTCAATGCCCTACTTAACAATCATAACTAGTTATGGTTACTCTCAATGCCCTACTTAACAATCATAACTAATTATGGTTACTCTCAATGCCCTACGTAACAATCATAACTAGTTATGGTTACTCTCAATGCCCTACTTAACAATCATAACTAATTATGGTTATCTTCAATGCCCTACTTAACAATGATAACTAGTTATGGTTACTTTCAATGCCCTACTTAACAATCATAACTAATTATGGTTACTCTCAATGCCCTACTTAACAATCATAACTAATTATGGTTACTCTCAATGCCCTACTTAACAATCATAACTAGTTATGGTTACTCTCAATGCCCTACTTAACAATCATAACTAATTATGGTTATCTTCAATGCCCTACTTAACAATCATAACTAGTTATGGTTACTCTCAATGCCCTACTTAACAATCATAACTAATTATGGTTACTCTCAATGCCCTACGTAACAATCATAACTAGTTATGGTTACTCTCAATGCCCTACTTAACAATCCTTACTAATTATGGTTACTCTCAATGCCTTACTTAACAATCATAACTAGTTATGGTTACTCTCAATGCCCTACTTAACAATCATAACTCATTATGGTTATCTTCAATGCCCTACTTAACAATCATAACTAGTTATGGTTACTCTCAATGCCCTACTTAACAATCATAACTAATTATGGTTATCTTCAATGCCCTACTTAACAATCATAACTAGTTATGGTTACTCTCAATGTCCTACTTAACAATCATAACTAATTATGGTTATTTTCAATGCCCTACTTAACAATCATAACTAGTTATGGTTACTCGCAATGCCCTACTTAAGAATCATAACTAGTTATGGTTACTCTCAATGCCCTACTTACCAATCATAACTAATTATGGTTATCTTCAATGCCCTACTTAACAATCATAACTAATTATGGTTACTCTCAATGCCCTACTTAACAATCATAACTAATTATGGTTACTCTCAATGCCCTACTTAACAATCATAACTAGTTATGGTTACTCTCAATGCCCTACTTAACAATCATAACTAATTATGGTTATCTTCAATGCCCTACTTAACAATCATAACTAGTTATGGTTACTCTCAATGCCCTACTTAACAATCATAACTAATTATGGTTACTCTCAATGCCCTACGTAACAATCATAACTAGTTATGGTTACTCTCAATGCCCTACTTAACAATCCTTACTAATTATGGTTACTCTCAATGCCTTACTTAACAATCATAACTAGTTATGGTTACTCTCAATGCCCTACTTAACAATCATAACTCATTATGGTTATCTTCAATGCCCTACATAACAATCATAACTAGTTATGGTTACTCTCAATGCCCTACTTAACAATCATAACTAATTATGGTTATCTTCAATGCCCTACTTAACAATCATAACTAGTTATGGTTACTCTCAATGCCCTACTTAACAATCATAACTAATTATGGTTATCTTCAATGCCCTACTTAACAATCATAACTAGTTATGGTTACTCTCAATGTCCTACTTAACAATCATAACTAATTATGGTTATTTTCAATGCCCTACTTAACAATCATAACTAGTTATGGTTACTCTCAATGCCCTACTTAACAATCATAACTCATTATGGTTATCTTCAATGCCCTACTTAACAATCATAACTAGTTATGGTTACTCTCAATGCCCTACTTAACAATCATAACTAATTATGGTTATCTTCAATGCCCTACTTAACAATCATAACTAGTTATGGTTACTCTCAATGTCCTACTTAACAATCATAACTAATTATGGTTATTTTCAATGCCCTACTTAACAATCATAACTAGTTATGGTTACTCTCAATGCCCTACTTAAGAATCATAACTAGTTATGGTTACTCTCAATGCCCTACTTACCAATCATAACTAATTATGGTTATCTTCAATGCCCTACTTAACAATCATAACTAATTATGGTTACTCTCAATGCCCTACTTAACAATCATAACTAATTATGGTTACTCTCAATGCCCTACTTAACAATCATAACTAGTTATGGTTACTCTCAATGCCCTACTTAACAATCATAACTAATTATGGTTATCTTCAATGCCCTACTTAACAATCATAACTAGTTATGGTTACTCTCAATGCCCTACTTAACAATCATAACTAATTATGGTTACTCTCAATGCCCTACGTAACAATCATAACTAGTTATGGTTACTCTCAATGCCCTACTTAACAATCCTTACTAATTATGGTTACTCTCAATGCCTTACTTAACAATCATAACTAGTTATGGTTACTCTCAATGCCCTACTTAACAATCATAACTCATTATGGTTATCTTCAATGCCCTACATAACAATCATAACTAGTTATGGTTACTCTCAATGCCCTACTTAACAATCATAACTAATTATGGTTATCTTCAATGCCCCACTTAACAATCATAACTAGTTATGGTTACTCTCAATGCCCTACTTAACAATCATAACTAATTATGGTTATCTTCAATGCCCTACTTAACAATCATAACTAGTTATGGTTACTCTCAATGTCCTACTTAACAATCATAACTAATTATGGTTATTTTCAATGCCCTACTTAACAATCATAACTAGTTATGGTTACTCTCAATGCCCTACTTAACAATCATAACTAATTATGGTTATCTTCAATGCCCTACTTAACAATCATAACTAGTTATGGTTACTCTCAATGCCCTACTTAAGAATCATAACTAGTTATGGTTACTCTCAATGCCCTACTTAACAATCATAACTAATTATGGTTATCTTCAATGCCCTACTTAACAATCATAACTAATTATGGTTACTCTCAATGCCCTACTTAACAATCATAACTAGTTATGGTTACTCTCAATGCCCTACTTAACAATCATAACTAATTATGGTTATCTTCAATGCCCTACTTAACAATCATAACTAGTTATGGTTACTCTCAATGCCCTACTTAACAATCCTTACTAATTATGGTTACTCTCAATGCCTTACTTAACAATCATAACTAGTTATGGTTACTCTCAATGCCCTACTTAACAATCATAACTAATTATAGTTATCTTCAATGCCCTACTTAACAATCATAACTAGTTATGGTTACTCTCAATGCCCTACTTAACAATCCTTACTAATTATGGTTACTCTCAATGCCTTACTTAACAATCATAACTAGTTATGGTTACTCTCAATGCCCTACTTAACAATCATAACTAATTATGGTTATCTTCAATGCCCTACTTAACAATCATAACTAGTTATGGTTACTCTCAATGCCCTACTTAACAATCATAACTAATTATGGTTATCTTCAATGCCCTACTTAACAATCATAACTAATTATGGTTATCTTCAATGCCCTACTTAACAATCATAACTAGTTATGGTTACTCTCAATGCCCTACTTAACAATCATAACTAATTATGGTTATCTTCAATGCCCTACTTAACAATCATAACTAGTTATGGTTACTCTCAATGCCCTACTTAACAATCATAACTAATTATGGTTATCTTCAATGCCCTACCTAACAACCATAAGTTATGGTTACTCTCAATGCCCTACTTAACAATCATAACTAGTTATGGTTACTCTCAATGCCCTACTTAACAATCATAACTAATTATGGTTACTCTCAATGCCCTACTTAACAATCATAACTAATTATGGTTACTCTCAATGCCCTACTTAATAATCCTTACTAATTATGGTTACTCTCAATGCCCTACTTAACAATCATAACTAGTTATGGTTACTCTCCATGCCCTACTTAACAATCATAACTAATTATGGTTATCTTCAATGCCCTACTTAACAATCATAACTAGTTATGGTTACTCTCAATGCCCTACTAACAATCCTTACTAATTATGGTTACTCTCAATGCCTTACTTAACAATCATAACTAGTTATGGTTACTCTCAATGCCCTACTTAACAATCATAACTAATTATGGTTATCTTCAATGCCCTACTTAACAATCATAACTAGTTATGGTTACTCTCAATGCCTTACTTAACAATCATAACTAATTATGGTTATCTTCAATGCCCTACTTAACAAGCATAACTAGTTATGGTTACTCTCAATGCCCTACTTAACAATCATAACTAGTTATGGTTACTCTCAATGCCCTACTTAACAATCATAACTAATTATGGTTATCTTCAATGCCCTACTTAACAATCATAACTAGTTATGGTTACTCTCAATGCCCTACTTAAGAATCCAAACTAATTATGATTATCTTCACAATGTCCCACTTGACAATCCTAACTAATAAAAAGGTCTTTTTGACAAAATTAATTTTGTGTAACAAAAATCCCCTACTTAACAATCATAACTAAATACGGTTATCCTCAATGGCCTACGTAAGGATCCTAACTAATTATGGATATCCCTAATGTCCTACCTAATAATCATATTTTTATATGTTTATTCTCAAGTGTCTACTTAACAATCCTAACTAATTAATTATGGCTATCCTCAATCTAATTCTTAACAATCCTAACTACATATATATATATATATATATATATATATATATATATATATATATATATATGTAGTTATCTACAATCGCCTATTTAACAATTCTACCTAACCATTACTATCCTCAATATTCTAATTAACAATCCTAACTAACTACAGTTATACAGCAGTTATGGTTATACTCAATAATCTACTTAATAATCCTAACTAATTAAAGTTATACTCAATCACCTGCTTCACAATCCTAACTATTTACTGTTATACTCAATCACCTGCTTCACAATTCTAACTATTACTGTTATACTCAATCGCCTGCTTCACAATCCTAACTATTTACTGTTATACTCAATCGCCTGCTTCACAATCCTAACTATTTAATGTTATACTCAATCGCCTGCTTCACAATCCTAACTATTTACTGTTATACTCAATCACCTGCTTCACAATTGTAACTATTACTGTTATACTCAATCGCCTGCTTCACAATCCTAACTATTTAATGTTATACTCAATCGCCTACTCAACAATCGTAAATAATTATTGTTATATAGGATTTTATAAGTGACATTTCAGAGTGACTAGTCTGGACGGTACAGATGGAGAGTTTCTTTCGTATACACGATTTTTACTTAAACAGTGGCTAGAAGTTAAGGATTTTCAGATTTTAACGGGCTTTTCGTAGACATCATCGTCGGAAACTTTGTCTCGACGGTATAGAGGTGGTACAACACAAAATGAGGTTACTACATGTATAGGACAGCAGGTAACTCATGTTCGAACTTTCGAGGTTATTGTGAGGAAAGTCAAAAGCCTCAAGACGTTTGAAATACAAATATTGAGTCACTACAAGGAAAGGACTAAAGGCATATTCGTAGTAAGTTGAAGATTGAGGAACTGCCTATTGCAATGGAAAGACCTCCCAGGATGAGTGCAGAGTGTAGTGGAAGGATGCCGGTTGAGACTGCGGGACTGCTCTGAGGAATCTAGCAAGTAAATAGCTTTCCCATTTACTCAAGAGGAAATTGACACCACGTGGTTACATTACATCTGGTTCTATCCTGAGACAATCGGGTCGTTCTTTGTGAGGACAATTTCGTTTTTAAGTAATAGTCAGTTTTTTTTACTATATAGAACTCTTGATTGGGCTCGAATTAGTTCATTCTGGCCCATCCAGTTCTTTCCACATCTACTCGTGATTGGTTTCCGCACAATGCAGTGGTTTGCCCAATATGTCTGGCTACAGAAATATTTTTAAAAAATCTGTAATGAATTAATTCTACTTTGTCGTTAGGAATTCTTATATTAATAATGATTAATTATATCGTAATGAATTAGTAACATGTTTGCAGATTCCTTACTCCCTGATCAGTTCATTACCTTCAAGCACTTCTTATTTCCTAGTAGGTCTGTTATTCTATATTATATGTTTAGAATTACGCGGTTTTCAATCTATTTTAGCGTAGTAAGGATTGCAAATATTAACTAGGATTAGGGTAGGGGTGTAATCTCTGGATTAGAGATGTAATAAAGGATTGCTGCACGCCGAGTGTAGATTCACTTAGGCCTAATTATAACTCAAACCAATATTTTGTTTATTTCAAATAGTTTGTCTTTACAACCTCACAGCACGTCACTGTGGTACTGTGGACTATTGTACGACCGGTTTCAACTGTGCGACAACTATCGCAGTCGGGCCTTTGTTCTTCGGCCTGTTATCTCTCTGTGGGAGGCGTCACTAAATTATGTTCAACACAGGAACAAAAACCACACGGTTCATCGGACAGTAAGAAAACACAATGAGGAAGGATACAAGAACGCTGAATGTATCGTATATATGTGTAAATTATACCCACGTGGGCTTCTAGGTAACAGTTGGCCCACAAGTAGAGACAGCATTATATTTTTAATAATTCAATCACAGTTGGTTGAAGGCCTACAGAAGTTCCGTACGGTGGCCAATCTAATCTGCAAGCCGAATTTTCTATCAGTCCATTGTAGAAACTCTGCAAAGTGAGAGATAGGGAAACCATTATCGTGACAACCAAATGGACATTTGTAGAAAATTAATAAAACACCAAATACTGGTCTTAATAATGGTTAGTATAAAATTAACAAACCTTTCAACAATTTTTAACTTTACGAATTCCTATACACTTACAAATTGTCTTTTTAAAACGTATGTTACCCTTTTTCTTTGCACGCGAACACGGCATACAAATAATCAAATATCAACTACCCTAACTACAATATACGCATATAGTTTTAATTTTGGCAACACTGTTTTTATACGTACAGTTGTTATTCTGGCGGCACTAATTTCTTACATTTAAATAAATCTATTGTGATTCTTACTTTCATTGTAGGGTTTCTTTCGAAGGTAATTTTCATTCTATTTTCAAGCTTTCAGTTTCATATGCTTGAGTATGGAGTGATATGTTTCTCCGAAAGCCGGTTCACAATAAAACAAGTAGTTGAAGGAGCCACAAATATAATTGCATAGCCTATGGTCTGCGTTAAATTCATTTCTTTCCACTCGTTAAGGTTTCTGAATTATTTTATAGAGAAATTAATTAAAATAAGCTGTATGTAATTATAATGAAGAAAGTTGATAATCTTACGTTCTTTCAGTATACACACGGCTTAACCAACTTCACCTGGTAGAGTGGGAAAACATTATCCCTCCTCAATTCTACGGTTCATTTTTATCTCTTGTCAAAAGAAATAAAAAAAACCTAATACAAGAACATAACTTGTCCATTTTGATTCTTTTCAAAGAAGATTAGTCCAGCGAACGAAAGAGGCTCGAAAATGTATTGATATTCAATCCACGACCGTAGCTGGCCGTGTACACTCTCGGACACTGCAACGGGTCGCCCACTAAACCGTTTTATTACTTCGGACTTGCAGATAACATTATGTAATTAAATTGCAGCAAATACGTTTGGCGTGTTTATTGTTATCGCTTTTTTCGAAAGTATTTAATTAAAGTAAGATAAGGAAAACGGGTCAGAGCGGTCGGGTAGGTTAGTTCGGTACATCCCTTCGGTAACCCGATACCCCGCATCTGTCCAACACCTGCTTTTCCATCTGTATATAATCTTGTTTTATTTTTAGAAAGAATACAACGTGTTTCTGTCCGCATGAGACCCGCATACTCGCCTTTGTAGTTTCTAGTAACAGTAATACAATGTAAGGCTTGGTGGAAATTTATTCCCTGTACGTCTTTCATTGGCATTTCGTATAAACGTGATACCTTTTTGTGCTTCGAAAGTCACTGCAAGACCTGTTGTGTGACGTAAACAAAGACCTTAACAGTGGTATAAGAAATAAGGTTTCCTTGAACGATGACTAAACAAATCTGTTGAGCTGTAGCGAAAGTGTAAAATTATTATGAAATGAAGAGAAATATTGCATAGAAACATAAAAAGCAGAAAATGTAGACACGTAGAAAAATATAAAGGAAAAGTAATGAAAATCTGTTTTTATGATTTATGAGAAAAAACAATGAATAAGTATTATAAGGGCTAAAACTGAAGTAAAGTCAAACAAAATTTAGGGAAACGAATGGCAAAGTGAAAATGTAGAAACAATAAGAAAAAATAACTTATAAAGATAGAGAAACAAATAGTAAAAATCAGTCTGGAGACACGGAAAATATAAAAAAATATGGAAAATAAGGATGCAGTAAAGAGAAGAATATAGAGATTTTAGAGAAAACTACGGGAAAGATTAAGGAACGACTTTAGGGAAACAACAAGGTTTGCGAAATATAAGCAAATAAAGATTAATAATATACAGGAATAGAAAGGATACAAATAAGGAAATATAACAGAAAACTATGAGGGTGAGTAAGAGGGTGAACTATACGGTAAAGAATAAAAGGGCAAATATAAGAGAGAATAAGGGAGAACTATGGGAAAGAATAAAAAGTAACTAAATAAAATAGAAAATAAAAAAGACACCGATATAAGAGAAAACTATGTAGAATATAAAACCACAATAGCGAACAAAATTGAAATAAGCGAAAAGAACATATTATGGAAACATAAGATAACGAAAAGTTTCCAAACGTGAGGATAACTTATCCTGTTATTGTGCATTCCTAAATTTTGTTCTCTTTAAAATGCCAAAACACTTGTGTGATAGAACAAAGCATATTTGAGGATGCAAGAAGGCAGAGCAATGTTGTATAAACATTTACAAGTAAAGTAAAATTCAGCTACATGTTCCGACAGTCACTGTTTTATCACTGTTTTTTTTCATCAATTAAAATAACACAATCAATTCAGTAAATTCTACACTTTAGTGTTATACCCAAAACTCTTAACCTCTTAAAATTTATGCATTTGTTTTGCCTTATTAGGTTTAGTAAATTCAAAAGGCACAATCAGGAAACCAAAATAGGAGAGCTCAAGTAAAGTGAATAAGGGAAAATTGGTCATGTAATGATCTGACCAAAAGAGATCACAAAGGATGGTTAGAAATGATAGTCACTTGTCTTGCACCTAATGTAAAAGAAGGTTTTGTCGAAATTACAATTAAATTTGGCTCTTTAAGATATTATGATTGGTATTTCTGTCGTTTATACTTTTCGGTGACGAAACAAGTAGTAAAGAAAATTTGCCAAACGTTACCATTCGCTTTGCTAAACAAGTAAAGATTGCAGTGAAAAACAAGAAACAAGTTTTGAATATTCGTAAAGTAACCTGTGCGGTCGGTAAGGCTAGAGATTCTGGGAATAATGTGAACCGTGGAGCGATTAGGCGTGACATTGTGTGAGTCGTTTAATTCAGTGCGACTTGGGGACGAAGGACGTGGCCAGATCCTTAATCAAAACATTGACAATTCAAACACGCACAGGTCCTTGTGTTCCCGCCAATATACAAAGTTAGTTCCGTTTTTATAGTATGCCCGGATCGTTGCTCATTTTACTGTTTATAATTTATTTTGCACACTTTTGGCAAATTTTAGCGCCAAATCCTGTGTTCAACTAAAATAAATTATCTTGTTAAAGTTTTTTCCTTTACAAAGACGAAACCAAAATGTTTGTCAATCCTCGCGTTTTCTTAAACTCGCATTTTTTTGTAAATGTTCGCATTCTAATCTTTACTTTTAACTTTATTCAATTTCTACTGTTAGTTCCCACTCTCATAGGTTATATGTGTAATTAAAGCTCTTACTTTATATTAATTGTAATTACCGAATAAAAAGTAACTAAAATTAATTTTTTTTGTTCACCTAAGTAGGAATTAATTTTTTTTTAAAACCTGTATTAACACCAAGTTTCGTCCACTATGAATTTTAAAAAAACACGTATTTGTATTTGAGTGGATGAATGAGACGTATTTTATTAACGATTGAAAGTTTGAAAAAGATATATATCAGGAGAGTGTGCGGTAATAGAAGGAATTGAAGAATAACGCTTTACATAATCTGTTGGTGGTAAATTTGTTACTGTCAAAGTATTTCGGTAAATCTTGAGGTTCTCGAGTAAAACCTAAGATTTACCACTTGGTGGTAAAAGTTGGAACATTTCTTATGTATCGACTCAAAAACCTGACAATTGTTACATAACCTAACCTAACCTAACCTTAATGGGTGTTCGTTGCTTGTAAAAAAATGTACTAAGAAATATACATTATTTACTCCCGAACTCCAATGGTAAAATCATCTCTAATGGCAATAAAAAAAAATCATTTTACGTATAAAATTTAAACATTTTCTAATTCATGATGGCAAATCCTGAGATTAATCCTTAAATTTACAAACTCATGTTAGCAAATCCTGAGGTTAATCCTTACATTTAGGAACCCATGATGGCAAATCTTGTAGTATTCCTTACATTTACGAACTCATGATGGCAAATCCTGAGTTTAATACTTACATTTATAAGCCCATAATGGCAAATCCTGAGGTAAATCATTACATTTACGAACTCATGATGGCAAATCCTGAGATTAATACTTACATTTATGAGCCCATGATGGCAAATCCTGAGGTAAATCATTACATTTACGAACTCATGATGGCAAATCCTGAGGTTAATCCTTACATTTAGGAACTCATGATGACAAATCCTGTGATTTAATAGTAATTCTTTTAGCTATATCAATATTCTGACAATTACAGTAGCATGCACGTTAAAAGTAAATGAAATTAAAATGTCAGGTTTAATTAATATAAGCGGTTGTACGTAAGAAGGTTATGCATGGAAATGAGGTGGTTTTAAATTGAGGAAACTGTTCATCGTCGATGGATGTAATGGGTTTCCGCAGGTCGTGACACATATCACTGGCGCGGCGATGCGTTCTCATAGCGCAACGAGCTAAGAACGGTTTACTTTGCGTCACGGGACGCGCCGGATGCGACGAATACGGCAACACAATAGCTGCGGCCAGAACGAAAATATTGGCGATTCCCCGCGCGAAGCCGACTTCCCTAGACACTCGGGTGGCCGTTCCATGCATAATCGAGCGGGCCAAGACCGGCTGCCAAATCCGATACCTCCCACTAACTTAACACCAAATGTATCTCAATTCCTCGCGGCCGTTGACCCGCAGTAATTACACGCCTCAAAGTGCCCGGCCGACGAGAGATTATGTGTCGCGTAATTATAGATTATTAATTAATATTCAAGAGAAAAATGCCCGGTCAATACAAGTAGCGCGCTGCTGTCGGCATCTTCAGGTCGCGAGAATTATTGGACGCGGGCTTTTGATTGCTTTCCTCTCTTAATTAAAACTTCTATTTTTAGTTAATCGAATATTATATATTAAGTCAGGATCAGCTAGCTTCAGTTTATAGGAACCTGTACTGGGGGTAGGAAACATTGCGTTCAACAAGAACTTTAGCACATATGAAAATACATCTTTCCGAAACGCGTCAGAAAATAAAATTTAGAAATAATAAACAGCCGAAATGATTGTTTTAAAACCAAATAATATATATACTTTATTAATACGATAGTAAAGTATTTTTCACTCAGAAAATTATTGAAATAACCCTTGTTCTGTTTTCCCGCTTATTCATAATTATAGTGTTATTCCTATTGGTCAAAACAATTAGACATGTCAGTTAACTTTCTTGTAACTACATTCACTTGTATAAATCTGTAGTCTGGACGACGACACTTGGAAATGTATGAGTTGCAGGAATTAAACAATATTTACAAGTTTTTAAGTACGAAACACAAAAATCTGCTCTAATTGGCGCAGCAGTAACATTAAAGACCTCCAACCCGTTATGAACAACTTATTGCCTCGCACGAGTTGACAATGTCCTGGCTTTGTTTTATCGTTTTAACATAATTCAAGGGTTATTCATTTCCTTTATTCGACATTAATTAATTCGTTCACAAACGTAGTCTGGACGACAACACATAAAACTTTATTGGTTCTATAAAAATAAGTAATACAATATTTATAAAGTTTAAATGCATTGAATAAAAAATTACTAGGTCTATATCGAAATTTGTACCTATTTTGTAAATAAAAGTAATAAATAAACAATACCGAACATTTACTTACAGTTAATAATTTATTTTCTCATGCGCGTTTCAATGATAAAGTCATCATTAGTCAATATAGCAAACACAAATTGTAAACTCTAGATAGAACCAAGTGTTTACTATTGAATATGATTCTTGTCATTGAAACGCGTAAATGGAAATAAATTATTAATTTAGAACTGGATTTTGTCATTTTTTAACTTTCAAAACGCGTCGAAGTTTGTCTAAGGCTACTGTAAAAATTAAATTTAATTAAAAATGCTTTTTGCAGCATAAACTTTTACCCGCGTTCATACATTTTGCTTTAGAAATTTAAACGTATTCAGGCAAAATGACGTATAGACAGCTCTTGAAACCCTAAATACAGACTATATATATATAGGCTGATCCAAAAGTTATATTATTTTAATATCCCCTACGTTTCTGGGGTTAATTTGTTTTAATTAAGGATAAATATGCAACCAGCTCGGCATTATTCGAGAAACCTGTAATTTTGAACAATATTTTCCTGTAAACTTATTAGATAAACATGATTTGCGGGGGGGGGTCATACACTTCCCTTACCTCAAAAACAACGCCAAAAACGTAAATTGTCCCGAAAACATTGTAGGAATGTCAAATAAAATGAACTAAACCAAAGATACTGTGTTTAGCAATAATTTTGAGGATTACTTTTACATAAACTTTGTTTACAAAGGAAACTAGGCAAAGATTGTCGTCCAGCGAATGATTGACAGGCGTTAATCTCTCTTTTAATAACGCACTTTCTTTTCGCTCTGAGCGAATTTCGTGCGTGAAGCAAAACAGAAAATTTACTTGAATTAATTAATCGTCAGTTACAATTTATAATATTTCACTCATTACAGAGCAACTATTGTGAAACATTACACACAAATAAAAACCCAAAAAGCAAGATATTTCTTAAATGAACTAAAACACGAAGCAGTAACCTGTATTGAGTTATTTATTCAATAGTTATATTGTCTTTTATATTTCTTAATTGTGCTTATACATATTTATTTATTGTGTTTTTTAAGTGTTGGATATGTGTACAGCTGTCTACTCTATGTGTCCAAACCTCTTCTATGTTTCGTGTTTCCGTTGCCCCATTCGTTTATCTCTCCAGCTCTAACGTCATCGAGAAGTGTACCGAGGTCTAGCTTCTCATACATATTCATTTCAAATTCTTCCGGGTCACTAGTTTTGTTTCATTTTCCATGGGCTCAGCTCTCGCTTTTCCATTATTCGTCCCATTTTTCTCCATCTTTTCGTCTACTTGTATTACAATTTTCCTCTCTTTTTCTACATATTTGCTTTTTTTCATTTCAGTACTTATGATTACAATATTTAAGAGTAAAGGGTTTTTCTCTCTACCTGTAGTTTTTTTACAGTATAAACTTTCAGGCGAATAGCCTGTAATATGTGTTTTCGCTTTATACAAGAACTTTATTAATAAGGGTTGAAAATATATATCCACATAATGATCAAGAATTACTTGGTTTCTTCATAAATGGTAGTGAAATCAATAAGGATCTATACTATAAATTAGGGTTGAAATATTTTGTCCATTTAGTGATCATATCCCACTTAGGTTTTACCAAAAATAGCACTTGAACTAATTTGCCTGCTTAGCAATCATGTTTCACTTAGCTTTCTCATAAATTACCGGTACTGAAATATATTAAAACCTATTAAAACCAACAAGGGTTGAAATAATTTTCCCATTTAGTGATCACGTATCAGGATTTTCTTAAATGGCACTGAAATCAATAAAAACTTTGTACTGTAAATAAGGGTTGAAATAATTCGCCTGATTAGTTATCGTGTCTCACTTAGGGTTCTCATAAATAGTATGAAAACAATAAAATCTTACTATTAATAAGGGTTGAAATAATTTGCCTAGTAGTCATGTCTCACTTACCTTTGTCATAAATTACCGGTACTGAAATAGATTAAAACCTGATACTGTGAATAGGGGTTGAAATAATTTTTTCATTAGTGATCAAATCTCACTTACTTTTACCATATTTGTATGAAATCAAAAATTGATTGATTTTATGTATAAGACTTGAAATTTATCGCCATGATGATCTTTTCCTATGTAGTGTTCTAGTAAACAGAAAAAAATCAGTAAAAAATGATGCATTTTTGATTAGTTTTTACTACAAAAACAAATAAAACATTAAATGAATAAAATAAAATTCACCAGCATTTTTTCGCTTTATTTTATCTGTTCGCAGCTTTCATTAACGTGGAAAGAGTTTACCACAGAATCGTCTTAAAGTAAAATGTTTTGACAATAAAATATTTACAACCTCTTTACAACCCCCTCCCATGTAAAACTCTGTTTACATTATTTGTTAATGATTTCCATTAAATAACATAACGACTAAATAAAATTAATATCGAGCATTAATGTCTCCAAAGATTATTTTATAATAGCTAAAGCCGGGTAATTGCTTGTAGTATTAATTTATTACCCCACACTATTGGTAATAAACATAAATCTTTATCTGTAATAAAATTTGTCCTACCGGTCGTTCAAAAACTAACACGTAGCCTGCGCCAGCCGTTTCACGTGTTGATACTAGTGCTTTATCGGTTGATTTCCTCGGGGATGAGCTTAATAAGGGCTTTGCATGTCTGGGCCTGGTCTTCGGATATGCATCCCGCTCGGCTCTTGTTATTTCGTGATTCCGTGGAGTATCTGATATTCAGAAATCACGTGTTCGGAGATCATTACACACCGTTTCGGAACTGTTGACCTAAGGTTGCATGGAAATAAAATCAAATTGCCCTTTCTTATAAAAGAGTTGGCTAAAGGTTGTAATTTTCTTTGTAACCTTGTTCTTTTGATATTAGTCTTATATTAATGTATAATATATGTTTTGATTTCTCTATAATAATAATTTCGACTTACAAAACGTAATCCATTTCCAGGTTTATTTTTAAAAAATGTTACGCGAAAAAAAAGAAAATTCATCTTATTTTGAAGAAAGTTTAATGCCTCATCGACTTAAAATAGTAATTATTTTGTCGTGATACATTACTTTATTAGTTTTCTATTTTGGTTGTATTCAAGTCCACCAGACTCTTAGGTTTATCCCTAACAACCCGAACCAGGTTTAGGGGAAGAAATGTAGAATAAATATTGACATTTATGGAAGCAATACATTTTCATTACAATAACAGCATTTTATACCAAATGTACAATATTCCAAGGTCTTTATGTATCGCATAAACAGACTACTCACAGTGTATATTTTTCATTTTTTTTTACATTCAAGGATTGTCTTAAACTTCTATAGAGTTTGTCACTTCCGATAGAAGAAAAACTGTAAACGCATGGCGTCACATTCCAGGCGATATTTCGTTCAGATTTCAAAAGACGAACGAATTTTATCGAAGGTTATTTGGAGGTTATGTTTAAATAATTTTTTTAATTTAACTTCCCGTATATTTGGAAATCTCTTGTAACCTATTCGATTAAATTATTTTATAACGAATTATTTCGTGCGAACTGTTTTTTCTTTATTATTCCTATGTTATGTTACTTCTGTATTGCACATTAACAGTAAGTCAAAATTTACTTTAAAATGTAAATCTTTGGGACATTTTTTAAGCTCGTGTCTTACTGTAAAAAAGATTTTCTGTAATTACAAAAAAACTAACTTTTTTGTCGTTTCCTAAACTTTGTTTCATTAAATTTTCTCCAAATTTTTAATATTCTTAAGGGTCATCCTTTCTACTCCATCGTTGACGGACGTTGTGTAAACTTTGCACAAGACTTTAATAGACTAAAGCCATTAAATAACCTGTTGAACCATGCGCCCTTGTCAAGCTTTGGTAATGTGAGGTACTTTTGTCTTGCGTAATAATAACGCTGTTTAGAAGCTCTAACTGGTAACTTGTAAGTGTATCGATATGTTGTGGGCAAAGCGATCTCGAGAAGTAAGCTGACAAAGGCCAGGCCTCCAGAACTCCGACGGTTCGTGATTATCCCAACATTTGCTAACAAGAAACGATTGAATTCTGCATATGCACGCGGCCGTCTTGCGCTCCTGCGCGCTCCGCCGCCGACTTCTTTACGATTCGCCGCTTTCAACAATGCTATTTATGTGAAAAAACATAATGAACCGAATCGCGGCGGCTCGTGAGCGATGACGATGTGTGGAAAGTGTCCACCACGGTCCTACGCACGCTGAATTAATGACTTACAATGTTGGCAACGCATGACGAGCGAGCGTGCGTGCGTGCGTGCTATTTGTCTTGGACTAATTGCTCTACAGAAACAAGAATCGCATAGTGTGTGCGGGGCGGCCGGTTCAACTGAAATGTGTCGAAATTTATTACGACCGCTTGAACGTACAAATTGATAACTCTGTGCCGAGAGATGACGTAATTGCTGCTGTGTTTTGTTTGCTGGTGAATTATTCGTTTATGTAATACTGTAATTAAAAATATGAACATTTCCAATTTCATGTTATGTTGTTCTGCTTCTGATATTTTAGGATCATAATGTTCGTTGTTAAAAGTTACATATCTTATAATTACACAAATCATGGCTTACAAATTAATGTTCAACAGAAACCCCATCTAATAAGAAAGGCGCCAAACTTAATATTAAAGGGGAAAAAATAAATTCTATTCAAATCATAAGTGAAACTCGCTTATCCAATAGTAAAACAAACATATGAGCACATGAGAAACAAATTCATCATTAAATAAGGAAACCTCTTCGCCGTTTAGTAAACGAAACCTCTTAGTTATTTAACATGAGAATAACCTACTACTACATGATTTTTCTACTATAAACTACCCTAACCATATCATAAGAGAAAGCTCATGCTTGTCTAATAGGAAAAACCGTAGCCATAAAAGGAAAGAAATCCTAGTGGTCTACTAATTAATTAGTGCTCTCGCCAATTAATTAAATAATATTTCCTATCCAGTAGGTAACAGCTCTAAATTGTCTACTAAAAACACCCCCACGCAATTATTTAAAAATATCATTTCCTACCCAGCAGGAAAAATTCCTTGCCGATTAATAAGAGAAACCTTAACTAATAAAAAACCTTTCCTATCCGGTAGAAAAAATTTCTTCGCCATATAATAAGTGGAGCCCTCTTATTTAGGAGCGAAGAAAACTCAAAATTGTCTATTAAGAAAAAACCCTAACCAATTAAAAAAAACTTTCTAACCAGTAGGAAAAATCTCGTGTCATATAATAATAGAAACCTCCTTATTTAGAACATAAGAACACTCAAATTTGTTTACTAAAAAAAACCCTAACCAATTGAAAATTACCTTTCTAACCAGCAGGAAAAGTCTCTTGTCATATAATAAGAGAGATACCCTTAGGACAGAAGAAAATTAAAAAATTTCTCCCAAAGAAATCCTCAACCAGTTAAACAAAAACTTTCCTACTTAGCTGGAAAAATTCTTTGTCACATAAGAAAACGACCCCTAACACGAGATTACTCCCTACTTGGCTACCCTAGGGGAAACAACTAATGTCAGAGAAAACCCCATCGAATATGGTCTTGCAACCAAACGTGGGGAAACACCGACCGCTCATATTAATTTTACTTTGTTTTGTCTTGTTACTTTGTTTGTAGGTGACATTTTGCCACAAATCGTATATTTCTGATTCTGGCCTCGGTTAAGATTTAACGAAGGTGTACGAAATCTGCAGAGACTAGAAAATTGGGCCCATATTTAAACCCTTAGTGTACACACTATATATGCTTCAATGTCTTGTGAAACCCCGCAGGCCACATCGGGAAGTCATCAAGAAAATTTCAATGTCTTGTGGAACCCCGCAAGACACATCGGGAAGTCATCAAGAGAATTTCGATGTCTCATGGAACCCCGCAAGCCACGTCGGGAAGTCGTCAAGAGAATTTCAATGTCTTATGGAACACCGATAGCAACATCGGGAGTCATCAAATGAATTTCAATGACTTGAGGAACCCCGATAGCAACATCGGGCGTCATCAAGAGAATTTAAATGTCTTGTAGAAACCCGAAAGCAACCCCGGGAATCATCAAGCGAATTGTAACTGGATCCAATTCGAACATTTGATTTATAATACGGATCTAATCAGTAACGCCTCATCTACGTTGATGATCTCATCGTATTTGAAGACTTCTTCATTTGCATTCGTTCGGCTTTAACTTCAGACGTAACTGAATGGGCAGAACAGTTGGCACCCTTCCAGTGACGACGTTGAAGAGTAGGTATACCCCATGAACTCGATACATGAACCATCCTGTATCCCAGAACAGGGATTTTTATGTCATGACGTCTATCCTACTGAAATTTACAATCTTACATAGGCTTAAGTGAAAACAGTCAGTTATACCAACCGTAGTAAAACATCAAAAACAATTTTAAAACAATAAAAGTGAACGAAATAATTGTTCTGTTTGCTATCAACTGAAAACTCAAATTTGACGCGTTAGGCTCGCCCCTACGAACACGCAAAATGTACAGTTTTCCAAAACGCATGACAAATGCGCAATCCATCAAAGCTTGACGTAATGAAACTATTATTAACCGCGGCGTAAATTATTCAGGAAACCATACGTTATCTTTTATCTGTTGCCGAGTGTTTGAGAGGTATGTGTTGATAAGAAAAAGCTTGTTAGGCACAACAAATAACTCGGTTATAAATCAGAATGTTGCTGACTTCCGCGGTGAGAGGTGCCTTTGTCATCAGGCACGTTTCTGCGTTCCCAGAAGCGCCGAGTTGCCGAGAGACTACGCCCGACAAATGTTCCAGGCAATTTACATTTTCACAAGTTTGTTTCTGATAAAAAAATATCTCGTCTGAGGTAACCTAACCTGTCCGATCCGAAATGAATTTCTTAAGGAAAACACTTGATTTAACATTTCTGAAATGATATTTTGAAAACCAAGCCCAAAGAATTCTTTTCGGAGGGGTAGCAGGATAGTATTTAGTAATTGGGGGGGCTGTATTCTTTAAAAATTGAAGGTCAAATAACTCAAAATGTTTAAAAATATAGCTTTCGTAATTTGACCCACGCGACCGCTCAGACCCTCGTGATTGAAGAATGCTTGTTTATTTGTACTTTGAAACAATTTTAAATTTCGTCCTAATTTCAGTGATTCTAACCCCCTCCCCTCCCTGCTATATATGACCATGCACATAAGCGAACTTCAATCCTGGTTTAATGCTAGTGTTTTGCTCATAACAGTGCTAACCTAACCTTTCCTCCTAACGTAACCTAACCTTTCATTTTTATTTAAAGTAACGAATCCAAACTTAAAACCTGTCCATTGATACGTTTTAATGTGTATTACAAATATGTTACTTACTTTTTAATGTGTGAGAACATTTAAAAAAAATGTTTATTTGTATTAACAAATAACTTTAGGACAGCTTATTACATTATTATTTCGGGTTAGCCATATCTAACCTGTCCAAATCCCTTTGAACAAAATGTAGCTCTGTTAAAAGTTGTAAAGAAATCCATCGTTTTAAAATGGGGTTAAACAAATTAAAGTAATAAAAAATGAATCTAGCGACGCAAGGGGAAACAAAGTCGCTGTTAATAGTTGTATTATCAATTATTAATTATTTAGTTTTAAATTTATAATTAAAATTAACTAGTTCTAGTCACAATGATTGTTTCTAACCTAACCTATCCTATTCTGTCGTAAACTAACCCATACCTAACCTATCTTATTCCTTTAAAAACTAACCCATACGTGACCTAACCTATTCTAACACAGTCTAACTTAACCTATTCTAATACAGCTTAAACCTAACCTATCTTATTCCGTCGTAAACTAACCCAAACCTAATCTAACCTATTCTAACAAAGTCTAACCTATCCTATTTTGTTGTAAACTATCTTATACGTAACTTAACCTATTCGAACACAGTCTAACCTAACCTATTCTAACAGCCTAACCTAACCTATCCTATTCTGTCGTAAACTAACCCAAACCTAACCTAACCTGTTCTAGCACAGTCTAACCTAACCTATTCTAACGCAGCCTAACCGAACCTATCCTATTCCGTCGTAAATTAACCCAAACCTAACCTAACCTATTCTAGCACAGTCTAACCTAATCTATTCTACCACAGCATAAACCTAACCAATCTTATTCCGTCGTAAACTAACCCAAATATAATCTAATCTATTCTAACACAGTTTAACCTAACCTATTCTAACACAACCTATCCTAACCTATCCTATTCCGTCGTAAACTAACCCAAACCTAATCTAACCTATTCTAACACAACCAATCCTATTCCGTTGTAAACTAACCCAAACCTAATCTAACCTATTCTAACACAACCTATCCCATTCCGTTGTAAACTAACCCATACGTAACCTAACCTATTCTAACACAGTCTTACTTAACCTATTTTATTTATGTTGCCTTCAACTGTACTACGATCGGTTTGGATCTGTGACCACAAAATTCCAAACTGCGTAGCATCACTATTTTAAATATTAAAAACCGGAATGAAAATTGTGTACTTAAAAATAAATAAATTAATACAGTAAATAAATTGTAAATTAAAAAAAATGCTGTAACATAAATAATAGCTTTTTATGGAAAAATAAAAAAAATAATAGAGAAAAAATATCCAAAAACTCCAATTTCTGTTTATAACATCGTAATTTAATTTTGAACCCAAAATGTTCATTTTGATTTTTTTTTGGACATATAACTTTGATTGGCAAATTGTATATTTATTTTAAGTTAAATTGTTATAAAGATAAAATGAAAATCTCATGCGACACTGATTGCTTGATTGCATGACAATCATGGCTTGTGTGAACATCGGCGTGAAACGTAAACCTTAGTAAAGTAATTGTCTTTCTGGGGATTTGCTTAGGTTATTATGGATTGTAGATAGACTGGGATTCCCTGTCATAGGGAATAGGGACTTCTCTCTTTGATCAGGGAAATGAGGAAAGTTCTTGATTCACGAAATCCTGGAGGAGACTTCAGTGCGTGAATCGTAGATAGGAATTATAAGTATAATGCCTTTAAAATTATTTCCTTTTGAATTATGTAGATATGATAATAGGGCATGCACTGCTCAAGTATTAAAAAGAGGGTCACTAGAACACAGCCTTAAAAAGGTTTATTTAAACCTAAGGGTCAGATAGTTTTTCAAAGCTTTAATAAAAGCAACCATACTCAACACTAGAGCACGACATACGCTCCAATACTGCAGTCAACGCTTTACAGACACGCAAATCAAAAGGTTGTAAAACCAACTGCAAATAAAATTTGTTTAATTCACCCTGGATGGGTTTAGGTTTTACAATTATTACGGGAAAGGAATGCGAGTTCAGCCCTTAAACATTGCTACAATTACATAAACTACCCCGCCCCCGGCCCATCACAGCATAATGACGTAATGCGATTATTGATTTTAGCCCCTTCTCTCCCTTTAAAAGTGGAAGCAGAGCGCTCTAACGACAAACTTACAACTACGGCAGTTAACAGCATGAGTAGGCAGGGGTCGGCAGAAATGCGAGAGACCTGGTTGCTGCTCAGAACGCATTGCAACTGAGTAACTGGAAAATATTAAAACATCATCTGTACCAGCTTTAATATCACCAAATTACATTGATATAATAAGAAACAAAAACAGCTTTGAAAATAGGGAACGATAAAATTGTGGGCGTTTTATTTTCTAGTGAACGAATATGCTGTATTGAAGATATCTTTGTATAAAGAAAAAAAAAATTCATAAATGTTATAGTTTATTTTTGAAATGTTTTATAAAAATCTAATTTACGCAATTTATTAATACATTTCTAAGACATGTTCGTTTAACCGTTGTTAAAGTTTTCTGTTTTGACATTTGTACTTTTCTATTGAATTACTTTTAACGCTAAAAAATTGTTATTGTTGTAATGAAGGATTTTCTTAAGCGAAAATAAAGTTGAAAACGTTCCAAAATTTTTTTGAAAAGGAGCGATACTAACAAACTTTGTAATCCTGCAATACCGGTAGGTTGACTGAGTAAACATTGCGACCGAAGAGGGGAATGCTAGCAGTGCTACTACTGAACCGAGCAAACATTGCGGCCGAAGAGGGGCATGCTAGCAGTGCTACTACTGGACCGAGCAAACATTGCGGGCGAAGAAGGAAATAGTAGCAATACTATCAGGCCCAGTAAACATTGCACCCGAAGAGGGGCATGCTAGCATTGCTACTATTGGGGCGAAGAGGGAAATAGTAGCAATACTATCGGGCCGAAGAGGGGAATACAACCATCGCTACTACGAAATATCGCGTAAACTATGCGAACTACTGCTGCTGTGGTGCCTAGTACTTCCCTCGCAGCACAATGTCCCTCGAGAAGGACCTAACCTACTCGGTAGTGTAGTAGTGCTGCTTGTATGTCCCTTTTTAGTCGCAATGTTAATTCGGTCCGGTAATACAGTAGTTGCACCTGTTCTATCGTACCATTAAAGTCTTCTCCAAAGTAGGGTTTTCCAGTAAATGTTTTTTTTTTTTTTAAAAATAAATAACACAAATAATAACACAAAATAATACAAATATCACGTATCATTAAGTAGATAAACTTTTAAATAAAGTTATAACAATTATTATTTTTAGTTTTTTAATAGGTATAATGAAATGGGTCTTTTGAAATAATAGAATTAAATCCGTTTCAAATTGTTCTAAATATTTGGTTTTGTTAGTATTTCAAAAGTGGAAAGAGAATAATAAAACGTGGTGTTGACCGTACAGTGTCCATAGCGATTTCTAATGTCTCTGGATTACCCTCATAGCCCGGCTACACTCCGTAATTAGCATAACGTATGTAGCTAATAACGAACGGAAACTAACAGTTAATATTTTGTATTAACTTAAAGCCTTTCAGAGACAAGTTGTTGTCAGTGGATTAACCATATCTTCAACTATACTATAATTTGTAAACTCAATTGTAACTTGTAGATTAGTATTTGTGTAGTTATACTCCCTGATGATGTTTTTGTTATTGAAATGCGTTTGATAAACTAAGTTATATTTAGGAAGTGTTTGTTATTATTTAACACCTGAGCTCAAATTTTGAGGCTAAATAGCTAATTTGTTCACGATTTTTATTTTTTAAATTTTCTGGTACAGTTGTATAGTAACTACAACGCTATTCTTAAGAAGTGTTCTCTTAAACACCAATGTTAAGGTCTCCTGCATTCCAGAAGTTGATGGCAAGGCCAGTGTCGGAGCCCTGGAAAGGGCCGTTTTGAGTAAGGTTCAAAGTAATTTTGATCAGCGTGTTTATAGGTCAACCTTTGGTTGATCGTTTAGATTACGCAGGGGGCACTACGAGCAAGCGATTAAAATCACCCCCTCATTGCGCAATACGGATAGGCTTATAGGCTGCAAAATAACAATGGAAACAAGAAAAGCCCTGAAACAGCTGGCAAACAAAGGTTGGCATATAACTTGACAATGGATCGAAACCCATGTTAGCACCTATGGAAAACCCTATACCCAAAAAAGGCACATCTATGGCACAACCATTTGCATACCCTCGGTGCAAAGCACGAAGGCCCTCATCAACGCAACTCTGCACAGGGCCAGCAAACCAAACTGCACGTCACACAGCAACCAGTAGGAAGGAAATGGGAAAACATTGTCACCACAGGACCCATCGACCACAGACATCCACTAGCTGCAGGCGTTGTCAACAGAATGCAGACCGGCCTAGACTACCTGGCCACTCATGTACATCTCATCGGTGTGCTCCCAACACCGGAATGCCCTCTCTGTGGACACGATACGATGGATGTGGATCATGTGCCGAAATGCAATGCACTCGACCATTCTAGAGAGATGATGATGATGACCCACTTGAAAAAGTTCGTATATACTGGTCAGCACGCCACCAAATGGCTCAACAACCAAGTGTAGGCTTTGGCTATTAAGTAAATAAGTATTCAATAAACACCACCATTTATACATATTTAATAGTTGATGACGTATCACTGAATCCCCGGAGGAGATTAGGCGGTGGTAAGATCAAGAACCAGGTAAAGGTTCCGAGTGTGGTAAGGTCTAGAACCAGGTAGAGGTCCCTCCACTCGCAAAGCGTTGCGAGAATATTAGGCTGTAGGTTTGGTGGGAGATCACAAAGGGTTCGTAACATAATGAGATTGTTGTGTTTTCGAATCTAAATACAGATCTAACTCATAAAACGTCTGTTATAGTATTGGTGATTTCGTTGTGAATAGGTTTTGTAAGGTTTCAGAGTGAATGGTTCAGTATGGAATGCAGGGTGACTACATTCGTCCTGGTGGGTTTGCACGAAGTTTTCAAGACAGAATAATTCTAGATAGAATTACACTTATATTCTACATTCTAGATAGAACGTTTTACCTACATTGGTGGTCTGCGGAAATCCACAATGTATTCTTACTTTTACCGGCTGTGTATTGTTAATCATTAAACTTAATTGAGCTTCTCCACAACCCTTCCTTTACTACTCACGAGAAAGTATAAAGAATATTACCGTGCAAAAACACGTATTCTTATCGAGCATTAAAGTTTCACAGATTGTAAGCAGGCTATTGTCTAATGCAAACTAAACTTGGCACAATCCTTGCCTGTTCGACTCTATTTCTAAAAGTAGTGTTTTAATTATTCCTATTAAGTTTAACATCCTCTGCATTTTCTTTGGTTCGTGTCGTGTTTAATTTGTTTATCACTTATCTACACACTATTACTGGGTACGTGCAGGATAATTGGAGCTCTGTCTTGGCTAATTTGGGTACTGAAATGTAATGGTGGCATAATTATGTAATGGTGGCGGTAAGGAATTAATTGCGCCCGGAGTGGGAGTGGTTAGGGGGCTTCGACTTGACACCTAGCGAACCTGGTGGTCATGCTTCAGAGATGATTATGATAATGATGATGATTGCTGGTACTCGACCGGAACTGAGAGGGTAACTCTGTGCAAGTCACTTCCTGTTTGTATATAGGGGCTCGAACGTTGAGTCAACTGTGCCTGGGACGAAAAAGGATTTCGTTGGAAACTATAAGCTAGAACGTTGTCTCGGTCAGCTGTAAGAATACCCATCCGGTAAAATTTTAAATTTATTATAAGTATTTACTATTTTAAAAACTATTAATGTTTGTGATGCAATTCATATTTATTTACAACCAGACACGATACCTATACACGTGTAAAATATTAAGAAATCTGATAGCATTGTCCTCAAAACGTTTTGTTTAAAACCTAACTTGGTCCTACAAAACTTGAAACAATCCCCTAGCCTGTTAGCGTTTACTAATACAAATATGATATCTGGATTCTTATTACACACGGGCATAAAGTTGTATCGTTAATATTTCGACTTTACGCCATATTTATAGCTTATTTTCTAATTACTATTAAGTATCACCATTTTTGGAAGAAATATTTTCACCCTGCATTGCAAATAGTTACAAACGCCAATCCAACCTAACCATTAATGACCAATACAAACCCACACCTAACCTGAACAGTATCTTTCTTTAATAATAATTATAATTTACTAGAAGTATCCTTATCTTTATCTTGTATTAAAATATTAGTAAAATCTAACCCAACCTAACCTTAACAGTAATACGTGCAATCTACTAGAGCTAACAACTTTTGTATTCATATCGTGTATTCAAATTTTATTAAAACCTGACCTAATCATCCATAACCTAATCCTAACCACACACAACTCGACCTAACCTGTCAGCATCTCTCATTAATAGTTCAAATTTTAGTAAAACCTAACCTAATCATCCATAACCTAATCCTAACCACACACAACTCAACCTAACTTGTCAGCATCTCTCATTAATAGTTTAAATTTTAGTAAAACCTAACCTAATCAACCATAACCTAATCATATTTACACACAATCCATCCTAACCTGTCACTCTCTTTCATTAATAGTGTAATTTACTTAAGTTAACAATTTTTGTATTCATATCGTGGTCTCAGATGTTTGTAAAACCTAACCTAATCATATCCACACACAACTAATCTAACCTAAAGAGTCTCCTTTATAAGTTTAATTCCCTAGAACTAATGATGGCGTCCAATCAATTTTATACCCTTATCGTGTATATAAAATATTGAAACCTAACCTAGCTAGATCGCCCATACCCAACGCGACCTAACCTAAACAGTAATTAAATGTATTGTAAATGTAAACCATAATGGATCTTTCATTTGTAATGTAATTTACAAGAGGATATATTATAACCTAACATAGGGTAACATAAGTGGATATAATAATTCTTTGCTTTAAACAAACTCTAATACTCTTTGAGTTCATTGCTTTGTAACAGTCAACGCTAGAAATTATACGTAAAAAAGGCCAACATTCGAAAATAAAATATAATAAATTGATTTCTTGCTTGTATGTATTTGTCATTTAAGCGGTACTGAACAATAATTCCATTAATGTCCGATTCAAACAATCATCTTTAAATCGATTCAATTACAAATCTGCCAGTGCGTCGGTTCGTGTTGGAAGAAAACCAAAGAAAAATATAAAACATCAATCTTTCAATACGGAAATTGTTTTCTGAATAATAAATAAACAAAAAAACGTGTCGGTGCAGAGCTAAACGTTACATAAATAATAGACGAGAGAAATGTAAAACCAATCGTTCAAACCCTCGGTACGTGCTCTAACTGGGGAAAGCCACAGAGCAGACATTTTCCAATTTTCTAAATGGCCTTCATCCGATAAAGTTGCACTAACTTATAGCAAGCCCCCGTCCCCCCGCCGCCTCCAAAACCCAATCCGACTAAAGCCAGTCTCTCTCAGTCCCGCTTATCTTATTATATCCCTCTTTGTGTTTGTGTGACTCTTTTTTAATATCTTTTCTGTTTTTGTCGGAAACAATCGCGCACCGAGCCAATATTGCGACGCGTTTTGATAAAAATTCCCGGTGCATTTATTCGCCCGAGCTTGAGAATACCAATGGTCCTGATATAAATGTAGTTCTCTAGGGAAACGCAATACCCGCCATTTGCATATCGGCTGCTGTGCTGTCCCGTACAATGCGTCCTACATATTGAAACGTTCGCCTCCGAGAAGGCGCAGCTGTTCGCTACGTAAGGCTTGGCTTACTTGTGCTAATAGGCTGCTTTTGTAAACGTTTATAATTTCAAAATGTAATCAATATTTACTATGACACACTCTATCCCTCTCTTTCTGTCTCTCGTACCTTATATTTGTAACAGTTTACACACGTGTCCGGCAGAAAGAAGAAAATTCAACCACTATAACACATTACTGAACAAAAATATTCCACAAATTAGACTTGATGTATTTAGGAAAGGTTGGGTTACACGTTTTTTATAATAATTTCTATACGTGTATTTTCGTAGACATTTGTCATAATACTATAGCTTTAGGTAGTTTGACATTATTATTTATGTTAAATTTGGTTGGGTTATGTTAGGTTAGTTTAGGTTAAGTTACGCTGATTAGGGAAGGTTAAGTTTTGTTAGGTTAAGTTCAATATAGATCTAAAAGGTTTGATTAGCTTTAGCTACATACGGTTTGTTCGGCGTAAAAAAAGAGTTCTATATGTTACTCTAGTGCCATACATTTCTATGGAAAAATGTTAGATTTGTTAAATTTAGGAGAGGTTAGGTTATATTGATTTCCGTACACGTACAGGTGGATAACTATTTCCATATGCGCATTGTAAGCAAATAATTTCTATGCTTACTCTAGTTTAATATTACTAGTTCTGACACGGGTGATGTTAAAGTTGAGGGGTTTTATTTTAGGTTAGGTTTGGATTAATTAGGTTAGGTTAGCTTTCGTAATAATCCACATACAGATTGTTCCTATAAAGAGAATCGGTCTACCTCTATATTTTACTCTGGTCCAATATATTACTTTGGAAAAATATTAGATTTGTTTATTTAGGAGAGGTTAGGTTATCTTGATATCCGTACACGTACAGATAGATAAAGATTTTCAAATACTTATTGTAAGCAAATTATTCCTATGACTATATTACTGTAGCAGTTTAAACTTTACTGGTTCTGACACTGTTAATGTTGAAGTTGTACTAGGTTAAGTTAGGTTCAGTTTGGATTGATTAGGTTAGCTTTAATAATTTACATACTTGTTGGGCCTAAAGAAAAATGTATTTAGCTATGTGTTACAAATGTGCGACAGGTTCGAAAAATTTAGGATAGGTTAGATTATCTGGCTTTCCATACGTGTGGGTGATAACGATTTCTATACACGTATTGTAAGCAAATTATTTCTATGATAATCTCCTACTCTAGCAGTTTGATATTAATTGTTCTGACATTGATTACGTTGAAGTTGTGGTAGGTTAGGTTAGGTTCTGTTTGTATTGATTGGGTTAGGTTAGCTTTGGTAATAATTAACAAGGGTGTTTATTAAGCTTAACGAAAAACTTTCTCGGTGTTACAAAAGTAGTTTTCCATAAATTAGTCTTGGTTAATTTAGGACAGGTTAGGTTAGGTTAGGACAGGTTAGGTTAGGTTAGGACAGGTTAGGTTATTTCTTGTAATTATCCGTAAGTGAAGATGATTTACTCCTATCGTTTGAAGTGCGTAGGGTTAGGTTTTTAAGGGTGTTTGCGTAATTTCTGCCTTGCCACACACGAAGACATATCACTCGCCTTACTATGGCAAACATTAGTTCGCCATTGTGTTATGTCTCAAACACCGCAATTACGTGATATCCAATCGTATAATGCATCCGTTAGGCGTAATTGGCAAAACAATAAAGCCCACGATTGTGTGAGACAAATCAATTGTTAATTGTGTTAATATAGGCAGCCAATTAAGCCCTTAGTCGCCTTTGTGTAATTGGTTTTATCTGGGTCCCGCTAAGCCTGAAACTTTTCAATGAAATTACGAATTCTCCCATAGTTTGTGCCTAGTTTAGTCGTAGAGTTGTTTTGCATTGATTTCCTGTTATACGTCTCAAGCGGTAAATATATTGTTTCTTTCTCTTTTACGTGAATATCTTTTATGCCTGGGTATGTCTATGTTTTTCTGAAAAGGTCGGACGTTACGCTTGTTTCCTTCTTCCAATTCTTTGGATACAATTTAACACCTAATAAAGTGTTTTGGTTATATTTTGTTATTATTTACTAAATTAACTAGGCCATATTTAAAACCTCTAATAAGGACATTTTTCAAAGAAGTATTTCGTACTGTCGCTGGTCCGATTGGCCTCCGCCTACAAATGAAGTACATATTCACTTCTGTTGTCCCATTCCCACTGACTAGTTATTTTTTTTAAGGTTATAATTATAATTGTGCTTAGAAGGAAATTGTAAGACCTTATTGTCTGACAAATGTGTTCTTAGAAATATTTTATTGTACAAAGTATCGAGTTCTGAAAATTCAAAAAAAAAAAAAAAATGAAAGATGCCTTGAAAAATGTTTTTTTGTTCTGTTTGAACACTTTCTAGGAATTTAAAGGTTAGGTAACGACAGGTTGATTAGATTAGGATTTTATAGGAATCTCAATATAGCATTTATTCTCTTGTTATTAGTTAATCTACAGTAATAGAGAACACAAGTGACGAGAGGTTAGGTTTCTATAACACTTTTCTTCACGTTTGAAGTGAGCATGCAGGAATGTCTTTAACATTAGTTACTGAGGTTGTAATAACTAATTAGGAAAATTATTGTGGAGGTTAGGTAAGGCTAGGTCGGTTAGGATAGGTTTTCTATGACACTTGTTCACGTTTGAAACGGGCCTTGAGGAAAGTTTTTAACATTAGTTGCTGAGGATGTAATAACTAACGAAAAAAATAATTGTAAAGGTTAGGTAAGGCTTGGTGGGTTAGGTTAGATTAGAATTTTATATACAGTAGAACGTCGGTTATCCGAACGTCAATTATCCGAAACGTCAATTATCCGAACACGAAAAAAGGTTGCGTGTAACCTGAACTAGACCAAACGTCACCGCGTAATAAACACTCGTCAGTTTGACCTTGGTAGTCGGCGCTGCCGTGCGACGTAGCAGACGTTAGACGGCACTCACAGCAGTCGCTTCCTTGTCAATCATTCACTCGCATAGTGCAGCGCTAAAAGTACATTACAGTTTAGTTTATAATTTGTGAAGTTAAGTTTGTTTGGAAAGTACAGTACAGTTTAGTTTATAATTTGTGAAGTTAATAGTATTGGACTGTACAGTAGTTTCAAGAACATTAGTCCAGTAAGTTAGTTTTTTCTTTTATTCTGTACATTATTGTTGTTTTAAGGTTAGGTTAGTTGTAATATTGTAGGCCGTAGGATGTTTATAATTTGACATGGCGACCTCTAGTAAACCTAATAAAAGAAGCAGAAATGTTTTATCTATTGAATCAAAATTAAAAATCATTGAAAAACTAGAAAAAGGTGAAACAGGGACATCTTTAGCAAAACAATTTAACGTTAGCAAGGCAACAATATCAGAGATAAAAAGTAAAAAATCTGAAATCCTTAAATTTGCCTCCAAACTGGACAGCGAAGATGGATCTAGAAAAAGGAAATCGATGAAAAGACCTCAAGATGAAAAATTAGAAGAGGCGATGTATCTATGGTTCATTCAAAGGCGAACAAAGGGGGAACCAATATCAGGCCCTTTGCTTTGTGAAAAAGCCATCCAAATCAATAAAAAACTTGGTGGGTCAGCCGACTTCAAGGCTAGTACAGGGTGGTTGAAGAATTTTAAATCACGCCATGGTGTACGTGAGCTTGACATACAAGGTGAAATATTATCTGGAGATTCTGCAGCTGCAGAAAAATATAAAGAGACATTTTCCAAACTGTTAAAAGATGAAGGATATTCATTGGATTTGGTATACAATGCTGATGAAACAGGCCTTAATTGGAAGGCACTGCCGCATAAATCATTGGCATCAAAACAAGAAAAGGCGGCGCCAGGATTTAAGGTTAGCAAGGAGCGTGTAACAATCATGGTTGCAGCAAACGCTACTGGTACGCATGCATTCCCTCTCCTAATGATAAGCAAATCTAAAAAGCCTAGATGTTTTAAAAATGTGACTTGTTTACCTCTTACCTACAAATCACAAAAGAATGCGTGGATGAATTGTGAAATTTTTTTAGACTGGTTTACTAATGAATTTATCCCTGATGTCAAAAAGTACAAAAAAGATAACAATAAGCTGGGGAAAGTACTTCTCGTTATAGACAATGCCCCAACCCACCCGGATGTTGAAATATTGAACTCAATCGACGAGGACTTTAAAGTGACCTATTTACCACCTAACGTGACAGCGTTACTTCAGCCCATGGACCAGGGCGTTATAGAAAAGCTTAAAAGGATGTACAAAAAGCAAGTTCTTCGTCGCTTGTTACTTGCTGATGCCAATGAAGAAAGTGTTGTGCAATTTGCCAAAAAACTCAATGTCAAAGATTGTTCTTACATGATAGCAGACTCTTGGAGCACCATGAAAGAAAGCAACTTAAAAAATGCTTGGAACAAAATTTTAGAAAAGACTCGTGAAAACATAGAGCCTGAAGTTACAGACCAGGAAGATGTTGATGAATTTTTGGAGTTGTATGGAGAAATTCCTGGATTTTCAGAATGTGACATACAAGATACTGAAGATTGGCTAACAATGGACAATGACCCAGGCTTCCAGATCATTGATGATGAGGAAATTGTTTCTCTGATGCTGGCTGAAGATACCACCCAGCATGACAGCGATGAAGACTGTAACACAGATACTGCAGAAAGCACCAAGAATCGTCCAAGTCATGAAGAAGCTTTTTCGGCATTTAATACTGCGATGTCTTGGCTTGAAAAGCAAGAGGAGAGCTGCCCAACTCAGCTTTTACTGCTAAAGAGGCTTAGGGACTTAGCAGCTAAAAAACGGTCCTCAAGTTTAAAGCAAAAGACAATAAAAGACTATTTTACAAAGTAATTCCAATGCAATACATTACAGTATTAAAAATGTTACTTTATCATATTTTTATGTTTCTATTTTTTTTTAAATTTGACATTACTCTTTATAAAATGTGTGAATATTATATTAACTTCAGTACAAAATTACATAAAAGAGTTGATAATATAATAAAAGTATTATGTATACGTAAATATGTTGTGTTTTTAATTTCCACATGCTTAATCAATAATTTACCTATCAGTAAGCGCCTCAAATGGCATTATTAAAACTATGTTTGATTATCCGAACATTTGATTATCCGAACACACTCAGGTCCCAATTAGTTCGGATAACCGACGTTCTACTGTACTCGTAGATTAGCATACTCGTACTGGACAATACCACAGGATGAGGTCTTCAGCATTTCTTACCGAAGTTGTAATAAAGAGCGAAGTTAACTTACAGGTTAGGTTTGGTCAAGATTTTATTATGATCTCAGTATACATTTGGAGCAATTGCAGAGATAGGTCTGTGGATAATTTCCGAAATTTAAAACAAAATAAGCAATGAAGAGTAATATATGGTGGTAGGTAGGGTGGATCGTTTAGGTTAGGTTTCTAATACAAATATTAAGCAACAACTCCTTCTATATTAGTTACTGTAGCACGTAGGAGAAATAGGACAACACCCAAGGAGAGGCCCTAGAAATTCTGAGAAGACACTAAGCAACAAACAGATATAGTTAACGATACTGATCACCAATAAGTAATTGTGTGAACTACTTACAAAAGTGCGAGTTAACTTTCAAAGATTGGTAGTATCTCCATCATCAAGCATCACTGACCGGGGTTAGACGTCTACTGTAATCCCCGGCAATAATGTTTGATGATGGAGATACTACCAATTTTTAAAAGTTAACTCGGATAAATACCAAATAAGATTCTTGTTTAAGTACATATAGTGAAAGTGATAAGTGAATACAAGAAAACAGTGTTGCAAAGCTATATATATATATATATATATATATATATATATATATATATATATATATATATATATATATATATATATATATAATATCATTAACACGTTTGCGACCACTGTTAGCTTAATATAAAACGCTATAACTTTCACCTCGAACTTTGTTATATTGTCCTTTTTATAGCGTTTCTCACTAGAGTGCTCTGTATTAATTATCCAAATTAAATATGGTATTTAACCTTAAGCTACCATCATCACAGGTTTATCAGCTTTGTATTCATATTTCAAAAAAAAAAAAAACAGTTACAAGGGAAAGCAGACGAGGGTTTTATCAGAGCAAACAAGTAGGTCAGTTTACTGTAGCGCGTCAGGTACGGCCGAAAACAACCCCGGGCACACCTCGGGATGCTGTTGGTCTGTTGGACCGTCTACGAAAGGGCAGGAATCCTAAAGACGTCAGTCAAAGTCGGACTGTTACTTGATTGGGCGCGTTCCGAGACGTCGCGATGCCCGCCCCTTTCGCCGAGGGGAGGGGGATTATTGTATTAAGGGATGTTCTCCTGCGCTGTAATAAATTACTTAAACCTTGAAGCGTTTTCGAAGAATTTATTAATAACTTGCAAACTCGGAATAGGCGGGAAGATGCTGGTGGCGTTAACTGAATTACTATTAAAAATAGGCGCTTGTTTAATCAATGAAGGTCGGATCCGGGTGGGTGAAGGTTAGGGTTTTATTTCGATAAGGGGAATCGAAAACTTATTTACAACCCTAAGTTTACGCGATTTACCGTTTAAGACTTCGCGAGTAACCTGCATTGAAATTTCCGAACAGTTAGCTTGGGGAGAGCATCAAAACCATAATTAATAAAAACATTTATTTCATCTGCTCCATTAGCTAAGACATCTTTTACACGTGGATTATATTGTTACAGTTAAAGGTTACAGTTTAAAATATAAAAATGAAAGAAATATTGTTTTGAAAGCAGCACTAAATAAGATTCGAATCAAGTTGAATTGCATGTAGTATATTGAACTATGGCGGATAAAACCTGCGAGGTTATGTAATGTGTAAAGTTCTTGAGAAGCAGAGAAAAATGCTCAAAAACTATGGTTCAAAACTATCTGGCAGGACGCAAAAAGAAATCACTTTCGTAAAAAGTTACTAAATAAAAAGAAATTTGCCTAGAGCAAGTCCATCGTGTTTTGGGCCAAGTCGGCGTCACCCTGTCGATGCGCCAACGTGTCTATTAGCGACATGTCAGCCAACCAACATGACACCAAAGTACTGACACTGGCCACGTGATCGCGTCTGTCAGAATGGCACTTCGTGTGTGTCCCCGCATTAACGTCATGTTGTGTTTAACGCGATCAAACTTTGGCCAGCTTATCTTGGGCCGTGGTTGCAGTCGGTGCACTCTAGCGGCCAGGACGTTCAACTGAATATTTACCAGTGTTTTTCAGTTTTTATGAAATAAAATAAGATTATATGTTTACGCAATAAAGAACGTTGCCATTAATAAATTGTTTCACGATCATAACCTGTATAATTTTTAATTGGTACTTTTGTATGGATAAATATTGTATGAAAATTGCCTTCCATGTCCAAACGTAAGCACAAATACAATTAATGTGAACTTGATGTTGTAATTGGACGCCAGACCCTTTTAGGGAACTGATTTTACAGACTTGGAAACTAAATTTAAATATTTAATGAATTTACGATATCCTGGTTTTGAACTTAACAAAATTTGCGGCCTGTTTAAGAAATAAAGATCATGTGGGTTGGAAATTGAGAAGTATTGTAGACTTGCCATTCTGCTGTACTTTGACGCTGGTTTGATGTGACATTATGTTGGTTTTCTTATTAAACCCTTTGGTGCTATAAACTAGTGATGCAAACACTATTAAACTCCTAGATTTAGGGTCTTCGACAGGTATTTTAGTAGCAAAAAACTATCAATCTTGTTACTTCTAGCAAGGGTAGAGGGTTGTGAACTTTGGTAGAATTAAGGTAGAGATTTAAAACTACACCTGGTAGAGGATATAGGGAAGATCATGGTATATGGTGGTTGCTTTCCTGAAGACACCTCCTTTGTATCGGGATTATCCGTTTACTCCCCCTTCTGAAATTAAAGATAAAAAAAAGGTAGACGAAATTATGAAAGGACATATAATCTCCCAGTAATAAGTAGAGGGCAAAATTTAAATATGGCGTGGTTTTACCTCATATAGAGTGATCTCAACCGGGGTGAAGATAGGTGTCCACTCGCTTGCTGTTGGCTTCCATAGAGAATGTCTAACTTAAGCGAGATTAACTGACAAAGATTTTTCTGAAGAGGACATCTTGTTAAAAACGTAAGTAGGCCGTAAATGTGTATTATTATTGTAATATGTTTATGGTTTTTCACATATCTTCATGTTCTTGGGAAGCTTCGAATCCTCTTCGATCTGTAAGATCGATTCTGTTCCTAAAGCAGTCGATATCTCGAACGTCTCCCATCTGAAAAGAAAAAAGTACAGCATCAGCATCTCTCATCACGGACAATAAATAAAGGCGCTTTCCTTTGTCGGTGACGCGGTCCGCGAGCAGGATGCAATAATTTCGTCTCAGTGGGGAAAAATCGACGGAAAAATCTAAGAAAGAAACAATGATAAAATAAGTGTGACCGCCCGGTCGAGACGACTTTTGTAAACGGACAGAAATGGTATAAAATTGACGCTGTTATGAATCGTCTCCACCTACACAGAGCGAGAATGTCGAGCACGGATGGCTTTCAGAATTATGCGTGGAAATCCGAAATGAGACTTGTGCGCCCTGATTGGCCGGAACCAATGCGGTCGTGTTTTTTGCGATTATTTCACTTAATAGGTCGCTTATCGAAATCTATTTGCTGTGGGAAGATTTACGCTCTTTTGTCGCGTTGTGAGTTTGTGTTTGGCGCTAACATTCATAGTAGTTGGTATTTTGTTACTACTTCGTAATCAATGGGTTTGAAAAATTACTTCTCAACGTTCTTAAAAGCAATATCGCCACCAAAAACTCGTAACAGATTCTATGAAACAATAGCCTACACACGCGTTCGTAGAAATAGCCAGCCAATGAATAAATGTTTTTATAAATGTGGTTATTAAGATACGATTACCACGAAGTAATTTCATTAATAACAATGTTTCTGTAAATAACACCAAAGGAAGTCGGGCGCCCACTTAAACTAATTAACGGCTTTAATTAATAAAAATGGCGTCCATTTCTTTCTCATTTCTCCAAAACGGATGAAAGGATTGTGTAAGAAATCACTGTCATTAGGACAATGTGAGAGATTTAAACACCGCACGGGAAATACACGTCAATAAGCGGAGGTTTGACGTTAGAGGTCAAAGTTGCGTGTCGGGACGTTAAGCAAGAGCACGATCTGACCCTTAGTGATGCAACCACTTTATCCTGTACAAAATATTACTTTTAATTGTTTACAGGTTCCCGCCGGGAAAGTGGAATTGGGTTTCAATATGGCGGCTTGGGTGTGACTCGAAACGTGTTTGTGGGGGAAGTGTAAAATTAAAAACTGCCTCTGTTGTCCCTGTATTCGTGTTTTGAGTGTCCATATTTACACGTTGAAACAATTGTGGTTAATAATAGAATCCCTACTATATAAGTGTGAAAAAAAATAAAAATATTTATACGTATTCATTATGACGAGCAGATTCTCCACTGCAGTCTTAATTTCCTCAGTACTTCTTTCTCATAAGGTCTTAAAGTCTTCTATTGTAATTTATATTTGCTCCAGGGGCAATGCTTTTACCCGTGAATATAGGCGAAATTTTAATTAATTTTAAAGAAATGCTAACAATTGCCTGATTAATGAATACCCGAGTAAAATATAACAAGAGGCGATGTTTTTGACCAAACCACCTTTTATTAGTTGTTACTATAAAGATTTTAAGCAAGTTGCTGGAGATTTTGATGGAGGTCAGGCGATGGTGAGGTAGTGGCAAATAATGGGAATATTGTGTTGTCAGTAGAAAATGAAATTATGAAAAAAAACACTAATGGAAAGCAAACAGAATATAGACAGCAGAACGCTTTAAAATAAGCGAGATAATCTTTGGGAAAAGCCATCGTTCGATTGTTGAATAAAGTAAATCGACCTTGAAGAAAAGTAAATCTACCTGCACTTTATATAATCCGAATGATAATCAATAAAAAGTTCATGTGTTCATGATTATATTTTTTGAAGGGAATTTTATAGCAACGACTACAAAAACATTTGGCTGGACATGATACAATTTCACTACAATATAATTTCCATCAAGTTACGTTCCGAGTCACCTAAAGTCAACAAAATGATAACATGTGATTTCATATATCAGCTGATTTTATTTCATACGGTATGTTGTGAAACAACTGAAACACGTAGGTTATGTTAACCTTTTTTTAATTGTTAAAAAAAGGTTATTATTAATCAGTTCATAAATATAATTTATTTAAATTTTGATAAATCTTAATAAAGTTAATTCAATATAACAATAATAATAAGTTTTGTATGTTTGATCCAATTTTGAAAAGAAAACATTCTTAGCCATGATCGATCTGATAACAAATGTTAAGCAAAATTAAATTTAAAATTTCTGAAGACGTGGCTAAAAAGAGTTCTTACTTGTTTCGACACCCCCCCCCCTCCCGAGTGCTACAACCTAATTTTTTTTCTAATTTTAAATTGAAAATTAAGATTATTCAAACATATTTAACATTAATACAAACGAAATAGTTTTGCAATCACGAGTTAAACGACCCGGCTAAATAAATACTATATCTAAAGCAATACTGTTTATTACAGACGCGATTTGTCTTGTGATGCCTTTAAATAATAAAATATATTGTGTAGAGAAGCTCTCAGAAATGTCTGAACAGTTTAGTACTTGTATTCGCCACCAGGGCGCAGCGCCTGTCAGGACATTTTAAAACGTAATAAAGAGCGTTTTTAATAACGGCAGAGCTGAAGCAGGGTTGCATAGTTGCATCTGTGCTGTTTTAATAATATATGCGTCGATTGCAGTGAATTTATAAAGTTTTTACTTCGGTTGAGTTGTCTTTGCAATCAGACTGTCTAGCGGAACGTTTTAAAATATATTTCTTCGGAACGTTGTGGTCTGATTTCAAGTAGCCTACTAAACATGAATTCTTTTACATATAACAAGAAACTTTATTTTGATGTAATATTGTATCTATTTTTTTTGTCAATCTATTCAGTTTTTTGTAAATCGTAACGCCTCCTGCAATCTTTATTTTCTTTAGCCTATTTCATTAATATACCGTATTTTTGCCGAACTCTCATGCTTTCCGAAGCACTTTCTTCTTAGGAAAATATCTTTTTTCTATAATTTTATTTCTTTTGTATTATTTTCCGTCTGTATACCTGTCATCTCGATAGGCCCAAATGATCTTTTTTTCGTAGCAGTTGTGTTTTATGTAATTTAGTTTTCTATTTTATCGTCATTTTCTTTTTTTTCATTTTCAAACCTATACCACCTTTCTTCGTAAGCTCGTTTCTAGTATATGTCATCTCTTGTAGTTTTGTTGTATAATAAACTATTGACGTTTTTTTGTAGCATTTACTCCTAGCAGGTTTATTTTTTTCTTTTGTGATTTTTTTCTCTCGTCAATATTATTTCCTCTGTTTTTAATCATTTTATTTTAGTACCTCTTTTTATTTTATCCAAACCTTTCTTCTTCACCAGGATTTTCTATACGATAATTTTTTTTCTTTTTTATTCTCTAGCAATTCTTTTTGTTTATCACTTCTTTTAAATAAGCACCAATTTTTTCTTTCGGTTGTTAAAAACTCATTTCGTCAGTAAATTCGCTCTGTTTGCTTTTCACCTTCGCATAATTACCTTTTGTAATTCTTTTATGCATAAAAAATAAAGACTGTAATTTATTTAAAATTAGTTTGAGTTTTTTCCAACTAATTGGGTAGCTATGGTGTTCGACGCCCACCAATATGTATTGCATTTATCGATTTTAGATGACTCGAACAAGAAAAGTTTAAATAAAGTTTGTTCACTTTTAAATTGAAATATAAGAACAAATAATTTTGTGTGATGAGTAACTAAAACACAGTTAAAACAACCTTTAGATTCTTATAAATAAAAAAGTAGATCAGAAATATCACCTTGAAGATCATTTTAAATTAAAATAATATGTTTAAATGTCGCTTGAAATTTTAGAAGTATTGCTCCAAACATATAATTAGAAACGTATATTTAGAGCCAATGAAACTATAAAATCCGAAAGTTATGTCTTGTTGATGCTTCCGAAGATAACTACTGTAACTAGGCCTAACTGTACTGTTGGAGCAATTCGTAGAAATTGTAAGTTATGGATAGTATCAATTTTTTACTCTCTTTGGATAGGTGTCTTTTTTAATATTTTATGAAGTATTCGTCGACAAAGCTTCTTTAAAAATTTAATTTCATATGTATTTAAGGTTAATGACAGATCACAGACGAATCCATCCGAACACAAATGCACTCATATTTGTAAAGGCATGAATTGGTCTGTGACCTGTCACTAACCTTAAAAACATTAAATATTTATTAACAGACATTAGGCTAAATAAAGTTTAAATTTAAATTTCCTCAATAGTGAAAGAAAGTAGATTCAAATGCGTGCAAAGTGTGAAGGTAATTAACTATGGAAGATATAAAGGTTTGATTGATTCTTCAGTGACATCAGTCATAAGGTGATACAGAATTACTTATTTGAGGATTTCAGCCTGTATTACTGGATTGCATAATTAGGTTAAGAAAGGTTGTTAATACGGATTCGGCAATTCTGTAAAGCTCCTTGGTTTGGAGTTACGGCATCACGTGTCCAGGGTCGCATATGTGAAAATAGACCTGGTCTCTATCGGAGACGTAATCCTGTTAAACCCACTCGCAAGAAGATGTATCTATGGGTTCAAAGGTAGGATTCAACAGTATCATTCGCGTGGTCAGGGTAGCTTACCTAAAACGGATCTGCAATCTAGAGGCAGTATAGTCACATGTTGCTATATGCACGCCTTGTAGGCATATATACCATGTCTAAACGATAAAAGGCCATTAAAATGGTATAAAATGTTGATTTTATTAAGATTGAAATTGTAAGGGTCTATATTTAACTTGAAAGTTACAATTCTCTTTGTATAAATAAGTGAAATTATAGCGCGTCATCAATAGTTGAACCGCCATACTTGCAGTGTTTAATTGTTGTAATAAATGGGGTTATTCTTTGTTGTAATAGTTACGAATTTACTGAATGCATTAACTGTTTTCAGCTTTGTTTAGATTGAACGCAAATAAAATCTATACTTGAACGTACTATAAACAGTAAACCGTGTAAATATGGGGTCGATTTTAGCTAAAAACAAACAGCTCTCGATTCCAAGTTAAGACGCAACCTGCGACTTGGCCAGACTTTTAAAATTATCCTGTCATAATAAATAAATTGAAGGTGCTAAACCCGTGTTGACAATGGAAAGGGGCCCGACCGGAGTTAGGGTAGGTTGAGGAAGATGAGGAATGGTTGGGTTCTCCTACACAGATAAATATATAGGAGGCAATGATAAATTATCGGGAGGGGTGGAGGTGAGGTCAAAAAACGTATACATCACTTTCGCATAGCCCTGCACTAGGCCAGTGGGTCTACTTTGCGCTTCTCCAACAGAGATCGCGTTTTTCTTTGGCAGTTGCACAGTGTTATTTAATTAGTTAATGTCAGTTATAGACAATTTAATAAACATTATCTTTGATAAAATTAAAATACGTGCTCGTTAGTTTTACTTAAATTGTGATAGATAAATGAGGCTATTTAAACAATTAATATTTTATAAAAATATTTACAATCTATAATTAATTAAGTATTCAAAGATTTGTATTTAATTTTTAAATTGTTTTATGTAAATAATTTTCATATTTATTTTTATAATGAAAAAAAAATTATGTTAAACTTTTCTGCTGTTCTTAGTACTTGTTATAGCACTCTCCAATTTCACATTCAGACAACGTTATGCGTTTAGCAAAACCTGTTTCCACCATTATTTCACCATTATCAAGGAGTATCATATAAAAAAATTATTAAAATGGTGGTATTAATTTAATGTTTAAAATTGGTATAAATGTCGAGCAACTTTGTTGGTGGACGTAGAAAGAATGCGATAGGCGTGAAATTTGAAATTAAATACATCAGAAGAGAACTAAGGCGAATAAAAAATTCCAAGATATTGTAAAACTATTTTAAATAAGAAATTGTTGGTTCATATACGTTACGTTTGTAGGTAATATCATTGAGGAGGGCTACATAGTAATACATTTTCTCTAGTAAGATGAACTTTTACTCTACTTTGTTAAAAGACATATTAAGTAGAATTATCAGACAGGATGTTTTTAAATTTCTGACATTTATCTATAGGCTACAGTACAGTTTTAAAGAATTTTAACCAAACCATGTTTACATTAAGATTTGATTAGTTTTCTTTAAGGATTTTAATTTCACTGATGGATTATTCTTTTTAAAACATGAATAAAAACAATGTAACATTGTGACTCGCAAAACTGATCATTTGCGAGGCGTACGTGCGAGATTTTTGTTTGCATCTGTGTTTCAGGACGATTGTTTTTGTATTTTCTCACGTTATCATTTAGTCCGTATATTGACGGTTTAAAATTATTTACATTTAAAATCCTATACACTTAAAAAAATTATTTTAAAAATATTATAAACCATCTGATATAAATAAATTGTGAATTTTTTTAATAATATTAATTTCTAAAATAAACATACAATTTACGTCAAATCTTTCTAAAGTGTTTCATTAATTTTCATAGTTTCTCAAGACTGGATGGTTGGTTTTGAATTTTCTTTATCTTTCAGTTCATAAATGGTGAATTTACAACTAAAAAATCCTCTAATATTAAAAAAAATTTAATATTTGGTAGAAACTGAAATAATAGCCAATTTTAAAAATACATTATTATTAAGATTTCGCCTTAATTTAAACAAACAGCACAACAAAAGGATATTATATTTAGCCCCTTTGATCTGTTTTCTGTGTCACATGCTAATTTATGTTCCCTAATGTTCATTGTCTAGAACTATGTCCTGTCCAAAACAATTTGAAACGAATGTTATAATTGGAATTTTATAAAACCATGTGTTGCACCTGATTTTCGATAAAGTAAAACGGATATTTGAAGTCATCGTTTTCACCCGCTTGATGAAATCCCCGACGGTTAAACCGTAAAACCTGATATCGATAGAACCTCGCACGCGAATCTAGGCGCGATACGTTTGCGTAAACGTACAATAATACTATATTTAGCGCCCACAAAGTCAACGTGTAACTGAGCGCTAATGTAAGCTGTGTATATTTGAGTCATCTTGCGCAAATATAAATAAAAAACGTCTTGCAAATGGGTAATGACGTGCAAGATTGTGCAAACATTCAGTTATTTGCAGCTGATAAATTGTTTATTACAGTAATTTAAAGACATTTCCTGCAGTGAAATATATATTTCAGTGATTCTGGAATAGTATGGGCTGTCGTCAAACTAAAGACAAACTGTTCATAGAATTATTAAAGTTTTCAGTGAAAATAATTTTTTTTCTTTAAATGTTGCTTTTGTTCGTAATTGATTTTAATGTTGTAACCATGTATGACCGTAAAATAAGATTGATAAATAAAAAACCTTTAATGCTTGGTTACGAAAAAATCCTAAAACAGAAATTCATTTCAGAATATATTTGTGTTACAGCTACAACATGTTTTATTAAAAAAATGTTTTATTAAAAAAAAAAACATACCCGGCTTTTAAGTTTGAACACAACATGTTTCAGTGTAGCTAAACTTGTATTTTGATGAGAACAGTAGGGTTCCGGTTTGTGTTGGAGCAGCATCACCATGGCGATCCGATGATGGTTAGGTTGGCTGGAACCGGGTCCTGGCCAGCTGCCATTGGTCGTCCTGACGTGACCTCCCGACCCCAGAGGCGGGCGTTAGACGTGATCCTTTCCAGACGTTTTGCGTTTTTTTATCTTCTTTTCAACGTTATAGAATTTTAAAAAGAAGAAAACGTTTAACATAACGAGACGAGTTGTCGGGATCGAAATGCAATCACGTGTTGCAATCATAAAGTCACCGTATGCGTGTCGTCATAAAATGTGTTTTATTTTTTTTAAATGTTTTGGCAATATATTATATTAATTTTTTACGGTAAAAATCCTCTAAAATTCAAATTATTCTCTAATTTAATTTTTATAACAGTAATTTTAATATAAAATACAAATTTTGGAGCAAATGATTCTTCTAATAATTTCCTCCGAAAATGATTGCTTTGCAATCAAAATTTAAAGTCTTGAATAAAATTACAAATTTTGTACAACATTTTTAAATAGTTGATATGGGTTTAAACATTTTTGTACGTTTGATAAAAATGTGATTCTTTTCTACCCACTTACACAGTCTCCATTTTAATTACTTACCTATTATTATCTAGAACTAAAACTATTAGAGAACTATAATAGAACTAGAACTATTATTTATCTTACTCTTCTAAAACTAAGGTAAAACTTCTTCATACAAAGGATAAAACTCAATCGTATTTATTTAAATGAAATTACAATTCACGAAAGTATTACGTTAGTAAAAAAATAACATATTGCCTAAAGACTGTCCTAAAATCTATTTCCTCTAAATATATCTCAGTGTGTCTAAATTTAAATTGATTATATTTAGGATAGCATTAAAATATTTTTCCTGTGTTGTGTTGAATTATATAAAAAAATTATTTTAGATATCTCGGCATTAAATTTTCCTGAATTGTTCTAAATGAATTAAAATTTATTTTTATAATATCTGAATGAAATGTGCATCGCAGTTGGGGGCGGTTTATGGGCGAAGGGAATAGCCGCTATTTCGTTTATAGGGTGTAACCCTACAAGGGAGTTATAGGGCAGGAAAAATCACATAAAAAGAAAATAATGGATAGTTAAAGTTTTAAAATAAACTAGAAAATTTGAAATTTAAACCAGTAACACCATTCATAATCAAACAAATTAACCTGAACCTAGGTGAACCCCAATTGAAACATAAGTTCTTGAATGGACTTCGCGAGCTGGAGCCCGTTTTCCCACAGTTACAGCCCATAGTTAAAAGCCCATAAATCCGGGTTCACTTCACTACAGATGTCAACGAAAATGGTTAACAACGAGCCGATCCTAAATTACAGGTTTGCTGGCCGTGTGATTATAGTCATTACGCTACCCCTATTCATTGGGGGGGGCGTACGGGTGGCCCCCCAAACACGTTCCATTCCTTTTAATGTGGCCTCGCCTCGTTTGAAAAATTTACAGTTAAGTAAGAGCAGGAATTGTTTTGGATTAATGATTTTTTAAACACTGTTTTGCACTCGTCTTAGGCTTGTTTTGTTTTTGGTCGTATCGGGCGTGTGTTTTTTTATGTTTTTTTTTTTTTTTTAAACTGGATTGAACAGTTGTGTGTCTCATGAAACGCGGAGGTGTCCAAACTTTTCGAACACCTATTAAATGATAAGGTAAACTTCAATTAACACAATTACATTTAATACAAGTTGATATTATATTTTCTTTACAAAAATATTTTCTTTTTATTTGTTCAATAAAATTTCTAATCTAGGTTTGCGAAAGCAACAATCCTAAGTTAATATATTCTGAATATATTCAAGTTACAGCCATATATCCCCTACTTGTAGTATTTTATTGTTAATCGAACCAAAAATTGTTCGTTTTATATTTAAGTAGACTATTTGTAACTTTAATCTATAACAATGATAACCATTGCCTTCTGAAGATGACTATTTCAGTATCGAATCACGTCTCAGTTTTCATGATTTTAAAACCATTCAAGTGTTTCATTCATTGTATTTATATGTTGCTTTTTGTTCCAGGTAAATGGTGCCCTCGGCGAGAGTGGTCGTCTCCAGCGGACGCCAGGGCGGCAGACGCGGCAAGGAGAGGAGTACTCTACTCGTCCGTCTTCCTGGGGAGTCCTGGGGAATACAACTCTTGTAAGTCCAAAACTAGAAGCTCATTTCAGTTATAAGAGTTTAGAGTAACTTAGGACCTATACTATGACAACGTAATGCGAAATATACCTTTACAATGATTTGTTATAATTGTTAAACAAGAAGAAACGTCTGTAAGAGTTGAAATATTTGCTCGTAGAATTTTTATAAAAGCATTATTTCTTGTAGGCCGCTAAAGTTTTGAATAAATATCGTTGTTTATAAATTGAAGAATATTAAGTTATTTTAAGTCCCTTATTTGAAACCTAGGAATAAACGTTTAGTAGTCTTGCTATACTTTGTACATAACTCTTTTGTTATAATCGAAATTTCCTGTAGCATTTGTGTAAAGTACATTTCTCTAAATGTTCCTTCATTCATCCTTAACAAACATGTTAGTTTTTAAAATTTGATGTATGCCCTAAGTCATATAGTTTAAACTTCTTATTAGAGATTTCAAAGGTTTAACATTGTAGAAAGAAGTCCTCTTGTCGAATTTGGTAATTTGGGTTATGGATAGGTACAGTGTCCACGGATTGAGGAAAATTAATAAATCTTTGTTGCCGTGAATCTCAGCCCGAGGTAGATTATTAAAACCCCAGTAATAATTCAGAACAGCAAGAGTTGCAAATATCTTTAAACATTTTTTTTGTTAGATTTACATATGTTATTTAAAAATACATTCAACAATAAAAGAGGTTGCTATTAATGTCAAAAGCAAGTTAATAATAAAACTGAACCTCACTTTACAAACACGATATTTTATATACTCAAGTTTTCTTTAAAAAAAATCCTGATACTAGATTGCAATGTATAGCTACAACAGATTCAATTAGGATAAATTTGAATAATGTATATAAAAACTGAAAACATCGAGTTTGACCCAGTCTATTATAATTGAAGGTGCTTGATGTAATCATCTTGAATTCACTGATTAAACTAATTTTAAAAATACTTAACTAAGTGAATACGTAATTGCTTACTTGCTGACGCGTTTCAAAACAATCGTTTCTTTTACGAAGCTAACCCTCTACTGGCGGCATATCGGCAGTGTACAATTGTGGACTATTATAATTAATTGTTATTTTAATTGTATGGTAACTAGAATGCTCAGTGAAGGATAAGCGTGGACTCTTCACCGACCAATAGTAGATCCTTCTGAAGTATATTGGGTACACCACTGAGGAAGGTCCGCCGATCTGCCGGTACTGGGGAAACATTCTGGGTAGGGTCGCCCAAACGAAGCCTCTACACTTTACCCAGGGATGAAGTTTCCAGAAGCAAATCACTTCTGAAGCCTGTGTGTAGTGATTTCATTATTTTATGAACAGTTCTGATAACACGGCGATAACCTTTAAACTTGAGCGCTAGGCTCTTCTATGTGTTGAAAGTACAAACTGATAATGCAATGCGCGTCTATTTAGATAATCGACAGTATGTAATTAAATTTTCAATTTTGATCAACAGTATAATTGATAGCTTATCTGAATGGTATTGAAAAATACATTGTGGTGAGTCATGTGTTCCAATAGATTACACATTACAAATGGGCTAAACGGTTCTTAGGACTGTTTGTGAACAAAGAAAGCGCTTATAGACTTTTTTTAAAATTAGGTTGAATTAGGCTCCGAAACATATTTGGTATAAATATCATATCTTATTGCAACATCATAACGGATATACCCCATGATAAAGAATGTATCTAACTCTAATGAATACATTATCATAACCATTATAACTAATATATCATTATTATAACCCTCCTAACTCATCATAACTTACGTATCCTATTATAACCAATGCGTTATCATCATAACAATATACGCTATGATAAAGATAGCACCCCCATCACAACCAATATACTCCCTCACATGAAAAACATTGATGTAAAATATAAGTCGCGCTTAGATCTCTTTAATGATTGACCTAATTTTATTGCATAATCGATAGCTGAGGTCGATTGTTTCCTAATTGTATTTGCATCGAAGCGTGTAGGAATGCAGTGCCTTCTGAATGGTTCCATTCTAAGGCGGAAATACATTCTTGGTTCGGCTAAGACGTTAACGCATGCGTACAGCGGATACAGTACCGTTTGTAGAAAATATGAAAAAAGACGTTTCGCGTTCAGGTTTTCCCTGGTTGCCATTAGCAACCGGAACGCATTCCCGCCTCGTTTCCATGGCAACGACGCTTGCGCTCGCAGGCTTTCCCCTCCCCGCAACCCTTTACCGGTGCCGAGCGCACCTTCGGGCTAGAAATTGTCTGTTGAAATATGGCGTTGGTTTGACAAGAAGTCAAAAGATCGATTTTGGGCAGTGTGTTTCTGGTTCAACAACCGGCGTATAAATAACTTGGCCACAAATTCTCAGCAACATTATTCTACTCCTTAAGAAACCTAAACGAAACTATAACACAGAAAATAGATAAATATTAATTTTAATTTCCATTTTAAAATTAAGTAGTACATATTGTAATGAGAAATATTTTAGTATCAGCTCCTTGCATAATTTCATTAAATTTTGTAATATAATATAATTTTCTTTTTTTGTAATTTACTGTATTCCAAAGCGACAAAAACCTGATTAATTGGTAAATAGTAAATAGGTTTAATTGTATTATTTCAAATTAAAAGAAAAAGTAGGTCTATAATTAGGTTAAAAAAAATATTTTCAAACTGATCTGTGAGTGATATTAAGATGTAGATTATATTATAAATCTGTGACTTGTGTAATGTATCGTGCACTACCAGTTCGATTTTTCCATCGTGTAAGAGTTTTGGTCGTTCTTAATCCTGCAACATTTTAAGATATTTGTTTTCTCACTGTTTTTGTATTCCAGTAACTACTATGTTTTGACATTATTATACCAGAATCTTCGTGTTCCACTTTAGAATTCAGCACGTATTTTGGCATGGTGCGATATTTGATCAATTATTTTTGTATTTTACAAGAAGAAAAAAAATTGTTGCTTGTGGATCCCATACATATTCCCAGAACACAGTGGCAGCACAACGGAGTTAGTTCCAAGGCTAGATATCATGTCTATTGTGATAATGCCTGCTTAACTGGAATGTACCCCCCTCTCTCTCTGTCTCTCACTCTCTGTATTTTTACCTAGTCCTCCTTTCTCTCTCTCCACTTCTCTCCGTTTCTTTCTACATACTTACTACTCTCCCTATTTCTCTCTCTACATACTACCCTCCCGCCTATCTACACACCCCATCTATTTCTTTTACTACTTCCCCTTCTCTCTACCTACTTTCCTCTCTCTAGCTACCTCTCTCTCTACATACTACCTTCCTTCCTTCTCTCTACACACTTCCCTTCACCTCTCTTTATTTCTATCTCTTTTACTACTTCCCCCTTTCTTTTCCTACGTTTCCTCTCTATTTTTCTCTACTTTCTCTCTGTCTACTTGTTTCTCTTCCTCTCCTACTATCATCCCTCCTTCTCTCTCTCTACCTCCTCATCTCTCTCTCTCTCTCTCTCTTTCTCTCTCTCTTTTACGCACACGCGCTCACGTGCGCGCATACTCACTCTGGTGTAAATTTAATAGCAACAATGGGGAGTTGACTTCCTGAGTTGTGTGTATGTTGCTCTATTCTCAAGTTTAGGACACAATTCTTCTCAAGGCCGTCCAAATATCTAGCTTAGATATTTGTAAAGTAGCTGATGATTAGTTGTCCGAGTGTTGAATTTGAAATCACTTTTGCTGTGAATGACAGTCTCAGATTTTAAATCCCCCATAAATATCTTTAAAAGTAATGCACGGATTAATCAAACTTACTTACTGGTTCTGTTCTTACTATATTGTCGGGTGTAATACACCCCTGTACACATATTGCATACTCTGTCCCTTCCATCCATATATGTCATCGGTTTTTATCTGATAACTCGAGGTTTTCTATAATCATTCAAGATCATCTTCAAACTTCTCAATCAGATCGTCTGATGAGATAGAGTCGACCGAAATATATGGAAAGTACTGTGTGAACGTTGTTTAACTAAAACAATATTAACTTTAACGATTGGTTTCATATCTGCTATTGTCTCGTATTCTTTATATGCCACCTTTCATTTACGTCTGCGTCTATCGTGTTGTTGTTTGCTTGAGGTCTATTAAATGCTAGGTGGCAGTCGGAGTGAATGAATGGTTGGCTGGCAAAAGTGAATATTTCAATTGAATAATGGAGCCAAAAGAGACTTTAATAAAATCTAGTTGCTAATAAAATAACGTAGTTGATAGAAACCCCTTATTAAATGTTTTCTTAAAAAGTTAAAGTACTGAATAAATTGTATTTAACGATTTCAATTTAAATTTGTTCTTAAAAAAGTGCTACATGCGACTAGAGCAGTTTTCTTCTAAAACAATTGGAATATAAATATATAACTAATAATCATTATATTGATATAATTATAGTAAGATTTATTGAAATATAAATTATTATATTTATTATCTGATAACAAATATTTAATATTAACATTTAAACTTAATGTACAAAGTAACCTTGCGATAAAACAGCTGCTCTACAACGTAACCTATAACATAAAATCAGCTATTGTATGAAATCGTATGTTATCACTTAATTTAAGTTAAAATAGTTGTATATAATGCATATATACAACTGTATAGATGTGTTAGAGCGTCACTTCAAGTCGAACATTTTCCCTCCTACAATTTCTCTATTCAGGGGAACCAAAAGATTCATTTAAACAGTTTTTGAACTAACGCGCTGTAAAAGATGTGATCATCGCCAACATCAATAAATCTTTGGAACGTTCATTTATAACGCCCTACTCTAGTTTCTTAGGATGGGATATTCGTCACAAATATATTGTTGAACTCTCTTCATTTGTAGTAAGCGGCAATGTTTCAAGGCCGTTCTGTACAACAGGTAGCCTTATCGTAACAATATATTACTTTTCAAGGTTCTTTGACAATATCGGAAGCGCCAAACATTTTTTAACAGGATGTTAATAGTATAACACATTTCATGCGTTAACACAAACTGTGTTGTCCATATAAGCACCGAAGCGGCATCGATAATGAACCACATTCTCTCTCACACATTGTGTAGTATTTTCTATATTTGTTACTAATTAATTAATTTACATTATTTTATAGATATATCCATGCGTACACAGAAAATCCACTCGCACAAATCACCAATTACTCATCACGGCAAAAGGCCAATTATGTTTGTAATATTGAAGCATGGGGGGGGATCCCGCATTAAGTCAGGCCTTAATTATAGTTACATAATTACTTGCCAACTAACAGCGCATTATTATAGAAGCAGTGTTGTATGTTCGTGGCGCATTGTTTATCCCGCGAATGCACACTCCAGCCATACGTAATACGATTCAGGCGAACACTTTTGCATATATAATTACACTGGTAAATAAATATAAACCAATTATAATAATTGCACTTTATTTAAACAATATTAAAATAATTAAATTTAATTTAAACACATGTTTTGCCGGAGTGTGTTTTACAAATTTCAAAATTACACAAATTAGATGTTCTGTTGCAGCAATATTTTAGAGAAATTATGGTACGCGAATGCCTGTATTTATTACCATATAAGTGCTATATGTCTATTCTTCTTAACTGCATACATATTAATATAGTATATACGTAATATGGCCAGGATTAGTAACCATTATTCCATGGTGTTATTTTGTTAATTTTCATTACCTCTCCCCCTCTGTCTGTCTCTATTTATCTATATCTGTCTGTCTCTACAATCTACGCATCTATCTGTGTCTGTTTGTCTATTTATCTATCTACGTCTATGTATCTGCCTCTTTATTTATTTATCTATCTGTCTGTCTATCTATTTGTCTATTTGTCTGTCTGTCTTCTTATTTATCTGTCTACTTCTATGTTTCTATCTGTCTGTTTATCTAACGATTTATCTATTGTCTGTGTATCTATATATCTGTCAGACTATCTATATAGATAGACATCTCTCCTGTTTATGTACCTATACATCTATCTGTCGTCTGTCTAGTTATTCATTTATCTATCTAAATCTATGTATCTGTCTCTTAATTTATTTATCTATCTATCTGCCTATTTGTCTGTCTATTTATTTATATATCTACATGAATGTTTCTATCTTTAGTTTATCTACCTATTGTGTCTTCTGTCTGTCTCTCTCTCTCTCTCACCCTCTCTCTCTCTCTCTCTCTCTCTCTCTCTCTCTCTATATATATATATATATATATATATATATATATATATATATATATACTTATATCATGTATCTGTCTGTCTCTTAATTTATTTACCTATCTATTTATCTGTCTGCTGTCTAATCTACCTATTGCCTGTCTATATATATGTATATGTATATATATATATGTATATGTATATATATATATATATATATATATATATATATATATATATATATATATATATATATATCTGTCAGACTGTCTAACTATATTTCTATCTGCCTGTTTATGAACCTATCTATCTATCTATTGTCTGTCTATCTGTCTCTGTTTGTCTATTTATTCATTTATCTATCTACATCCGTGTATCTGTCTGTCTCTTAATTTATTTATCTATTTATCTGTCTGTCGATCTATCTATCGGCGTATATGTCTGTCTGTCTATTTATTTATCTATCTACATGTATGTCTATCTTTTGTTTATCTACCTATTGTCTGTCTTTCTTATATATATATATATATATATATATATATATATATATATATATATATATATTATATATTATATTTCTTTAAATATATATATATATATATATATTTAAGATCAAATAATACACACAAATACAGGAATATTTAATTTATTGAACAATAAACTCAAAGCTTTTCGTTGGTTTACATTACCAACATCCTCAGGAGTTACAATAGTAAGAATGATAAAAGAACTGTCACAGTTTGATCTTAAAAATATTCTAACAGGAAAACACATTTGATATTCTATATATATATATATATATATATATATATATATATATATATATATATATTATATATATATATATATATATATATATATATCAGACTGTCTGTCTGTGTATCTACGTATCTATCTAAGAATTGTCTGTTTATCTATATATCTGTCTGTCTATTTATCTATCTCCATATATATTATTCTTAGGTAGCTAATAGACCCTAATCTAATATTTTCCTTTTTATATATTGTTTAAAATAATTTCAGACAAACATTTTATAAACAAGGATAATAACTTACAGTGCGTTTGAAGGTTTTCTCACTGGTATTACCAGAAACTCCTGACTCATACAGAGCGCTGTCAAAATTTTGAGTAATTCAAAAACATTTTACCACAAATAAAGTGGTATTTGTTTGGTTAAAACATTTCTATTGAGTCAGATTTTAGCGTAATCCATGCGAATGTTAAGGTAACTATATAGAGAAAAATCCGTCTGAGCCGGATGGTCTGAAAATATCGTTTTAAGCCGTAAACAAATATTGGATAATTTTTGGGATTGCTTAAATTTGTTTATGAGGAAAATAACTAACACGTAGAATTAAAATTCAGGTAAAATAGTTACAATTGTAATCGAGTTGGGCATGTACCATGATGTCCTTCGTGTAATGGGAAATTAAATAACAATATAAATACAGTAAATTTCCATGTTTAAATTAAAGTATAGAAACAAAACGTAATTTGATACACTCGTGACTTTGTCAAATTAAAATCGAAATAAATACAATATTGGGAATTTTTGCTCATTACATTTTATTAGGGCCTGGCATTTACTATGATTACACATTTTTCAAATGCGTCACATTTACTAACAATAAAACAGTCGTATTTATCATTATATAGGAATAGCTGTAGTTAACGATGCCGTAAAACTCGCCAGACAATAGTGTCTAATAAAAACATAAAGTGTCATTGGGAAGCCCTTAAGGCCATCGAATACCAAAGAAAGCGGTGTTTTATGTTGAAAAAAACTGGAATGAGATTGTGTGCAGGGACTCATTACGACCGATTCACCCTTAGTGACCCTAAGCTTGTCTGATTGGCCGATCCATCACCGAGGCAGTAATTGGTTCCCATAGACCTTGCCCTTCCACCCCCGAGCATTGTTACGTCATCTCTCTAGGACCAGTCCACACTCAGGACCAAGGCATCGTGTTCACATTCTCATCACTATTGCGGTCGTTAAAGTCTTTTAAATTTTAAATGCATGTATTTCCTGTGATATATTTATTGTATTGTACGCATTTTTAAAGAAAGTAGAATATAATTTGTAACTTTTTTGAAATCTGTGTTTACAAACAAGTATTTTTTTAAACCTCACAGTATTTTTTTGCATTTAAAATTTCATATTAATGAAAAGAAAAAGCTTAAATGAAACTACTTATCAGTAAATAATCATGCCTGTAAACCATCAACAAGACTTACACTCTTAAACCAAATCTGAAAACATTGCCTATTTAAAAGAAAACAGTGCACAAATATACAATTTGTCTGAACTGCACATTTATTTTGTATGTAAATGAAATTACCTTTGATTGAAGTACTACTATTATTTAAAAAAAATATTAACAAATACGTTTCGACAACAAATTAGCCATCATTAGGTGTTTCCTGCAAATACATTCTTATTCGAGTTTAATGTTCATAGCGTTAAAAATAAGAACGGTAATTTGTTCTTTGAACAAAATGTCATTTACATTGGGGTCTTGTAACTTTTACTGGAAGTTAAAACTTGCTCCTAGTTAAACGACCCCGCCCAAGTTATGCTATAATTTTAGCCCTATTTCCAGGGGTTGACTTATGGTCAGTTACTCTAAAGCTAAGCTGTAAGCTGGTATGTACTGATCAATTTGGGTTTTGAATAGAAAACTGTTATTTAATTACAAAATTGTAAATTGTCCTATTGTTCCTCACTAATTCTATTAGTATTAGCTATTTTAGTTCTAATTGTTGCAATCTTATCTTCATATTGAGCCTTAATTACGTTACAGTTGATTAGATACTGACGGGTTGTTCAAAATTTAAATTTATTTTCTTCCTGTTTCGAATTATTATTGTTTTTATTACAAATTTTCATCGTCCTTTCCACAAAATTCCTAATTCCTAAACTACATGGTGTTTTCTGTTTTGACACTATTTAAATTGAGTTTTCAACAAGTATGCTCCTATTTGTATTGTCGTCACTACCTGTCGTTTATAGGTTTTGATTTGTGTCACATTGCTCTGGTTCTTTGCATTTGACATTCCCATGTCCTTTTTGTCTGTCCTTTCTATTTTCATCGCTTTTTTATTTTTACCTAGAAGGAAGTTTAACGCTTGCACTGGAGAGGTGATGTTGCAATACAAAATGATTTTAATTGCATTAGTATTTTGCACTTGGTTGTAAAGCAAACTGTGGACAATTCTGATTATTTTACTATTTATATTTTACTAGTCCCTGAAGATAGTCGCCAGGCTTCCGAAACAACCAGGTCTCTCGAGCAATATCTTTGCGTTTCTACTCAGACTATTAAAAAACTGAGTTCACCCTCCGCCATTACTGAATTGTTGCTGGTTGTTTAAGTGCTTGTCCATGCCTGGCCGATATCGATTGATCGGCAGCGGGCTGTTAATTCCCGTCGGGACGTTGACTGCAAGTGACGTTTCAGAAAATGAAGTATCCAGGAGTTCAGGAAGGGGAGAGAACTTTCAGTTGCCATATATATTTAGCGTCAAACTGTAACCTACTTTGTCAAACCGCGACGCGTGAGTTATCTCTTAACTATTCAGGAAAGTCTTCGTATCGTTAAACTGTCGGCTTGAGTGGGCTGGCGCGTAAGTAGCGATGTGATTATGTTAAAGTCAAGGGAAAGTAGAATTACGAGCTGTTATTTTAGTAAGGAACAGTCTTCATTAAATTGCATTTATATTTTCGTTTTGGAAATGTGTTATACCATTTAAAGTAACAAAATTGTATTAGAAAAATGAAATAATACTTTGTATATCCACTTAGGTTGTTGTAGTTTAACAGCTTGCTCTGAATGTCAGATATAACCACTTGTAGAGGTCTCTGGTAGAATAAATGAAATAATACTTTATATAGTCACTTAATATGTTGTAGTTTAACAGCTTCCTCTGGATGTCAGATATAACCACTTGTAGAGGTCTCTGGTAGAATAAATGAAATAATACTTTATATAGTCACTGAATATGTTGTAGTTTAACAGCTTCCTCTGAATGTCAGATATAACCACTTGTAGAGGTCACTGGTATAACATTATTATTTATTATACATTTACTGAACTGTGTCAAAACAAGTCTTTCTAAAGATTATCGTTTAATAATAAATGTAAATCAAGTGCAGTAAAGTAATACAGTTTTTAAATTAAATAACGGAGATATTGCTATTTCTGTATTAAACCATCAAGGCAGTCGCATATCTACGTCTTTTTTTCATTTTACTTTTTTCAGAATGTTTTCTCCATCTTTTAAAAATTATTACTTACATTAGGTCGTCCCTACAGACAAAAATGTACATATAAGAGAAAACTAAAACAAATAATAAAACACACTAACCAAACAACGCATTAAATGTTCAGATGAATAAATGTATGCTCCGAAACTCGTATGTTTAGTAACTTTTTTACTGGTTTTTAAAGTGAGTTTTATTTAACAGAATGAAATTTTAAAAAATATTAAATTGCATTGTAGTATATATAAAACTTCCCTTGGGTATAATCTGTTTTTGGCAAGGGTAGAACCTCCAGAAACTTCCTTATGCCTTCCTCGATCTAGGAAATAAGATGAGAATTTAATAATCTGCTTTCATAGATCTGGGATCTGGGGTTTGGGAAATAAGATAGGAACTTCCTTATGTTTTCGTGGATCTGGGAAATACGATAGGAACTTCCTTATGTTTTCGTGGATCTGGGATCTGGGAAATACGATAGGAACTTCCTTATGTTTTCGTGGATCTGGGATCTGGGAAATACGATAGGAACTTCCTTATGTTTTCGTGGATCTGGGCTCTGGGAAATACGATAGGAACTTCCTTATGTTTTTGTGGATCTAGGCTCTGGGAAATACGATAGGAGCTTCCTTATGTTTTCGTGGATCTGGGATCTGGGAAATACGATAGGAGCTTCCTTATGTTCTCATGGATTTAGTAAATAAGAAGGATTGTGAGTAATCCTTATGATTGCCGTAGGGACATGGTCTGGGATGAAGGATGTAGACAGGATTGTAAATAACATTTAGGATTAACATAGGGAATTTTACCTGCCATAGTTTGGTCTAGGATGTAAAGGAAAGGATGTTTTGTGAATGAGTATTACGATAGAGGAATAAAAACCCAACTTGTCTCAAATATAGAAAAGTTGTGGAAAATATTCAGTGTCATGATAGGGAGATATATCCATTTATCTAGGACGTAAGATAAGGATTCTAAACAATCCTTTGGTTTAAGATATGTAAAAATTCCTTTGTTTGGCGTGAGAGGAAGAAATCATGTCTCGCGTGTGTAGGCTAGCGTTCCTTAATTTAACCATAATTGTATAAGTGAAAGTAAAACAAACTACAAACTTAGCGAAAGGACTAAACATCTTTCACAATTTACAAGTGCAGTTTTAATGTGATGTGAACCCTTGCCACTATACACTTGAAACATTGAACAATATATTATTTTAGGTAGAACTAAAAGAACGTCTGAAACAACAAACACATTAATTTTTTGTAAATAGCTTAATATTTTAGACATATTTATTTATTATTTTGAAACTTATATATATATATATATATATATATATATATATATATATATATATATATATATAGGCCTTAATTACATGCTTTTAATCTTACACGAATCACCTAAATTAACAATTTAAAAATAAACATAATCCTTATAGTTTTGTTAATATTTAAGAAAAGAAACAACTAGGGTTACGAAAAGTGCAAATGTTTTTAACAAGACTTTATTAATATTTTTATAATTTAAATACTAAATCGTTCAGAAGATATTTCTCACTGCTTACTATTTCAATGCATTTTTTGTCGCTTTTATGTGTTTATTAACATAAACATAAAAGTTTAACAAACAGAAATTTAAAGCTTTCAAAATGTGTAAGCATTAATATCTCTAAGTGACGTAACAGCGATAAATCATTAAGAAACATTTTAATTTGTTCTCTTCAAAATGACATTACATGTTCTTGGCTATATTTATTAGAACAGAATTTTCGTTTTCTGTCTCTCGGTTGTAAATAGACGCCCTGTAATAACCCATACTTCTGAAAATATTGTGCGATATAACTCTGTTGGTCGTATTGTTATTGGCTGTTGACCAACTTGCAAGTGCTAACAGAAGTAACGCTGAAACACGTTTCAAAACGTTTCCAATACGAAACCAAGTTTTGAATTAAAACGCGCCCGTGCGCCGGCGTCGTTGCCCGTGCGGCGAGTAACGCAAATATATCTTCGAATCTAGTTAGAGCTCCGCTGGTGTGAATTTTTTCCGCTTCATTACGCTCCACGGCCGAACATCTGTGTCCATTTCGGCGTGCCAAAATTCACAATTTAAAATAGACATTTTGTCTGGAAGGACTCCGCGTGTATTTTTAAACGCATATATCATTTTAAAGGGAAAACGCTTTCATGTTACATTCTGTTTACGTATAGACTGTTTCACATATAAACATAGCCTCGACATATGAAATGGCTCCTTAAAGTTTTTATTGCATTTACAGAAAGTTATGAAAAGGGGATTTTTTTATGGGTGAATAAAAAGTAGTTAATGGGTGCGTTAACAGTATTAGACCCGCGTGTTAACCCGGTGTTTGAAGTTGTTCGGTGATTTTCTGTTATTTTTAAAGTAATTAATCTTGGGACGAGGAGCCGAACGAGTAATGGGGCCTCTACGGTGATAGTGTTGCATCTGTATGGTGAAATCACCCGGTCCAGTCAATGTGCTGTGTTTTCGGATGGTTTTTTGTTCAAGTTTTGAAGTAAATACTTCCTTTAGCTATGTGTTTTTCACCTCAACCGTCACGTCACGGGACGCTCTAAATTAAATGATATTATTTGATTTCATACAACAGTTGATTGATATTACTGTATGTTATAGGTTATGTTGTAGAACAGCTGTTGTAACACTTAGCTTATGTTACTTTATTTATTTTACATATGTATGAGCTAATAACTTTATTAATGTATTTATATTTCGATAAATCCATCTTATTATAATTAATTCAATACAATGATAATGAGTTATAAATTTGATTTCCAATTTTTTTAATAAAATCTTTCTAAGGCGCGCCTGACTTTTTAAGAACCGATTTCAATTCGCTAAATAAAATTTGTGTTCAGCAAATTTTTCAACATCTAATAAAGGTTTTTCTATTAAGTACATTAGCTAGTTTGTAACAAAACCTCTATTTTGTTAAACTTGTAGTGGATGACAATTGATGTTAATATATTTTTGTCAAATATTAACTAAGTAATTAAATTTAATAAATTGATTTGAGTTTTACAAGGGAGAAAAACTTTTCACAAAAGGGGCAAGGTATGTAATATAGTTATTTCGTTCCATTTGGCTTGAAATAAGTGTAACATGATTTCACAAAACAGCTGAGTTTACAGTTTATATGGTAGAACAGCTCTGTTTTAAAGCATATTTACTTAGTTTTACTTTGTTGCTTTCTCAGCATATCAGCTACCACAGTGGTGAGCCCTGATAAAAATACAATCGCAGGTTCTACAATCCAGTGCCTTTACAATTGGTCAGCGTTCGCACTTATACAAATGTCTACGTTTGCAATGTGCCCAGGCTAGTTAGTAGGCATTGGCCGATTGTCTAAGCAGCCTGGCTTGTATTTTTATCACGACATTCCATCCTGCCCCACTCACTCTAATCACTTCACACCTAAGAATCCAGTATTTGTAATTAAATCGTATCCTTGCCCGAGATAGTTTCTCAGCCCTTTCACTTAGCAAGTTCCGCTTGATGAATTATTGAAACGGTGATATTTTCATGTTCGTCTCTTATCTCTCTACAACCCTATTTTTTTTATTGTAATTAGGTTTATTTGTGTAAATAAATGTTTTGTATTCTTGTTTATAATTGTTAATTAGACACTTTAACAATTTATTTCGAATATAAAATACCTCTAGAGTTGGAAATATTTAATTGATATATTCAGTCTTGACACTGAATATTTTAAGAACTAGCAATGACGTTTATTAAAATTAAAGTACTGATGCGTTGTGATATTTAGGTACTGTAGGGCCTATATGTGGAACTTATACCGTATTCGGACGAAGGAGTAAACATCTGACCTTGTGTGAACTGTCTAATGACATTTTAATAGAACTAACAAGTTAAAGTAATCGCTAATATATGAAATATTAATTTGTATCTGTCTATAAAAATTGTCAAATATGTGACGCAACTGTCAGCCAGTAAAACCTGTAAAATATTTGTCCCAAAAGTCATTCCTTGGAATTAGTCAAATATGTAACACAACTAGCAGCCAGTAAAACATGTAAAGTATTTGTCCCAAAAGTCAGTCCGTGGAATTAGTCAAATATGTGACACAACTATCAGCCAGTAAAACCTGTAAAATAATTGTCGTAAAAGTCAATTCGTAAATAGTCTCAAATGTGTGAAGCAAAGTTTAGTCCGTGGAATTAGTCGAATATGTGACACAACTACAAGCCAGTAAAAACCGTCAAATATTTGTCGCCAAAGTCAGTTTGGGGATAGTGTAAAATATATGACGCAAAGGTCAGTCCGTGGAATTAGTCAAATGTGTGACAACTATCGGCCGGTAAAACCTGTGAAATATGTAACGCAAAATCCATTCCGTGAAAGCGTCATTCCAGAAAAGCCACGTCGTGGAAAGTGTTAATGGGAAGTCAATTAAAGTTCTTGAATAGTGACACACAAGTTGGACCGTGGAGGATGTCACTTATGAGACACGAGTAAGAAAATAGTAAATAATTTTTCTAAGAATGGTCAATGTTTTTTTATCTACAACGCCCGAAACTGTTACTTTGGCTGTGAAATAACGAGGAAATTAAAATATGTAGGCCTATCTGAATGTGAAAAGTTACGAAAATAAGTCGCAGAGAATGTGACAGTCATTTTATAACGTATATTGACATCATAAGCACGAAGTATGTAAGCAAATTTATAATGGAAAATGTCATTTAGGTGTTTAAATTTGAAAATTAATATAAATTATAAACAAAACAAGAAATAGGTGTCAAAAGCAGATTTATAATACAAATTGTCAAATAGTTATCACGATATGAAATAGAAAAAAAATTAAGTATCACAGTCTCAAAATAATGTCAGGTGTAAATAAATAGCAAAATGAGCTGTATACTGAAACTCAAGGAATCTGTAATGAAAGCGTTTTAAGGTCAGTAAATGTGTAATAAAAGTGACAAGTATTATACGTGAATTAATATTATTATTATTAACGTGAATAATATACTCTGACGTCATGTACTATTTGCGTATAAGATATTAAAGCACTAGAACAAAGAAAATTTCTAAAACATAATATACTTGATGATTTCCTTCTTAGCTTTGGTGTAGCTAGAAAGTGTTTAGCAATTAGGTGCCGGCAATTATTGCAGGGATAAATAAAACCCCTCACCATAAACAAACCTTTTCATTTACAACAGCTCTGGTTTAGTTTGGGTTAGGTTTTATTGTAACAGCTCTGGTTTAGGTTAGGTGTTGTTATAACAGCTCTGGTTTAGGTATTATTTGTTATAGTAACAGCTCTGGTTTAGGGGTTTAGGTTAGGTTAGGTGTAGTAACACCTCTGGTTTAGGATTTGTGTTTTACAGCAACAGCTCTGGTTTAGGTTTTATTTGTTATAGTAACAGCTCTGGTTTAGGTTAGGTTAGGTGTTAAACAGCTCTGGTTTAGGTTTTAGGTATTATTGTAACAGCTCTGGTTTAGGTATTTAGGTGGGTTAGGTTGTAGGTGTTGTTGTAACAGCTCTGGTTTATGCTAGATATTACTGTAACAGATTCCTCTAGGACATGATAGAAATATTAGGATTTAAGTAAATACAAAATGTTTATTTATGGTTAGGAGGTTTTATTTATCTAATAAAAAGTAGCCAACAGTGGCTTCAAGTTGGTAATGAATGCTATTCTGTTATGCTATTCTGTTATGCTATTTTGTAACCAATCATAGGCATTGTAACAATTACATTACTGTTTAGGTTTATGTAACTTACATTGGCCTTGAAAATCCAATCGAAACTGATTTTCGAAGCTATAGAAAGTGGCGAGTCAAGTTTCGAACCGTAGATTAATGATTGTGTATGTATATAAGGGGTTGTTAAATCAATATGGCGGTACAAAGTGCGTTCACCTGCCTTCCCTCGCGACCAATCAAATCAATAACACCCCCCATCCCCCATGCTGGTCAATACTGACCCAAGGAATATTCTACAGCACGTGCGTGCCCCGTGACGTCAGATCTAGCTGTAAACACGGATATACGACTATATTGAAAAATTAAAGATAGTTAAACTGTATCCGAGTGTGCAGCCAGGGCTCGGATCGAATTAAACTAAGGCCATTATAAATGCGCGAATCGAAGGTTTGTCGAATAATAAGAGTTGGCGAGCATTGTAGAGGAATGTTGAATCGGAACACGACACCTGTCTCTGGTTCTCAGCCCTGCAGCTCGACGTTTTGGCGTCTGTCGCCCGAGTCTATTTTTGACAAATAGCCTAAACACTGCTCCCGACTCCCAGTCGATTTCTTATACTATAAAACTTTTGCGAGTGCGCCGTTGCGCGCCGTGTTAATTTAATCCGTCACGCAACGTGCAAAGTAACTTGTAAAACATGGTTGCCAAATTTATGCAGGAAATGCATTTTGTCAGTTGACCGTCGCCATGTTTTCCGTTTCGGTTCGCCCCATTTACGCGGATTTTGTTAAACTCCATTATTTCATTTGTATGTATTACAGATCAGAGTTGTGTCAATGATCCTGAAGGAATGTTTGTATACCTAACCTTTCTTTATTAAAATTATTTTAATATTTTTTAAAATTCGAAAACATGCTCTTAAGTTTAGGAAAGGAATAATATTGTCTGCGTTTATTTAGAGTTTATAAAATAATAATTTCTGCTAAATTATAGTAATCATTTATCCACAACTAAAACAAACATTACTGTTTAGTTTTAACGATGTATGATATCCGAAACACGTCTGTTAAAAAGTGTTCAATAATACATAACAAAAACAAATAAACCTACATAGGCTAGTACATGGACTTAGAACGTTTGTGAAATGTTTTAAACCTAAGGATACAAGGGCTAAAATGTTTGTGAAATGTTTTAAACCTTTTTGTAGGAAATATAAAAGCCAAATAATATTAGATACAAGTTTAATTTTATTTCAGTGAGATCTATATGTTACAAATTAGGTTAATGAGATCTGCATGTTTCTGCATACACGATATCATCAGGTAGTTATAAGAAAGGTGTAAAATATAATTTCGATTAATGTTGTAAGTAGTTTTGATGGAAATATAACAAGATATTGCTTTGTGAAACAGTCGATTTCTCGATAATGTTTGCGTTTTGAGGCAAGCATAGATATAAAGAAGTTCTTTCAATTATAATTGTTCTTTCATCCTCATATTACCTTTTCATATCAAAATACTATTTCTTTTAACTCTGTTGTAGCAGGAAAAAATGGTTAAAGAATTAAAATTTTTATAATAATAAAACTACATTTTAACTTGATTACATCATTAATTTTAATTACATTATTAATTTTATCTAAGCCCAGTGTAAAACCATCAACGCTTGGCATCAGCAACCCCTCAACGGATTTTGTCAGTCGTTGGTAAAACTAGACTTGTTACTGTTTTATCACAATTAAACTTCTAAAACCACAATCAACGATGTTTCGACGACAAAATCGCCATCTTTAGTTCCGCCGATTCATAATTACGTCTCACAAAACAGCTGCGTTGTTTGAAACTGTTATCTCGCCGTTTAAAGAAAAATCGCGCCGAATCGAAAGCGGACACTTGGAGGTGGCGTGAGAGGCAGGTTAAGTGCAGCCCTAATTACAATGCCCAGAGACCGTTACAGCTGTCCTGTAATTGTCCAGTACGACAGGACGGACGGACGGTTTCGTAATTTTCCCGCGGTGTGTGGGCGTTATGCTTCCGACCGTTATTCCGACGCGCCGATCTGTGAGGAACTCCATAAGCCAAGTGTATAGGCGATATGACGATAGTCGATAGGCCAGCACGTGTCAACATTGAATGTTTTATTCGTGTATTGACTTGCATAACGTTAAACTAGCATTAATAATAGTAAAACCCATAGGAACCATTTATTTATCAACATTAACAATCGCATGCGGTAAAAAGTATAAGAGTATAATTATAGGCTACTTTACACGCGTATATAGTCATTTTAGAATATCAATTATCATGAATCAATTTTAAAATCATTCTAGTGTTACGTTTTGTTGATAGAGAGTGCATTACTGATCAAATCTTGAGCACATTGACTGTTATGTTCTTCACTCTATAGTGTTGAAATTGGTTGATAGAGAACACAAAACTGTTACGTTCATCGCTCTAGTGCTCAATGTTGTTGATAGAGATCACATAGACTGTTTTGTTCATCGCTCTAGTGCAAAGTTTTGTTGATAGAGATCACATAGACTGTTTTGTTCTCGCTCTAGTGCTAAATTATGTTGATAGAGATCACATAGACTGTTTTGTTCATTGCTCTAGTGCAAAGTTTTGTTGATAGAGATCACATAGACGGTTTTGTTCTCGCTCTAGTGCTAAATTATGTTGATAGAGATCACATAGAACGTTTTGTTCATCGCTCTAGTGCTCAATGTTTGATAGAGATCACATAGACTGTTTTGTTCATCGCTCTAGTGCAAAGTTTTGTTGATAGAGAACACATAGACTGTTTTGTTCTCGCTCTAGTGCTAAATTTTGTTGAAGAGATCACATAGACAGTTTTGTTCATCGCTCTAGTGCTAAATTTTGTTGGTAGAGATCACATAGATTGTTTTGTTCATCGCTCTAGTGCTAAATTTTGTTGATAGAGATCACATAGACTGTTTTGTTCATCGCTCTAGTGCTAAATTTTGTTGAGAGATCACATAGACTGTTTTGTTCATCGTTCTAGTGCTCAATGTTGTTGATAAAGATCACATAGACTGTTTTGTTCATCGCTCTAGTGCTAAATTTTGTTGATAGAGATCACATAGACTGTTTTGTTCATCGCTCTAGTGCTAAATGTTGTTGATAGAGATCACATAGACTGTTTTGTTCATCGCTCTAGTGCAAAGTTTTGTTGATAGAGATCACATAGACTGTTTTGTTCTCGCTCTAGTGCTAAATTTTGTTGATAGAGATCACATAGACAGTTTTGTTCATCGCTCTAGTGCTAAATTTTGTTGGTAGAGATCACATAGATTGTTTTGTTCATCGCTCTAGTGCTAAATTTTGTTGATAGAGATCACATAGACTGTTTTGTTCATCGCTCTAGTGCAAAGTTTTGTTGATAGAGATCACATAGACTGTTTTGTTCATCGCTCTAGTGCTAAATGTTGTTGATAGAAATCACATAGACTGTTTTGTTCATCGCTCTAGTGCAAAGTTTTGTTGATAGAGATCACATAGACTGTTTTGTTCATCGCTCTAGTGCTAAATGTTGTTGATAGAAATCACATAGACTGTTTTGTTCATCGCTCTAGTGCAAAGTTTTGTTGATAGAGATCACATAGACTGTTTTGTTCATCGCTCTAGTGCTAAATGTTGTTGATAGAAATCACATAGACTGTTTTGTTCATCGCTCTAGTGCAAAGTTTTGTTGATAGAGATCACATAGACTGTTTTGTTCATCGCTCTAGTGCTAAATGTTGTTGATAGAAATCACATAGACTGTTTTGTTCATCGCTCTAGTGCTAAATTTTGTTGATAGAGATCACATAGACTGTTTTGTTCATCGCTCTAGTGCTAAATGTTGTTGATAGAAATCACATAGACTGTTTTGTTCATCGCTCTAGTGCTAAATTTTGTTGATAGAAATCACATAGATTGTTTTGTTCATCGCTCTAGTGCTAAATTTTGTTGATAGAGATCACATAGACTGTTTTGTTCATCGCTCTAGTGCTAAATGTTGTTGATAGAAATCACATAGACTGTTTTGTTCATCGCTCTAGTGCTAAATGTTGTTGATAGAGATCACATAGACTGTTTTGTTCATCGCTCTAGTGCAAAGTTTTGTTGATAGAGATCACATAGACTGTTTTGTTCTCGCTCTAGTGCTAAATTTTGTTGATAGAGATCACATAGACAGTTTTGTTCATCGCTCTAGTGCTAAATTTTGTTGGTAGAGATCACATAGATTGTTTTGTTCATCGCTCTAGTGCTAAATTTTGTTGATAGAGATCACATAGACTGTTTTGTTCATCGCTCTAGTGCTAAATGTTGTTGATAGAAATCACATAGACTGTTTTGTTCATCACTCTAGTGTTAAAATTGGTTGATAGAGAGCACAAACAGTTATATTCATCGCTCTAGTGCTAAATGTTGTTGATAGAAATCACATAGACTATTTTGTTCATCACTAGTGTTAAAATTTGTTAGAGCCTATTGACGGTAAGATCTTGGGCACCTAATATATATCGTGTTCACAACGTGTCCATTACCGTATAAAGTATAATTTTATTGTTTAAACAATTGATGACCTATATAATCAATTACCTAATAAGTTTTTACCAAGAAAGTATACTTGTATTTCTGTTTGGCGCACTCTCATTGTTCTGCCGACGCGACGGAAAAATGGCGTCTTAAAAACCGAACCTTACCAAGGGAATAAAAATGTTTCGAGTTGTAGGCGATTCACAGACTTCTCAGTATTATTTTGCATTGGTAACACTGTTTAGCTTCACCTCTGCGAGAGTACTTAGATTGTTTTAATATTTTGTACCTAATTCTAATCCGCACCCACTTGTCGACAATAGAATATCTTTCGTAAGAATCACGCTTTGTCATTGCTAGAAACACAACTAAGGTCGAACTCGGCGTCGGCATGTTTCTCTCAGTCCAATGCGCGATTCTGTTTGAGTAGACCTTCATAATCTCGTTAATGAATGAATTTAATTTGCATGTAATTAGAAGGAAATAAGAAGACGAGATTGTTGTGGCCGTGGCACCTCGTGCAGCTTCATTAAGCGCGAGAAGAAGAAGACGTTTAGGAGGCCGTGACTTTGCACATCAGATAGCTTCAAGCAGCTCTTGGATCTTTAACAATCACTCATACTAATCATTCGGCGGGTGTAGGAAGACCGAATGTCTAGCGCGAAGAGGAATTAAGGCGAAAATGTGCTATCTAGCGGATAGATTCGGAAATTGTAGAGTAATTATTGTACTTTCATATTTTGAGAATGTTTTTATTTAGATATATTGTATAATAACGAGGAATTAATGCAGCGCGCGTTTATAGTTGTACAAATTGTAGCTGCGAGTGTGTACATTTTAAAATTGTTATGATCTAGGTATCTCGTGACAGTTCTGGTATAACCGAAACTTTAAATAAAATATTCAGCTGTGTCAAGGTGGCCATATTGTTTGCTGAAAATATGACAGGGCCCGAAATGTATATGAGCGAGTACTTTGTTTTGCAATTTTCAGAAAGTTTTTGTATTTTTCTGCTCAAAAGTGTTTTTATGGGTGTGGTGACGGAAATTATGTAATGCAGGAGACTTGTGTGCAACTTTTAAAAAGAAAACCGTTCCAACCCTAGTTAAAGTCTCTTAAACTTTGGTTAAAACTAAAATTAAGAAAGAGAGACGCGTATGGTTGGCTAGCAAACGGATACATTGCGCGCTAAGATCTAACCTACGCGCTTCCCGTAGGTTCTCCGCTCCTTCCCGCCCAGAATATTCCATTAAGAAGCCGCTAATGTGACGCATGTACGGTATTACGTATTCAAATTTATACCGGTTAAAATTCATTCTAAAATCTCCCACCGGGTTTTCTCATTTGAATAAACTGTTCCAAAGGTACCCGTGGGCACCCACTTCAAATTGGCCTCCACCATCGAGCCGCTTTATATACGCTTAAGGGTGCACTTTTTTTGGCCTTTGATGCGCTCGGCAACGTTTAAAATAAAACCGATTCAATAAGAGTTGTGCGCCGAACGCGATGAGAAAATTACTTGAAAATAGTTTGGAGTATCTTCGTCGAGAAAAGTTATGGTCACGCTACGGCTTGCTGCGGTTAGTTGTGCAAATACTGCGGGGAACTTTATAGCGTATGCAGTTAATAGTTTGTATCGTGTAACTAAAGTCGTTTTACATTCTTTTAATTAGTAAGGGGGGATCCAAAAATGTACTAACGCGAACATGATTTAATTATCGACTAAATTATGTAGGTTCCGAAAAGGATTTGAATGTAGTATTTAATAAAGGTTTAAGGATGTGATCTCTCTCCCTCTCTCTTAGAGGTGCCCTCTTAGAGGATTCTTAATAGTGGAAAGACCTTTCAAAGATTGTTGATAGAATAATCACAGAAATGTGGCTTACTATGACTTTAAAAAAATCAAGATCACATAAGCCTTTAGTAAAGTCTGATCGATAAAAAATTGTTGATTAAAATATTTTCAATGATATTAGATTCAAGGGAACTAGGACATATAAATCTCTCAATTTATCTGGATTTTCTTTGGGATATTGTTCAGCCATATGCAACTCCGCTTTGATACTTTCTGAAGGTCGTTTCCCTGAAATGCAATGTTATTTCGTTTTTTGCGCTTTATAAAAGTCCATTTTCTGAAATACAATTTTATTTCTTTCTTTTCGGGATTTCCTGTGATGTAATTACCAATCCTACGTTTTGGTCCTTCCTAGAAAGTCGTTTTCCTGTAATAAAAATTAATTTCCTCAGTTAATTTCTTCTACATAGGAACATTTCCCAGAATTCAAATTTCTTTTCTTCGAAAAGATAGTTTCGTATATAAAAATTTTCTCTCTTTAAAATGTCTGACGTCATCAAGTAGTGCGTTTGTCATTTCTATATTGTAGGCCTTTGAAGTTTATTTCCTGTAATTCCTTCTTACGTTTTAGGCTTCGGAGATCCGTCATCCTGTTGTCCCTAAAGGAATTCGATATGCTTTGCATTCTGAACAAATCGCTCAAGTTTAGCAATATTTGCAGAAATAAATGCAATGAAGTCCCGCTGCTTGGTTCACTTTGCCCTGCCTTTAAACTCTTTCAATGCCACGAACCCTTACGCTTGCAGCATAATGGCCAGTTTAAAACCTTTAAATACTTAATTATAACAAATATTTTTCGCAAATACTGTTTGTATTACTCACTAATCAATCACTATCAGAATCAAAATAGTGAGGTATAATGGAAGAGTCAAAAGACAAACCTTGCTGACTGTATTACGATACCAATTAAAGAAAGAATAATTTAGGCTTACTAGTAAATAAATGATCTATCATGACTAAACAATTTTATCCAAAAAATAAATTTAATAAATATGCGCGCGCTCGTGTGTGTGTGCGCGCGTGCTTGCTTGCTTGCGTGTGCGTGTGCTTGCTTGTGTGCGCGCACGCTCGTAGTGTCTCATATATTATCTCTTTATCACTCCTTTAAATTCGCCCCTTTAACAACAAATGTTTATGTAATGAATTATTAGAATTTAAAAAGTAACGTAAACAAAAGTTTTTTAAAGTAAACTCCTAATTAGATCAATAAAGAAAAATTTTACATTAGTTACTTTTTAATAAATAATTACAGTTATTATAACTAAAGTAACATAACCTATGCATTAAAACAGATGTTTTACTACATAATTTATAACCCAAATTCAGCTGTTTTGTAAAATCATATGTTATCACTTATTTTAAGCCAAATGGGGTAAAATAACTATATTGCATAACTTGTCCATTTTTGTGAAATGTTTTTCTTACATAAAACTAAATTTATTTATTATTTAATTTAATTAATGAATTATAATTTTTTTAAAAAAAATATTAACTTTGTGTCATTTACTACAAGTTAAAAAAATGTATTTGAACTTAAGTGGAGGAATAAAAAGTATTTTATTAACCATTGAACATTTGAACAAGATGTATCAAGAGAGTTTGACCTAATAGAAGGAATGGAAAGATAAAAGTGCCTTTTAAGTTCATCATTATTTACTTAGTTAGAATTTTAATCTCCTTTACAGAGAAGTAACAGCGTATATTCAACAAGTCCGTGTTACATTAAGCACTAATATAAAACCGTCGCGGCTGCAACTACAGTGCGTCAGGGCTTTAATAACTTCTCGGGCAGTACATCTTGTCTCCTTTCTGTTGCGAGGGTCAAGATTTGCTCCTCAGGACATTAACCTATATTTCCGCGCAACGCGTGTTTTTTTATCATCAAAACACATTTCCAAACGACATATCTGTTAGCAGTATCTTGCGGGATGTCACGTAAATTGTGGCCGAGCGCGCGATATTACGAGGTGTGATGGACGCACACGGGCTTCGGGCTGTCATTTCGGGCGAGGGGTGGGATTTTGGGAGACGTCCAGAAGTTGTGGCGCCCACAGAGATGTCATCTTGTGTTTGCGACCTACCATCTTCGCTCTTCGGAATGTCCTTTAAATTGCAGTTTGTTATTCATTTTGAACTTTACTGAATTAACTTTTTTTTAAAAAAGAGTTAGCTATTTTTTTAACATCTATAAAATGCTATTTTTTTTAAAAAAAAGGGACCATAAATTATGATTTTGTTAAATACGTTTATACTTCTTATTAACCTAAAATTTAAACATTTACTAGCAATGTTACCATTATTTTATAATTAAAAATATAATGACTTTATCTCTCTCTATCTCTCCCCTCCCTCCTTCCCTCTCTCTCTCTCTCTCTCTTTTTCTACCTCTCTCTCTTTCTCTCTCTCTCTCTCTCTCTCTCTCTCTCTCTTTCTCTCTGACACACACACAATCACTCAGAGCCTAATGTACTAGTATTTCTAGTTCATTAGCTAAATAGTTTTCACCCTCTACCAACTATTTTCACTAGTTAACCACCGATAATTTTGCCCCTGCCAAGTGTAGGTCTTTACTTACGTTACAAGCGGGTAACTGTTGATTAGCTGTCGACGGAACGACTTGGATGTTTTTGTATAGACGTTCTGGCAAACCCTGTATGCCTTACACACGAGCAATGTAAAGCTTTCATCCCCGAGATGTTTTTCTCCTGACTTCCGCAAGCTGCTAATACAAAGTATCTCATCCATCACGATAAGACAAATAATCCAATCAATTTATAAAGTTTAAATTAAACTCAACCAATCGACAGCAAAATCGTTTCATTTAGCGAAACGATAACTTAACCAAATATCGCGCCACCAAAACACGTCGATAAGGGATGTGTTAATAAACCAGATCTGACAGTGTTGGAAGACTAGACATTGCGCACGCACACACGCACGCTCGTACACACGAACACACGCCCAAGCACGGTACGGTATTGTACCGCCCGCCCGAAGCTGTTCATAACCTATCATCAACCATCCAGACCAAAATGGCTTCGGTACAGTCCGCTCGAAAATATGCTAAAGAGAGAAATTTGAATGCCTTAGAAATGTCATGTGAAGATTTGTAAATAAAGTTATGTCTAAATTTTTGCGGAAATTTTTTATTTCAAACAGATACGTTTTGATTTTTTTACACGTTAAAATGAAGCATTTTATTGTAATAATACCGGGCGTGAATCTAACCTGTATACGTTCTCACTCACACACCGCTAACCATTGGGCGGTGATGGGTTATATTCGTTTTTTTGCTGTAAATGAAAATAATTTGTAATTATATTTTGTTTGGTAATTTTAATATAGGTACTGTAACGTAGCGATTTGGTTATGTTTGTACACCATGGAAGTAAAAATAACAGGTGTATGCAGTGAACATTATAATAATAGCGAATGTTACTTTCGGGACCTTTCGATCACAGACGAGTTCGCCCTGATTCTAGGTGTTAAGGTCCTAATGAAATAGTCTCTCAATTTGGCTCACGAAGTATCATAATATTCCCGGTCGCTCAGGGAGGGAGAGAGAGAGAGAGGTGTTTAGTGATGTTTCGTGTTTTCAATTCTTAATAGATGTTTTGATTTTGCTTTATGTAATATTTTTGAAGTTTGTGTAATAACGCTTATTTCGTTACTTATCACCTCTGATACTTTAAATAACTATTTGTAAAGCACTTTATTCCTTGACTAAAGTACATTTTACTCCGTATTCCACTGCTTGATGCGGCTATTTCTCCGGTTACGCCTTACTCATCAGAACAACCGCCTTCACAGACTTGTAAGGTCTTCCATTTTGTCACCGCTACGGAGAAGCGTCCATTCCCTTGTATTTTACTACACTTGTGTTGCTGTCTTATTAAATTTGATACAGCATTTACGGCCGTTCGCTAAGAATATGGTCACAATTTGATCTCTTCCTTTACCGTTAACCCATAAACCTCGTCATAAATATAAAATGTCTACCGTCAGAATCATAAAAAGGTAATAAAACAGATTTGTAGGTTTCAAATTTCACTCGAGGGGAGGAGTAAACCGGGAGGCAGAGGTGAATCTGTGTACGACATTCTCTGCATTATTGGGACGCGTTTCAATCTGTGACTGCGTTGCGACCCCGAATAACTCTGAAGAAATATTTCATCAAGACTCAAATGAAAATATAATTACTATTTACAATTTTTTAGGCCGTAAAATTGTATGAATTGTAGATTTTAACCGTGCCTCAAAACCATTTGAAAATATATTTTTTTTGTCTTTGCTTTAATGAATTTAAATTTAAGATGCGCGTTTCGGAAAACCTCCATTATCAAGAGCTGTACGTGTACTGAATGATTACTGCAGTTGTCTAATGACAATGAAACTAAACGGAGTTCCCTAAATTGTCACGAGTATAATATAAAAATAAATAAGCTTGGAGACAGGCAATTGTATGCTAAGTAAAGTATAAACTGACACAATTATAGTAGAATATGTCATAAATACTCAAGAGATTTTTCTTTCCCAATTATTTTACAGGCTTTACAAATATATTCCCAGACTTTCCGTCACTATAATTGCACGTATTCTGGATTTTTTAACATGAGAATTTATAACAACGAAAGGAACGGTTATTTTTTGTAACGGTACGTCCGAGTAGCGAAAGAGGAGGAGCTTCTTCGTGAAATGTCAAACACTAAGGTACGACGCAACTTAGGAGGAAACGACAGAATAAACGAATATAATAACACCTGATTAAAAATAGCTTACCATTAACCTTTTAAAGTGATTCCGAGAACGTGAAAAACGAAGAATGACTGGAAGAAAAAGAGAGGCTAAAGAAAAAATACAAAACGAATGGAAATAATAATACAATAAAAATTGAAGAACAAAAAACCATAAACTATCGAACAATTAACAATATGGCTTTATGCTTCTGTAAAGGAGTCGAATACGTATCGAGGAATATTTACAAACATCCGTATATTCGAGACGAAAATTGTTTGTAGTGATGAAATTCAATTAATTTCCCACACCTGATGCGAAGTAATTTCAAGTTAGAAATGAATGGATAGCTACTGAATGTAACAGCCCGCTAAACTGTGAAGTGGTAAACACGAAGAGTGCAACACGACAGAGGAATGCTTGGTCAAGAAGAAGAAAAAAGAAAACTCGCTTTAAAAGCTGAAGGCAAGCGATAGTTGGTAGATAATAAATTCAAATGTTAATCCATAACGATCATAATGGTTTACTCCACCTATCCACAAAGCCCTTGTTACATACTCCCTAACGTTATATCGAAGGCATGGATTGCATAAAGCAATGGATTGCCATTGTGGGGCATGGGCCAAACAAGGCAGGTATGGAGGGGGGGGGGAGCAAAACAAAACAGAAAAGTTCAAGTCGTTTTCCGCGCTACCTTCTGGCTAAAAACAAGATTACTATCGCGTTTTCTTTTATTTTTACGATGCAGTTTTGTGGGGGGGGCGTCCTCCGTTAATGAGTTTTTGGTTCGTTGCAGATGAATATCTGGTTGCATTATTGTCTATTGACAAATCCGAAACGATTCCACCGGCTTCTTGCAAAACGTCTTTTTAATTAAGGCTATCTGAAGCTGGTCTGGTTGTATGATCCGACTCATCGATACGTGCCTTGTTTCGACTCTGCATAACTCGGGTGTAATTAACGTAGAAATGATTCGAATCGTCGGCGTTCGGGTTTTTATCGAAAACAACCGAATTGTTTCGCTCGTTAAGATCTCCAACATCCGGGCATGACATCAATCCGGTACACGAAATAAACTTCCTTAAAAAAACACATTCATTAAAACGTGTATTTTTCTCAAAAATATCTCCCGTTTTGAATGCATTAATAAGTAATGATATAAAAAATTACTGGCCTACAAACGTACAGTAAATAGTTCATTGGAGTCGTTTCGGCTATTGTAGGCATCTTCAGGTGTAACGAAAAGCTCAGTTTCAATATTATGATTATTTTCTTCAAACGTAGCTCACCTTTGCAATGCATTTATAAGTAATTAAATAAAAAAATACTGTCCTACAAACGTAAAATGAATAAATCAGTGTAATTGTTTCGGCCATCGAAGGCATCCTTAGGAGTAATAAAATCTAAGTGCAATGTCATTGGTAAATGACTACTGTGGGTACGTTTTTTATACCGGAAGACGCCCACTGTTAATATTCAAACAGTAATCGGTGTTTATATAGGGTTTAGGAAGAGATTAATTTGCCAATACAACCTTATTATCTTACTGGTTTTGATAACAGAACTTTCCCTTGTTTGACCTTTATTTAGCAGATCTTGACAATAAAATTCTTCTTATGTAGTTTTATTGTTTCTTTTAATAACCTTTTGTTCACAAAAAGGGTGAAACGTTTTATTTCAGTTTTATATTGAATATTTCTACCTAGCAAACCGAAGTATAGCATGTTTTGGGCCTTGAGGTAACACGAGATTTCTAGTGTACTAACACTGCTTAAAAGATGTTACATATTCAGAATGTTCTATACACCAACAGCTTCTGCATCCGGTAAGTCTACAGATATTTCAACATTGTTTGTTATTTCATACCGAAGCTAATTTATCTTCAAATTTATTTAATATCAACCGTCTCATGCAAGTCGATGTTTTGACAGTCCTTAACATGTTTGTAGGTAAGTATTCATACGGAACCTATACCTCGTCTCGCTTACTGCGATCTCTCAAGGGCAAGTGCATGGTTACGTGGTTCAGATTGGGAAATTTATTTTCAAAGAATTTTTACAAAGAAAACAGTACAAACTTAGAATGAATGAGAAAAAAATACAATTTATTTAAATACAAAGAATAGCTTATTTTAATAGGGAGGCTGCTTCCGCTTCTCTGCGTGGTTGCCTTCGCCATGCCCGCTGCTTGTTGCGCCCCCGGCGTTTAGCCCTGAGCTCTTTTTCCACATCGTCCCTCATAAGGTCTTCGTAGAGTTGGATGTGGTCTTCTGCGAATCCTTTGTCCTGGATGCAGACTCCCGGAGCTAGAACGAGCTCAGTAATTTCCTTAAACTATGTTGTGAGCTCGTCGTCCGGGATCAGCTCAGTACAGGTGTCGTTAGCCTCCTCCGAGTCCCAGAAGAAATACTTCTTCTTGGTTATTGGCCAACCTAGCGTATAATTCCCACCGGAATTAGTGGGAAATACTGGTAGCAAGTTACTTCCCCCCCCCCCCCCCGGTTTGAGCAAAAAGTCCTAACATCCTCCCAGGCCTCGTAAGATCAACATCTGATGAGCTGCCTCCGTCTCAAAAGCGCATAAAGTTAGTGACCCTATCACGCGTGAAAGAAACGGGATTCATTGGTCATGTACCTGATAAGCTTTTTCCGTTTAGAATTAGGAGATAGTAAAATAGAACAGAATTGTATCTGTCGCGCTAAGAGCGGGATGAAAAAACCTGGCAAGAAAGAAACCCTGCCAGGAAAAAGACGACAGATAATGGAGATATCCTGTGGGCTAAGATATGATAAGGGATGAGGAGGGTATTAACTTACAAATACCTTGTTAGTGAGTGTATGGTAGGAATGGCACGCACTATTTTATCCGCTGCCTACTCAAAACTGGAATAGCAAAGTTAGTACTTCCGTAAGGACTAGGCTGCGACCCTGGGGATTTGTCCCTGCGTCACCTGGTACATAACTGCTATGATTAGTATGTACATTTTATTTGTATATTACTAAGATACTAGCCAGCCGGGTACCACCTAGCGCATTCTATTGTACCGCACCGGAACCACTTATCGGTTCCTGTCTGTAAGCAATCGCGCTTGCACGCGGCGAACAATCGGACAATGCACAGAAAAGCATGCTAAACGTTGGTTAGACAATTATACTGGGGTGAGGAAATCAGAAACAGCTTGGGCCTATCACCAGCAGACATTGGGTAATCCGAGGGACCTGCAAGACCCCTACTGTTTGCATATGAGTCATTACGGCGCCCCTTACTCGCGCGTCACTGTGTACAAACTTAGAAAAACAGCGCCGTGCGCGGCGTGCTATAAAAACAGTGTTGGATATTTCATATTAAAGTTGGAAATGTCAACGACTTGTTACAGTGTAAACATACGTTATGAGACAAGATTGAATTCAAATGTTTGGGTTCGTTTACATTGTTGAATGCTTGTGTTTGAATTTTATTTTTGGAAGTAAGGTAATGAATTTACCAGTATAACTCGAAAGCGTCGATATTTTAAAGTAAAGTTGTCGAAACGTTTATTGAAGATATAACATTTTAAAAAATATTTAAAACAGATAACATTGATGACATCTCATCATCCCTGAAACGATAGTTGTTTAGTTTCCAAACTTCTCCCCCCCCTCTATCTCTTCTCTCTCTCCGTCTGGAGTGTTTCACATTACATTGTATATATTTAAGCCATTGTTGGCAATAGGTCTAATAATGAGTTCTCATTACTTTTTGAGTACTTAACACTAAAGATCGAGTCCATCGATCTTGGTCCTTGGGACCACCACCAATTGGAAGCAAGTAGAAAGAAACCGAACATAAACTCGTCAACTTCAGCCACCCTTGAGCTTCAGAAGCATTACGTATGAAAGTAATTTGAATTCCATTTGAATTTTTTATTATATTCGTGTTTGAACTATTAACCCACAAACACGGCCTCACAGCCTCATTCCTTGCGTCCCGCTTACATTAGAAAGACAACTATTTTGCAGTTGTTTTCATTTTTTAGTTATATATTTTACTTTATACATCTGAATGCGCTCACAACTAGTACTTATCGTCCTTGTGGCTAGTCCCATACAAAAAACTAGTCCTTATCGTTCGTGTGGCTAATCCCGTACAGAAACTAGTCATTATCTTCCGTGTGGCTAGTCCCATACAAAAAACTAGTCCTTGTCTCCCGTGTGGCTAGTTCCATACAAAAAACTATTCCTTATCGTCCTTGTGGCTAGTCCCATACAAATAAATAGTCCGTATCGTCCTTGTGGCTAGTCCCATACAAAAAACTAGTCCTTGTCTCCCGTGTGGTTAGTCCCATGCAAAAAAAACTAGTCCTTATCGTCCTTGTGGCTATTCCCATACAAAAAACTAGTCCGTATCGTCCTTGTGGCTAGTCCCATACAAATAATTAGCCCGTATCGTCCTTGTGGCTAGTCCCATACAAATAACTAGTCCTTGTCTTCCGCGTGGCTAGTCCCATACAACTAACTAGTCCTTGTCTCCCGTGTGGTTAGTCCCATACAAATAACTATTCATTTCGCGTGGCTAGTCCCGTACAAAAAACTAGTCCTTATCTTCCGTGTGGCTAGTCCCGTACAAAAACTAGTCCTTGTCTTCCGTGTGGCTGGTCCCGTACAAATAACTAGTCATTCCGCGTGGCTAGTCCCGTACAACTAGCCCTTATCGTCCATTTGGCTAGTCCCGTACAACTAGTCCTTATCGTCCATGTGGCTAGTCCCGTACAACTAGTCCTTATGCTCTTTATGTGTGTTTGGGTTTTTATACCTCGTGCGCCAGACGAACGTTGGACATCACTTAATGTGATGGATCTATGTTTACCAAGCAACGCATCAAGGGCACTCCCTTTCTGAAAGCTCGCGAGGGGTGACTACTGTAGGGGTGTAATGTGTGCTTCACTCCGATGCTCTTATTTCACTACTGTGGACAATGAATACATAGAAATTGTTGACACGAACGACAAGACTTTAATAGTAATAGTAGCAATTTAAACAAATAAATAACCCACAAAAACTAAACACAATAAAAAAATAACGAAAATAACTGCTACAAAATAATTTATTGACTACAAGGCAATGATTATATACATTCTGTTCTAATGTGTGACAATATGGTAAAAAGAAGCAAAAGTGAATACATTTATTTTATTCTGATTAATTTATTCATATCTCACATTTCCTCAAGAAAATAATTAACGAAAAATCACGTTATTTATTATACTATGACAAGTAAATATTATTATTATTATTTTGAAATTTAAGTTGTATAATTCTCTCAGTCCTTTGTTGATTGTGCTACACGTGTTCAAATATTAAAACCTTTCGCATTCCCAGGCAGGGACTGAGTCTCCTGCGGTGCATAATACTAGCCATATGAGCCATATCTGTCAAATTGTTTCCTTTCATTAACGAGTAGCAGGTAACTCATAGAAGCGACGCTACACACACTTACGATGACCCCCAGTACTACCTGTAATCACCATCCCTAGACTTAGTTTGCCCTTCGTTACATAAACCACAAAAAAAACAGTTTTCCCTCTGTTATACACACGATCGCGACATATTTCAGTAAATACATTGCCATCAGGTCCGACGTCACTAAATGGCAGACAGCTTTGACAAATAACAGAACATCTATATGGTGCAAACAAGTCGCTTTAAAACGTTTAACGGTTTTCACACACGCAACCGAACAATTTCGATTTGCAGGTGACGTCACGGTTTTATAACAAAACGTTTTTATTACATCCAGATCATGTAGTATTTTTTCAACCTGATTTCGACAGAGTTCCTGTGGCGTTTCGGTTCTGTGTCGTTAACGATATTTGTAGATTGCAAACATTTAATTTAGGCCTAACTATAAATCGATTTAACACATTGTTAGTCTCCTTTGATTACGTCTGATTGGGTTTCTTGTTTTAAGATAACTTGTATTTCTTTATCTAATCAGTAATGTTAATAATAATACAACAAAACTGAATAACTAGTTACTAAATTAAATTAATTAAATATTCCCGTCTGCTTTTCGGCCACTTATAGTATCTTTTTACCATTCTTAAAGCTAAACCATAATAAAAAAATACTAAATACAAAAAAGCCTGAATTTGACATTGATATTTTAATATAGAAAATTTTAGGTTGGGAATGTCCCAAGGACAACTGAAAATGCTGTACAGTCGATGAGAAAATCGAATTTAATTAAATAACTAGTTATATATCGTGCTATCTGTGAAAGTTTTTATTACTTTTGTTGCTACATAAAAGATCTCAAATTCATTAACATAATTTTGAAAGCATTCATATTTGGTAAAATGCTGTAACATTAAAATTGGGAGTAATAAATACTCTACGTATAAGACGTAAAAAAACCTAACAATTTACGTTGTAAAATTAAAAATATATATATAGTGAAGAACTTTATAAAAGCAAAAATAACCCTGACCTACAAATTTAGCATAGCAGATTTACGTTCAAAGGCATTGTTGTAGGCCTATGTGAAAGTAGAGTATACAGGAAGTACTGATGATGGAAGTTCTCCGATACGCGTTGGAAAGAGTTATTATTAAGGCTATGAATGGTACTCCACATAAGGATGAACAGTCAAGCAGAAACCTAGAATATTAATTAATTACAGAGTAAAATATGTTTACGTAATTATATATAAATAATTTATCCAGATTTTTTGTTTCTTTATTCTTCTGTTATAATACGAAATTATATACTTAATAATTTTAGGTTAAACGAAAATGTATATTAAAACTTGTATTTTTTAAACCTATCTAAAATTTTCTTGATATCAATGATTTCTTTGAAATATTACATAATATATTATTTTGAAGCATTTCTTTGAAAACACCTGTTCGTTTCTATCAAGAGCATTCTTCTTATGTCTTGTAGTTTTTAAAGTGTTTGGAGACAGTTTGAAGTTAATGTGTTTGTTTTCCCGGGCGTGCTGGTGGCAGGCGATGCGAGTAACGCCAGCATAGGTAGCGGCGAAGGGACGGGCGAGGAGGACGACGACACAAACGGCAAGAAAAACCAGAAGAAAAGAGGCATCTTCCCAAAGGTAGCGACCAACATCCTAAGAGCGTGGCTGTTCCAGCATTTAACGGTGAGTGCAGACATTTTTCTCTTACTTCTAAAATGCTGTTAATTTCTTTTAAATGTTTACTTTTAAAGCAACTCCTGTAGTAATATTTACTATTTTTTTTCTTTAATGATGTTTATGAAAAAGGACATTTTTACATGAAATTTGTAAAATTAAAATCTTTTTATATAGCCTACTGGCATACGCCAATAACATTCATTATAGCACAGGTGGTAGGTATTGAATAAGTAACATTGTGACATCACTAGCCTACCAGTAATTGTCTCGTTTTTTTTTGCTAACACTTCTTTTTTATTACTATTGCAACGAGTTAGTTGTAGTGGTACGAGGCGATTACTGGGTATCATGTGACGTCATGTTTTCGTCACTAGCCAACCAGTAATTATTCTCTTTCTTGTGATAACGTAAGTTTTCAATTACTATTGCATTGAGTTAGTTGTAGTAGTAGTACGAAGCTATTACTGGGTATCATGTGACGTCATGTTTTCGTCACTAGCCAACCAGTAATTATCTCGTTTTTTGTGCTAACGCATGTATTTAATTACTATTGCATTCAGTTAGTTGTAGCAGTATACGTAGCGATTACTGGGTATTATGTGACGTCATGATTTCGTCACTAGCCAATCAGTAATCATTCTCTTTCTTGTGATAACGCAAGTTTTCTATTACTATTGCATTCAGGTAGTTGTAGTAGTATATGTAGCGATTACTGGGGACTATGTCACGTCATGTTTTTTTCGAAAACTCATTACCACCTATTCAGCATTAAAGTTACTGTTGAGCTAACGAAGTAGTGGTACTTAAAAAATATAACAGAACGAGAAAAACAGTTTCCTTATTTAAATTTATTATTCACTCTTTCACAAATGTCTCCTCAATTTGTACTCGGTCATTAATTTCTTACACTTCGATAAAGGATGGTGCTTTTTCCAATCCTTAATAAAAATGTAAAATGTCTCCAATATTTTGAAGAAATTTAAGTTTCATTTTAATAGGTTGTTTGTTTTAAAATAATACCAAAATAAAAGTCCAAAAATGATTTTAAAATGTTTTTAGTTTTATTTATTTCTTTCGATCGAGTTACATAAAGGTCGACTCCCAATAGATATCAACTGTTTTTCGAACCAAGGACACAATGTTAACTTAAAATTGGCCTCGTATTTTTCCGTTCGTTATTGTTGCAAAGCAGGCTTTATTATCTAGCGTGAAAATAAATATTTCTCGTAAACATTGGTCGTTTGCAATGAAGCTAAACGCGTTGAGTGTTACACGACAGATAAACCACACAAACAATATGTAAAGTCCTTGATTTGTTCATAGATTGATTGACGTGAACAAGGAAAGCTCATCAAGTCCGCAGAATGACTGGCGGAACTGGATTCAATTAAGGAATCCAAATACACGGTCGGCCTGTTGCAGTTCTCCAATGCATTTGCGTTACGCACACTCGTGTATTCTTACCGCAATATGTGAAAAAACCGGAACCGTAAAGATGTTACAATTTTACGATGCAATAGTGAACTATATAAGGGAGTACAGTCATTTCTATCAATAACACATAAATATTGCTCGCTAAGACGTGCCCGGGAAGGAAATCCCCGTGGATTTGCCGGGGAGCGAGATATGGGGCATTACTGGATGTTTACGACCGAGGTCGTCCCTTCCGTGTCCGCCAAATCCTCCAGGAAATGTGCAGCAGGGATTTGCACCCCCTTCCGACCGCTGTTTCCTTCTCTATAATCTTTTTCGACAAAAATATTATTGTTAATGATAATACAAGCCGGAATGTTTCCGATGACGCTTCTTCGGGACGGCAATTAAAAGGCTCGCTTCGATAACTTTGCTTGAAGGGTTGTTTGTCAAAAGTTTTTCATCAAACACGACCTAAGACAAGAGAGCAGTTGTGTGTGAAATACACAGTAAAAACTTTTATGTAAGAAAATTTGAATTCGTGGTTTTCACTTATTTTGCAAACAATAAAAAAATATATGGAACATTAAAATTGGTGTGAAATATATTTTATTCACAAGATAATAATAATAATAGTAATTATATATATATAAGCAACGTAAATAAGAAAAACATTGATGCATTTTCTAAATTATGAATTCCTTAAACCTGAAAAGGTTTAAGAGAAGGTCGACCTAAATGTGACCTTTCAAACAATTTGAACTGTTTTTCTAACCTCTTTCTGTCATTCTCTCTCTCTCTCTCTCTCTCTCTCTCTCTCTCTCTCTCTATATATATATATATATATATATATATATATCGACTTGCTTCTCTTTATTTCTTTCTCTTTCCATTTCCTTTCCTCTCTCTCTCTCTCTCTCTCTCTCTCTCTCTCTCTCTCTCTCACTGAGGCTCCCACTTGTCTATCTCGTCTTCATCTCTCTCGGTCTTCTCCCACACACTCGCTTTCTCTTCTTTTATATATCTTCTCCTCTCATTTTCTTTCTCTCCCTCAATCTTTTTCAGATGATAATATTTTTTCTTCTCCCTCTCTTTCTCCCTTTCCTAAAATGTTTTCATATTACTCTTGATAAACGGTTAACTTTTGTCTATTTTGTAATTAAATAATCATACCAATAGTTTCCTAAAATGTTTTCATATTACTCTTGATAAACGGTTAACTTTTGTCTATTTTGTAATTAAATAATCATACCAATAGTTTCCTAAAATGTTTTCATATTACTCTTGATAAACGGTTAACTCTTGTCTATTTTGTAATTAAATAATCATACCAATAGTTTCCTAAAATGTGTGAATGTTCCGCTCATGTCGAAAACGTTTTCCTTGTACATTTTCCGTCGATCTCTCTGCCGCCATGAATTTCAACCGTTCCTGGTGTTCCGAAATAACAGCGGAAAATGGCGACGCGGCGTAACTGCGACAAGTGGATTATTATCACCATAGCAACTGACTTTTAATTAATATTTTTTTTCAGTTCGCGAGGGTTGGATTGAATAAGAAACGGTGGGGAGGAGCGAGCGGAAGGGTGCGTTATGTAGCTACGTTAAAATTACGCAAATTTTAGTGAAAGGGAGAGGCTTTTAAGGAAGGAAAAGGGGACGGTTGTATTGTGTGAATTAATTTTCTACAAGGATGTTGTAATGTTTTGATGTGCGTGAGTTTGGATTGTCACCCAGGTTTCTAGGGACGAAGGAAAGCTGGGAATTTTAACTGAGAAACTGTTACGTCACCTTCAGGGAAGTGACACCCGTGCTGGTGATTTGCTACAGGCGTAGTAATGTTTACCCCGGCGCCGTATATTTCCTAATTTAGGTCGCCCCAATCCACCAGTTCATCGTGAATTACCGCTTAGAACTAGCGACCAGCTAGAAATCGATTTTATGTATGTAATTGATTTTATAGCTTTTTCAATATTGCTGGTTAAAGTTAATTTATAAATATCAGTGTTTTCAATGAATTATTCAGGTTTTAATATCTAACCTAACGTTACCTAACCTGATAATTTTGCGTATTGCTCTAAAGCTTCGCTTCTATCTTTTAATACAGCTTTCCTTAATTTACTTAGAAACTTAACCTAAACTTACGTAACCCACAAAACCTACCTGTGTGTTGCAATGGATAAAGCTTTCTTTCCATCCTACAATACAACTTTCCTTAATTTACTCCAGAACCTAACCTAACCTTACGTAATATACTTACCCTAGCTGTGTATTGCCAAAGCTTTCTTTCCATCCTACAATACAAATTTCCTTAATTTACATAGCACTTAACCTCACCTTACGTCATTTACTTATACTTACCCTAGCTGTCTATTGCTGTAGAGAAGGCTTTCTTTTTATCTTACAATACAAAATTCCTTAATTTACATAGAACCTAACCTAACCTTACGTAATCTATTCACCCTAGCTCTGTATTGCTGTGGAGAAAGCCTTCTTTCCCACCTACAGTGCAACTTTCCTTAATTTACATAGAACCTAACCTAACCTTACGTAATCTACTTACCCTAGCTGTGTATTGCAGTGGAGAAAGCTTTCATTCTATCCTACAATACAAATTTCCTTAATTTACTTAGAACCTAACCTGACCTTACTATACTTACCCTAGCTATGTATTGCCAAAGCATTATTTCTATCCTACAGTACAACTTTCCTTAATTTACTCCATAACCTAACCTGACTTTACGTAATCTACTTACCTAGCACTGTATTCCTGTGAAGAAAGCTTTCTTTCTATCCTACAATAAAAATTTCCTTAATTTACTCAATTTACTTAGAATATATCCTAACCTTACGTAATGAACATAGCATATTGCTATAGATCAAACTTAGTTTCTACTGTAGAATACATTTGTCTATTTATGGTATCAAATTTTAGAGGAAACCTAACCTAACTAAAATCCGTCCTATATTATAAGAAGTGCATAGTTATCATTTGCAATAAAATCCAGCGCCAGTTTTTTTTTCTAATAATTCATTTTCATTAATTATATATTTCATGCTTGAATAAATTTTGTTTATGCCAAGTATATGCAATCATATTATTTGGTTGTTCCTTTATCAAAACAGAGCTTTAGAATGAAATACTTTCCTAGCCTTAGATGCAAGTCACTAAGCAGGCCGCGTCAGTTTCTTAATGCACTCGGCTTCAACCTTGTTTACAAATTGCACCACAGTACTAAATCTAAATTAAAACAGTTCCGTTGAAATAGTGTATTCTTTGAAACTGGGAACGAATTTCTCCTTTGAATTTATTATGAGAGGCCGTTACTTAGTAACAAGTGGGAACTCTGTGACAATTTGCACGTGTTGTAAATTTATGTGAGGCCGCTGAACGCGCCCGTAAATAATACAGTAACAGAGTGTAAGGGAATTAGCTTAATCTACGGGAACATCTGCGGTGCCAAATGGGCATGTGTAAGATTTTACACAAATATTGTTTCCTGTTGAAAACAAATCAAACGCAATACCTGTTGTCCATTACGCAGTGGTGGGGTTAATTTAAATTCAATTCTTCCTCTCCCTTGTTGTCACCCTCTCTCCCTTGCTTCCTCCCTCTTTCCTCTCGTTCTATCTCCTTTTCGCTCGCAAGTTTACACTTTCTCCTCCACGTCCTGTTCTTTCTTCTGCCTCCCACTGTCCAATCCCCTCTACCTCCTCATTTTTCTCTTTCTCAAGAACTGAATCAAATATACTAATTTAAGAAAAGGTTGTGATTGTTCTGATTTTTAAAACGAGAGATATAATTTACAATCTTTCTGATTTTTCGAAAATATTTTCTTTTTGCTTCTTTTACTAAAGTTCTGGGGTTACCTATGATTGACCAACTCATTGGTCATGGAAGCCCGTAAAACCGGGCAACACCACAACACTTGCTGATGCAACACCACAACACTTGCTGATGCGAACGCAGTGGCCCAAAACAAACTTCCACTTCAAACATTTATTTAAGAGGTCTTTTACTACCCACTTCAACTGCGCATTCCCAGTCTAAGAACCTTTCGTTTTAGAGGGTTGAAGATTCTCCCAGACAAGACCAGGGCTTACGTTACCTGCAGGAACTGCCCGGATGTCTGTCTAACGCCGAGACACATCTTCGAGTGCCCAGCACTCACGCCTTATATTTTGAAGTTGGAAACCATCTGATTGCTTTTCTCTTTTGTCAAAAGGCACTGGAGCTGGCGGTTGCTATCGTCCGGATTTTCGATGGTATCTAAAACTCCATGGACATAAACACAACAACATCGTGCTTGCGACAAAAGTACAATTTCTTTAGATCAGTCTACCTCCCTTATTTTATCTTAAAGTAAAACTATTACAAATTAAAAACAAAAATCAGTCAAGTGTACAGAGCATGGTCCTAAAGATATCAGAACGTCTATCCAACAATGGTTCCACGAGACGAACTCAAGGCAATATGCAAGATTATATTCCATTGTTCCTGGCGTGTAACTATAACACTTCTCACCCTCGTGTGTCCCTTAACAGATTCTTTCCCCAAATTGTGGTCCAAAACATCCCCAATGAGTTAATTAGGCCTAGTGGTAGAATGCGGGTCACGTGATCTGTAACAGATTGATGAAGATGGATCGTCGTTGCACTTTCCGCCGTTGAAAGCATTACCCCTCCGTCCCTCCCGTCCGGCTCTACTTCAACCACTCCGCAAGGGATAATGTTAAAATATTATGTTACCGTCTTTTCAACAAGGATTCTTAAGTTAAAATTTCCGCTCCGACTTAACAATGCGCCGCCATCAACACAGCTTAGTACAGAGCAATGCTTTTAGGAATTAAAAAGGATGATAAACGGCCGCTGCTCAGCGCAGACTGCTCGCCGAGTAATGTATCCCCCGCACCTAACCTAACCTCACCTATCCCTAATGCTTCCTTAAAGAGCGCTACTCGAAGTTCGCCGTTTTAAACAAACAACCCTTAACGTAACTACTAATAAAACTCAGTTGTTCAGCCTAACTCTAAACAACTCTTCATATGTACCCGCATTCAAATCATGCCAATCTTTATACATCAACGACCTGTCAGAGATGAACATTTCTAACTCTTCCCATATTTGTAGCCCATCTGTGTACTGCTTACTACCCCGTCGTATTTCTTCCGAATATATTTCGGTCGCTTTTTATAATCCTCTAAGCAAATTGATCATCACCCGCCGAGAGATTAAATAAAAACACCTTTTATATCAGAGACGAGAGATGTTGAAAAAGAGAAAATCACATCCAAGACTGTGTAGAGAAGTATTCAAAGCTGGCCACCTCAGGCGTTCTGTTCCCTAATGGTAGAAGCACGTCCTGAGGAGTCAGTGTGTACATTTGGCTTTTTCACCCTCTACTGCTTGTTAAGCAGTCTCTGATGGGTGTTTGTTATCTTTAGAGTTACATTTGGATCATATAAACCTGCCTTGTTTAAATGAGACATCATCCCTTCTGCTCTACATACCGATTGTGGTGTTATCTACGTTCGAGACCGTATCATGGAAGAAGAATTTTTTATGTGTGTGAATGAAATAAGCATGGGTTACATAAAATCACTAATTTATCCGTTTCGTATTAAAACGATTCTACTCACGTTGCACTCTCTGGGTACTTGAAAGCTGAAGAGGTCAAAAAAGGAAAAGAGAATCTTGCAGGCCATTATTGTGCGTTATTTTTTTCATGGCAGAAGACGTGGTTCAAATCTGATATAATTCTCAATGGCTGTGAGAGTTTAATCATTTCTACATCTAAGTCCTTTGTTCTTTTAGCGCGACAATTCCAAGTTCGTCCCCTTCGTCCCTCCTGCCAGTCTACCTAAAGGTGTTTACCCTTATGGCTTTACTTCCAGAATCACCTATTTTCTTGTCATTCAAAATGACGTTACTCTAACCGCTGAGAATTTTATCACAATATCATCTGAGTTTACCTTGAATTATTCTCAGTAATCTAACCCGGCAGTGAATCCAATAATGGGATATATGATTTGTGGGTATATATATATATATATATATTTCTCTCATCATTTCACCTTGATATTCATATTCATTGACAGAACTTGCTTCTGGGTCTACAAGATCTTGATCTTGATTGTATATTTCGTCGTCGAAATATTTGTGAAAGATTCACTTGTTCTAAAAAACAATGCTCAACACAGGACGTTCTATGTGGGTGTTTTGATATGCTCGGCTTTATGTTTGGATAAGTTAATTTCTATTGTAACATTGTCGAACTGCTTTATCCTTGTATAAATTAATTTCCATTGTTATACATTGTTGGGCATTGTTACTAGTATCGGATTAGTTTTTATTAAGGAAACAAATCACATTTTTTCAAATTGTTGAATCAAATGTTGACCTATTGGGGTAAAGTGACATCATACAATTCAAAGATTTCCTTGGCAAACAGTACCAACATCATCAGGAATACTAAAGAATTAAAATAAAAAATACATGTGCAAACTAGAACCAACAAACAGCGTTGCCTAATCTATTACAATGTTGTCGAACTATTACTTTGCTGCCCTAACATTATAAACACTGAATATAGTATCACATTTAGATTTTACTTGTATTTCTTCATTTATCAACTCATTATTAGTATTATATTTATGTATTTCTAAAGCCTCTTAAATATTCATTCTCAGGCCTTTGTTAATTTCATATTATCTATATTAGGAAATGTGAAAGATTCACTTGTTCTAAAAAAAAAGTACTCACCACAGGACGTTCTGTGTGGGTGTTTCGATACGCACGGCTTTATGTTTGGATAAGTTAATTTCTATTGTAGCATTGTTGCACTGCTTTATCTTTGTATAAATTAATTTCCATTGTTGTACATTGTTACAAGTATCGGATTAGTTCTTATTAAGGAAACAAATCACATTTTTCAAATTGTTGAATCAAATACCTTTACCTATAAGGGTAAAGAGACATTATAAACATTTAATATAATAGTTTCTTTGACTATATAATAATTTCTTTTACTAAATGTGTAAGCATTCCATATATATATATATATATATATATTACTTTCACTATATATACTCAAACAAGAATCTTCGAGTTAACATTCAAATATTGGTCGTATCTCCATCATCGGGCATCACTGACCGGAGGTTGTAGTAGACTGCGAGCTGTGTGGAATTCCCGTTGTCACAAGGTGTGTGTACCGTTATGTTCTATTTTCGGATTCACTGCACTGTGCCAGTCTTTTTAGTTTGTTTTGGGGTTAATTTTGTCTATTAGGTTGAATAATTTATCGTTTTTTTATTTTATTTGTATTTGTTCGTTTATGATATTATATTTATGTTTATAAATTTGTAGTTGTTCCCAGATTGTCATTTTGAGGCCTATTTGTACTTTTTTTTATTAGGTGTAGGTTACGTTTTCTAATGTGGGGAATGTGTGTTTGTTTTTGATAGCGTATGTAGCTAAGTTTGAGTTATAAGTTTCAGGTTTGATGTATGCCTTCAGGTGTTCTTGATATCTGTCTTTTAATTTCTTTTTTTTTTTGCCTATGTATATTTTATTACAGTCTGGGCATTCGATTTTGTATTTCCGTTATTAAGTGTGGGACATAATTTTTCCGGTCGGTTTATTTTATTGGTTATGTTTCATGTGTTTTTGTAAGCTATGTTAATATTATTATATTTCAGTGTTTCACAATAAGTAGAGTGATAAGTGAATACAAATAAAAAAAAACGTTGTTGCAAAATCTAGAAATATATATATATATATATATATATATATATATATATATATATATATATATATATATATATATATATATATATATATATATATAGGGTATATATATATATATTAAATATGGTGATATGTTTTCTTGTATATATATAGTTAATAAATTAAAAATATTTCAAAAACAAGAATACTTTTAAGGAATATATTTATTCAAAGCTTTTCGCCGATAAAATAGTATCAGCATCTTCAGGAAAATAATTATCTAATAAAATCTTATTTTCCAGAAAAAAATCAGGATTTTATTAGATAATTATTTTCCTGAAGATGCTGATACTATTTTATCGGCGAAAAGCTTTGAATAAATATATTCCTTGAAAGTATTCTTGTTTTTGAAATATTTTTAATTTATTATATATATATATATATATATATATATATATATAATAAATGTATAATTAGGCCATTACATTTGCAAATTTTCTTTTAAAATTTCGTTTGCTTATCTAAATTAGCGTTGAATGAATTGTGCTCGCTGGGACGAGGGTGCTTAGCGTCTTCGCCGCGTGGCTCGACGGGCCATTAAGCACATCATGTTAATCTGTATCGGGTCCACCCCAGCCTCCCTTTCAAATCAAAACCCCAGTCATCAGTCACTGTCCCGACGCTGTTCAAGGTCGGGCAGTTTTAGCCTTTCAGGTAAAAATATTCCACCGTATGAGCTGCGGTTTAGTGGGAAATAACAAGTTATTGGAATGACAAGGAATCGACGCCGACTTGCTCCGGTATTAAAATCACTCCAGAATAAATATCGTCTACAACAGGAAATACCCATTGGCTTGTTAATGTTATCTGATGCAGCTTATATTTTCGCAAAAACGAGATATTTTGTTGTTAATTTACCCATTAAAAATGATAAACATCTATAAAAATTGCATATATGCCTACTATATGTTATTCAGTATTTTATCTCTTTCGTTTGGCATAAATATGATAAACATTTACACAGTATTCCATTTGTTTATTTTTAGATTTAGTGCTACATTTCTTAGTTGTTAAAAATTCATTTACAAAACGTGTTGTTGTTTTCAACAATACTTTAAAATTATAATCCTATGACAGTCCATTACTATTCAAACGACATGTTTTGTTTAATCACCCGTGACCAAACTAATAATGTTTTCGTTATCTTTAGTGTAGATATACATTTATTTATTCATTGTCGATATATTAACATAACACGCCATTACCGTATCGAGTACAGAGCGAGCCGATTCCTTACATTTCCCATACAGACACCCACGCCGGGCTCCGCCCCCGATCATCAGTTCCTAACTACGAAATCGTTTAATGAACAATTACCTTTCTCGTGACAACCTATCAGAGACCGTGGGAAATGCGCATTTCGATCGCCCGGAGGTCGTGGTTTATGATTATTTTCAAATTGTTTCACCGACATAGTCGCTGATCTTTTATCCTTAAATATCTCCTTCCCTCTCGCGAAGTCGACGCAAAACGCTGGTCGTGATCAATTAACGCCTGTCTGTACCGGGGCCATTCCGCAAGCCGGTCTGGGCCGTTTGTTACTTTTTTGTGCCGTAAATTATGAAAATTCAGTACGTTTTACGTAGCTCATTGGAGAGCATATTTTCTTTAATAAATGTGGGTAATTATTTTGAAAATATGTTTTTTCGTTAAGCTAAAAATTCGTTAAAGGAGAATTTAAAATAAACTTATTTTAAATTTAAATACAGTATATTATACTTCAGAATCATGTCATGTCATATTTGCACAAGACGTAAATCGTATAATGTGCATTGTTATAAGGAAGTTATTATATTAATATTGTGTATTTTATTTATATTTATTAATTTCTTTAATAGCTTTAGGTTCATAGTGTTATATGACGTCATCGTGAGGGGTTAAATACATACTTAATAAATATCACTGTAGGGTAGAATAAGTTGTAAAGCATTGTGTGGGTGGGAAGAAAAGGTCGCGTAAAATGAAAGGTTAGAAAAATAGATAATAATTTTTCGAAATTGTACGACAGAAGTTCCTCTGTGGACTAATTTGTATGTATTAATTTCATTTATAACTTTAGATTTATAGTGTTATATGACGTCATTGTGAAGGGTAAAATACATAACAATGAAGTTGCGAAAGCATGGTATGAGTGGGAAGGAAAAGTCGCTTAAATGTAAGGTTAGAATGTAGTGATAGATGAGATATTTTTTCGAAATCGTACGTCAGACGTTCTTTAGTGGAAAGATGCAGTGTTTAAAATGAAACTTTTTAAGTATATACTAGCAGAGTAAATTATTCCAGACGAACGATATTGCAGGACATTTGGCGTAAGATAATGGGACACTTTCACAGTGGTTGTCAAGTTTCAGAAACGGTGGCTCTGATTGATCTGAAAGTCAGTAAATTATTTTATTAAACTGCATAAAATATGTTTATTCTAATTCACTTTTTTTATATGATATTTTTTAAATGGACAGTTATTGTTTCATAGTATTAAAGTAACATATTTTTATTTTATTTTGTGGCGAGTGCTTCATAATCTCGCGCTCCTTCTATAAAACGCAGAATTTATTTCGCGTCTCCGTAAAAGCTGCATTGCAACACTTTGCCCATATACAAGCGGGGACTTCACCGAGGGAAACATTTTTTAAGTAGTTTACAGGCCCCTGGAAACGTACGATTAGACCGCACTACCTGCATCTCCGTCTCCCCGGAGCCGTCGCCGTCCCAGGGGAACTCTGACTTTCAATTGGCGGTTTCTAGACTTTGCGGGAGCTTGCAACTTTTATGAGCCTGAAAATGTAACATTACCGGGGCTCCTGAGAGACCGGATCCCTCTGATGTCTACATTTCGCCAATTGGTCGAGACAGCTACACGCTACGGTCCTTTAAAAATGTATCGACTTCTCATTGTGTCATTTCTTTGTGACACTTGTGAACTTCGTCCCGTCTCCGTTTCTGTTGAATCATTAACGGCGACTGGGTAGTCGCGATTAGTGTCGCTAAGGCGCAATAAAACAAAGTGCTGTTCTAGTACAAGTAATTCCTTTCATAAACATAACCTCAATCAGTCGGATGCATAGATTGCAAGTAGTGTAATAAGCAATCAGTAACTTATCTTCCAAGACAATAAATTATCACAAAAATAACAATTCAATTAGAACATTTTTATAAACATCTGCTACAGTAAAATATTAAAAAAAAATTTCGAATACTTTTTACAGTTAATTTACCATAATTAGACAGTAATTTTATATTAATACATATAATTCAATATATTAGACAGCAATACATTAAAATTTAGAAAAAAATTTAATTCTCTGAAATTCAGAAAACGTTAGGTTGGATTAGAAAATGTTCAGCTAATGGTCTAGATATTTTTAATTATTGTTAAACGTATTATTTTTAATACTTTTTGGTGCATTTTTGTCATGACTCTATATTGAAGTTTTAATTTTGGGATGTAATAAACTGTAATGAATACATTAAAGGTTCACAGATATAAAAAGATATTTTTCTGTAGTTATTTTGTTTATTTCGAAAAACATCTAATAGGTTTTCTCTAGACGAATATTTCTTGTCAGTTATTTGAATATGATGTGAGCGATATAATTTTTAAGAACGCTAAACACAAACGAGGGGTTAAAGGAAAGTATAAAGTTTAAAAGTACAAGTAAAGTTTTGCTGTGAGGATTTGTAGTTATAGAACAATATACAGTTGTTTATAATGTTCCAGGTATGTTCGCTTTGTCATCATTGAAAAGCACCTCGCGTTTATTGTTCCAGTTGTTACCCAAAATATAATTTGAAAATACACACACACACACACAGAGAGAGAGAGAGAGAGAGAGAGAGAGAGAGAGAGAGAGAGAGAGAGAGAGAGAGAGAGAGAGAGAGAGACATACACACACACACACACACCTACACACACACACACACACACACACACACACACACACACGAGCGCGCGGGCGCGATTTTTGAGTCTTAAAATATGCGTAAAAATGAGAGCTCGTAATTTATACTTCTCGAAGGTCGACTCAAAAATATACCAAATAAGATTCTTGTTTACGTAAAGTGTAAGTGAGTAGTGTAGACTATTACAGTAGGCTAGTATTACTTTAAAAAAAAATACTTGTATAAATGCTTTTTCGTTGCAAAAGCACCCCAACATTTGGCGGCCGCAAATTCCGCTACGTCTTTGTACGTGCTAAAATTACCTATTGGGCTGATGTTTATTTAAGGAAAGGTCATAGGTGGTGAGCATCCCTTAGCTAACTGGCGGGGGGTGATAACGCCGGTACTCTGTCATGGCTTGACGTTATCTCTAGCCCGCTTCCCACCCCTTCTATATCCCTTCAACACCCCCGACTTGCAGACAAAGCGCTGCTACGGTACAGGTGGTGCTTGGCACCGTACAAACTGAAAACGCCGCGCCGTCTACACAAACTTTTTTAATAAACCCAGATGCATGTTTGCAATTAAGAATTTGATAGCAATCGTGTCATGATTTCAAGTGTAAATATATTTTCGCAAATATTTGAATTCATTATATAATGTAAATTGGTTGTATATTCAAAGTAGGTTTATGATTTAAGGATATTTAAAAAACCGCTTGTGAAATATTTGTTTTTTTAAAAACATTTTTTTAAAATTTATCGCACTTGTCTCAGTAATTTTGCGTTCTATTAAATCCAGTAAACATTTGGAAAAGTAAGTCGATTATTTTTTTTACTTCTTCCTAACTATATTGAAACACATTTTTTAAAGGTAATTTTTAAATGTAAAACCATTGGATTGGGTTTTACCTATCTTCTGTCTTCGATAAGTGCTCCTAGGATGGGACTTCGTTTCCACCCGTATCTCTACTTTCTCGCCAATATGTGTCTAAGAGATATTTATTTTCTATTGTATCTGTGCTATGTCTGCGATATAATTTTAGTTTTATCTATGCTTTGGCCTCGTTACATAACCCTAAAAAGAAGCTCTGATTTCAGTCGTATCAGTGCCTTCTCGACACTATATACCGTATTTCGATCGTATTTTTCTGTACCACAGTTACGTGTTCTTAAAAAAAATTCATTCAATTATATATGTGCTTTCTCGTCGCTACATGCCTGTAGAAAGATATTCTCCTTTCAGTCGTATCTGTGCTTTCTCGTCACTATATTCCTTTTTTCAAACGCATCTGGGCTTTCTTGTCAGTATGTGCTTTTAGAAATATATTCTTTCAATTATATTTGTGCTTTTCGTCGCTACCAGCCCTTAGCATTCTTCTTCCAGTCTTATCTGTGCTTTGTCTTATATATTTTTTCAATTGTATCTGTGCTTTGTCTTCGATATATTTTCAAATTTATCTGTATTTTGACTTCGTTACATGCTCCTAAAAAGATGCTCTGGTTTAAGTCCTATCTGTGCTTTCTCAACACTACCGCATTTCAATCGTATCTGTGCTCTATCACAGCTGTGTTCTTAAGAAAGATATTCATTCAATTATATCTGTGCTTTATCGTCGCTACGTGTTTTTAGAAATATGTTCTTTCTATTATATCTGTGCTTCTCGTCGCAACGAGCCCTTAGTATTCTTCTTTCAGTCGTATCTGTGCTTTTTCTTTATGTGGCTTTTAGAAAGATATTCGTCTTCCAGATAAATCTGTGTTTCTCGCCACTAAATATTTTTTGTTCATCCGTGTCTACTTTATTGCCATAGTTTTTCCTTAGAAAGATATCTTTCTTTCAATCTTACCTGTGTTTGCTCACATTTCGATAAAACTGAAAGCTGTGACTATACGCACTCTATATCAGTAACAGAGCAGAAGTGTTATAGAAATGTATTGTTTTGTTTTTATTTGTGTATGTACGCACACGTCCCCTTTGTTTCGTCGTTAAAATCTCTTGGTTGGTAAACTAACTGTTTCGGCTTAGACCTATATTCGGTCTAATAATAAGTAATTAAAAGTAATGAATTGACGAGTTTTTAAAATTATTTTTCGTAGCATACAAGTATTTTTTCAAGCATTTTAGTAGTACGAGTATTTTTCTAAAAGCAGATATGGAGCCGTCAGTTCGGAACACAACCATTCCATATATAATCCACCTGCCCGATGATTTAGGGTTTGAGCCCCCGGAGCGACACAGGTCCATGCATCTATCACATACACACGTTAATGTATTCACAGTTTAATAATCTCATTGCTTTAGGCAGCGCAGACAGACTCCGCGCAGCCTGGCCGCTCCGTCTTCGACTATGCCTCTCGTACTGCTTCATTTCAAACATATTAATTAAATATAAACTATGTAATTATAAAAAAATAACGTCGGCCGCAGAATTTTACGAAAATCTATTATACTAATACTATTTTAATTTCGTTCTGGGTTGTTAGGACTTTAACGCAAGGGACGTAGAGGTATACTATTTTAATTTCGTTCTGGATTAAATTTGGACTTTAACGCAAGGGAAGTAATGTAATACAAAAATACAATAGCGTCTGTAGAAATGAACGTCTGTCTGTAGAAGTGCAGAACTTACCAGATTACAGACAACACGGTGGGGGGGGGGGAAGGAGATAATGCCGTGTATTGAAGGAAACTATTGGTGTGGTCACTAATAGCACCATGTATTCAAAATTACAAATTGGAAGAAAACAAATGCCAAATAAAATGAGTGAAGCGATAGTCGGGGAAGTCAGAGAACTACGGTAGAATGGGTAATGTCTAAATTCTAATTTTTAATTAAAAAAAAATGTCGAAAATAATTTGATTCAGTTTTGGTTCCATTTTATCTTCTCGTTTTTTATTACAAAAGTATCTACACTTAAAAGCACATAGTTTTTGTAAAAACAAACAACGAAAATGTGACCACCAGAAATAGAGAGAGAGGGAATAAATAGAAAAATTTGTCAGTACAAACTCACTTTAGAACATTCACAGTTTGTAAACACTCAAAAATCAGTTTTTTGCAATTGAAAATTCCTTGAACTGAATACAATACACGTGTTTATTGTGAACCTACCTCATGTAAACCTTTTAAAATTATTATTTTTTCAGTATTTTTAAATATTTCGTACATCCCGTACAAGCAAATCGCGCAAACGGCAAACTGGTAAAATATGTGTAAAAAGAAAATAAAAGCAGCCCTAGCATGGCGGCGGGGAAGTCACAGGTGCTAGCGCGCGCATTGGTCCGTAGCGGGAGGTGGGGGAGAGGGGGACGTCGTCCAACCCGTTCCTCTTTTCCTACGGTCTCTCTCGGTACCCTTCAATTTTCTTATCGCTTGCAATTTCGTTACGCGCTAAACGGCGGAAGTCGACCAGCGCGAACATGACTCCGCTTTGTACTCGGCAGCGTTCCGACGCGACGGTTTCTTACTTCGGATTGTGAAATGTCCTTGCACAGACCAAGAGCGACCAGAAAGTCGCCTGCCTGCCATCGTTGGAAATGGAATAGTGTCGCACTAGAACTTGGTCGGTTGGTGTGATTACATTAACCTTTCGCCGTTAACTAATTGGTTAAATAATAACGGGAGAGAGGAGGGATGTGTAGAGAGGCACAAAAGTTTATTATCAGACTTTAATAGTAACAAAATCCTCTAATTAAATTTGTTACTTTATTCAGAGACGCTAAAAAATAATTTCGATACACAATTAATTTTAATATTAATGAGAATAGATTATAGTAATAAAGATTAGGCCTTTTTACCGTATTTTAATGTAAAATATAAGTAATTTAAACTGTAGGTACAGCTTTCATGCTTTTTGAACAAGTTTTTCGTTTGATCGAGTCGAAAAATATCCTTTCTCTCCCTTTTATTCTTATATTCTTTCGGCAAATTTATTCTGAAAGATTCGGCAAAGATCACTCTCCTGGTGGGCGTCGTTTTAATTTTAGACAGATGTTTTCCTTCCTCGTTTTGTGTTTCTTTACTTTGTTCTTTGTGAGTGCATTACCCCTTTAACCTCTTGTTTCCTCGTTTTTTATTTCGTTCCTTTGCTCTTTGTGCTGGCGTATTTTGCTTTATTCATTCCTCGTTTTGTGTTTCTCTGCTTTGTTTTTTGTGCTAGCAAATTTTCTTTATTTCTTCCTCGTTTTGTGTTTCTTTGCTTTGTTCTTTGTGCTCGCGTATTTTGCTTTATTCATTCCTCGTTTTGTGTTTCTCTGCTTTGTTTTTTGTGCTAGCAAATTTTCTTTTATTCCTTCCTTGTTTTGTGTTTCTTTCCTTTGTTCTTTGTGCTGCTGCATTTTGCTTTATTCATTCCTCGTTTCGTGTTTCTTCTCTTGTTCTTTGTGCTTGCATTTTTTCAGTCCTCCCTCGTTTTGTGTTTTTTTTGCTTTGTTCCTTGTGTCTTTTCCTTGACTATGTCTAGTTCCTGTCAATATTTATTATTTTTTTATAGTTCCGTTCTGTTTTAATAACTTCAAGAGCGTTACAAGGACCATTTTACGTTTTTTTACACAGAAAGGCTAAAAGTTTCTTTTATTTCTTTAAGTTGTTCTATAAAGTTAGTTTGACCTATTTTTAAACTTCACATATAGTAATTATAATTAAACAAACAGAATGTAAAGAGTGAAGTTTTCTCGCAAGAAACACCTGCTGCCTATCGGGATAATAATGAAATAAGCACCCTTAAGGATTATCGAAGTGATTCTTTCTCCGTGTTCACCGCACTCAAGTCTCCGGGATCAATCCATCTTGCCATAGCAAGACTAGAGTCTGTGACTTGTGCAACCACAGCCAATACTTTAACGGAACGAGATTCCATTAGCGCCATAAACAAACCTTGTCCCGGATAACGCGGCGACACGCGTTAATGGAACCAATCTGCGAAGCCTCTAATACACGCTAACAACACAATATTTAACCGACAAAACACAATAAACAAAATCGCGACGCTTCCCGTTGTAATGAAAACACACGAGCGCATTATCACAAATCATATTAGGAATGTACGAAATGCAGCAGCGCTCTCCGGGCACCATTAATCTATGCATTTTGCGGTGCAGCGCGACGTCCATTTGTTCGTTGCGGTCGCTGTACGGACTTTAATTAAAAATGCCACTCCCGTTTTTGCGCACTCTTTCTGTTGTAGTTGTATTTTCGCGAGTGTAGTATAAATCATGCGTAACGCCACGGCTGTCGATGTTGAGTGGCGTAATGGCGTATTTGCCGTTTATGTTACCCCCACAGTAATTGAGCCGTAACATATTTACTGGCGATATAATTGTTTGCTGAAAACTTGGAACGTTTACTCTTCAAATATTTTTTAGTGTTTTTAAACATTTATCCTTTTGTTCTTCGATAGATATGTACAGTTCTTTTTGTCTACGGTTGTCGTTTGTTACTTTAAATAGCTTTATCATTTGTTTTATATTTTCTTACTATAAGGATTTACTCGTTGTTTGATCCATTTATTTGCTTCTTCTATCTGGTCATGTCACCTTTTCCTTCTATACGTGCTTGTCATCTGTTGTATATTTATGTTGTTTAGATATTTCGTGTTTAAATCATTTATTTTCTTTCCATCATTTTGCATTATCCCTTCTTCCATATCTCTCCTTCTCCTTCTCTCTTCATCTTTTATTTGTTGATTGTTGTTTTTTAGGTAAATTTTAGTCAGTTATATTCTTCTTTTCTAACGTTTCCTTTCTACCTTCATGTGCTATTACCCCCGCACCTGCTTGCCATTTGTAGATTATTGAAATGAAGATTTTGTTTGTTTTAAACAATTGTTTGCTTCTTCTTTGGTAACTACGGTTTTCCTTTTCTTTCATTTTTTCGTCATGTTCTCCGTGTTTTATGACACGCTTGTCACCTGTTGTTTCTTGTTCTCTACATATTTTGCATCGGAAATGTATTTCAATCATTTATTTACTTCTTCTTTGATACATAATTTTTTTATTTTTCTACTCGCGTCATATACTTTTGTTATATACTGTATATATCACGCTTGTCATATGTTGTTTTTATTTCTTATGTTTTTTTATTGTGTTTTAATTACTTATTTGCTTCTTCGTTGATAGTGTTTGTTTTCTTTCGTCAATCAAGGTTTTCCTCGACCTAATTCTCATGTGTTATTACTAGATCGTTGTTTAGAGATGTAGCATTTTGTTTATGTAATCGTCTGTTAGGTGTTGTTTTTGTTTCTCTTTGTATCTATTTGTACAACTTTTAACTTCTTTGGACAGAATTACAAAGTACACTAAACTATCCGAATGAATAATTAGTATTAAACGAAATTTACAGCACAATAACTTGTGCGATGGCCTAAGACACAAGTGTTCATGCACTTGTACAGACGCGAACATTTTTCCAGTTTCACCGAGAGAGTGGACGATGCCGCAAGGCCAGCGCTCGCGGCGAGCCATTATTTATAAACTCTGTTCGCGAGAGATTAATGCCAGAAACTTAGTTTTCTCGAAACACCGGCGCGCATTCCTCGGCGATTTATGGCACGTGCTTGTGAATGGCCGTCTTCATTTGCAGCCATATCCTTTGTCCTGACCCAGTAACTAGACACACTTGTTGTTATTTTATGGTTATCGTTTATTACATCATCAGAACGAGCAACAATTGAGTATTTCTTATTTCCCAGAGTTAGTTATTATTAAATCCCTTCTATTACCTCACACTCTCCTGATTTATATATCTTTTATAAATTTTCAAAATTTGATAAAGTACAATTTTATTCATCAATGAAGTTCAAAAACCTATTTATTCAACTTATAGGGGTTGAGAATTGATTTTAATACAGTTTTTTCAAATATGTATTCAATAATTAAATTATAAACATTGTGGGTCTAGGTCGGATTCGAACCGAATATCTTTATATTCGGTCTAATGCTATGGAAATGAGCTAACTATCCCATAACTAGAAATAAACCTCTGAAAGGTCTATATGAAAAACCTCCATTGTTTAACATAAATTGTTCCCATGGTTACCACACAATATAAATAATGCTCTAGGATTAAAAATGAATGAAAATAAACTAAACAAACAAACTGGATTAGCGTTATCGTACCATGCAAAAGGGAAGCGAAAGAAACTATAACACAATGCAAGCGACGAAAAAAAATGAAAGCGTATAGATAGAAATAAATAAAAATAATAGTACAACACCATACATAGAATGGAAAATGGAAAATTCCCATCAAATTCGCTTTTTATTTTGCCACATATTATTTTTATTCTCGCATATGTATATACATATGTTTTTATTAATTATAGTTATATAATTTAAAAAAATGTTTATATATTAGGAAAATATAAGTAGGAATTGACTTTAAATATTCGAGTGAAAGGGCTTAATATAAAGGGTGTATTTTTGTAATTTGTAAGTAAAGAGAACATAATTTAAGCAAATATCAGTGGTGGTCAAGTGTTTAAAAAGCAACGCGTTTTTATACACCTCATTTAATTGTAATTTAATCGATCACAATCTTTCCTTTTTATTCAATCCGTATTGAATTTCCTCCCTCTAAACTTATTACAGTAATAAAAAATCTCAGATGATGGAGATTATCAGAAACGCGTCAAGTACTTGTAATTTGGCTGAAATTAGAAATTGCAGCGGATTACCGTCCTATCTTGGTAATTAAAAAGTAATGAATTATAATTATATTTTTATTTTAATGTATTCAGAAATTCTGTCTATTATAATAAAAAAAATTATTAAAATTCCCTTGAAATTTGCTTACAATAACTGTGGTAAAACTATCATTAAAAAGGTTCGTTACACTTTTGAGGGAATTTTTATAAATAAATTATATTAACAGTATAATTAGAATTACGAAACAACTATTTCTAATTTATAACGTCTGGATTAAAAAGTACCCTTAGTGTAATTAGATGCATTATTTAGTGACTAAATTATAGAAAAATGTTAACGCGTGGAAAGAAAAAAAAAACGTACATTAAAAATTTTGCCGTAGTAATAAATCTTGTGACGTCATCAAACGGATATTTTAAATATTTTTAATGACATTTATTATTGTATTTAAGTTATTTTATGTTATATTCATATTTAAAGAAATTAACATTCTAGTATTAAAATATATGTCTAATAATATCAAATTATGTTGCTAGAAAAAGTAACTGTTTTAATCACGTGACACCTTGACATGGTGACTGAAGTTTCGTTCTTACTGTCTAGTTAATCTAGAGTTTGTTGTGCAAAATATGTTAATCTCATTTTAAAATGCCCATATTAGTGAGGAGAAAGTACAGTGGTCCTAAAGTGTAATTGCTTTAACGTTAATAGGACACAAAACTCTCCCAAATACAAGACGGATAAGTTCTTTAAACCGCTTACGGTAATAAAGCCGAGGGAATTTCGGGCGAGCGCGGACATTTAAACACGGTGAGCGATGCCCGCTGGTGGCGATAAGCTTATCATGCACCATGCAAAGCTCTGCGACCCCTAAGTAACGGAGGGGGTGAGCTAACTTTAAAGGGTGGAAAACAATTTCATAAAACACACTGGGACATCAATAACGCTGTTCGGGTCGGATTTTGAATAATAAACTTAGTTTGCGGCGTGCTGAAGTATTTAGGCCATGGCTACAAACTTCGGGACATCAACAACATAATAAATAGGTAGTGCTTTGAAATATAGGTTATATTATAATTTTAAAGACATTTTGTATTTAGTTCTCAAAATGCATTTGGAATTTAGCCCAACGTACCTTAACTTTAGTTAAGATTGGTAAATACACTTGATTAATTATTTTATTATATCTTACTTTGTTAGTGTTATTTTGTTTTCTGTTCTATTGAATGCACAGCATGGTTCGGGTGGTGAGTAGTCATGTTTGTTCAGCTTCCTAATAACACAGGATAGTTGTGTCCTGTCCTTAGTCTTTCGTAATAACATCTGTCCTTCCTTGTCTTTATTTTCTCAAGGAGGTGCAAATATCAGATACGACCTAATCACACCAATAGAGAGTGGGTATATGCAATGAGCAAACAGCTTAGTCATAACAATAGAGAGTAGCTCTATGTAATGCGTAGGCACCTCAATAACTCCAATAGAGAGCAGATATATGCAGTTAGTATACACCTCTCAATCACACCAATAGAGAGTAGGTCTGTGCAATGAGTAGATACTTCAATTACACCAAAAGAGAGTAGGCCTGTGCAATGAGTAGACACCTCTCAATCACAACAATAGAGTAGATCTATCCAATGAGTAGATACATCCTAATTACGCCAAAGGAAAGTAGGTCTGTCAGATTTGAATCTCTGCACATGTGTTGTCATGACCTGAACTATATCCTTGACCAGGGGATATTCGTCTCTACCTTGATCCTACATGTATTCTATTCTGGCGATAGTAGTCGAACGGACTGACATACATCTGTTATATTCATACAGGTTCTTGGAATATCCTTGCTGATATTTCTTCGTAAGGGACTTTGTCGTGGTGTTGGATTCAAAATATCGTCGTCTGTAGAACAATATCACATACCTTAGCAGAAGAAACTTTGTTGCAACAGACAGTAAAACGTTTGTAACAACAATTATTCTGGAAACGGTTAAAAAGAACGTACTTTTCCGACGGTAATTTTGAACTCAAATTTCACCCAGAGCCTCTTCCTGCGGTTGTGGAACTGGTCAAAGCGATAATTTTTCTAATGACAAGTAAACTGTTTAGTCAGTTGATCAAAGACTGACTCTAATTACTTCCCGTGCTCAAAGTGATACTCTAAAGCATTAAAAACGCCGAGTTCCTTTTACCGCGAGCTCAAAGACAGACGGACGCAAATTGGATATGACAAGTCGGTTCGGCTTCTGGCAACGTTTCTGGCTGACGTAATTGTTTTTCAAAATGAAGGCCGCGCGTAAATTCTGAACACAATAGAAATGCTGTAGGTGTTCCGTACAAAGGCTTGTAACTTGTGAATATTATATGCAGAGAAAAATGCATACGTTGGCAGGTTTTCCTATTTCCCTTGTGGTCAGGTTGTTTATGCGTCCCCCCTCCCCTTCTCCCTTCATCCCTTTCCTGTTACAGTAAATTGAACCGTCTGCTCGACTCCTTTTGCTTTATCAAAATAGAAACAAAAACATTTTCGCAACATAATATAATTTCAGTGAAGCAAACGGTATTAGAGGCTTTTTATTCAGGCGCTACTTGCCCCGGAGGTGTGAAAATGTATATATTTTTTAAATTTCTGTAAGTGTAACTATTTGTAGATGTGATCAAGCAGTATGACTAGAAGGGTTGGCAGTATAGGATTAAAGAATGAACAAAAACCTATGGAACAGAGATATTATGGCATAAAGTATGTGGGGTTGTACACATTAAGTGGACCCACTCTAAAGATGTTATAAAAAGGTGTCTATTTGGTACACCATTTGAAGAAAAAAGTGTATGGAATTGTGTGCGAATCGATGAAGGACAATTACAGGAAGAAAAAGAGAAAGAGGAACTAGAGTAGGAAGTGAAACTAGAGGAGGAAGAGAAACTAGAGGAGGAAAAGAAACTAGAGGAGGAAGAGAACTAGAAGAGAAAGAGAACTAGAAGAGGAAGAAAAACTAAAGGAGGAAGATAACTTGAAGAGGAAGAAACTAGAGGAGGAAAAGGAACTAGTGGAGAAAGAGAAACAAGAGGAAGAGATACTAGAGGAGGAAGAGAAAATAGAGGAGGAATAGAAAATAGAGGAGGAAGAGAAACTAGAGGAGGAAAAAGGAGAAGAACAAGATGTGAAACTGAAAGATGAAAAGGAAATAGAGCTCTAGGTACAGCTATAGAAGCAACATAATATTTAACTCTTTAAAACTGAAAACATCAGAAAACTTTGGCACCTCATGTGTGATAGTTTACCTGTAGTAGACTTCTCCTCAATCCGGGTATACATGTTTTTAAATAGATACAATTATTATCCCTGAATAATTTTATTCTAAAGTAAATAAAAACAGATATGGCTTTGTATATTATTGTTTTTAATACAGTTTGTATAACAGGTTGATAAAGTACACTTTAATTATAATTTTAATAAGAATGTAAAGAGTTTTATGAAAGTTAGTTCCGAAGGTAAATAACCTAGTGTTTACCCTCGTCACATCTAATTGTTTCCTTGCTTTTTTCAATAACCTAATTACCCCTTAACCCACCCCCAATCCACCCCTTCATCCGCTCACACTAGTTTTCTTAACACTTTAAATGTAATGGGAATTTCATTGCGGTACTGCAATGAAATCGGTCCGCTTTTAGTAAGTGTAGGCTGATATGCGGTACTGCAATGAAATCGGTCCGCTTTTAGTAAGTGTAGGCTGATATGCGGTACTGCAATGAAATCGGTCCGCTTTTAGTAAGTGTAGGCTGATATGCGGTACTGCAATGAAATCGGTCCGCTTTTAGTAAGTGTAGGGTGATATTTGTGCGTATTTAAATTTGTTATAGAATAAAGTTGGGAAATCATTTTAAAGTGAAAACAAAACTTACAATCAGACTTGTGGGAGTGTCTTTCAAGTTTGTGAAACTTGGTTTTGTCTTTATATACTTTGGTTTATACACCTTTATAATGTATTGCGTAAAGGGTCGAAATAATTTATAATTTGTAAATTGTTAGTTAAAAGAGGGATAAGGTTTAAATGTCTGTTTTTAATGGTTGGTAAAATATCGTTTGGCGTGATAAAATAGGTTGCCTGTTTAATTTGAAAAATTGTTCATGGGGAATACCTGAAAGATTATCGACCCAAACTGAGAAATTCATTATCTATTGGCAATTTTTAAATTGAAATGGATCTGGGTAAATTTTTAAATTTTAGTATATTACATCGGTTTTCATGACGTCAAGACGCTGTCATACTTTCATGACCGAGTATTAAATTTCCCCGAAAGCGTCCACCCCTAACGTCAATCGACACGACAAACGAAGTGCGCCACAAAGAATAAATCAAAGGTCTCGCGATGCAGCCAATCATCGTGCAAGTGCATTTTATATTGTTGGACGCAAAGTGGGAAATCAAAGTACTACGTCAGAGTGCAATTACTTATTTACACGCCAGTGGTTAGGACGTTCTTTGAGGCATTGTAAAGGGAAATATTTAAAATGTTATGCACAATCTGTCGTGTCGGTGCGTTGTAATGGAATACGACGCTGTGAGCACGGATGTGTACGTTTACATGTGACTTGCTTTGTTATAAGAAATGTTGCAAATTGTTAGATAACTTACAATATTGCGCACAGAGTACATGTTTATAGGTGAAGACTTGGCAGACTGTTAAATAATTGTACTTAACGTGCTTGTGTACACAAATATAAACAAATTATATTAGAAAAATATTTTGAAGTCAATTTCTAGTCAAGTGTACAAAGAAAAATTTTATTTTAGTTACTTTTTATTAAATAGCTATAATTATTATAAATAAAGTTAACAACATAACCCAGGCGTTTAAACAGCTGTTTCACCACATAACCTATAACATAAAATCAGCTGTTCCATGAAATCATATGTTATAAAGCCAAATTGGTCGAAATAACTATATTGCATACCTTGGCCCTTTTGAGTAAATTTTGTCTCCCATATAAAACTAAAATTAATTCATTAAATTTAATTAATATTTGAAAAAAACAGTATTATCAAATGTCATCCACTACGAGTTAAAAAAAATGTATTTGAACTTGAATAAAATATATTTTATTAATAATTGAAAATTACAAGTGTGTGTGTGTGTGTGTCTTAAAAATTACATTTATTTAAGTTAATTTTGAACTTATTTATTAGTATATTTCAAAGTAAATATTTTTAACGGTTAATTTTTCGGTTACAAATCGCGTCTTAAAGCGATGTAAATAAGAAACTACGCGCTGCCACTATTGGAGTAAAGAGTGGGATAATGGCTACGACTGTGCCTCACCTCTTACGAGCACGTTATCCGGCGTAAAGCGCTCGTAACGCACTTAAACACAGGTCGAATCGTCCCCAATAGGTTTGGATGTACTTAAGGCAGTCAAACCATAAAGCGAACAGCGTTTGAGGGGTCGGAATGGAAATTGCGAGTGGGCGATCGCTGGCCATTATGTAGCCCTTGAGACAATATTGCAAATTGTGAGAGTCGTCTTATATAGGCAATCTGTGCCGGTGATAAATTGCGAGTATAATGGACCTGTCAAGGCGGCCTGATATATACGCGCCGCTGCAATTTCATAGGAAAATGGGAAATGGAATTCCAGGTTAGGCTTACTTTTATTTAAAATATGTTGTTTTCTGTATTCAGCTTGAATAAGCAAGGGAATACGGGTCGTGTTTTCAATTCCGCATTTAATAAGGGGAAGAAAATATTTCCCGGGAAAACGTACGGACGGCAAGTTATTGCCGTGTTGGGGAAAAGTTCGGAAAATCTCGGGATGTTGTAATAAATGTTTTATATGTGTAGAATAAATACTGAGACATTTAAGCACGAGATATACGAAACTTGGTTGTTATTTCGTGTTTTCGTGTCTTTAAACACCCCCAGTGCACAAGGTTTGCCTATTTACAAATAAAATGGCATTTGTTTAATATAGTTCTTTTAAATTGTTTCCCAATTATAAAATCGACTTGATATTAAAAACAGGAATGTTATATTCAAATGGATTGGTTAACATTCAAAACAGAAATATTATTTCCACATCTGATTGATATTCAAAATAGCAATATTATATTTAAATCTACTGGTTAATATTAAAAACAGGAATATTAATATTATTTTAAAATCTACTGCTGGTAATTAATACAGGAATATTATTTTCAAATCTGATTGTATTTCGAACCAGGAATATTGTTTTCAAATATCCTAACAACGTATTCAAAACAAGAATATCATTTTCAAATCTGGTTTATATTTAAACAGGCATATTATTTCAAATATTCTGGTTAATATTAAAAAAGGTATAAAAGTTATTTTTAAATCTCCTGCCTGGTATTCAAAACAGTAATATCATTTTCACACCAGATTGATATTCAAAACAGGAATATGCCCTTCAAATCTCAGCGTGAAACATGTTAACTACAAAGGCAGTGACATCACTAGGAAAGCTATTGTAGTAGATCATCAACATGTTATTTAGACAACAGATTTTGTTTTATAGTTTATCTCAATTTTTTTCAAGTGTTCAATCTGCTTGTTTTTCAGAAAATGAATATTAATATTTTTAAATCGCCTGCTTGATATTCAAAACGGAAATATTATTTTCTAACTGGCTGATATTCAAAACGGAAATATTATTTTCTAACTGACTGATATTCAAAACGGAAATATTATTTTCTAACTGACTGATATTCAAAACGGAAATATTATTTTCTAACTGGCTGATATTCAAAACGGAAATATTATTTTCTAACTGACTGATATTCAATACGGAAATATTATTTTCTGATTGATATTCAAAACGGAAATATTATTTTCTAACTGATTGATATAACAATAATAAACAAATAATTAGTTTGAATAGATAAGTTATATACCAAAACCTGACCATTACAAAGCCAGAGGAATTACTGGGAAAGCTATTTTATTAAATCATCAAATGTTATATAGATCCCATCAGAAACAGTTCATCCTATCAAAATTAAAATGTTTTCTAAAAAGAATTTCTCAATACACAATAAAATGTTTTAGATTATTATATCTAAATTTAATTTCAAACCATAAACATAGATTTTACAAATAGGCAAGTCTTTAATCTTTTATAATATTAAAAACCTATTTAATTGAACAATTTTATTATAAAACAAGTTCCATTTTTTACAAAATTCTTCCCAGTTTTATTCTTCAAGAGTACAATTGTACGTTTAAAATGTAAATGTTTCAGAAATAAAACATTTGACACGAAGCTGCTGCATAACCAAAGGGTGGATCGATTTGCCCTGGCAGAAATAAATTTTGTCATTTTAATGTTATTTAGTTCTAAAAAGATGAGTTTTTTTTGAAATTTCGTTCGCAGAAAAATCTCCCAGTTTTGTTCACGTTTTTCAATAATTGTTTTTTTTATTTCGTTTTAAACTTTATGGTCAATATTTTTCGTTATTCATAACTATTTTATATTCCTTTTTCTCTTCTTCTTACAAGGGAATATCAAATTGGGTGTTTCCTTTTCAAGTGCTGGCCTTGATCCTAAACCGTTGAATTTGTCTTTAAAAAACCCCAAACTTGAACAAAGGTTGGTTAACCTTAACAACAAAGTATGCTGGTTGTAAAAGAGGTTCTTTACGTTCACCAACTTTACTACGTATGAGAATAATTACCAGCGTTGCCACATTTACAACTGCAAGCAACCCCAAACACGTCCTGGCATCGCTTTACACGCGGCTGTAATTTACGATTTTTCTGCAACCCCGAAATAACAGCATCAAGTTCCCATCACAGCTCAATGATTGGAACATAAAAAAAGAGAGAACACATAAAAATTCCATATATCGGGCGAGAGAGAGAGGGGTAGGAAAAAACAATCACCACCCCAAGTCGTATGTTACGCTGCACGAATCCAACAAATTTACTTCGCCATTCCCCTGCCCGCTGTACTATAAGGGAGGCCGGGATGGGGCTTTGTGAGGGTACTCATAGCATAAGCGTCTTCCGTTGCACATCGAACAAGATACCAACATGATTTTACTGTTTAGCCTAATGTAAACGCGGTTAATTCTGAACAACGAGTTTTCAAACAAGTATATGACGACGAGAAGGTTATTAACTGTCCTTCACAAAGTAACAACTCTTCATAAAGTAACCACCCTTTACAAAGGAACCTATTTTCACAAAGTAACCATAAAGTAAGAACCCTTCACAAAGGAACAGCCCTCTATAACACAAAAGAACAGCACTTCACAAAGTAAAATACACTTCATAAAGTAAGGACCTTTAACAAAGTAAACTACCCTTCACAAAGTAACCGCCCTTCACAAAGTATGATTTACTAATGAAGTAAGGACCCTTCAGAAAGTGATCATCCATCAAAAAGTAATAAATCTTTAAAGTAACCGCCCTTCATAAAGTTAATTTCTTTTACAAAATTACTACGCTTCACAACAAAATATCTAACCATCTCTAAGTAACTAACCTTAAAAATGTATATATCTTTTCAACTTCTTGTTAATTAATCCTCATATAGAAACCATTTATGACAGGTATTTTTCACTTGTTACTCATTGGTTTACTGCGACATATAGACGAATTGAGGTTTGGTGGAAAGACCTTATTTTTCTAACGTGAGGCCACTCACCCAAGAGCTGAAGGCGCATTGCAATAGGTTCTGAATCACCCTCGCAACGTTTTGGTAAGAGAATTACTTTTAGGAAGTTATGTTGAGAATTTAAAACAGATACAATTACTCAGAACAGTCTCACAAGATTAGCATTTCACACAGAATAGGGCATTTCACTCAGAGGACATTAAAGGAAAATTTCATAGAGAGTAGGTTCAATTAAGCATTTCAGGGAGAAGGAATTGAGGGGAGAGATCGCATAAATGGAGTATTTAATTGAGAATTTCATAGAGAGTAGGTTCAATTAAGCATTTCACGGAGAAGGAATTGAGGGGAGAGATCGCATAAATGGAGTATTACTCCGGGAATTTCAGAGTGGTTTCAAGCAAGCATTTCACACAGAGTTCATTGAGAGGGAATCTCACACAATGAGTGGTGGCTATTTTACACAGAGTAGGTTCAAGTGAGCATTTTACGCAGAGGGAATTGAAGGGAATAGCATAAATAGAGGATTGAGGTGGGAATTTCATAGAGAGTAGGATCAAACAAACATTGCACACAGAGTTCATTGAGAGGATATCTCACACAATGAGCGGTGGCTATTTTACACAGAGTAGGTTCAACTTAGCATTTCACGCAGAATATATTTTGGTTGCATATATTTCAAACACGGAGTATTGAGGAGGGAATTCCAAATAAGGAGTATTGTGTTGTCCATTTGACAAATAGAGCATTGATGTGATATTGAGGGGAATTTCAATTAGCCAAGGTTTAAGTCAGGATTTTACACAGGATATTTAGGGAGGATTTCACAGATTAAGAATTTTACACAAAGAGCATTGAGGGGGCATTTCACACATGGAGCTTAAAGATGAGTAATTATTAATCTGAAGAAATGAGGAAACACATTGAAGAATTATCCAGACATCGAAAACTGTTGTCCCTTCAAGTCTGCAATTGTGATACCGTCTCGTGTATCCTCAACGCGTCTCGTGTATCCTCCTGTTGAAGTGCGCCAACGACTCATGATCCATACCGCGACACTACCTGTTACCCATAGATTCCATCCACACTACCGCTCGTTTACACATAAGGTATCCACATTTCAACGCCTATGTTAACCACTATGGCTTTCTCCCACACATAACCCATGCAACGTCGATACTATTACAGCCCTTTCTGAGGTGGATTTGTTTCTGTTTGTGTCTTCAGGAATTTCCCTCCCTGTAACTCCAGACGGGTCGTAAAACGCGCTTTATTCACCTTCTTATTAATCTGGGTTGAGAGTGAATTAAAAGAAGATTCGCTTTGGCCGCTGATTAAACGGTCGCGAATTCCAAACATGTGCGTCTCTCCATTTTCCAGAGACTTGAATTCGATGCTGGCGTCACATCGATGTTCACTCAGCCGTGCCTTTCGCCCTCCCTCCGATACTCCCCCGAGACTTCGGCGCGCAACCTCTCCGTCAACCAGTTTCTCGAGCGAGATCTTTAAATATTTCGTCTTACGTTCGTCCCATCCGGGTATGTTGAGTTGGCACCGGGCCAGTTGCAAGTGCGTGTTTTTGCATTTCACATTTGCATAAGAGTACAAGGGTATAAAAATTTCGCCCGGCGAAACCCAACAATCATTGTAAAGCAGTTGAACGTAAATACATACAATTGTATAAGTCGTAATGTGTTTGACAGGGCAAAGTGAAGTTTTGTTTAAATTACACGGCGTTGCTTAAATTTGTAATGAATACGCGTCGTTTATATTCGTCTCCTTGGAGGAAAGTGAAAACGTTACGTTTTGAACGAAATGTTTTTTTTTTAGATTTTAGCTATTACAAATAGATTTATTAAAATCGCTTCTTTCGGCGCGTCTGGACAGATATACTGTACGTGGAAAATCTTGGAAGTTTCTCGCCCTTCGCTCTGACACATCCACTAAAATGTAAGACCTATATAAGTGATGTAGGCTATACAACTATTTTAGCTTCAATTTAAGAATAACAGCTGATTTCATGTTGTATGACATTTTTTCTTTCCTGAAATTTTACTGTTAATACATGTTTAACTCCCAGTAACTCTTTATATTTATATTAAATTAATCGTGGTAATGTTTATTTAATTATAAATTAACGTATTTATTAACTGATACAAAATATTGAATAATAAAGGTTTAACATAATGTTCAAAAGAGCAACATAACCTTCGTGTTAAAACAGCTATTCTACAGCATAACCTATAACATAAAATCAGCTGTTGTATGAAATCATATGTTATCACCTAATTTTAGCTAGAATAGGTCTATACACCGCATATAAACAACTATATAGGCGTGTTAGTGTGTGACTTTTAAAATGACGCCAACTCGAACATTTTTTCTGTCCCGGGGCGGTATTTAAAAAATAAATCCCAAATTATTTCGCATTGTTTAGTATTATTTGTATTAAATAAGCTGCATCGAGCGGTTTCAAAGCCTTAAAACAGGTTCATTTTATACCGCGTCGTATCTGTGTCGAATGTAAATGAAGGAAGCATAACAACTAGTCGACATTGCAAAACATGGCAGGAAAGCAAGTGGGGGGGGGGGTGAAGACCATCACATTATGCAAACTCCCAAGCCCCCTGAGTAAGACCAAAAATCTCGTATAAATTGCCAGTAAAATTCTTGTGGAACGGCCCATAAAACATGTAAGGGCTGCCAGAAGTGGGTGGCCGGGAACACTCCTTCAATATGGTAGCTTTTTTCTGTGCCTTGATTGTTGTTATTTCCGTTCGGTGACGTATAATTTCCGGTTATTGGTCCTTATTTTTGCAAATGTCAGGCGATGACTGCCCCGCGTTAAGAAGTGTGATGGCTTATCGTTTAGGGAACGTTTAAACGACGGGAAACGAACTTTTGCAAAAGTAATTCCTCACGTACAGGGTCGTTTCTAAACTGTTTGGGAAAACTAATTGTTATAATAGTTTGGTCAGACTGGATCATATAAAAATACCTTCTATTAGTTCACTCCTAGTATGTATCTGTTCAAATTTTCAGTTGTTAATAAAATACTATTTATTCATCCACTCAAGGTCAAATACATTTTTCAACACTTACAGTTAATGACACTTGAAATTATTACAGTTTTTTGCAAATATTAATTTATTAATTAAATGTAATGAATTAGTTTTAGTTTTATATGGGTGAAAAATATTTCATAAAAGGGGCAAAGTATGTAATATAGTTATTTCGTCCCATTTGTCTTAAAATACGTGATAACGTATGATCTCATGAAACAGCTTATTTTACGTTATAGTTAATGTGGTGGAACAGCTGTTTTAACGCATATGTTATGTTTTTTTAAAATTTATCTTAATTGTAATTATTCAATAAAATGTAACTAAAATAACATTTTTCTTTGTTGACCAAAGTAAGAATCGACTTAAAAAAATATTTTGTTTATAATGTTTATTTTTTACACATGTTACATAAATGTGCCTTTTAAACAAAATTGTTATTTCAAAAGACAAATACCATAAATAAAAAAAGTAAGAAAATGACATAACCTTCATTTACAAACACAATTAAAACGGCATACACTCAAAAGTTTTTTTTTAACAAAACTGTGCACTTTTTTATATTACTCTATCGATATGTTACAACATAAGTACAAATTATCAGGTTTAGTTACAAGAGAAATAATCAAATTAGGTTTATAAAAGTTGGCAAATTACGTAGAGCTTAACACACGAATGTTGATGAAAGACTGAAGTAAAATGGAGGTAACTCTATCAATTCAGTAATTGGTTAGTTTAGAAAGACACTTGATTTTGTTACAACTATCCTGAGCCTTGTACAGCTTTAGGATAAAGCATTAGCATCACGTAGTGCGGTAATGCCCGAAGAATACTTTATAGAGAGTGTGTTAGTAAATTGAGGTTATGTTTGCATCTCGATAGTAAATTTCTTAGCAATTTCTGAAATTCGAAATTTAAGATTATTTAACAACGAAAATACAGAGTGTATGTAATGTTAATTACTTATTACCGAATTTGGTTTATCTAATCCTTTTTCGAACTCTTCTCTGATAGGCTGACGCGTTTCCAGCTACCTTTAGGTTTACCTCCAAAACGCCCTTCCATTTCCATCACAAAATTCTGTAATTTTTTATTTCGCTGTACTTTGTCTTTTTTAATCTACCCGGTACACAGAGCGCCCTCTGTGCGGCGTTCTCTTTCACAGAGTCAACAGCTATTAATTTCCAGGTCACGTGACAAATTAAGGCGCGTGCGTGCGTTATCGCTATCGGTAGCACTGTTGACTCAGGCCTATAGATTGATTATGCACGCCCATGTACAGTAATTACCATCTACTATCAATGTTTGATCAGACGTCATCTCGCTAAACAAATACACAATATTTACTACAAGTATGCAGCTCCGGTCGCCGCAGGTTGTGAATAAATTATTCCGTTTTGATAAAATAACGTGGCCGAATCGTTCCCGCCATAAAGCAAAGGCGGGAACTGGACGGAGGGAAAACGCAATACGTGGCATCTAGAGAGAGAGAAATGCTTTGCATCTGTTGCATCTGTAAGTTTTATCTATTACCTTGTTCGTTGTGTAAAACTAACTGATCTTGATGAATAGAATCATGCTTATTACTTAGTGATAAGGGTGGAAATGTGATTAAAGCAAGATGAATGAAAGTGTAAAATTATATGTAGAGTGAGAAGGTAGTAAAGAAAAAGGTGACAATAGAAGGCAAAATATACACTATACTGTACTTAAACGAGAGTTTTGAATATATGCGAGTTGACTTTCGAGGACTAATAACGTATCCTCATTTTCAAGCATCATCTGAAAATAACAAAAATAAAACACAAATAAACTAATAAAACAAATTGAAACAAAAGCTATACATAAATGAAATAATAGCAAAAAAGCGTACAAAAGGAACGTTACAGTAATAATATCAAAAAACAGAAGAATTCTGAAAGTCCTACAATTGCGTAAAAGTAGACAAAAGACCCAAAACGAAATCACACAATTAGCAAAGAACATTAACAGTTCATTGAGCCTAAAAACCCTTGCTAATCCACAATAGACAATACAAATCAAGCTAAAATGAACGACAGTTGTCAGTTGATGCTCGAAAATGAGGACACCTAATTAGTACTCGAAAGTTAACTCTCATATATACTAAGTAAGATTCTTGTTTACTTACATTGTAGTGTAACTGATAAGTATATACAAGAAACAGTATTGCAAAGTTATATATATATATATATATATATATATATATATATATATATATATATATATATATATATATATCATTAGCAAGTCAAATGTTTTATAATATTTTAAATAATGTACTATAGAAAAGAAACGTAAGATAAGAAACTTAAGAGTATTACTTCATGAATCAGAGTTTCCAACGTGAACGAATGTGAAAATGAGGCTTTTAAACAAGTAGAAAGAGTTATATTTTTTAGCGTGCGGCGTTATAACTCACCGATGATGACGACGTCATCGAAACGCGTTTGAAACCGTAAATTATTAAGCGTGAGTCGGAGTACAGTATTAATTATTTATCCTCATCACACAAAGTATAAACTACTTTCGTATTTTGTTAAGGAGTTTAGTTTTATCTTATCACAAAAAAAACACGAGAAACTTTAACAAATAGAAAATATATTTGTCATTAAAATCTCATGTTACTGACTTCCAAAAACAAATTTCCCGGGAACATTATTAAACACACCGTTTATTGTACTAATGCGATCAAATCCAATCCGACAGACGATAATTGTGATGAAAACATCAAAGTTCCTTTTAAATAAGTCCGACGCCATATTGAAACTTCCCACGTGGACTTGTAGTGCTGACTTAATACCGCCATATATCCTCGCGATGCTGGATTGTATCTAGCTATTAAACCAATGCGTTTCCATTAAGTTTGGCATCGCCTTATTGTGTATTCGCGTCGCAACGCTCGCCCTCTGTGCGGATATTGAAATGACGCCATCACCCCCTCCCCTGCCCCCCTCTATTGCCTTTGATTGTATCGATGGCTTTAAGCACCTGTTATATTACTTCCTTTTTCAATTCAAAGTTAATTTTATCGCCACACTTTCGCCATTGAGCCTACAGACTAATCCTCATGGCTTTCGTTGCCTTTAACTTTTCCTCTTTCACTTTATTATCTTCGTGCTGGCGCTGGGTGGCGATATTTCACTTGGTTCTCATTTCCATGATGTGGAAGCACAGTGTGGGCAAAATAATTTCTAATAAAAATAACACATTTTCTGTATAATATTTTCTAAGTTGAAAGGGCAAACATATTTCACGAAGAAGATCAACGCATTGACGAAGAAAATCAACACGAAAAGTAACTTTCAGACAAAATCGTCACACTTTTTAAACAAGCCGTTGTTTTTCTCTTAATGACTATATAAAATACTCAAATGTTATATTAATTGATGATATTAAATATAAAACGGAATAACCCGATCTTCCTTTCATATTCTCTCTTTTTTCGCTTCTTCTTTTGCTCTTCTCCAGCAAACGATCTAAGAGAGAAATTTCATTTAGTTTATCAATCGATAAGTTTATGTCCATATTATAAATGTTTTTTTTTTAATATTTCATATGCTACCACCATTTACATAGCCCCCCTTAAAAGACAATATAAAAACATATTGGGGTGTTGTTTGGTTTATTTGTTACAAGTTACAGTACGTAGGCCTATGTGTAGTTATTTTATGTGCACATTATTTGTTATAAAATCTTTATTATTTAACGTAATTGTGTGTTTATTATTATCACGTCATGTAATTACATGGACGTAAAATTGCAGGTTGACATATTCAACCTATAAAAATACGTTTTTCACACGCTTCCTTTCACTTTTTACCTTTTGTTACTTTAATTATCGAGTTGGCGACGCATCGTCAAGATCGCATCGATAGTCCGTCTCCCTTTCAACAATAACAGTACACATTAGCTTTTTTAAACGCATGAAGAGCTAATGCGCTCCGGACTCCGCCCAAAAATACTGACTGACAATAGACTGATTTCCTAGGGGAGAGTCGGCGTTCGGCGGAGACGTGTGCAAGGGCGGAGACCCGACAGACGACGGGACACCCGGGAGTTAGTTTTCTGAACGTGCGAGGGAAAGGCCTACACGCCTTCCGAACCCCCTGGGCGACTTCTGATATGTCGTAATTATCGAAGTATAAAGGGATGTTTTATGTAATTAACTTCGATTGGATTATTGCAGTCCCGTCAAGTGACTAGGTATAGCATTGTTGTTTTTAATTGTTGAAAGCTTTTTACACTAATCTTCTGTAATAATATAATATTTTATAAGAACAACATATATATAGGGTTTTTGTTCCATATTGTTCTAGAAGAAAGGTTTATATTGTCTTTTAAATGATTATAACAGAGTATCAAGAAATAATCTACCCAATAAGATAGTACAGACTGATTGTAACGTTTGATTAAATTAAAAATATATATTTCAAACCAATATGAGATATCGATAGGAAAAATAGATGCAACGAAAACATTTTGTTTTGTTAAGGGTTTCTCTTTTAAAATTTATTTGTTCCTCAAGTTGTGAAATTAACGTAACTTCATCTTTTACTTGTAGTAGTCTAACTTCATCGTATACTTGTAGTAGTCTAACTTCATTGTATACTTGTAGTAATCTAACTTCATCGTATACTTGTAGTAGTCTTAACTTCATAGTATACTTGTAGTAGTCTAACTTCATCGAATACTTGTAGTAGTCTAACTTCATCGTATACTTGTAGTAGTCCTAACTTCATATTATACTTGTAGTAGTCTAATTTCATATTATACTTGTAGTAGTCTAACTTCATCGAATATTTGTATAATACTTGTCTTCACTCATAGGATGCCTTTTTTATAAAACATTTAAAATAATATTAAGTTAATTAAAACTTAGTTGGTGAGAACTATTCACATCGGTAAATATTAAAAGTTTGTAACACAAATCTGTATCTATTAATAAACCCGTGTGTAATGATATTTTGTGTGAACTCTTTTGATATTTACCAATGTGAATTCTTTTAATACTTTAGGTAATTGGTAATTTTGTAAATGAAGGTTCGTATATAATAAACAATCTACCACTAGCTACCTTTGCATCAGAACTTATTCAGGTTCTATATCTTACTTTCGTCAATTGAACTTACGTGAAGACACCTCCCCCACCTTACTTGAGAGCGAGCCCATTTCAGGTACTTGCTCTGCCCACTAGATGACATAATTTTCCCCTCTTCCCAATACCAGAGGAATATTTCCTTTCCGTAAATGCTACCTAATTCCATTCACACATCTCCTTGACCTTAACATAGATATACCAGGTTTACTTAATACAACCCTGCCCAGTACCAGGGAAGTATATACCAGGTCTACTTCATACAACCCTGCCCAGTACCAGGGACATATATACCAGATCTACTTATACAATCCTGCCCAGTACCAGGGAAATGTATACCAGGTCTACTTATACAATCCTGCCCAGTACCAGGGAAATATAAACCAGGTCTATTTATACAACCCTGCCCAGTGCCAGGGAAATATATACCAGGTTTACTTAATACAACCCTGCCCAGTACCAGGGAAATATATACCAGGTTTACTTATACAATCCTGCCCAGTACCAGGGAAATATATACCAGACCTACTTATACAACCCTGCCCAGTACCAGGGAAATATATACCAGACCTACTTATACAACCCTGCCCAGTACTAGGGAAATATATACCAGGTCTACTTAATACAACCCTGCCCAGTACCAGGCAAATATCTAACAACAAATTCAATTTATCTCCACAAGTCTTCATTCCAAGGAGGTATAACTTGTAGACAGGTTACCTTATGATGAAGTACCTTTCGGTCACTTGACCGTTGTCCCACATCTCTTAGTACCACGATAAAACAATCTACTTCGGCGACACCCTTGACGCTTCTCGCATTACGTTTTCGAAATTTCCCAACGTGCTCGCAACACATACCAAAGCGTCAGCCTGAGAACGAGCGCGCGATCAGAGAAAGGCACGGGTTGATTTTCTATTTTAAATTGGCGAGGGGGGCGTATGACATCCTATCACGTAGCACGTCAGCTATTCATTAGACTCCAGTGACATCGCGCGCGTGCCGGCTCTTATCGTCCGCACAGAACGCGCTTCTCTTTATAATGAACGTCAGCCGTCCGCTATGCCTCGTCTAGGACATGTTTGCACCTTGTGCACGTTAACGGCAAATCCAAGTGTCACAAGCGACAAAATGTTACTAGTTCGCTGTAAGTGAACGCTTTTCCAATTATACGGATTTTAGACGAAAAAGAACTGAGTAAAACCTTCCGGCGTAGGGGATTTAAAAGGTCCTTAGAACTGTAAATAGATTATGCAAACAGTTCGTTTTGGGTTACTGTTAACTCATATAAATTATTGATTTTTTTACACTAGACAACATCGTATATATATAAAACAATAAACGACAAAGAATTACAGCTTGAAAACGGGGCCTCTTCATATAAAGTAGAAGTGTTAGGAGATAAAATATTGTATAGGCTACATATTAACAAATTCATAGTATTTTTTAAATAATTATTTAATTTATAAAAATTTATTATTGTTATATAATTCTTATAATTATTGCTTGTAATTCATTTATATTTAATATTTAATTGAATATTATTAATTATAGTTGACAATTATAGTTATTGCCTAAAATTAATTTATATTTAATATTTAATAGAACCTTTACTAATTATTAGTTTTATTCAACTTTTATCAGAGCTTGTGAGGCTATGTTAATATAAATAAAGGACAAAACTCACAGATTAATTATTTATTAACTCAAGCGATTCAATGACAAAGTCATCAACCGTGAGTGTTGCTATTCAGTTAAAAGTATTCAGTTGCTGTAAGTTGCAGTTTTTAAGAGTAACAGTCACTGATGATGATGACTTTGTCACTGAGTTAAAGAATAATTAATTTGTGAGTTTTCTGTACGTATTTTATTTGTATTAGTTTTAAGTTTTATATTGTTTATATAATACCACATAATATATATGCGATACATATTTTCGAGTTTTTTACACATTTATTTTTAATTTACTAATGATTACAAAATAAGGAGTACTATGAAACATTTTATACTTGAATAAAATATGTAATAAATGATAGATTATTAATTTAAGTCTAGTAAGTTTAGGGGTTAGAATGAGTTTTATTCTGTGACTGTTAAACCCACAACGTCTCCAGTATGTTTCACCTCGGCAAACCTGTTTCCAGTTTAAACAAATCCAAGATCGCTCCCGTCATTATATACGTAATCCGAGTTGGAATAAATTACCGCAAATATTCTACTTGGAAGTCGTATAAACGGCGAGTATAGCCTTGTAAAATCAGTAAAGGGGTTGCGCGCGGCAACCCTACCTCGTTCCAGAGCTCGTCAAATCTTTAAATCGCCGTGTTCCCTCGGTTATCTACAAAAGACAACGCCAAACACCGGGCCGACGTTTGCATCACGCTATTTGTAGTTAAAGTGTGCGTGAGTGTGTTTTTTTCCGACGGAATAAGGGAGATTGGGAAATTGTTCGGGGTAGGGAAAAAGGACTCGGGAGATGATCATCCAATATGCAAAGGAATTCAATCTATCCCCCTCCAACACTGCAATAAACATAGGAAAATCCTATAACACCGGAGGGAATTGTAAGCCGTGAGATATATCCTATCTGGGAAGACCATCGACAGGAATATCTCCAAGTAATAATATTGCGGCTTTAGAGGAAACGTCAACAGGTCTCTGATTCCCAAACGCGTTACTTTAGTAATAACAATAATTTATTCTATGTTAAAAATATATTCTGTTAAGGATTATTATACATCTAAATAGAGCGCACATTACAACTGTTGTCTCACAATTTCATATACGTAAATTTTCGTCTGTTTTACATAGAATGTTTTTATCATTTATGCTTTAATAAAAAGCTTATTCTCTATTTTGTAAATGATACTATTAAATTTCGACTTGCTTATTAGTGATAATATATTTAAAAAAAAAAATAATCACAACATTTTAAAGGTAAACCGAGGAGCTTTGAAAATATATTGCATTGTAGAAACTAGATAGCATTGTTGCCAAAATAAATAAGTATTGTTGCCAAACGAAATTAGCATTGTTGACAAAATGAATTACCATTGTTGACAAAATTATTTAGCATTGTTGAAATTAAAACTGAACCATTGTTATTATTATCCATTGTTGCTATTATTTGCATACGTTAATAAAATTATTGTTTATGAACGTAACGAAGATATATGTGTGTGTTTATTCATCATAATAATTTATTTTCTGTTATACATCAGGAATAGTAATAACATGTACATAAATTAAAGTATTTTTAAAATTATCTAGGTGTTAGGTATATTACTCGTATATCTCATATTAAACACATAATTACATAACTAACTGAAATAACTTTTAAAAAATAAAAATATTGCAAATTAAATTAATACTGTGTGTTTTTGCTAACAGCATCCTTATCCGTCGGAAGACCAGAAAAAACAACTAGCTCAGGACACAGGATTAACGATATTACAAGTAAACAATTGGTAAGTCTGTAATTACTTTTGATTCTGCCATTTAAGTAGTATAAATTAATGTATTTTTTAAGGTTAGCGTAAATATATGGCTTGATTTTTGCAAAAACAATATTTCTAGAAACATATTTCCTCCATATGAATTGTAACAGACGATAGTAAACTCCTTCTCCCCCCCCCCCCAGGTGAATACTGCGGATTAGAAAAGATAATTACAGAAGAATGTTCAATCCACTTTACGTTAATTATAACTAACATTATTTTTTGAAATTACTTAGTTTATCTTGTTTTATATTTTAGTCTTTATATTTTTGTATATTTTAGTCTACTTTATGATATTATTTAACAATAATTGTACGTGTTCGATAGCTAATTAAATTGCACCGTTTTGTCTCTTAAGTTCCTTAAACTGCTTATAATTGCGAAATAGTATGTCGAAGAAATGAAGAAATATAATTGGTAGTTTAAATTTACTTTTAATGATTTTGGTTTCCATTTTGTTTGTTTGTTGTTTTAAAATGTATTTAAAACGGTAGAGCTTGTAATAAAACTTTTGAAATGCGTATGGAACTATTGATTAAAAAAATGTTTTTCCCTAAAACATAATTTTCTTTGTGTTAAGAGTTTGTTTCCCACTAAAATGCAAGAAATATTAGTAAATCCAGACAAACGTCGTCTTTAACGATAATGAATTAAAAACAAAAAGTAGGCCATTAATGTTCCAACAAAAACATTGTTCCACAAAGGAACATTGTCGGTCTTGCAAAATGATTATATATATTTCTCATATTCGTGTTTTTCGATATTTATTTTCTCCGCGACAGTTTTCCTCTCTCGTAAACACATCTTTGTTCACGTCAGAATTAAAGAAACTAATTGTGACGAAACGTGCCAAAAACGTTACATCTCGCCCTTGGACGGCCGTCAAACCGTTTGTGATTCCTGCATAATCTTCATATTCTCCGTGACAGACGGACAAGGATGTTTTTGTGCGCGGATTAATCGGACGGTAGAGCGCGTACAGAAATAATGAAATGTCGCAAGATGGCGCCGGGGGGGGGGGATTAAACACTGTACACAAACTTAGTTGACCGACCTCTTTAGGCTGTCACTCTGAAGCCGATTTATGGGCAGAAAATGTTTAGAGGGACGTAAATAAGCTCTGGCATTTGCTCCTTACGTTCGCCTCTATTTAATCAGACCTTTTGTTTTGGTTGGTAACAATGCGCCGCCGCGACCTTGGATAAATCAGCTGTTGCTATTAATGTCTCTGAATTATAACCATGTTTTATGCATTTCACAAGCTACGTTTGAATTTGAAAGTAATTCTTAAACACAGCAAATAAACAACCTGTATATAGGTCAGCGCAAGGTTACATAGACGGCCTCAAAGAGTGAAAGATAAATCTGCCTTCGTTTCTACTTCATTTAAATCTAATCAAAATATTACAGCGTTAACGGTTATGTCGTCGTGCACGCAGAGAGAGCTGTATGGGTTAGGACAGTTGGAGGCCTGAATATCCTGGTATGGTAAAGTGTTGTGTAACATTGAACTCATGGAAGTATGGTCGTAGTTGAATCGAATTGATTTGGTTCATTTTGTTGTGATAAATATTTGCGTTACATTGGATATCATGAATGAAGATACGACCATACTTAAATCAAATTGATTTGGTTTATTTTGTTGTGATAAATATTTGCGTTACATTGGATATCATGAATGAAGATACGACCGTACTTAAATCAAATTGATTTGGTTTATTTTGTTGTGATAAATATTTGCGTTACATTGGATATCATTAATGAAGATACGACCGTACTTAAATCAAATTGATTTGGTTTATTTTGTTGTGATAAATATTTGCGTTACATTGGATATCATTAATGAAGATACCATCGTAGTTAAATTAAATGGATTTGGTTCATTTTGTTGTGTTAAATATTTGCGTTACATTGAAATCATTAATGAAGATACGACCGTACTTAAATCAAATGGATTTGGTTCATTTTGTTGTGATGAATATTTGCGTTACATTGGATATCATTAATGAAGATACCATCGTAGTTAAATTAAATGGATTTGGTACATTTTGTTGTGATAAATATTTGCGTTACATTGAAATCATTCATGAAGATACGACCGTACTTAAATCAAATTGATTTGGTTCATTTTGTTGTGATAAATATTTGCGTTACATTGGATATCATTAATGAAGATACCATCGTAGTTAAATTAAATGGATTTGGTACATTTTGTTGTGATAAATATTTGCGTTACATTGAAATCATTCATGAAGATACGACCGTACTTAAATCAAATTGATTTGGTTCATTTTGTTGTGATAAATATTTGCGTTACATTGAAATCATTAATGAAGATACCATCGTAGTTAAATTAAATGGATTTGGTTCATTTACTATCGTAGTTTAATTAAATGGCTTTGGTTCATTTTGTTGTGACAAATATTTGCGTTACATTGGATATCATTAATGAAGATACTATCGTGGTTAAATCAAATGGATTTAGTTAACTTTGATTTGGTCAAGTTTAGTAACATTATAATCATGAATGAAGATACTGACGTAATAGCAAATAGATTTGGTTCACTTGAGTGTGATGAAGATTTGTCTAACACTACAACCATGAATGAAGATACTGTCTTAGTAATAGCAAATAGATTTGGTTCACTTGAGTGTGATGAAGATTTGTCTAACACTACAACCATGAATGAAGATACTGTCTTAGTAATAGCAAATAGATTTGGTTCACTTGAGTGTGATGAAGATTTGTCTATAACACTACAATCATGAATGAAGATACTGACGTAATAGCAAATAGATTTGGTTCACTTGAGTGTGATGAAGATTTGTCTAACACTACAACCATGAATGAAGATACTGTCTTAGTAATAGCAAATAGATTTGGTTCACTTGAGTGTGATGAAGATTTGTCTAACACTACAATCATGAATGAAGGTACTGACGTAGTAAAAGCAAATAGATTTGGTTCACTTTAGTGTGATGAAGATTTGTCTAACACTAAAATCACCAGCGAAGATAAAACATATCTTGTTAGTTTTACTTATAAAAGAGCAGGAAATAGGAAAAATCAGGAAAACATAAAATAAAAACACACAGACAATTCTCGGAATAGATTAACAATTTAAACTTATGGTGAAATATCTAAAGATACCAAAAAATAAGGAATGTTAAATAGTCAATTTATTCTTTAGAATATGGTTGAAAACAAAATTAGAATGAAAAATTTATAAGCAGAAATATTACATGCATGTATAAGTAGCAACTCAAATTTTCATTTATACAAAACACTGAATATTTTATAATGTTGGCTCATTATAGCTTTATTGCTGTTGACGATTATCAGAAAAAACCACTATAACGAAGAATTCACCACATAAAGAATTCATTGAATCAAAGTATGCTTTTAATAAAATTACAATATAAAAAACAGTTTCACCAACAATTGGCAATCGCAAAGTACCATTTGTTGTACTTTCGTTGACGCTGTTACAAAATGTGATAAACCCTGAATGCAATTTAACATTGTTTAGAAATATTCGCAACTGAGTGGTAAATCCGCAGAGCGAACTGTTAGATATAGTGAACGGCGAACAGCGCTGTGGTGGCGTGGTGGTGGTGGCGCAACATGGCGTCCTGGTTTGTGATTAATCTCTACAATTACTGATCAACCCTTCACTAATTACATTGCCACCCCCGCCCGGCCCCCCCGCACAATGGAACAGGAATCAGGTTATTTGATACTCTGGAATAATGTGTGTGTTGCGATACCGAATGGAATCGGCCCTGTGCTTCTTTCTTTGACTTATTGAATTAATTTTAAGCAAGGAAGCGGGTTTCGCAGATGGAATGAGGGGGGGGGGCGTTTTGTTAATTGCTTTTCAAGTTGTGTAATTACTCCCCACCTTACGTCTGCATTTGTGTTTCCTTTTAACTGATTCGTTCGATTCAACGGAACGCCTTTTACGGTATCAATTTGGCCTTTAATTGCAAATCTAAACTCTGTCATTAATAATGGCTTTATAAAAATTAATTATATAAGTTGTTTACGATGTACAAGTTCTATGTTAAAGTGTTTCAACCTTTAGTTGTCGTTCACAGTACAATATTCAATGAATATAATATTCAGCATTAGTGATAATATATGTTTTTAAAAATTAATCCCAAGATTTTAAAGATAAATCGAGAAGCGTTGAAAATGTATTGCATTGTTGAAACTAGATAGCATTGTTGCTAAAATAAATTATTATTGTTGACAAAATGAATTAGCATTGTTTAAAATTAAAACCGAATCATTGTTATTATTATCAGTAGTATTTCCATACGTTTTCTTTAAGTATTCTTTTTCATTTTCTAACCTTTATGATGGTACTGAAAATGAGCCTCTTTTTCATTTATCAAACCATCATAAGGTAATTTAATTTACATATCTATTTAGATAAAAGGACTTTCAGAAGTTAAAATGCATAAGCTTTTTTCTACATATAGAAGCCGATCGTGTCCATCTCTTTATTTTATACAAGGCCTCATCTTCGTATCTTTCGCCAGTATTAATACATGCCCATTGAGGGTCCCCATAGTGCACAGCTAGCTTCGAGCCGCAAAAAAGAATGTTCACCTCAAACCCTTTTGTACTCTATGAACGCTTAGAGCCTCCGTTCTCTCATGATGTAGATTATTTTTTTTATAATAGAATTGTATATGAAGTTGCTTGGTAACTTGTTTCTATTTTCACTGACGTCATTTTTAGAATGTTAATTAAAAAAAAAAAAATTTAATTACAGTATTTGGTTGTTGACAGTATCTTGCAAGTGGAGGGTGCCACAAAAATGGCTTCGTATTTTTAAAGTTTTAGATTACGATAAAATCCCTAAGATACTTTTTCAGTTAATTTCTAATTTATTTATTTTGTAATATTTTGACAGGATTTCAAGGATTTCACTTTTATACAGAGTAGTTCTCACTCAGCATCACTAAAGTCAAGTTCTTGCCACCTTGAAACATTCCTGGTTTTACTTTTTTTCCGCCTGTTTATTTTTCTCCATTTAAACATTCATAAAATTATTTTCTTTATCTTAAAACATAGTTTATAATTTGCTGTGTGTTATTTTTCGAGAGTGTCAATATGGTTTAACGTGTATCTTATTATTTTACAACGCTCGTAATTGTTTCGCAATAGATTGAATTATTTGAAAAATAAAATTTATATATTTATGTATAAAAAACAATAGACAAATTTATAATATTTGTGTACTAAAAAATGTCTGTAACCAACATAACTACTAAAAAGGAAACGTATATATTCCTTTAAAACGTTAGTCACAACAAAAACAAACGATATATATTTGTGTTAAGATAAAGAGTTTAAAAATTAGCTGGGGACTATTATGATGGCATCGATTCGGAACAAGTAATATAAAAAATAGTCAATTCCTACTTAGGTCAACAGAGAAAATTTTATTTCAGTTACTTTTTAATAAATAATTACAACTTATATATATATATGTATATATATATATATATTTTTTTTTAAACAACATAGGTTATTCAAATACATGAATATTTAATTGTAATTTTCATTCCTGATGATGTTGGTACTGTTTGCCAACGAAAAGCTTTGGATATAAAATATAAAAAATTTAAAAAAATAATAAATATTCTTGTATTTGAACAACCTATGTTGTTTTAAATTATTAAACAAGAAAACGTATTATATATATATATATATATATATATATATATATATATATATATATATATATATATATATAAGACAGAATAACAATTAACATAAGTGGCAAAATAGAAAGCGAAATTGATTATTAAGTTTAGTTATTGAGTTAATATTTGAAAAAAGCTATCAACATCGAATCGCACACTACAAGTTAAAAAAAATGTATTTGAACTTTGGTGGGTAAATAAAAAGTATTTTACTTACAATTAAAAATTCGAACAAGATATAATAACAAACATGTTTAAGAAGAGTGTGAACTAATTATAGGAATTACAAATACAACTAAGAAAGTGATAAACAGATGCTTAAAGCAAAATAAAAATTTCGGAGAATAAAAAAGTGTTTGAAACTAGCACTAAAATAACACAATGGAAAAACTGTGTGGTACAAACATGGACGCTTTAGGTGCTCAAGGTGTTGCAGCCGAAGCACGCACGCACGCATTCTGCATCAGGAGCTGTGTTATTCAATTTGAAGCCACCGCGACAGATCCCCTTAAAGCCCCGTTTTGTCTCCTTGACGGCATTCAAAGTCGGTTTGATGAGACTATTGTCTTTTACGATCCGAGCGACCCTAGTTGAATTCAACTGTCGTTGGTTACGACCATTGCCACCCCCTCCAACCCCCGTCACCGTCTTGCCACTTGTGCCCGCGTAAGACAACCTAATTTTCATTGTTATCTTTTATGTATTTACTAATCGCTGCTAAACAGAGTTATAACAATTTGGCGAGGGTTGTTTATCCCCCAGTTCAATAAGGGTGTATAAAACACATATTTATTTAAAAAGGCAGTATTTAATAATTTCATTTCGTAATAGGCCTACAATACGTTTATAACGAGTGTGTATCTTAACTATTCAGAAGTTTTGGAGTTTTAATGTTAGACCAGTTCTTTTATCGGACTCTGATATTTTTTTTCCGTTCCCGTTCCACTTTTTAGGTCTTTCCTGGAAGTTTCGTTCTGTTCCGAGACTCTCCAGCATAGTTTTCTATTAGTTACAAACCCACGAGAAGAGCCTTGGGCCAATGCAGGTCAAAACGTTAAGGTCATTGCCAAAAACATTTCTGACACAAAATGTCGACAGCGCATGCGCAGAACTTTAAACCAAGCGTGACTAATTTCTACAACAGGGCTCTTCTTGTGTGCCGGTGACTATACCTGATGTATGTAATGTTTTTTTTGTATCTATAAGGCCGTGGTTGGTATATAGGTGGGCAGAATCACGGTATATTGCAGGAAATGTCTTGAACACGTGATTGGAGTGATACATTGAATCGCCAGTCCAGATTTAAGTCAGTGAAAAATATTAAAACGAATGTGTTGAACATCTTCATCCAGTTCTCTTAAAATACGTTTCTGCGAAAAGCAGAAAATAATTGTTGGCTGACTAGATAGGAATATTAACTGTGATAATTGGGATAATATAACAAAAATTAGTGTATAATAATATGCACTGAGGGCGTTCCACGAGTCCGACTACTGGGGAACAGGTTGAAGGGAGTCTTATGTACCGTAATAACAAACAGCAATGTCATTAATAATACTCACAGAGGGGAAAGTTGACGCGATCTTATGAGTAAAACTCTTAAAAGTCTCTTGAATGGCACATTCTGGCAGTCTTAGAAGTACCTGTTCATATTGTTTAATACTACACGCACGCACGCACACACGCACACACACACACACACACACACACACACACACACACACACACACACACACACTCACACACAAAGTTATTATAATTTGTTTAAACTGACAATTATTGAAGGAATTTTGATTGAAACGAATTTATAATCCTTTATAATAGTTCGACATTCTGTCACTAGAACACACTGGGCTATTAAGTTCTTATGTGCCATTATTTTGGCTGTATAAAATTAGTTCCTTATGAAATAGAAATGAAGTTTGCTAAAGCGGAAGATCGATGCATTGTTCTTCTTTGGGAAGTGGCTACAAGATTATTGTGGTTACAAATACGTTCATAAATACGCCGCGAGGTTCGCTGTTCATCACGTCGTATTTAATACAATATGAACACGTTTCACTTGTGTAAACTTCTCTAGAGGCGCCATGTTTTAATGGAGAAAATTTGAGTTGGAATTTTATAAGCAAGATAATATTCTCATACTTGTCAGATTTTTTGAAAATAAAGTAAAACAAGGATGCAGGAAATTAAAATGTATATATTTATTAATTGTAATTGAACACAAAACATTGTTTCTTGAAAGAAATTTAATATTAGAAAATATTAATTGGACTCTACTTGTAAAGAAATGTTATACTTTCTTAGAATTAAATTTTTAACCAAATAAAAATATAATTCTAAACATATATATTTTGAGTTTCTCCACATATTTAAATAAAACCTCCTAATCACAAATAAAACTTTTTAAATAAATTTTTACGTACGTTTTGATTTCAAACCAATCATCTTCAAGGGAAATTATTACAAAAAAAAACAAAAGGTTACTTTTGTAGTAATTTTCTCTGAATATGATTACCGTGCGTAACGATTTATTCAAATAGTTTTATTTTGTGATTAAGAGGTTTTATTTATTTTAATAAAAAATTGCGCCAGTTCTTAATCTTCATATATCTTTTTTTCTTAAGAACGTCCCAAATATTACTGAAACTTTTTTTTATATCAAGTGAAAGGCATCTGTAGTAACGCGACAGCGGTACTGATCTCAAAAATATAAACATTGCAATATTCTAGATCTTTTCTTTAGAGATTGTTTTTGTGGATTCAACATTGTTTTTTTTATACCCAACCCACTTCAGTACAGCTGTTTCTCAGCCTCAACAACCTCCGGCAGAAACCGACCTTGTGCAACACTTAAAGTCTAAGAGCTTATTAAAAAAAAAAGAAATCAACCCTTAAAATAGAAACGTCATCCCTAGGTGTTGCCTAACGCTTTAATCGAATGACTTGAGCATTCCTGTATAATGACGTCATAACCTTCACACGTCAATCGAGTAGTACACGATTGGATAATACGCCGGCGATTTAACGGATAACGCCTTCCAAACAACGCTGTTGAGATTGAGTATTTTCAATTTTTATTTCGAAATGTTCACCTTTACTAACGCGACTGAATAATAGTTCCAATGCCTTCTATTTTCAATCTTTAATTAAATACGTTTTACTCATCCACTTGAGTTCAAATACATTTGTTAAAACTTGTAGTAGTTAAATATTGATGTTATAGTTTTTTGCAGACATTCATTAATTAAATTAATTTTAGTTTTATTTGGGAAAAAACGTTTCCCCCAAAAAAGATATATAGATATTTCGCCTCATTTAGCTTAAAATAAGTGACAACATATGATTTCATTAAAAATCTGAGTTAATGTTATAGGTTACGTGGTAGAACAGCTACTTAACGCAAAGGTTATGTTATTACGTTTATATTAATTATAGTTATTGAATGAAAAGTAACTAAGATAAAACATTTCTTTGTCGATCTAAGTAGGATTTAACTTTAAATTTGTTTGTATACATTACTTGTTCTTTAACTGTTTATTAATTAGAAGGCATTTCGATCGGTTATTTCGTCTGAACTTGCCATTAAGTCGTATTTTCTATCCGCCCTTATAAGTCACCGAACAACCCCGGGGTTTTAACGTAAATATTTAATTCTTTTTAATTTAGTTTTGTTTAATTCTTTTAGCATTGTTGTAACTTCTGTTTTGATATTTAATTTTGAATTCCTTTTTAAAAGAAATATAATTTCTTATTTATCGAAAGTGTATGGTAAATTTGTTTAACTACAATTCCAAGACACGTGGCCGTTTTGAGGCTAGTCCGGCAGAAAGGTACCGGAAATTAGTTTACAAGAGATACATTCTTAACCTGAAATTCCGCGAGGACCGTATTGTAATTAACGCCTATGATGGATTGTGATCTCTTGTAGGATATAATTCGGAGAAAACCCCTTCCAGATGATATATACAGAGTATTTTACCTATAGTAGAACTGCTCTCTCGAAAACACCCTCTCGATTGCCTGTAGTAGAACTGTTCTCTCGTAGACACCCTCTCGAGTATAAGAGTATCTATACTGTGCGAGACTGGCCGTATAAAAGTGTACCTGAAAGAAAGGCACTAACACGAAATGTACAGCAGCCAAGTGTAACATGTATTGTAGCTTTAGAAATAGAATCTCACACAACCGAATTCTACACGAAAACGCCGTATTTCTGCAAATTACTCTGGGGGGGGGGGGGGTGTAGTGTGACAAGTAAATCTAAGGCGCTTAATAAATACGAGGCAGCTCTACACAGCTCTCCCTTCCAATATCCTCCTAAAAATAATTAGCAATGCTTTCATTAAAGAAGGTAAAATAAATCTTCTCGCTCAAAGCGCGTTGCTAGCATCACCTCTCCCCCCTTCCCGGCTTAAATTTCCAGACTTAATTATTAACGGGCGTGGCATTTCTTGGTAAAATATCCTAGTCGGGGGGGGGATGATGGGGGCAATCTTCCCTAATTAGAAACGCGTCTACCAGCACGCTAATTGGCGCGCGAATCAGCATTTATTATTTATGTAGAACGTGTGTAAGCTGTCTGCCAGCGTCTCCCTGTGTCGATCTTATTTATTTCATTGAAACTTACACGGCGTCCTACAGGAAGCTCTTAACCCTTTCCCGAGGGAGAAACTGAATTTTATTAATGTTTTAACGGCTTGAAGGTTTATTCGTTTGCAATGATAAAGATGTTCTGTAAAGGTACGTCCCGTTTAACCGAATGTCCGGATAATCGAGTATTTGACTTGAATTATCTTTTACTCGTTCCGTATACTCTTTTATATAATATAAATAAATATAAATAACATTGGGTCAATGTTTTTGTGAGTAAATGTAGACTTTACTTGTGAGTTAATTCTAATTTAAAATTTGAGTGATTCCAGAAGAAGTAAATGGAAAAAAATATGAAGAAAAAAGACAACTGCAGGAATCGGAAAAAAAGATACAATTGCAAAGTAGGGAATTCAAATAACAAGAAATAAAAATAGTCGATATAGCCTATAACCTATGTTGGGGATGGGGTTAGTTTCGTCAGTTTTTGCTCTTTAGGTATTTGAAAACTATTGATAAGAACATGTGGGATTATGGTATAACGTGGGCAAGGCCACTTAATGCATATAAATTTTAAAATGGCTATTATTTTGTGACTATATTATATAAGAGGTTTCACTTAATAAATCTCGTTAGCCGGATTCGTAATACAATTTTCCACTTTCTAATTACCAGACCTGATGATGACTCGACCATCGAAACGCGTTCGCTCTGGCTACCGTAATTATTGGTAATGCGGGCTACTTGTATTCCCTTAACTCACACGCCTAGCTCAAAAATTTACAGAAGATTTACCTAACCAATAATCTTTGCATTTACTGACCAATAATATTGACGTTTATTTTTAAAATATCACCCCTGTCTGTTTAAAGTAAGTAGAACATATCCAAGTGGGCGAGAATTTGAATTCTTGTTAGTAGACATAAGCATTTAAGCATTATTGGTAGAACTGGAGAACTGTTATAACCATTCATTATAATTTAGTTATAATTCAGTTATTTTAATTTTCCTTTTTTTACATTAATCAAACCTATGGAGTGTTAAGTTGCTTATAAAACCATTGCTTTCTTTTTTCACGACAAATTCATCCTGCTTCAAATTTTCTCAGTAAATATCAGCCGTAGACGTATGACGAAGGACGGGGGACGGGAGGGGGAGGGGCAACAATAACTGGGGAGAAAAAAGGCCATAAAGGAGAATGATGACATTGTGATATCGGGTGGCAAAATGAGACATAAGATACGGCGCAGTAAGGAGACAGTAGGTGAGACTTCAATATGCCGTTGTCCCCTTTCTTTATTAAACATCGAGAAACTGCTCGTTTCAACCCCCCTAGCCCACCCCTTTGACGATGAAAAATCACGACGGTATGACGTAAGGAATTCGTTTAACCTTAGGAAGACATTAAAATTATCGTTTAAGTTTCGAGCTTGTAAACGATAAGGGGTCGTGAAAGTAATGACAAATGTATCGATTATCGAACTGGCGCTTGTGAATTAATTGGAAGGGGTTTTAAAAGCGTGGAAGCGGTGTTTGATGCCTAGGAATCTAACCTTGTGTAATAGTCGTGTCAACTTGGTGTTTATAATAATAACGTCACACTGGGGGAAATGCAGTTGACGCCGACAGGTGCTTAGTTTTAAAATGTCTTTATATTTAAAATAACCGTTGGAAGAGTTGACGTTTTTGTTTTAAAGTTATAACTTTATAAGGGTATAGACTAACATATCATCCTCCCATTTCACTATAGTGAGTAGCAGAATTGCTTAAAGTGGGTTGTGCATATAAGTCCATTTAAATAAATTCAATCGTAAAAACATATACCTAATCCCAGAATGGAAGACTATAGTTATGCCTACGCATTAAAGTTTCTTCAAATTTTCTCCTTTAATAATATAAATGTAATTATATTTTAAAGTGTGCATGAATTCCTTTCACGCTTAGTACAGTGTTTATAAAATATTCATAAACAACTTATGTTAGGTTTACATTGCTTATCTTCTTTCTTTACAACTAATTCATTCATCCTGCTTTACAATAAAAAAAAATCATTTATTTACCTCAATCTTACTTTATTACTCTGACCGCCAGTCGCGAAGCATCTTCAATTAGTGTCTCCTCAACCAGTTGTTTTTATTTTCTCAATATCCCTGTTAACTGTATCCAGTTAAAAATATCTATTCTTCTGTGTTTTGTTGGCCATGTTTGTCAGAAGATAGGAATTTTTTGTCCCTGTCCTTATGGTTTAACCTTTCACTTTCCTTAAAGGGGAGAAGCTCCCTAAAACGGAATAAACATATTTTCTACTTTCTACCCTAGCCTTCAAGTCATTAAAGAAACACCTTCTCTATGCTATATGCTAAGCGTTAATGGCTTTGGTGTAAAGAGTTTTATAAAGTAACAGGTTTTTTTAACACCTTAGACCTATTAAGCTACTAACATTTTTAAATCAGTAAACGCTGACGTATTCTTTGAAAGCATATTGCGCGAAAATCAGCGACATAAGATGAATAGGCCTATTTAATTATACGTTCTATGTTACAGAAGATATTGGAGAAAAGTTCATTTAAATATATACTTATATAGAATGCCAAAATTTATAGAAGTTATATAGAAACACAACTAAAAGAAATAATAGACAAAAAACCGAGTTTAAATATAAAGGGGAAATAAAAAAAACTGTGGGGAAATAGTAGTGATAAGATAAAATACGTATATGAAAACAATCAAAAGAAATAATAGACAAAGGAACTAAATGTAAATATAAAGAGGGGATACAAAATGCCAGAGAAATAGTAGGGGTGAGATGGAATACATATATGAACACAAGTAAAAAGTATGTAAACCAACTAATATAACCTACAAAAGAACTAAATTTTTATATAAACAGGGGATACAAAACTGCAGAGAAATACTTGTCTATGGGTTGGATACGTAATGTATATGAGCGGGTGCAATTGAAAACCAGATTTCCAAAAACAAGAGTAGAAATGCACAAAATCGGAAGCAAATATCCCAAAATAAAACCGTTAAGAAGGGCTATCCCGTGTAAAACGCCCGGGTGACTACTTACTATCTGCAGGAAGAATGTGCTGTGGACAGAGCTAAGGGGTTTACGATCCATGAGAGGGTGATTCTAAGCATTTCGCAGTCTACAGCGGCAGTAAAGTCCGATTGAGCTGTAAACAGTGGCCACTCCCGGCTCTTATCGAACCTGTTGGTTCCCCAGGATTACTTTCCAAATTAACGCTAGCCGAATGTCAAATGTACTTCCATGCTTTCTTTTGCGTTCAATAATATTTACCACAATATGATTTGGAAATGTCGATGAAAGAAATAATGTGTTGACAGAAAAGCTTGGAAAATGTTATTTATTTAGGATTTGTATGTAACACAACCTATTTATGAGTATGTATGGGCTTGTGGATGTATAAACCCCCCCTCTCTCTTTCTCTCTCTCTCTCCCCCCTTTCTCTCCGCTTTCGCGCGCGCGTGCACACACACACACACACACACACACACACACACACACACACACACAAACAATAAAATTTAATAAGGTTTTTTAAAGAAAACCACTAAAATTAACTTTATTGTTAATATGGTCAATATTACTTTATACAATCAATCATAAAGCCTAGTATATAAATTTCATATTATTTTCTAAAAGGGCTGACTTATTATTTGCTCATTTTCAAAAGGACAAAATATTATCTACTTACCCATTTAATCTTGGTATTTACGTAACATAATCTTTAAAAAAAATACTCGCTCCGAACGAAAATTATATTCTTTTTAATATTGAACGCAGTGAAAAGTTAAGTCCTGTGATATATTTTAAATAAAGCAAAAAATGACGGAATAAAAATAACACGGCGCAATCCCAGCAAGGTGATAGGGGTTGTTTCGTTATTGCCGAAGAGGAAAAACTAAATGAAAACGAGGGAGGAAGATTTAAAAAAAAAATGCACAACCGGGCTGAAATTGTTGTTCTTGTCTCTTGAATATTTTCCATCTCATTCAACCATTTGCGGGTCGTTACCAACCCCCAAGACATAACTTTTCATCTTTTTCAACTCATTTTCGACCTTTTGCATCCCCTCCCTTCTTCTCAGCTAACTTCATATTATAATATCATGTCGGGGGTTTTTACCAAGGGCTCCAGAGCCATTCCGCATGTAATAGGATGCAGTATTGTAATCAGGTGGAAGTTTTCAGTCGAGGGAATTTCTGTGTTATTGCAAGATAGAGTACGGACCGGGTCACGGAAACTGGTGTTGCAGACTGGCTCGTACAAAAATATCATTCTGATTGATTGCAATTTATTATTAATTTTTGTAGTAGTGAAAACCTTTATACCAACGCCTACAAAAACATATTGAATAAACATAAACATAAAATTTCGCGTCAGTATAATGTCCGTCAGGTTTCGCTATGAGTCACCTAAAAGTGAATTGATAACATACGATTTCACGCAACAGCTGATGTAATGTTATAGGTTATGTTGTAAAACAAATGTTTTTACGCGTAGGTTATGTTACATTATTTATTACATATTGTTAGCGAAACAGGTTATTATTAAATGGTTTAGGTCAGTTAATAAATATATTAATTTATTAAAATTTTGATAAATCTAAATATAAAGATAATTAATTATATTTTTTATCCAATTTTTTAAATGAAAACATTCTTAGGCGCGTTTGAGAACTTTTTAGGTAATTTGTCATTAGACAAAATTAAATGTGTATCTCAATTCAAAATTTGTGTAGACGTGAATATATCTGTCTCGGCACTCCCCCGATCGCCAAAACCAATTTTTTTTAATTATGTATTTTGTTTATTATAATTGAATAAATTAAATTTAATTTTTGCTTCTAAAAAACGAATTATTGAATTTGTTAATAACTATCAAAGTAGTAAAACAAATATATTTCAATGTGCACTACTTAGAAATTGTTTATACTGAATATTAAAAAAAAATAATATTAATATGGTGTCTCATAGTGCCCCCAGTTCCCCTACAGTTTGAGAAATAAAATGAACTAATTTCCCGTATAATTACTTCATTCAAAGCTTTCATACTAAGTAGTCTATAGGTGGCCTTCTTCAGTGTAATATTTGCAGCTCATGGTCCCTCGGAATGGCGACTTCATCCTTGGCAGTGGGTAGAGAAACAGGGTTTCTTGGCAGCGGGTAGAGTACTCATGATTACCCGAGGTAAGCAACCCTCACGCTATCCAGAGGACCATTATGTTATTCCATAGAGTCACTCATATATTTTCCATCTATAGTTCTTCACCTGTTTTTTTTACAAATTTTGTAAAGGTTAGTAGGCCCTACCCCGTAACGGATAGCCCTACCCGTTAACCTTTGTGACCCCGATGGAAGTAAGTACACAACATACGTGATGCTGCCTTTTCCCATATCCTCTGGCAAAGGATTTTATACCCCTAAATATTTTCGCCACGCATTCCTCCCCTTTGTAGGAGGTAAATAGTCATACTCTGTGATAGCTTTTACAAAACAAAAACAAAATTATAAAAATGAAACTCTCATTTAACCTAATATTTATGCCTTTCTGAGGTTATTATTTATTTAATTGGTATTAATAAAAACTTGTTTGAATTACAACCTGTTTTCAACACGCTATTCTCCATTGTAGCTTGTGTAACCATACACATTACAGCGGTTTTTCCCGCTGTCTCACGCTTCGATATCTCCACTTGTTTCGGAATGCGTTTATTTACACAAATCGCTCTCCGTGGTAGATGGACCAACTCCGACATGCGCTAATTTGGAAAATGCAATGATAAAATTTACTTGGTACATTTCTGTACATATTCCCATAACATGGAATAACAAGTTTTCTGATCCTTAATTAGGATTTAATTCAATGAATTTTCCTTGAATATTGAACATCTTGAATATCTTTAGAAACCCATTTTCATAAGTTTTCCCTTGCAGATTGCTTAAATGGGATTTTTATTTATTTTCGGGAATTAACGAAAAACTGAAATGCATACATACCCGGAATAACGCTCCTATTGAGAATATTTCTAACTATAAATTCTTGAACAAAACTCACGTAAATTCCAAGACGGGGAGCGTCTCGCCTGCGTAGACTGACGTATCTAAGTAATATTTAATTAAATGTACAGGGTATTTCATAATGTGAGTCTCGTTACACGCAATGAAGAACAATGGCAGAAACATCCCCTCGAAACCCCCGCCCCCACCATCCCTTCTCTGTGTCTAATTTACAGTCCTCATTGTCTTTTCAGACTCAGTACAGTCCCACACAAATATCTCGGTTCCGACGTCTGGAGTCTTGGCGGGTTGTTTCTGGCAATATATTGTTAGGGTTTAATTGCTACACTAAAACGTGCAGGGAATTTAAGTATAAGCCCTATAATGATGTGAGGGATTTTTAAACAATTTCGTTAAATGTGAGTGATTTAAAAAAATTTTATTAAATGCACGTTTAAAGATTTCTTGCAAATCTTTTCAGTACTTTTATTTCAAATATTTGCATAGAAATAAATAATTTTTGGAAAATTTTAAATGTCTTATATAATAACAAATCTAACGTTTAATTGCCTTATATTATAAAAGCTTTAAAGTTTTTTTTAAAACTATATGAAATATCGAGGTAGGCTAATTTTGTCTTGATATTTTATAGGTTTAGTTAAATATATAAGTTTTACACTTTATTGTTATTTATGTTGTTGGTTTTTCTTTGGAACCTTATTTACTAAACTCTTATTAAGAAAATTGAATTCTTAAAAGTCCATCAGGGTTTTTAAAACATAAATCATAACTACTGTAAGTACGGTCTTGCCATTAGTATTGGGGATATTTAGGGGGTACAAAATCTAATTTCACTATTCGGTCCAGAGCTAGGCAGTCAAGTATTTTTGGGAAACATTGTTTACACTAAGCTCGCCTAAAAAAATATTGAAAACTTGTGTTGAAACGCGAACAAAAATAACCAATTCTATCAACTTCTAAGTTGATTTTATGGTTTCTATTTTGTCTACTTGGAGTGTTTTTTCCGAATGGAATTCTTCTGTAAGGTTTTACTCTCTTAGATTTTTAATTTGCAAAAGAATAAAACTCATTTCTGGTTTTTTCATATACAGAAAAACCAGACACCTATAGCTAAAACTTAAATCGTGTTTTAATAACACAAAACACCTTTTATCTATAATATGTTTGTTTAATCCTTGAACGCATTTCGGTTGCAAAATATGACCATCCCCACAGGCAACATAAAACATCTATTTTTCGTGGCGTCTGAGGATGGTTGTTTTGCAGCCGAAACGTACATAAGAGAGGAACATTTATTGTAATTAAAGATTAATTATGTTATAATGCTGTTTTTTTTAGTATTAAATAAAATGTTTCATAAGTCATAAAGTTCACCCCCGAAAACACTAGTTTGCATGAATTAAAAGTAATGCAACATTTAAAGATATCTTCTATAATAGGCGAAAAATAGGGCCTATTGTTGTAAAATAAAAAAATTAATATATTTAAAATCATGATAAATTTGTCTTTAAATATTGCACTCCTGTGTTAATCATTTGTGTTTTTAAATATTTTTGAGTGAAAATAAACTTTCAGTGCTAAAAACATGGAACTCATCAAAGAAAATTATAATCAGTTGTAACTTAAAAATAAAACAAACAATTTTCTACTCGGTAAGATTTTGTAAACCGTTAACCTTTCCGAAAAAGCTTTGAAATAAATTTTCATAGTAATTTTAACAAGAACATAAACGATGTTGAAGCAGATGACGTCAAAAGTTTGGCAGTGTTGTCAGATTGCTGACGGGTGTGTACTCGAGGAAGAAGGGATCGGTAATGCCCTTGCAACGGCTCTCGGAGGAGTAATCCAGGACCTTCTAATAGCTTCCCAAATAGCCTAGCAAACACCTTTTTAATGAACTATCGTGCGAGGGATGGAACGCCGTTGAGATTGCCACCAGACGTTTATTAATTGTACCAGTTTCTGCGTTGTTTGATTTAAACTTCCCCCACCTTTTCGACGGATCGGTTATTCTAAAAAAACGGACGTTTGTTTACACGGTGTAGGGTTATTTAGATTAATAATTGTCTAAATTTTATTACAGCTAATAATTTGTTATACTCGTATATCCGATTTTGAAATATTTGAGATATGAGGATTATTAAAGTCCGAAACGAAGGCGTTTTAATTGTTAATATTCAATTGAGTTATGAATAAAGTTAATAACGTTCCCCTTACACACATTCTTTTTTCTATGTTAAATGTCCTTTTCACTCATTTTTCTTTCTCTTCTGCACCATCTCATTATATGTTTTATGGATTGTTAACTTTGATCTTGCAATTTCTTAAATATTTATTTTGTGCTAAATTTTTTAAAATAATTTCTGTTAATCCGGTAATAAAAAACTTTATGTTGTCTCAAGATATCCGTAATGGTTTTTTGTACAAACAATCGTCCCATCCTTTGGTACTTCTTTATCAACACGCCTTGCCGGTCATCTGTACAGTGTTTCTATCACAACAAATTTGGTTTTTCTTCGTGAAATGCGCAATGTATTTAAGGAAAATTATAACATCTTCCGGCGTTAAAATCTTTTCCTTTTTATACAGTCCTTAAAATCTTTTCCTTTTTATACAGTCCTTCGAATTACGAAGAACATTCGCTATGCTTGATCGCGCACACAAGTCGCTAAATACTATACTTGAACTGTTACATGTCCTTAGATACAAACGTAGACAAAGTGTTAATCATATTTGACATGACAGATAAAACCATCGTTTCTGTTATTTGCGCACACGCTATGCTAATCTTAGTAACTGTTGGCAAAGGTCGTACATATCGACACATGAAAGTGTACTTTCTAGGACACAGCCAAGGGGAAACAATGCGTGGGTTCCGATAGTCGCACTAATGCCGAGTGATTGACAGGCCGGCCAAGGGCCTGCGGATATGGCCTATTTATGGCAATCACTAGCAGCTGATGACACGTTGGGTTTATCTGGACAACAAACGCAGTGTAATACAGTAAGCCTTTTGACATTTGTTATTCTGAGAGAAAAGATTGTGTTTTTGTAAGCGAAATTTTGTTTTAGTTTTGTAAGGAAAACCTGTTTTATTTGTAAATAATTGTGATGTGTTTTCGTGTTATTGATGAAAATAACGCATTTCGTGAAAAAAGAGCAACATTTCTTTGCATACGTTTAAATACGCCTTTGATTTTTGCAGAAACTAGCCCATACCTATCACCCATTTATTGTTACCTATCAGATGTTAAAAATCTGATACTAAATCCCCCTTTTGCACTAAATTCGGGCATTTTAAAAACTTTTATAGTTCTAAGGTGGTAAAAAAAAATGCGCACTGCACCCCATGAACGTTTGTGTAGTATTGGGCCCTTAATGTGAACCTACTCTCAATAGGCGACAAAAACAGGTGTCTACCCTCTTGTACGTGTAGATAGAATTAACAAACTAAGCTAGTAGGTCTACTCAGAACTGGATTTTTGAGGTTCATTTAGCTTATTATTATAAATAATATGATAAACATAACCGAAAGGATAACAGTGCTCTCTCTCTCTTCCTCCCTCTTCTTCTCATCCCCCTCGCCGCCTCTCTCTTATTTCTCGTCTCTCTCTTTCGCTTTCTTCCAGTCTAACTTCTCATTTCTCTCACCGTCTGTCTGCCTTTCTTCTAGTCTCTCTTCCTTCTCATCTCTTTCTTTTATGCTCTCTCTCTTCTCATTTCAGTCTCTCTTTCCGCTTTTCTCGCCCCGCTTCTTTCTCGTCATCCTCATCTCTTTCTTCTAATCTCTCTTTTCTCGCTTTTTTCTCCTCACTTCTCTCTCTCTTTTCGTCTCCATCTTACCTCTAGTACTACTTCACTTGTTCTGTGCGTGCGGTCGTGTACGTAGTTATGCCTCTATGCGTGTGCCTGTATGTGTGTGGAGGGAGGAGTCAGTTTTACTATTATCACGTAGTACATATAAAAGAATCGATACTTCACGTGTACACCATCGTCCACATATACGTTCCCACGCCATGTATGAGTGAAAGATTGTCAGCCAGCGTCCGTAGATAACATTTCTAACGAAATTTACAAGCATTGGTTTCAATATATAAAGTAACAGTAGACATTGGATAGTAAAAGTATATGTGCAATAAATTTAAAATTATGTGTACTTTGAATATTACTTTGCGTATAAATATTTTGTTACTTTTTAATTTAATCACTAACTACTGTATCGTACTTTATTACACTCTTACGTGCGAAATAAATTTGTCGCCGTAAAATAAAACTATACTGTATACTTTTAGTGTTTCATAATAACGATCTTTTTTATGCCGCGTATCTCGTTTACGTCATACGGAGAACGTTCTTTGCAACGCGCGAGATTTATCGCAGAGAGAGGCTCGATAAAGACGCATTTGAACGTAAAACAATGTTCCAATCGCCATTATAGCCTTGTTGTTTTTACGGTAAGTCAAGAATGAAATTTTCTCCGGTGCAGGGCGGATGTATTGATGGGGTGGAGGGAGGGAAAGCAGGGGAAAGCGTCATAAATAACGCCGTGAAACCTGTCTCCCAGGCCTCTGGGGAGGAGATGATGAAAAAACGTGTGATGCGGAGGAAAGAAGGTAGCAAGGGTCATAAATAAAGTGCAAGAGAGAGAAGGCAGACACCTGGTACGTCTTTGCCTTGTGATAACGGCCTCTGCAGTTTCTTTTCTATTTTTTTTCTCAACAGATGTTTTATTTTTTTTTGCTACGATCAATTCCTGTTATTTACATTTTATCTTTTCAGTGTAATCATGAGATTTGCATTGATCAGAGAGTTGTTGTTGCGCTGTGATATGGCACGCTTTTTAATTTAGTTTTATTTGTATTTTTTATTGATTTGCATAATTAATTATATTTTTTTAATTACAAATTCGTATTTGAAAAAAACTAACTTTTTTGTAATTTTAAACACTCTCGTTCATTTTTTAAAAACAGATTGTCCCCTCTCTCTTTTTCGTTCTCCACATTTCTCTCTTCGCCACTTCCTAGGAAGCAGTTAAAAACAATGGGTTCTATTTAGTTTGAAAATTAACATAAGCTTCTACTTCCTTAGAATTTATAAAATAATAGCCAATTTGACTACTGAAAATTATCGATCAATGGTTAAACATTACAAATCACTTCACATTTTCAGTAATTGGCACTTCATAAATATTCATAGTTAGTTTTTACGAAACATCAATAAAAATCCTGTTAATTTCATGTGAAAGTAATTTTTAAAATACATAAAATGACAAATATCATAGAAGAACCTCCCCTGCCCACACCGGCGATGGTAGTTTCTTCTGTGGGATCGAGGAATAGCTGAAATTTGTGTTAATTTCTCAATTTTTTGCTACCCTAAAAAATTGCATAAGGACACTGCATTTTGAAGTAACCCAAAATGAGTGGTTTTTTAATTCGGTTCAAAAATTTAGGTATGAAAAAAAAATTTCTTTTCTCTATATATATATTCACTACAGACTTAAAACAAATACCCAAGCTAGTAGGTAGACCTCTCTTTGCCACATTTTAGAGCAGGGTTTTCAGGTATCCAGCACACTTTCTTCCCATCCTCACTACCAAAGGACCGTCTCTGTTCCTAAACAAAAGCAATCCTTTGTTATCTTTCTCCTCACATAAGCCTCCTTCCTCTTTAAGACCGTGATATAGAGTTCTTTAAGTTAAGCAGCGCTGCCAACACGATGCAATAATTTCCCTCTCTTCCCCAATAGCTGGGGATCATTGTTCTTTTTAACCCTACTTGATCCCGTTATAACCTTGATAGGGAAATGTATGTAGAAACCCTGCCCATGTAACGCCGGGGCCCCATATCCTCTACTACTAGGATTTTATTTCCTTACCTAAAACATTTTTGTATTCACAATCCTTTAATATCCTTTGTAGAAAATATTAGGGATACTGATTAGCTGATTGCCTCAGGATTGAAAACCAAAATAATTATTTCATATCGCTAAAAACCTAATACAATGACGCAATAGTGCTGATGTTTTAATTTTTTACTGTCACGTGCAAGACGTCTCCTCACAAATCTAAGTACAGATCACAGTGGAACCAACAGGGCCGGACAAGTACAGATCCCAGCGTAACCAACAGGGCCGCACAAGTACAGATCACAGTGCAGCAAACAGGCTCAAAGTAATCAGATCACAGTACAAACAACAGGGTAGGATAAGTACAGGCCACAGTGCAACCAACAGGGCCGGATAAGTACACATCACAGTTCAACCAACAGGGCCGGATAAGTACATATCACAGTGCAGCAAACAGGACAAGTACATATCACATTGCAAGTAACAGGGCCGCTCAGCTTCAGATAACAGTGCAACCAGCAGGGCTGTACAAGTACAGATCACAGTACAACCAACAGGGCCGTACAAGTACAAATCACAGTGTAACTTACATGCCCGTATAAGTTGGAGGCCTCAGTGTAACAGCCCGGACACTACAAATCCGACTCGGGTTGCATTTTCCGACTCCAGATGTAGCGATACGACGCAAAACAAAGCGTTTCGTATTGTTTACGGCAATTTAACGCGGGACACAAGTGTAAAGAATAATTCGGATGCGCGCCACGAAATTATACACTTGTTCACTGTTTTGTCCGCGTCATGGTTGACAACTCCACGTAATAAGGTGGTCGACGATGCTATCTGGCGGCTTGCAGATGAAGTTTGTCCGTCGGTAATGAGACCCGGAACCGTTAATTGTCCCTCCCCCGCAATTACGCGTAATTAGAAGCATTTCGTACAATTATGTTCAATTTCCGGGCCCTCAAGTGTAATCCGTCTTATTGTGCTGAGATACAAAGCGGGCAAGAAAGACGTACGTAGAGGAGGGAACACGTATTGAGTGTACGAGCGTACAGCTTTATTAAATACCGAAATACCATTTTGATTACATAAGACAATTGTAAAGCTGTTTTACAAAACATGTTTAAAATAGGGGTGGGAATGCTTTACTCCATTCAATAGTCTTCCTATAACGGTTCAACGTTAGGGGTAAATTCATTTTTCACACGTTCGGGGTAGTTCCATCCGAAATTGGAAACTATATACATAATTTTTCTTCTTCCTACCGTATCCTTCGGGAGGTTGCTGTGTTACAATGAGGAAGTTTGACTCTAGAAGCTCTTCTTTAAGATGATCCACAGATATTTCTCCTTATCATTCAGATCCTTCGAAGTTTCCTCTTTCTTAAGAAAACGCGTTCGCGGGAACTGGGCGCCAGTCACTTGAAAAATTTCCCCGGCAGCCGCTTTCGAGAGCATTTCTTGACCCGCGATAGTCACCCGGATAAGGTTTTATTGCACGCTCGTGTGTGTGTTGCAGAAGTTTTGCTGACAGTATCGATGATCATTAGCAGGCATTAGTATTGGTTCTTAAACGCCCATCTGAGTAATATAATTAAAAGCAATATTAGTAGGTATAGAAAAGGTACAGATACAACCAGAACGCGTCAGACGTAATACACTTGTGAGTAAACGTGAGCCCTGTACAATAGTTATAGCTTGTGCATTGTGTTATCTGAGGTAATCAGTCCTTTATAGACCTTTGAGATTTATTATTTAAAGTACGTATCAGCAAATAAACAATGGATTTTTTAATGTAAAATTACTAAACAGTTTGTTAGTTAAATTCTAATTAGGCAATAAATAGCTATGGAGGTGTTTCTAACTGAATTGTTTTGACCACTTGTAAAATAATTTTGTTTGCAGTAAACTGTTGGTTAAAATTATTTTAATGTTATTGCTAATTAATACTATTAGACCAGAAGCAACAAAATAATGTCTTTCAAATCATCCGAATCATTAGTGGGGCTTTTAAAACCGTAAATACAATTCGGGACGATATTAAAAGTGTCTTGGCTTGAAAAATCGAATTAAGTTAATTTAAAGTTGTTTATGCAAAGTCCGAGAGGACGCCATGTTGGCAAACAGATGTGTGTAGGTTGCTAATAACGGATCTTGTAATGCTCTCTGTATGAATATGCAAGAACTAAGTTATTACACGCTACAGTCCATCAAGGCACCACGTGACTATGTATTAATGTACGAATACGTTTCTCCGAGTCCAGCAGGGTTTACAGTTCCACCGAGCCAATTACAAACCTCCTACCTTACTGATTGAATCTTTTCTTTCTTTTCGAATTGATTGACTCGAAAATTGGGTGGGGCCCGCAGTCCGTCTCGCTCCGATACACTCCGTGGCGTTATCTCCGTCTTCTTTGCTCTTCAAAACCCTTCAATAAAATTTTATTGGCTTCGTTAAGACATTGAAATGGTGTATTTTTTCTCCTTTTGTCGCTGTCGTCGGGAACGTCTGTATACCTGATCGGAGCGACTTAGTGCCTTGTATCCGATAGCATTAACATCTCTGTATAATTGAAAACTGCGTTTTTATCTCCCCCCCCCCTAACGCCGCAAGATGTTTCGTATTATACGTAATGTGTGTTTGGGTCATTAATCCCCCTGCCCGGCTAAGTGTAGGCTTTCCGCAAGTCGTCGCGTTTGGAATAATTAAGAGCAATCGTTAGGTAAAGTTTTATTAAGCCTGTTTGAACGACATCCCGAACAGGTTACGCGGTTTACACACTTTATTGGTACTTTTAATGGATTCAATAATATATCTGTTCAGTTTTCTTGTCGTTTGCTTTATGCTGATTAAATACGAAACCGTTCTTTTTAATGACTCAAAATATCAATTTTCTTTCAACGTACATGCACTTAAAAATACTATTAGTTATTTTTAATGAATCAAAATACCAATTAATTTTCTTTCTAAACTAATTATCGATAAAATATCAATTTAGTTCTTTATAAATAAACTATCTTCACTTGATTATAGTTTCTTTTAATTAATCAAAAAATGTATTTTTTCTAATGAAGGATAACATATAGTCGTATTTTTATTAAATCAAATTATTTATTATTTTACATTTTATAAAAAAATTAGTGATAATTCTATTTATTTATATTACTAATTCAATTATTTATTTGTTTATTCATAATTTAATAAGTTTTTCAAAATTAATAATAAGATAAGTAACAAAAGCACATTTTCTTTAAAACCTAAGTTGGCCTATTTGAATAATGCCAATACATCGTTAACCAATCCCAATTTTGTTTTTAAACTACGATAAAATAAAAAATATAAATTTATGCCTGATTCTATTTAAAAAATTGAAATATAATTTTCTTTCAACTTTTGAAATGCTAAAAATTTACTATTTCTTTTTCATGAATCAAAATAAGTTATTCTTTCTTATAATGTAACTATAATTTTGTTACTTTTTAATGATAAAATAACTGATTTGAATAATTGAACTGGAAATGTGCGTGAACATATATGCCTAACCATCAGAGCCTTTTAAAGATATATAAAAACGAGGATGGACGCTTATAACGTAAACTATTATAGGAATACTGTAAAAGAAATAACAGTAAAAAAAAAGTTGAAAAAATGTCTGTATTTTACAATAATTTTAAAAACATTTTAAAATATTACCATTTCGATAACATTCGTTATTTTGAGAGGCTTTAACTGTTATATTAAACTAATAACCGGAAACAGGAAGAACTTGGAAGCATTTAAGAATTTACCGCTATGGCGGAACGAAAGCACTTGGGGGTGTGGAAATGCAATTAAATTTCTGCTATTTTGATTACGTTTCAGGAATTTACGTGCGGCGTTCATCCAATCACCGGAACGGGGACGTTAAGGAACGTAACGCCAAATGTCACAGTGACGTCACAAAAACAATGCCCAACAATACTTAAAAGGCTCATAAAGCATGACCATACATTATTGGCATCTTGCGAACTCCGTCGCGATATATTTAAATTATTATGACTAATACCAGTTACATTCTGAACAGTAGCAAATTATCAGCTATTACAAGGTAGCTAAAGGAAGCTGTTTATCAGTATAGATACGCATGAACCTCTGAGCTCATGCGCATTACACGTGTGCTCTTCCCCAACGTAGGAAATTCTTCACTATTCGTCACCGATCTCCTTCAAAATAACTGTCACCGTCACTGTTCCTAGTACGAAATAACTGTCACCATTCCCAGCGTGAAATACCTGTCACCATCACAGTTCCCAGTACGAAATAACTGTCACCGTTCCCAGCGTGAAATAACTGTCACCATCACCGTTCCCAGTAACGAAATAACTGTCACCTTCACCGTTCCCAGTAACGAAATAACCGTCACCGTTCTCAGTAACGAAATAACTGTCACCGTCACCGTTCCCAGTTACAAAATAATATTTTTTGGTAACCGTACAAATGTGCAATACTAATATTATAAATTTCCAAATAAATACATTTTATTTACTACATATCATGTTTCAAATAAAACGATTTTGACATTTTAAAATCCAATGTTAAATTTTGACAAATAAAATTTCTATTTTACAGTCTACCGCTTTTAATTTTTCCTCTGCGAGATGTATGAGGTATGTACGAAATAACGTTGTCTTGTCAATAGCTAACAACAGCGGCTATAACACTACACCTCCGTTTTCATAGTAATATATCTCCAAACATTATTATAGCTAACTCCAATATTATATTGGTAGGCTAGGTTCGTCAGGAAGATATGACCTCTCTCTCAGCTTCTAGTTACCTACGGTAAATATAAAATAGGTAAATAGTAAATTTTGTTTTGTCGAAAAAAGATGCTTTTAAATTTCCTTGTAAAGCTAAATTCTCCGGAAGTGTAAAGTTAATTAGTTTTAATAACCCTGTACACATAAAGTTATCTATTGTATATTTCAATTCGCACAGAAATACTTTATTTTTGACAGTGTTAATCATTTGAGGCATTACATTTTTTATGAACTTATTCTTAAATGCTTTTTATCGAGGTAAAAATTCTTTCCTATATCTTTTAACCGCCTAATCTTGACTACGTCGGTGATATATAAAAGTTGCTTATTTTATAACTTCTTTGCACTCTCTTTTAAAAACATTGTCATAGATTTTTGTTAAAAAGGCCAAAATTGTTCAAATTTTATATTAAAACCCTATTAGTTAATATCTGCAATATTGCATGAATTAATATTGATAATAATAATGGGATGGTGTATTAAAGGGTAATAGTGTTTAAGGTGCTCTTCCCCTCTCTCTATCTACCTCTCTCCCATCTCGTCTGTCTCTCTTTCTTCCTCCTTCTCCTTTACCCGTTTCCCCCTCTCTTCTGTTACTTCATTTCTTCTCTGTGTGTGTGTGTGTGTGTGTGTGTGTGTGTGTGTGTGTGCGTGCGTGCGTGCGTGCGAATGTCTGTGTCGGGAAAAGGAATTAATTTTTAAACTGTGGAAAAGATTCTGTCAAGGCTTCTTCAAATTTGAGAAATGATTAGATTGATTCGGAAGAATAATATGCTAGTCATTTATATATAACAGTACACAAATCATCATCATTACTTGATGGGTAATATTAAAGAAAATACATTTATAATATCATTATGTCTACATAAGTTCGATTTTACCTCTTCGATTTGCTTTTTATAAATAAATAATTTATGAAACAATTTTCATTCGGTTGCCTTGGCACCCATTGAGAGTGTGGTGTTGAAATTATCGACCAAATAGTACAGAGAACGCCCGCTTCGCGGCGAATCGTAATTTATTGTGTATTCTATGTTCACTCAGAAACACTGGCGTTCGGAAAGGTTCACACAAGTTGTCCACACGGACTTTAAGTTCTTTACAAGAAGTAAACTTGTCCGGGAATGTAAATGGAACGTATTGACGTGGATTGATCAGGGATGTAAACTGAGCCCTTGCTTTGTAAACAACTGCGTGACACGAACGTCCCCATAAAACAAATTGTGACCGGAGTCCCTCCATCAATTTGTAATCTGAGATTCGAGCCCACCACACCTCACCTGAGTCGAAGACGTTGAGTTTTTAAATGTTGCAATTAATTACCACTCACGTGAAACCCGACTCTGCGTTTGTCCACGCGTGGCTCTCGGCTCGGTCATGTCTCTACGTAAGTTTGGAAGTATCAGTGTACTGTCATTTGTGAAAACATCGTTTTGTAAAGGGCCTTGTACTTTTTCAGAAGAGAAATACACACATACTCGTATCTGTGTTTTGAAATATCTGAATAAAGAGAAAAATAATATATTATGGTTTAAAATATAAGAATTTTTTTATGTATTTCTCATCAATTTTTATTTATTATCATGAGTTATAACTCACTTTTGCGATGGAATAGATCTTAAGGTGGAACCGAAAAATTCTTCAATTACAAACGTTTGGTATTGTCAGAGTACTGTCATTTGCAAAAACATCATTCTGTAAGAGACCTTGTACTTTTTAAGTAGAGAAATACACACATTCTCCTAACTATGTTTAAAAAAATATACGAATGAAGAGAAAAAAATTATATTATTGATTAAATTAATAAAATTGGAGAAACTACTTGAATCAATTTTTGTTTATCATCAGGACTTGTAACTTGACCGAAGAAATAGATCTTTCAGTGTTTCGAAAAACCCTTCAATTACAAAACGTCTGGCCTAATAGAATATATTAGTTGCTTATCAACTAATATAACAATGTGTATTTTTACAACAATATAACTTTCATAACAATGTGTATTTCGATTAAATAGCGAAAGTCTTAATAGTTTAAATATTTTTTAATGCTATTATGTGAAGGGAAATAGCAAAAATATATATTACTTCAATATTATTACTCTTAAAATTATTTACCTTTTTTAAATTTTTATACTTGGTTATTTTTTGGTTTAAAACTTTGTACATTTAATTCTGATGTTAATTTTATTTTTGTTTCTCAGGGTCAAATCTTTTGCGTTCACTATCTCTTTTTTTTATAAATATTATTTACTTTTATCTAGTGATTTTCCCTCTGAGAGATGTATTTATGTGGATTTTTTATATTTTTCAGTTAGCTAAATATGTTTTAAATATTTATACATGTACCGTAATAAGAAAGGATAATGTCGTTTATGCTCAGTGACACAAAATCTTACAGATTTTCCATTTTTACTTTCAATAATGACCTCGTGACTGTTTTAGATTCATAAACGAACTTTAAACATCTCATGAAGACTAAATTGTTTTTTCCATTCGGTATTTTAAATATTGTCCTAACCATAAGGTTTAGACTTCGTTTTTCCATGTACGTACTAATGTCTTCGCTAAAATGTCTCCTTTGAAACAAAAATTGTTTCAAACACATTAACCTATAAATGTGATGCTGTGATGTAAATAATTGAATGTACAACATTTAATAGAAACATATTACAAAATATTAATTAATTGTTTATTTCGTAATACTGGAATATTCCTATTCAACGAAATTTCCTTCAACACTGAGTTCTCCTACTTAAACATTCTTATTCAACGATATTTGTCCAGCATTGAAATCTCCTTAAAATATTCCTATTTTTCGAACATTTTACAGCATTAAAATCTACTTATAATATACTTTTTCCGACATGTTTGCAGCATTGAATATCTTTAAAATATTTTTATTTAACAAAATTTCCTTCACCACTGACTTTTACTTAAGATGCAAGTACTGAAATCTAACACGAGTAAGTGTAATTCAAGTGAAGTAATGGTGTTTAAAATGTTAATCGGGCATCCCCGAAGTTGTTTCTTTGTTACTAAATCCGCTCTCATATCCAAATGAACTCGGAAGGGTTGTAAGCCGCGGTCCCTTGAGGTCGGGTCGACAACATAATTAGCCTCTGCTGGCTGTATAAACTGATTTGCATACGTTATTTGTACACTAGTGTCAATTGCATTGTGTTTTATATTGGCTTAAAGAGAGCTCGACGGGGGAGAGAAGATAATGCTGTTTAAAGGGCAGCTAGATTTAGCCGATTTACATGTATTGTGCGGCCGAAGAGTGTCTGTGTCGTGTTGCGTCTTGAACCCCGTTATTGAGGGTTTTGAAGATATTTCTGCAGTTTTCGACAGTTGCTTAAGTTGACAGAAGAAATATCAGTATTAATCTCGATAATTAATTTCGTTAATAAAATCTGCGTCATTTCCTTTTTGTTCCACATTGGAAGAACTAATTTCAGTGTGCCCAGCTTTAATGGTAATTAAATCTACATAAGTTGTCTACACTTAGATATTTCTATTTCTTTGATTTCGCTAGAACAATTTCGATTTCACTTTCTGTCTGTTTCGAAATATAAAGATTAAAAACATTTAACTGGGTTCTAGAGGTATGGAGTTTTATAGTAAGCTTTTTTCATTGGTTCACAAAGGAGCTGTTTTGGAAAGTGTTCTAAATCTTTAATTTTTTAATTGTCTGAATGTTTGATTCAAGATCAAACATCAAACTTTTATCAAATCACATAAATTATAAAACCCCTTATCTTTGAAAAATCAATTTCAGCATCAGGATCCATACCACAGACGTTTATGGAGGGGGATTCCGAATAAGCCCTGTCAATACCAATAAAAATATAAAATTCATTTTTTTCCAAATTAGTGCTCGTAAAATCGCGTGTTGAGGAACCTCGGCCGTTCCATCCACAAATGTTCCACGTAATTTGTGCAATCAAAGCGTGGAAAAGTGTAATTTACTTTCATAAAATTACAACATTCAAGATGGAAACGCGTTTCGCAAAATTGTTACGTTATTTTCACATCGTACATTGTCGTAAAAGTTCATCAAGATGACAATTGTTGAAACATGTGAAAGGTAGAGTAAAAACCTTTCGGGTCGGGGGGAGGGGGTTTGTCGTTGTAATGGATGTAATCCATTTGCATCCATTTCGTCGTATCATCGAATTAGGGAACAATAGAAACGGGGGGAGGGTGGGGGGGTTAATGCTTGCCGAGGGAAAATGTTGTCATCCACATGGGTACGCATTCTTGATATGGAATTAGTTTTATTTGGAGTACCCGAATGTCCTGCCCTTAATTACTGTTTGGATCCGATCGGCTGGACCTGAACCGATGTGACAGATTTGGTACATTAATTCCCAATAATATTACTTAGGTAGCGTTTAGAGACGAGGCAAGTTTAGGGCTATTTGCGATTAGATTCATTTTAAATGCATTAATGAAGGATATTTTTGTTACAAGTTTGGTATAGGCTATATTTTGACAAACATTTGAGATTTAAATGTAAAGAATATTTTCTTATGTTGGTAGTTTTTAATATATATTTTTAAAATACCGTTTAGTTTATTTATCAAAAGAATTCATTATATGACCTCTATTAAGACCTCTATGTAGCTGTTTTGGTGTTTCAAGCTGTCAGATCATCAGCAGGCACCGGAAATTAATTCCACTTTTTTTCTTCCGTAATATGTATAAAGTGTTTTTAATAAAATGTAAAATTGCGATGTAAAAACTTCAATGTAATTTTACAACAACGTAAAATGTTTTCAAAGGAGCTCAACGTTTTTACAACAATCTAAAACCTTTTGTTAATAACTCTATAATTTAGAACATTGTAAAATTTTTTTTTCAGGATTTCGATATTTTACACCATTTAAAATATTTTTTGGTTAGACTTCAACGTTTTTACAACAATGTTAATTGTTTTTTAAAACTATTTATTTCTAAAACATGTAAAATATTTTTGATAGGACCTCAATGTTTTACAGCAATGTAAAATATTTTTTGATAAAACCTCAACGTTTTTACAACAATGTAAAATGCTTTTTTAACTCAATATTCTTACAATGTAAATTTTTTTTTATAGCTTCGATGATTTTTATTATAATGAACAAATTACATTAGTTTTATCTTTAAAATAATTGTTACAAAATTTGTAATATAATTACGTCTCGTCCTGTCTTCTGTCACCTGTTAAAATCTTTTTACTTGCAAACTCGCTTAATTTATTTTTTACAAGATAAAGCAAAACTATACAATCCAAGATAGTTTTTTTAAGCAAACTTCATTCGCAATTGTTTTCAAACTGCTTTTAATCGATGTGGATCTTTTTGTAAATCGCTTAGCCGTTCTTACGAAGGCCGACTCAACACAGGGTATTATTTGTATTTGAATATCAAGATATAGAAGAAGGCTACAAGCAATTAGAAGTCCTTGTGCAGAGTCATTCCAGAGCCTGACTGGTCACGATCGACAATGGCTCTAACGAAGCTGAGCCTTGTACCGCTCCACATTCTTCCCGGGGCCGCCAGGCGCTGCGTTCAATCACAAAAATATCGTTTAATGATCGCCATTATATTTAATTACGTTTGTTTCCTTGCATTGTCTTCTTTATTCCGTCGTTGCGTTTCTTGAGTTTTGTGTAATTATGTGAGGCAGGCGAAGCCACATTGGGCGTTATTGCAGAGAGCAATTTCAAAAATTATACTTGCGCGTGTAAATTTTGGCCCCAGGGGATAATAGGCTTTTAATTTTTTAAGTGAAAACCTCGTACCGACGCTTACAGAAACTTATTGGAGTATATAAGCATACAATTCGCGACAACATATTTTCCGTCGGGTTAAGCTGTGCGTCACCTCAAAGTGAATTAGGCAACAGCTGATTTTTTAAAAGGTTATGTTGTAGAACAGCTGTTGTACTCGTAGATTATTTATTAAACATTGTTAAGAAAAAAGGATATTATTAAATAGTTTTGATTAGTTAATAAAAATATGATTTAAATTTTGATAAATCTCAGTAAAAATAATTCAGTAAAACTATAATAATAAATTATGTATTTTTAATCCAATTTTTGAAATGATAACATTCTTTAGGCGCGTCTAATAACAAATGTTTAGGTAATTTCTCATTACGGAAAATTAAATGTTTTTTATATTTGTTGATTCCATCTTCTCGTGGGCTACTAGTTTCCAACTAAAAACACTTGTAAATGTTACACTTGCCTACAGCAGCACTTAACTTTTATTATTTTTGGAGACGGCCGTTTTCGGATAAATGTCCCATTGTCAACTCAGACCGTAATTAGTGCTACTGAGTGTACAATTAGGCAAGTCTACTATAGCCAAGTGTAACATATTGCAAATGTTTAAAGTTGAATGTTTTTTTCAATTCAAAAACTTTTGTAGACATGGTGGTACACACCCCCGAGTGTCACAAACTAATTTTTTCTTCTTTTAAAGTTGGTACTACTGTTAGGCTACTGACTAAACATGTCTATATTTTATATCTCTTCATATGTCAGACATTTTTGCGGTATAAAGTTGGTACCAACATGTCAACGAATGATTATTTATTATACTTCCGTCACTTGTTATCCAATAATTTACTTTGCCATAATGAAGTTGGTAACATAATGTTAAACAAGTCAGTGGATTCCAGCATCCCCTACAAGTATTTTTTTTCACTTTTAAAACATTTCTCGTCCCCTTATCGGTGTCGGACGGGAATCGCACTCCGTGGAAGGGGTTTAAATGACGTACGCAGAAGGACGGACAGACGTAAAGGCTTAGCCTGTGATTTGTAGAGGCGGACACCCGCAGCGGGGCTTAACGCTGGCCTACGTCAGCTACAGAATTCCATCCACGTTAGCTCGGCATTTCAACTATTCGCTGCCACGACAATATTTCACTCCGCTCATAATTCATTTACCGTTCCACGGCACATTAACTCCGTCTCCTTTTATTGTATTTGCTTTAGAATTTAGTGCATTTTAAAATTTAATTTATCGCATTGTTTTCTGTTTTCACTTTGAAACGCTGGAAATTGGAGTTTTTGAAAACACGTCTACTAGTAAAATATCTAATTAACAGTCAGAATTAATTATTTTTAACAATAATTAACATTTTTTTACAATATGGAAGTCTATTGGACTGGTCGACACAAACGAATAATTCATTTGAAAAATGTAGTTGATAAAAGGTTGTAATAAATATAGTTAATGTAGTTAATAGAAAACCTTAACTACTTGTTGAAACTGAATATATATTAAAATTTGTGAATATTTAACAAATTTTATTGAAATCTGTATTGAAAAAGTGTCAGACGCGCTAAAGAATTTCTAATCTTTAAAAATTGGATTAAAAATATGTAACTCAGCATTATATTAAATTAATTATAATGATGAGGTGGACACTCAAAATTATTGTGTTGTTAAACAAAAACTCAGTTGATACGCGAGTCAAAAACCCTTGATTTATTAAAAATTAGGCTACGTTTTGACGACTAAATTTTCGTCCTCATTCAGGCCTGACCTCGTTTGTACAATGTTAAAAGCTATTATACTTTGATTTAAAGTGGAATAGGAATGGGTCCGTGGCAGGGTAGGGGTGCGATGTTGTCACTTCGAACGCATTGTCATCCCGCCACTGCCAGGAACTGAAATTGCAGAACGAACCAAGCTACACCACTAGTAAATAACTCCATCACAGTTACGATAACCCAGCGTCGAACGGTGTTAGCGTCGAATTGGCAACAAGGCTCACCCACTCAGCAAGACGTGAATTTCCTATTAGCTCAGACGGCTGTAATCCCCACTCCCTCTGATCAATTTCACCTACTCAGTATCCTATTCTGTTTTAAATAAAACTATAAAACCAAAGACAACTTCCCTTCTTTCTGCCCTCTATAGCTTTGATAATAATACAAAGGAAGAGATCAGGCCTGTATGAGGACGACAATTTAGTCGTCAAAACGTAGCCGAAGTTTTAATAAATCAAGATTTCTCGTGACTAAGTATAAATAAATAGTCACTAGTGTTTATTATTGACTCTGTTCAACAATAAATTAATTATAGTTAGATTTATTAAAATATAAATTAATATACTTATTAACTGATGAGAAATATTGAATAGTAATTTTTAACTTAATAATTAATGTACAATAAAGTATCATAACCTTCGTGTTAAAACAGCTGTTCTACAACATAGGATATATAATAAAATCAACTGTTGTATGAAATAATATGTTATGACTTAATTTAAGCTAAGATAGTGGTTTGCAGCGCATATATATATATATATATATATATATATATATATATATATATATATATATATATATATATATATATATATATACACCTGACGGTATGTTGGAGCGTGACGCCAACTCGAACACTTTTTATGTTCAGCCGTGAATTAGGTTCTTTCAGTAATAAATTTTACCAATATTGTAACTTACAAGACAATATTTGAAAGTAAATCTTATTTTTATACAAGAGGACTATAGATTGAATGTAGTAAGATATTTCCAATAATTGTAGAATGTAAAAGGTAGACGTATGGCAGTTGATACTTTATCAAGAATAATACATACAAAATTGGTAATATTATAAATTTTAGAACCAATAGAATAAAATTCTTGTTAAAAAAGTGAAGATTTATAAGTTAGGGGTCATTTAAACATAGATCTTCAAGAATAAGTATATATATGATAGTTAAATAAAAACGACATTATTATTCATAGCTATAGTAGCCAGATTTACTGAAAATACAAACAGTGATAAAGAGGATGGCTTATATATACCCAGGGACATAATGATGTCCCTATGTTAATTCCACTTTGTAGGCCCTTCATGTCCCTAGTAGGCGAGTATAGTCATACCGACACATCTCGTTGAAACCTCAGGATGATAATAATAATATACAATGCTTTTAGAGTTTATTGCTATTATAATATTACAGCATTAATAATCATAAGATTAATGTAGAATAATAATATGGATTTTTAATCTCGAAGTTAATAAACCAAAATATGCATCATTAGGATAAAAACAAAGAATGTAATTGTAGACAGTTGATTTTCTAACAAGTAATACAAACAAAACATTTTTAAACTCAATTCCTACTTAGGCCAAGAAAAGTTTATTAAAGTTTTAGTTACTTTTAATTAAATAATTACAATTAATATAAATATAGTAACATAGCCTACGCGTTAAAAGAGCTGTTTTACCACATAACATGTAACATGAAACCAGCTGTTTTATGAAATCATATGCTATCACTAAGTTTCAGCCAAATGGGACAAAATAACTACTTTGCTTACTTTGCCCCTTTTGTGATTAGTCCCGTCATATTCACTATTAAATTTAATGAATTGAATAATACTTGATACCACTATTAACATCGAGTGTTATCCACTAAACTTTTTTAAAAAATGATTAACAAAGTACTTGAATTTGAAAATCAAGTTTTGATTTAAAAATATGAATATATAACTATATATATATATATATATATATATATATATATATATATATATATATATATATAAGGAGAGTGTGAACTAATAGAAGGAATTGAGATAACATATGCAAACATACTTCATTCCAATTTTATTGGTTTCCTTTAAGATGTTCAAAGACTTTAACGCCAGTATTGTTTCAGTACAGGTATATTTTCAACGATATAAAACGTGTACATGCAATATATATATATATATATATAAATGCATAAGCTCCGTATATTAACTTATATATATAGTTAATATATTATTAACTATAATATATATATATATATATATATATATATATATATATATAAGGAGAGTGTGAACTAATAGAAGGAATTGAGATAACATATGCAAACATACTTCATTCCAATTTTATTGGTTTCCTTTAAGACGTTCAAAGACTTTAACGCCAGTATTGTTTCAGTACAGGTATATTTTCAACGATATAAAACGTGTACATGCAATATGATGCGCATAGTTTTAACGAAATTTAAATTTCTGATATTATCAACGCAAATAATCCTCTTTACCCCATAAACATGTCGCCTGCATCTTCAAGGTCCCGCTCACACCTCTGTAATTATTACCAGCAGACAATTACACTGATGCGGCTGCATTATGCAAATGTTGGCACGGACGGAACAAGCCAGCTGAGGTCAAAAGTCTGGTGCGAGAATGTCGCTTGACGGACCGTCCATGCCGATACGTTTCTCATGTTACTGATATCCGCAGGGCGGTGGAGATGGTGCGATAGTGACGAGGTCTTGGATTTGTCATCTGGAAAATAAATCAAGCGCTCTTCCAACTCCCCAAAGTTTTTTTCCTTGTTTCGTATACGAACCCAATTAGAGGGCACCTCACCCTCGCTTGACCGACCGTTGCATGCACGGGAGCCGAGTTATCCATCTTGGTCACTTCCTGCTGTGTAGATCATGCGCGGAATAGTAAGATGTGAATAAATTTTAAATTTACATGCATGACTCATGTTCGGAACAGGTTTGCTTTGAAAGTCTGTAAACGGTAAACAGTATGTGACTAGAGTCTCCACTCTGCAGTGTGGCTGTATCCTACGTAGAAATGTGAAATTGCATATTTGTTCAGAAAATTCGGTCCAGCGTACAAGTCTCTACAAAGCGATAAATTACTCGTCTGAAGGAAAACACTGGAATGTTCCTTTATATATTCTTCATATATTTGCAAACGGTTAACGAATAATTTTTAATTTATTTTTTTCTCATTCAAATTGAGTAACAGCTAAAAAAATATTCAGAAAATTCTTGACATTTTATTTTGTAACGAAAAACATTAAAGAACAAATTAAATGAATTAATGTTATATGATGATTTTAGCTTAGCTTGCGAGTTCAACGTACTCTACTAGCAACACCTCTCAATTCTCACAACTGTATATTTTCATCAAACGTGTTTATGCTACAATGCTATCATTATTGTTAATCATACGGTGTATGACGTAGATAGAGGAAGCTATACAAAAGCAAATGAAATATATGAATTTATTGTTTTATTGCTGTTTCGAGTTTAGTTTATGGGATCAGTATATTCTGAATTGAAAATAAAAATATTAATCAGTTCTGACAAATAGGTTTTCCTTATACAACGTGTTTCTGTAGCTGTGTTGTCATCATCAAGGGTGATCAATACACTATATAATAAACACTGTTGTGTTGAAAAATAAACAACTTGGTGTCTGTGTATTTTTCTGAAATTATTGTGGAAAGTAGTTGTTGGTCAATTTTCTTTTTCGTTTAGAGTAAAGTTCTATCTACTTAATTATAAAATAGTTCAGTTTCGCAGAATAGCAAAGCGAGTGGTTTTAAATTGAAAGATGAATGTCTTGTAGGGAGGGTAAGAGATGGTTAAATGGATGGGAGGTAGTAGAAATGGATAGATGAACGGAGGGATTAAGGAAGTTTGGGATGTATGGATGGAGGAAGGAGGGGTGAATGGCGGAAGGAGTGGAAGGGATGGGTGGATGGATGGAGGAAGGAAGGGGTGACTGGGAAAAGGAGTGGATGGTGGAAGCTGAGGATAGAAGGAGGGAGGTAAGTATAGGAATAGGGATGAAAGGAGAGAGGGATGTATGAATGGATAGGCATTTTTGGAGCGAGTTTGGGAGGTATGGATGGATGGCGGGATGAATAGGGAGACAAAAAAAGAGATTTTAACGATAACACTCGCCAATAAAATGATTTATAATAACTAATAATTATAAAAACTTTGATCTGTCTTAATATTCTACAAAAAAATAGGTACTTGTTATTTCAGGCACTTCAAATTACGTACTTAGTAAACATTCACCATTTCCTTGCATCCAACAAAATTTGTTATGTCATTATTAAAAATTATTCTCATATCTTTAAATATAGGTCTGGCGTTGATTTTGTCTGCATGGTTGTTAAACGTTGTCAATGTTAGAATAGGTTCAGATATGGGTTTATAAAGATTCAAACTATAAGTAAATAAATATTGTAATTATTAGCTATTGGCAACACTGTATTGTTGCATGACGATATAGTTTTTATCATATTGATGAGAAACTGTTTCCTTTATGAAGGGCACAAAGACTTGTTACCCTCTTCTATTTGGAGACGCTGTTATCTGATAACAAGTTGTTCTTCTAAATATATAAAATATAAACACGCGCGCCTTGTTAGCTCTGCCTCGTTACTGGCCATATTTGCGTTTTGTTTCACGTAAAAGACAACTGTTTAAATTAATAAATTCGAGTTGCGAAAAAAATACAAACAGGAAAGGCATTGTAAAAGCCCGGATTGGAGGGGTGGGGTGAAACGTGGAAGCGAATTTAACAGAGAGAAAAAAAGAAACAAGTAGAAAGGAATTATCAAAATCCCCAAGCGAGGGGTTCTGTATGCACAGTATGGAAATGCGAGCATATATCATTCCAGGCTGACAGTGCAATTTCTGTTATCTCCAAGCTCCGAGCAAGCGCGCTTCTAGCTTAGGCATCGTCTTTGTTGTCATCGCAGACCTCACTGAGGTTGCCTGCCTCACCCCCTTCAATTTGACCTCATTGTTAAGTAATTGCCGTCGTTCCATTGCGTCGGAATTGGACTCCGTCAGCATCGAAGTACGAGTGTAAAACAATATTAAAGTGGAAGCAATGGCTGACTGTTGTCATAATAAAACATCGTAAGCATTAGTGAAGAAATAATTTATGCTCTCCCTTCATGGAACCAGCATTTTAAACCGATTTAGAAGTATCTCCTGAAGGATTGCTAAAATTAATTAGGATTAGCTTCATAACATAACCCCATCCTCTAGGATGTAGAGAAGGACCACCCTAACTATGTCTAGTTACTTGGGGTAGGTTTTACTTCCGCCTGTAGGAAGAAGGGCAAGGAAATGACAAAACATGTAGCTCTAAGAAATATTCCCCTGGTGCTTTCGAAAACGTATGGATTGCGTAGGCAGGGCCGCTTACCTAATTAGACCTATTCTCTAATAAGACTATAGAGAGTTCTAAACGCCACCATAACTTCAATTTTATTTATTTAACTACTTCGAATTTTCTTGTACCTTTTTATATTTAATTAATTTTTAAAATAAAGTATACGAAATAAGTTTAAAAGTAATAGAGAATAATTGTTTTTGCAAGAGTATTAATTATTTTGTCTATGAATAACGGTGACTTTAACGATCTTAGGTTCGGGCTTAGTTCAGGCACCGTTAATGCAGACAAACTGTTCGATGTTGAGGTTTCCGAACAACTTTCTTCTTCAAATTGTTTCATTTTCTTCCCCGCGTTTGCGGAGGTTTCGTGCCCTCTGCCATTTTACCTTCCAGCCTGCCTACATCAATCTTTTTGTGGTTTTGACGCTCAGCCTGTACGACATGCGAAGGACAAGAATGTGAGGATCGTAGAGAGGACTACGTCAGGATGTAAAACTCTCCTGGTGTAGGCAGGGATCAGGTGTACAGGGCCGCCTACACGCACCAGGAATACACCTAACCTTTCCATAAGGCTTCATAAAAGAGTCTTTCCATTACACCCCTTTTTTGTGAAGGGTAAGGAAAGGTAGATGGAATTAGGTGGGACTGAATAGGGAACAAGTCACTGGATCTAGGAACAGGGGAAATTTGGGGTATCGTATACAGGACGTAGACCTGTACTCCGAAGCGAGGAGTCGTCCCCTATCCTGGCTTACAAAAACATCTTGCAGTAGTGTAGGGATGTTTCTCGAAAAGCGCTGAATTATTTCTGGTTGATTTAGAATATATGTATTTCAAATCACCAAGTTCGAGACATACCTCTTTGAGCCTAGCGTGAAACTTGTAACCTTATCCATGCTATAGAAGATCCTCGCCTTCGACGATTTTGTTCCTTTTAATTTTCTACCCGTTCGCTCACTACCACCACCACTTGTTCGCTCACTACCACCACCATTTGTTCGCTCACTACCACCACCACTTGTTCGCTCACTACCACCACCACTTGTTCGCTCACTACCACCACAACTTGTTCGCTCACTACCACCACCACTTGTTCTCCATAAGGCACTATAATAAACAGTAATAAATAAAAATAATAAAATAAAAATAATAAAACAAGACCAGGATGTGTTGTTCAGCTGTAATCTACAGAAGAGTATTGATTGGTTTTTTGCAAACCTACTTTCGGAAGTATATTGTTACTCTATTGTCAAGCGTAGACCAACTTCTTTATCTCACGCTTGATAATGGAATGACAACATCGGTTACTCCCAAAACCGGGATTTTAAAAGAATCAAGAACGTTTCTCATTTATGCATAATTAACTTATGATAGTGTAATGCATCAAACAGTGCAACATCGCGCGATGAACTAAACATTTGTAAATTTGTAAAACAAATATAAAATACAAAATACCAATGCAAAAAGTTTAGCTACATGTGTTGAAAATATTTAAATTTAATTTCAGACGTTACAAACAGTTTCACGTGACACCGGGTCCCCCGGCACGAACGTCGTCCTAGATCTAAAGTTCCAATATAAAAAGCTAATTAAAGCAGGAATTCAAGAGGCGGTGCAGCGTGTTAGGAAAGCTCATTAAGACGAAAACAGGGGGCGTAAATTGATAAGAAAGGATGAAGAATCCTGGAGCAACTTCGCCATTATCTCTAACCCTAAGTACACCTCCTTTAATTATCCTTTTCTCTCAGAAAAACAAACATTTCCCACTGTTTGTTCCATTTTACACGTGAGCGGGTGAATTTCAGAGATAACATGAAAGAACGCTTTTTCATTTTACTCTTTTAACTAGTTTTTAAAAGTTTTGAGTAAGTAGATAGCGTCTGACAGTGCGATTGTCTCGAGTAATTAAATTCTTTTTTTAAAATTTATTCGACTTACCGAGTTACAAATAACTTTTGTTGGAGTGTTAAACAGTTATATAATACCGACAGTTTGTGACGTAAACCTGTCACAAATAATGAGAATCGTACCTCGTAAAGAATTTTTGAAAGTTATTTTGCTTTTATATATTTTTAATAACGTGTTAATTTTGTTCTTTTAAATTATGCATTACCTAATCTTGTAGGTTATCTTTTTATAAACCTGTTCTTTTAAATTATGCATTACCTAATCTTGTAGGTTATCTTTTTATAAACCTGTTCTTTTAAATTATACTTTACCTAATCTTGTAGGTTATCTTTTTATAAACCTGTTCTTTTAAATTATGCATTACCTAATCTTGTAGGTTATCTTTTTATAAACCTGTTCTTTTAAATTATGCATTACCTAATCTTGTAGGTTATCTTTTTATAAACCTGTTGTTAGCTTTTACTTCCGCTAAACAGGCGGTTATATAAAACCAAATTAAGATATTTTTACTTATTATTATTGAACACTGACTAAATAGTTATGATTTAGTTTTTGTAGTAGTTTTAACTCTCTTATGATAATGAAATTGTCATCGATACATAAAGTATGAACTGCTAATGTGTATTATTAATTTTTACCTTCTTATAAGGTGAGCTAAACCATTTTTATTTCTATATAATATTGTTTGAACATTATTTTTATATTAAACAGTTTTTTTATTCCGAACAAACCTATGTTCTGTTGTTTAAGGAAAGTGAAATCGCCCTTTAGTTCATTTATCTATACTGAATTTGATACCCCAATAGTACATCAACATAAATATACCTACACAATTTCTTTATCTTCAAAAGTAAAACAATAACTGTTGGCAAGGAAAGAGCGAAAACTTTATAAATACAAATTTAACTAGAATAAAAAATCCAGAGACTTCTGTAATTGTACTTCTTAACGGTTTTCCATGAGAAAGAGGCGGAGAGCAGTGCAACTGGATAACATGGATGAAGAGATAAAAAATAAATAAAGTTCGTCTTTAATTTCAGTACAGCAAAAATAAATAAATAAAATGACAAGAGGAGATATTAATGGTTGGGTAGAAAAAGTGTGAACAAGGAAGCAAATATAGTCAAACTTTCAACTAATTGGATAGATGATTAAACGAAGCTTTGGAAATAAAGAAAAGGAGGACTTACGAGTAGTACAAAAAAAACATACTAAGGAGATGTTAGTGTTTGGGTAGAAAAATTGTGAAAATGAGGTAAATATAGACAAGGATTTTAAATAATTGAATAAATGTTTAAACGAAGTTTTGTGTAAAAAATTAAATAAAGAAATAGTAAAAGAAAAAAACACACTAAAGGGATGTTAATGGTTGGGTAGGAATATTGTGAAAAAGAAGGTAGAATATAGTCAAAATTTTCAGTTAAAATTGTTTAAACTAAGTCTTGTAACCAAAATAGTAAATAACGAATATAGGGATATAACCAGAAACGAAAATTAAACATACGAAGGAGATGTTAATGGTTGGGTAGAAAATTGTGAAAAAGGAGATAAATATAGACAAGGCTAACTAATTGAATAGATGTTTAAACAAAGTAATGTAACCAAAATAAGTAAACAATGAAAATGGGATATAACTAGTAAAACAAAAAACATACAAGATTGAACAATAAATAGAATGAATAAGTTTTAAACTGAAATAGATATAAAGTAAGGGGAAAAACAAACGGATGATTTTCTAAAATCATTATTCTTATTTTACTGTGAATGCAATAAACAAATCTAACAAGATCTCTTGGTCGATTATCGGTAACTTACTGTCGCAGCGCTGCCCTTCAGAGATACCTTGTAGCCATCATGGTTTACGAAACGGTCCATTCAGACGCCAGATACGTTCCGCGCTTCGCCAACCGGAAATCATCGAAAACTCGTCATCGTTCTCACTTCCGTCACGACAAAAGGCGTTCACGAGAGCGTGAAATATGCCTTCGTTCTGTGCCCCCTCTCCCTCCGCTATATATCCATCCCCTTGTACATCTCCGGGCTTGTTATATGTCATATTTGTAGCTTAATGCATAATATACGTTCTGATATAACAAAGCATGCCTTCAATCGGAAAATATAGAGCGTTACTGAGACTCTCTTCAGAATCTTCCTCTCTGAATGGAAATAAAATTATAGGCGATTGTATTTTAATGGTTTATGTCATAAATATAAGCTTCGAAATTAGCTTTCAATTTAATAGCTTTTAGTAATATCCTAAAGTGCTTTTATTTGTATCAAGTCCCAAAAGGTTTCTAGAAATTTCTCAAAATTTTTTCTCTTTTTAAAGCAATTTATCGTACCCTTTCCTACTCTATAATTCTGTTTTTGGTCCTTGATGATTTTATCGGGAATTAAAAAAATATCCCAACTCTTCTTTATTTTCCCTTCATCGAGTTGTTACAGTTTTTACTTTTTTCTTCAATTCGCCCATGAAGCTCCCATCTTACACCCACATTTCGATTACTCTTTTCTTGCATTATTTACCTTTTTAATTATAAAAAAACCCACTTCTTAGAGATTAAATACTATTTGACTACTCTTACGTCTTAATTATTTTCCAGAGGCTCTCAGAAAATGTCGTTTTTTATATTGTTTGCAAAAGTTTGGTTGAACACTGCTTTTTAGAATTGTTAATAAAACTATGAAATTCTTAATTTATATTGTTTTCTATGCATTTCTTCTCTTTTTGAATAATACATTTCTATAACTTTAAAGTTTTATTAACCGTTACATTATTTCTTCTACATATTAAAAAAATGTTGTTAAAGGATTCGTTTGTCATTGTACTCTAGTTATTTATTTACAAATAGACTTTTTTAAGGTTTTTTTCATTTATACAAACCTTATTTTATATAACACGTAGTAGGAAATTGAATATTACGAATAGATATTTGGATATTTAATTTTAAAAAGTAATTACATTATAATTTTTAATATTCTATATAATTTTTGATCGTGTAATAAACTTTGAACGATTCAAGTTAAAATAACTTAATTCCCTGCTTCCGCAATGTCTATTTTCTAATTACGGAAATGACGATAGATTTTCCAGAACTACCCTCCAAGTCTCCGTGTTAACAAAGTCGGCGTTAAAGTCACATCTTTGACTGACTGGATTTAGAAACTTTAGCAATTACGCTATACGGGGATGTAGAGACGAGCCCCTGAGGAACCCGCTTAGCTGTTAGTCACTGCTGGTTGCATACACTACCCCTTAACAACCCCGAGCACGTCCTTACGAAGTGCAAACTGTCTGAGAATGACCTAGTTTTCTCTGCGTTACAATTTTTTTCTAAGAAGAATATTTTATTTCTGTGCAAACCTTATGAAAATAGAGTTGAATTATATATATTAACGTTTACGACATCTTCATATTATAATACGGGCTTATTCATAAAGGCTAGAAACCTTTCCGTTTAGAAAAAGATTTATTATTAACCTTTATATAAGATTGATAAATTAGGAAAAGTTTCATTAAACATGGTTTACGACATATATTTTCTAAATCCTGTTTTTTCCGGAATATTATTGCACATAACACATTATTCTATAGTTTCGTTACATACCACCCGGGTTTCCGATCACGACGCATCCCTTACGGATGTTGATACACTCGAAACTGATTTAAATAACCATACACTTATCAATAGGCCCACACCTATTCAATGCACCGTACCGTCTTCACAGTAGAATTACAGGCACTGCTGGAAATCTCATCCCTTTGTATAACAAATAAAGTTTCCACACCAAACGCATTTATTGATTTATGATTCATTATTTAGTCACGCACAAAAATTATTACATAAGTGACGCATTTCCTAGTTTCCTTTGCCAGTGTTTGGATGTAAACTTAACTACCACGAGTAAGCGGAAGATTAAAGTCATCGGAAACATACAATTATTAATGATCTGATGATGGCAGGACTATGTAACGAAACGCGTTCGACATAGCGTAAATCGAAAGTTTTTTCATGTTATTAATTTAATAAACCCTTCCACCCTAATATTAATATAAATAACTGTAATATAAGTATATATTTTTGATATGTAAACCTCTTTAGGCGGCCCCAATTAGTTATTTACGATGAAGGTAAAACTGGGAAGACGTTTTTTAAGTATAGGTAAAGCTATAGCTGAACGAATTGTTCCGAAGGTTCCGATAGCAAAACATGTGGCTACTTTAACGCTAACAGTTGTTTTCCTCCTCACTTAGAGGTTATTTGGAGGTTATGCTTTAATTTCTAAAACTTGTTAATATTTTCAGAAATATTGTGCTTTTATTAAATTAGGTGGTGTATAATTTCATACAACAGCTCTTTGATTGTGTTTTGTTTTGTATTATACATTGATTAGTGAAAGATATGTACATTATGTATTTTATCTCATCGGTTTCTATTCCTGCTTACAAATCTCCAGTTTCAAGCTCACATTATTTTGCGTTAATTTTCGATTAGCAAGCAACCCTCTACTAACTTTATTTCAGGTAATGCCATTCTGGAGGTTTGGTTCCCGCAGCTTTGTCACATTGACACTAATTCGTTGTCACTGACTTGTGCCCACATTCTAAAGCTAATTTGCTAAGCAGTTCTCCTTTCGAGCAGCGGAAGCAGACGTTAACAGTTCTTAACAAAATCGATATTTAGTCACAACTCGGAACTAGTATTTTAAGTTATCGATATTCGAAATTTCGATTAATCGCCTTGATCGAATTAGCAGACCATATCAAACAATGTTCGTTTAATTTACATACCTCGATAGTATTTTATAATGACTAGATATTTATACAATCTTATCGGCGCATGCGTACAATCTAGTTTGCAGTCATTTAGGCATCTCGATTCTTAAGCAGTTGTTAATCGATAACGGTTGGGAATATTTCTATTTTCATTTAACGTTTCGGTTAATCTCAGACCGACAAAGAAAAATACAGAATGTTATAAGGAATTGATAATGTCGATTTTCCAAAACTCGTTTACAGAATGTATAACAACAGTGTTAGTCTGTGGAGAATAATTATTTTTCAAGAGGTAAAAATAACACAATTATCAAAGCAGAACCACAACTTAAACTAGTTTTGATTCCAAGGTCATTAATGTACCATTCGATTTTTAATGACAGTTTCAAACATGGTTATAAAATGACAATTGATATACAATAATTCCTACGTAGGTAAAAAAATGTTGTAGTTATTTTTTATTAAATAATTACAATGAATATAAATAAAGTAACATAACCTGCGTTACAACAGCTGTTCTACCACATAACCTACAACATAAAATCAGCTGTTTTATGAAGTCATACGTTATCACGCATTTTAATCCAAATGGGACGAAATAACTATATTGCATACCTTACCCCTTTTCTGAAAAGTGTTCCTACGATATAAAACTAAAATTCATTAAATTATTTAATGAATTAATATTTGAAAAAATCCTCTTAACATCAAGTGTCATCTACTACAAGTTTATATATATATTTTTAAACTTAAGTTAATGAATAAACAGTATTTTACTAACGAAAATTTGAACAAGATGTACATAAGGAGAGTGTGAACTATAGAAGGATTTGAACGTGTTTGATTGAACAGTTGACGGTCAGAAACTGTAAAGCTCGTCAGAGCCTGGACGAGAAGACGAGGCAAGCGTCGCGTCATTGACCCATCTCTCCCTAGTAACAAATATCCGGCAGAACTTCCGCCATCTTTAATCCGCTCCATTAGGTAATCCGGTATCCTGGTGATATATTCCTTGGCCTTATCAGTATACCTCACTTATTGGGAGAACTGGACTGAGGGAATGATATATGGCAAGAGTCCGCTTCCTGAGGGCGTCCGAGGTTCTGTGGGAGACAATGACTTGGCGTGGTCCTATCTCGGTTTAGGTTTTAGTTTATTGTATTAAAAATTACCATTAAATAAGAACACTTTGTTGAGCTAAATATAAGTATGTTGCTACAATGTGTATAGCTATAAGGCTTATACCTCCAGGAGGGAGGGAGAGAGAGAGAGAGGGAGAGTCCACTAACGTGTATTCTCACCTTCATGAGCCTTCTCGTGATAAAAGACTTTTTTTGCACATACTTTTCACCTCGTACTTTATGGAAAATCCTTTTCATATCTTAATTAGGTGTTTTTTTTGCCGTGAAATGACTGGGGGGGGGGGGTGGTTTAGTTTAATTCAGAATTAGAACATGGTAAATATCTCAATGTATACCTCTGCTATTCAAAAATATATTTTAAACTCTATTTAGTTTACTTTTATTATGTATCATTTCGTGTAGATTTTATTTTCATATTATATTATTTTAGTTATTATTATTTTAATCTTAATATTTTATGGAATTTAGGTTTTAAAAAATAATATGTTATAAAATGATTTTCGTTTTAATAAAATGTAGGCTATACTTCCTTTGTGTGTGTGTGTGTGTGTGTGTGTGTGTGTGTGTGTGTGTGTGTGTGTGTGTGTGTGTGTGTGTGTGTGTGTGTGTGTGTGTGTGTGTGTGTGTGTGTGTGTGTGTGTGTGTGTGTGTGTGTGTGTGTGTGTGTGTGTGTGTGTGTGTGTGTGTGTGTGTGTGTGTGTGTGTGTGTGTGTGTGTGTGTGTGTGTGTGTGTGTGTGTGTGTGTGTGTGTGTGTGTGTGTGTGTGTGTGTGTGTGTGTGTGTGTGTGTGTGTGTGTGTGTGTGTGTGTGTGTGTGTGTGTGTGTGTGTGTGTGTGTGTGTGTGTGTGTGTGTGTCTGTGTCTCTCTCTCTCTCTCTCTCTCTCTCTCTCTCTCTCTCTCTCTCTCTCTCTCTCTCTCTCTCTCTCTTCTCTGTGTGTGTGTCTCTCTCTCTCTCTTTTTCTATCTCTCTCTCTCTTTCTGTGTGTGTGTGTGTGTGTGCGCGCGCGCGTGTGTGTGCGTGTGCACGTTTTGTATGGCTATTATCTTAAACTTAATGTATTATTCAATTCCTAAAATTAGTTCACACTCTCCTTATATATACTACATCTTGTTCAAATTTTCAATCGTTAATAAAAAATTTTTTTTATCCACTGAAGTTGAAATACATTTTTTTATTGTTTTTAAAACTTTTAGTTTATCACACTTGAAGTTAATACAGTTTTTGCAAATATTATATTTCTGTCATATGTATAGAGTTATTTATATTGACCGTAATTATTTAATAAAGCAACTTAAATAAAGTTTCTTTGTTAACGTAAGTAGGAATTGACTTAAATTTTATTTTCAAATATATTTGATTAGACTTTAACTTTATTTCCATCTAAATACAAGTGTAGATAATTCAGTTGATCTGAGGCCCGAATTATACTCGACTCTACTCCTTACGAAATATTTGTTTCCCGAATGAGTTGCCCCCCCCCTCCTATCCTCAACTCTATTCTGCATCACCAGTTTCTACTTCGCTCTGCCAAATACTGTTCATCAATCAGGACTGTGTCCCCATCTGGTGGTGACGTAACCAAACAATACTCCCCCCCCCCCGTTTCTTGCAATATTCCTTGTCTTGCTGTACTTCCTACATCACGCGTCTTGAATGCGAAATACGTCGCCCGTTTATTTCTTCGAATTTAAACAGAATATCGTTAAATAACCGAACCCGTGTTTTAGTTAACAAATGAAAATAATAACAGTTCCAAATATTCTTTTAAATTTTCGTGTTTAGAAATAGTGTATTTTATTTAGGCATAAATTTGAATCTTAACGCTTTTTCATGTCTTCGGCGTTTTCTCGCAAAATGCCTTTCTAATTTTAATTTTTCCAGATAGTTCGTAAACTTGTAACAATGAAATGATTTCAGTGAGGGACTGTGACTGGATTCATTTGAAAGTGAGTACTTAGACATGCCACCACAAGGTCACATGGTGCCATGCATCTTTAAATGCCGCTCACCTTAAAGTATGTTTATGAATAACGGAAAAAAATATTGATGAAGTTATTATGCCATAATGGCTATGAATATTCAAAGTAATACGTGAATATTTTGATCATAGGGTAGTGCATACAATACCCAAGGTCGGTAAATATTGTTAGGGTGTTGGTTACTGTGTTATAACAAAACTAGCAGACAAACAATCGTAGAAAGGGCCAGACAAATAAAACATATAGCATTTGGTGAAGATTTTAACTTCTAACTAGGTCCAATTGGCAAAGAACATGCCTAAATGGCGATAGACAGTTCGGTTTTGTAATTTACGTGGCCAGCTCTAGGTTTAAATTTCTAAAACACACATTCCGTTTAGCTTACGAAAAAAGTCCTTTTGTTTCGAGCCAAAACAATTAAATACAGAACAAAATAAGAAGCCGCAATGTTGGCACGACTGCAGGAAATGACGTGAAGTAATGCTCCTCACCCAATTTACTTTAGCCTAAAGAGGGGAAAAAATAAACCCAGATATTCCCTTCCTGCAAAGAAAAACTTAAATTAAGAAAAAGATTAAATAAAACCGAGGGACTTAGGGGGTGAGTTTGGAGGTCGCAATGATTTACGTCGGCCCCGGGATGAAGCAGCGTTGACTAATCTTACTTTTATACCTTTTTACCTTTTCGAAAAGTCTTTCCTTGTTTGTACAACTGTATAAATTCAAACTTTTTAAAAAGTTGCCAATGCAGAAGTGTTTGTTTCATTGTATTTCCTGCGGTGTTGTGCTAGTAAATTTGAACACCCTGAATTGACTTCAAAACATAGAGACAAACAAGAGCAAATCAATAACATAATTTTAAAATTCTTATTCGGTAAAACAAAATACATTACAATGTGATACAATTACAATATTATATTCTACTTAAGAGAAATGGCGTCCGTCTCGTTCAACTCCAGACACTTTGTGATTACATTTGCACTTGTTCATCGATCTCTTTTTTCTAGTGACGGATGGATGCAACAGTATCGTGTGTTTTGTAAATAAAAAAAAGAAAGATGGTGAAAAGAAGAAAATTTCGGACTTTAAGCACAAAAGAAAGAAAAGCCTTTATAGCCTTTAGTTAAAAGAAAGAAAAATGGCGAAACGAAGAAAGGTTCGAACTGTAAGCCCCTACTCTCGCTATAAGAAAGAAAAATTGTGAAAAAGAAAACTTCTGTCGTAAAACCCCTAGCCTTTCACTATAAGAAAGAAAGAAAGTGAAAAGAAGAAAAGTTCAGACTTAAAGCCCCTAGCCATTCGCTAAAAGAAAGAAAGAAAGATAGTGAAAAGAAGAAAGGTTCGAACTGTAAGCCCCTACTCTCTCGCTAGATAAAAGAAAAATGGAGGAAAAAGACAAGTTCTGACGCAAAACCCCTAGCCTTTCACTAGAAGAAAGAAATATTGTGAAAAGAAGAAAAGTTCGGACTTAAACCACCTAGCCATTAGCTAGGAGATAAAACAATGGTGAAAAGAAGAAAGGTTCGGAATTGAAGCACTCCTAGCGTTTCGGCTTCTATCTACAAGCCCTAAAGAAACACTTAGATGGATGAGTAATTTGGAAATATTAGTCAAGCATATCGAATCCACGTCACCACAACATTGACTTCCTGCCTGGGTGACTAGCGTCAGGCCCAAGACGGAGGGCTTGGTACGGCGACCAATGGTAACAGTCTGCAATAGTCCTTCGAGTTCTCTGTATGGCCTGAGACAGTTCCACCCCCTGGGACGAGACGAGCTCCAGCCAGACACTACGACTTCGACCGCTCTTCTAGAACAACGCTCTTCTACTCTTCAAGAATGGATAAAACAGACATCTTTCTATTACTGGAAAAGAGAATAGGTTTATTTCAGGTTCGCGACCTTGAAAATCTGTCTCCTCTATACTCTCTAAGAATGGATTTTATCGTCTTGCGTTAATCCGACCATATTCACAATGCTTTTCTGTCCTTTGTAGCCGACTCACTGATCGCTTTAAAATCACAGAAACAATCTGATGACAGGTTCATTTTAAAGCTAAATATGTATCAAAATAAAATGGTAACAAATGTTCTAGAACCCAATAAAACTGAAAATCAATGTTAATTATTTTTATTTTAAAAAGAATAGTGTTTTCTATTGCGAAAGAAAAAGAAACGTGTTCTGTGAAATTATAAGAACATTGACTGTTCTTTTAAAGAACAATATAAACAAAAACGTAAAAACTTACATTACCAGGTGTGCACAAGACCGTAGTCCCTTCGGAAAACCAATACTCCCGCGGGAGACTCATTCCATTCCGGGTCTGGAGTGATCAGTCACCGGAACAGGAAGTGAAGTGAGCCGTAAACCCGCTCCCGAAGGAGTGCTCGCGCGGCGAACTCGACTTTGGAAGTTTGGCAATCACGCGCTGCGAGAGTCGATCTTGCGACTTATCTGTCCTAATTAAACTCGGTGGAAAGAAACTGTGTCTGAATATTTGGGGGGGGGGGCTTGTCTGTTAACGCCTGGTCTGAGAATATCGATTATTTTTGTTTGTAATGTTTGTCGAAAACGACATTAATATTAATTATATATTATATCTAAATATTTAATTACATAAATTTATATAAGTTGAATATAAATATAAAGTTTAAAAACCATAAATAAAAACCCGTATTTGAAACTATTGTTAAAACTGTTATTTGTGTGTAGAGATGAATTTTATGTAGTTAACATTATTTTTCCAAGAGGATATCCCTTACAGGGTTGATAGAAATCCTTGGCTGACTTGTGCAACCCTACCTTATGGTAAAGGTGTCCAAAAAAGAGGTCTGTACTGAAAAGAAAATATAGGTAGGATTAGAAACTCTGGGAAATGTAAATGATTCATTTATTTGGGATATATTTTTTATTAGAACAAAGTTTCCAATTTGTTTCGATAAAACCAAATGTTTGACCCCATGTCTCGCTTATATATGTACTTCTCCGAAGTAGACCTCTTCTACACATATAATTCATAGAGTTGACATAACCTTTAAAAATTACAGCTTACCAGCAGTGCTGTAGTTGACAGCCCCCCCCCCCTGCTACAGGATACAAGCCTCCTAGAGTACAAACCTACAAGACAAATTCTGTTAAATTATCTGAACCTATTGCAACTTTTCCAGTTGTTACTAAATAAAAGAAATTGATTTACCAGTCACATTTTAGTAAATTGTCAGGCTTACCAACACATTTTGGTTAATGACACAGATGTATCAATACGTACTGGTAAGTGGCAGACGTATCAACATCTACTAGTAGACTAAGTGATGCAGACGTATGAATGCATGCTGATAGGGACACAGACTTACAATTGCATAGCATACTACTAAGTCAGATAGACCTATCAGCACCTACTAGTATGAGACACTAACATAACAGTACATACTGGTAATTAAGATAGACGTAGGCTATCAACACCTACTAGTAAGTGACACAGATATATCAGTACATACTGGTAATTAAGATAGACGTAGGCTATCAACACCTACTAGTAAGTGACACAGATATATCAGTACATACTGGTAATTAAGATAGACGTAGGCTATCAACACCTACTAGTAAGTGACACAGATATATCAGTACATACTGGTAATTAAGATAGACGTAGGCTATCAACACCTACTAGTAAGTGACACAGATATATCAGTACATACTGGTAATTAAGATAGACGTAGGCTATCAACACCTACTAGTAAGTGACACAGATATATCAGTACATACTGGTAATTAAGATAGACGTAGGCTATCAACACCTACTAGTAAGTGACACAGATATATCAGTACATACTGGTAATTAAGATAGACGTAGGCTATCAACACCTACTAGTAAGTGACACAGATATATCAGTACATACTGGTAATTAAGATAGACGTAGGCTATCAACACCTACTAGTAAGTGACACAGATATATCAGTACATACTGGTAATTAAGATAGACGTAGGCTATCAACACCTACTAGTAAGTGACACAGATATATCAGTACATACTGGTAATTAAGATAGACGTAGGCTATCAACACCTACTAGTAAGTGACACAGATATATCAGTACATACTGGTAATTAAGATAGACGTAGGCTATCAACACCTACTAGTAAGTGACACAGATATATCAGTACATACTGGTAATTAAGATAGACGTAGGCTATCAACACCTACTAGTAAGTGACACAGATATATCAGTACATACTGGTAATTAAGATAGACGTAGGCTATCAACACCTACTAATAAGTGACACAGATATATCAGTACATACTGGTAATTAAGATAGACGTAGGCTATCAACACCTACTAATAAGTGACACAGATATATCAGTACATACTGGTAATTAAGATAGACGTAGGCTATCAACACCTACTACTAGTATATGACAGATGTATCTGGACAATACTGGCAATTGACACAGACGTATCAACACATACTGATAAGCGACTTAGACTTACCATTGCATACTAGTAAATCAGATAGACTTATCAACACCTACAACTAAGTGAAAGATGTATCAATTCATACTGGTAAGTGATACAGACTTATCATAGCATAATGGTAAGCGAGATAGACGTATTAAGATATAGTAAGTGACACAGATATATCAATATAAACAAGTAAGTGACACCGAATTATAAACACATACTGATAAGTGCACAGAATTACCAACACATACTGGTAAAGAACACGTGTCAAAAGTCATATCTTTATAGTTTTATGAAGCTCTTTTCATGCTCAACCTTCACGATTTCATTTCCTACTGTTAATTCGTCGACCATCAAGTACACAGGGAAACAAAATGAGCCGAAAGTATGTAAAATAAAGAATATCTTTAGGTAATACGATTAGTTGCTATTCTACACATAGCCTGACGAGCGCTTTAGGTCTCTGGTTCACAGTGGATTAGTTTATCCTAATACAAGGAATCGCGTGCGACAGTGTTTAGGTCAGGGCCAAGTTAGATACAGCGCTGAAATAACTTACAAACAAATTATTTAAATGAAATATTACACTCAACGAAAAAATCTCTCCCCTTCAACGAGTCGTGGCAGAACAAGATAACCAGCGCGATACGACGGGAAAACATTCGTCGCCGATTGTTCGGCATTACGAGTACAAACAGCGCGTGCAAAACGGCAACATTATATTGTTATGCGATAAAAGCCATGCAACGGAATACAGTGCAGACGACCTCCCGTGTAAACGCGACCAGGTCTGGATCAGTTTTTGTAAACTCGCGACTGTATCTGGTTTCCGTCACAAGGATTCGGTATCAAAATGTGTGCCTAATGATACGGCGAAGGGGGAAAGGGTAACGCGGCGTCATGTAAATGACTAATGTAATATCTGACATGTGCGTTGCATTAAGATTCGTTTCGCTTCGCACCCCTTTACCGAGGGGCGCGAACTTGTAATCCGTTCATTTCGATTATTGTCGTCCCGGTATTGCTTCCTTACGCGACATGTGTAACTTTTGCGACAGATACATTTTGGTATGTTCGAAAAATTGTGTAAAAATATAGTATTAGAATGTCGGGCGACACAAGTGTAACTTGAAATATTTTGAGTTGTAAAATAAAATTATGTAAGTCATTAAAAAGGCATTAAAATGTAACCTAACCTTATAAGCGTCGTTTCTTGTTCTAGCTGAACCAAACCACGCGAAGTTGTGGCTCAACAAGTAATATTAAAATAATGTCATTAATTCCTAATCGGGCCAACAAAGAAAATTTTTATTTTAGTTGCTTTTTATTGAACAATTACAATTAAATCGCTATATATATATATATATATATATATATATATATATATATATATATATATATATATATATAGAGAGAGAGAGAGAGAGAGAGAGAGAGAGGAGACTATCTTGATTAAATTTTCAATCGTTATTAAAATATTGCATTTAACTGCTGGATTTTAATTATGAAGTTATTCAGTTCGCATCAAACTTAAAGACGTCAACTTTTTAAATTTAATTAATGAATTAATATTTTGTTAACTGTTGTTTTATTCATTAAAGGTTAAAAAAAATGTATTTCAACTTGAGTGAATGAATAAAAAAAGTATTTTATTAACGATTAAAATTTTGAAGAAGATAAATAAATACACACTGGGAGAATGTGAACTAATAGTAGAAAATAAAGAAACAAACAAAAATACTAACAAAATATTTCAACGCCTATCGATTGACCACCGCCAGCTGCATTGAAGAATAAGGGAAAAGGTTTTAAAAAATACGATACGAAAGTCAATGAAAAAAACTATACTGACGAAATAAGCCCTATAGGTAGTGAAACAAGTACAATAAATAATTAAATCGAAATATAAATGCAAGTCAATGCAAATTAAATTTAACACTATGTTCTGAAATGTTTAAATTTCGTAGTAAAATTTAGTGTAGGGTTTGCAGCCTTCACGTCCAACAGAGGGCGTTATTTACAAGGAAAGAATGTTTTACCTGTTACAGGAGTCACATGTTTATAATATGGTTGTATGAAAATACTCGCGTTTATAAATGGGGATAGTTGTATAAGAATTATAAAGCTTTGAAGAGCTTTCTGAAATTTAATATTTTGAACAAACCTTTATTTATATTTTTATTTATTTACATTCCTCATGTCCATCAGAAAATGTTAAAAAGTATATAACACAGGAAGTATCACAAAAATGTAACATTATTGTGCATTTAAATTTTTAAACTTTAGGGCCTACTTATAAAATAGGTCCCAGTAGATGGATTTAATGAATATAGACCAAGGCATAAACAAGTCAGTATATGAGATACACACAAGTCAAGTATAATGGATTCACTACATTTACCGTTACCGTATTAAGAAATGGAATTTTTTCTTCTATACTATAACTTCTTTTATGTACAATAGAGAAAGTCATATAACCTGCAAGCAATACAAGCAGCTGTTTTACAAAAGCATATACTATCTAACAATTTCATCAAATATACAATGTATAGCAATGAAGGTTTGTTCGTCTGACATTAAAACTAAATCGTACTGAATCGTTGATATAAATTGTTCTTAGTTATTTTGGTGTTGATCATAAGCATTGACTAAAACAAATGTGTTGACCACAGGGTAGTAATGAACATTCGCAGCTACTAAGTGTTGATATTTTTCTGCCAAAATTTCACTTAATAAAATAATTTCGTAGGTGTTGATAATAATAATATGCAATAATATTTAAACAAAAACTAACATCCACTCACAATTAATAATGACTAAACAGAAATTTACAATTAACAATACAAAAATAAGTAAACGATAACGAACAACGATTCACAATTAACAATATAATATGAATATTAAAAAGGAACAACAATAATGCATTATAATTATACAATAAAGAAACCACCAACTTATTCATAGTTTATTTTTAAATTGACAAAGTAATGAATGAGTCACTATACAGTGAAGTCGATGGCAATGATGAATTTGTTACTGAAACGCGTACGAGAAAATAAATTATTGACAGTTGGTGATGTTTTTATCCCTGTTTTAGATTATATTATATGACTTTACTGGACTATAAATATTGTAAATTCATAAGGTGGTTTTAACTCTTTTAAGTCTTAAATCAAAGAAATAATAATCAGACGTAATTTTATTGCACTTATATATTTTTTTAAATTAACACCAGTATATTTTATTAGCGATAATTAAATTGTTTAATTAGTATCTCGGTTTTTACTAAAGGGAAACATTTGTACCAACATTATAAACCTTAAACAATTTATCCTAAAGAAAGCAGAGGGCGGTGCGCTTTCGGCCAAGACGAGTTCCTCATTAAATCATCCCGGGGAAGGGGAAAGCACGAACGGAGTAATTAAAAAGAGAAATGGGGAGCAACAAATGCAAGAATAATGCAGCGAAATAATAGTAAACATTTCAAACGGCCCCGCTATTTAATCCCCATATCTCAGGACCCTCCAGTAATTCTTTCCTCCAGGGAGATACTGGAAGGGTTGCCCGGATAATAGTCATTTTGGAGTCTAATTGAGTTCACGAAAACTCCATTAGGCCCCCCACCTCCCGCTCTGAATGTCCTACGTCCCCTGAAGACTAAATCTCTCACGGGTGTGTCAAAACAACATACCCTGGCGAGCATAAACATTTAGGGCTATCATTAGAATTAGGAGAGGCACAAGGGCTGGATTGGCTGTACTGCTGGATCCACGTGTTGCAAGAAATCTACAGCTTCTTCACGACAGATTGATAGCGATCTTAGTACACGAATCCGAGAGAATTATAAATTTTTCAGAACTTATTTCATCACGTATCAAATAAGGTTGTAACAGGAAAATAAAGGATTTTAGTACTTCAGGCGGGAATAAAACTATAGAAATACGATTTCACCTTTCAGTTGCAATGGTTTCCGAAGATGAACGAACTGTTCCGAATATTTCCGAAAGTCGAACATGCCAGTAGGTTAACGGCAGTTTTTGTTTTAGTCTTTATTTAGAGGTGATTTGGAGGTTATAATTAAATAACTTTCAGATTTAACTTCTTTATAAATTTAGAAGTATTGTATACTTATTTAAACTATGTGATAACGTATGATTTATTGATAAGTTTTATAAAATATTATTTGTTATTGTATACTGTGAACTGGGTTACTTTCTGTTCATAATATGATGTATTATGTTCACATAATATTATGTTTTCCATCTATTATCTGACTAATCTACTGTGGCGCGCGCGCGCGCACACACACACACACACACACATACACCTAAACACACACAGTGTGTATATGTATGTATATGTATGTATATGTATATATATATATATATATATATATATATATATATATATATATATATATATATATAGGCCTATATATATATATATATATATATATATATATATATATATATATTGAAGATGGAACACATCCAAAAAAAGTTAATTATAGTATTGACTCTGCTTGGTCCCACCGAAAATTACTATGCTAAGTACATTGTATAGAACGTAGCCAATCATTTAGGCGTATATTCTTAAAAACGTTTCACAAGACAATATTTTTTTCTTCTATACTTTAAATATTTACTTTAAAGAAATGATAACGCCTTAACAACTTACTTTTACGACAGAATAACAAAGTCAGTGAATACAAAAAAAATGCCATTATTAAAACTATTTTTCTATTGTTGAAGCACGTTTTCTCCGCTAAACGAAGAAGAGACTGACGGCCCATATGTGGCGAGCGCATCGCATACCACCTGTGCATAGCGAAATCTCCGGAGTGGCCTGTACCAGTATGTCAAATTCAAATTGTATAGAACGGAGCGGTGGCGATTTACTCGCCGCATGATATCTTGGTCTTTCTTTTCCCCGTCGAAACAAATTGGTTGCTATGAAAAGACGGTTTTTGTCCCAAAAAGTTAAAGCAATATTGTCTAAGTCTTTCACAGCGTCTGGGAATCGCCAGGTCCGCGCATTGTGTCCACTGTTGGTTCATTTCACAGCTGTTCAGCGGTAATTGGAAATTTATCAGGTCTCGGTAATGGAAGACGAGATGCAGTGGCACGGAATCGGCCCGTTCGTTGCGGAACACGTACGATCGTTGGGCCCAATAAGGTTCCACTTTGGAATGCTATCACTAAATTAATTGTAAATATTGCGTTGGGAAATTAAGTGGTTTCAAACTTTTCCTGGTAAATATATATTTCCATTAGGAAAAAGCCAGAATGGAGTCAAAAAAATTCCCGAATAGAGCGTCATTTTATTCCAGACTTTTGCAAGTGATTCTTTTTAACCTTTAAACGATTCTATTTCTTTATCGGCTTCGTAATTTCATTTAGTTGATAATTAAAAACATAGTTATTTTTTTCCAGTATTATCGGTTTTTCATATTAGATAAGACGATCCAATATGTTGCCAGGGGGAAACGGTGTAATGTGAAACTTCCTTTATTTTTGTTGCTTTTAGAATTACACACAAACTCACTCTCTCTCTCTCTCTCTCTCTCTCTCTCTCTCTCTCTCTCTCATAGACACATACACACACACACACACACACACACACACACACATTCATAATTTAAAGTACAAACATTTCAGTAACAAGAATATTTTTTTAAATAAACCTTGCGAAGCTTTTCATCAATTTTACAATAGGGTGTGTGGGTGCGTGTGTGTGTGTGTGGGTGGGTGCGTGCGCGCGTGCGTGTGTGTGTGTGTGTGTGTGTGTGTGTGCGTGCGTGTGTGCGTGTGCGTGCGTGGGTGCGCGTGCGTGGGTGCGCGCGTGTGTGTGTGTGTGTGTGTGCGTGCGTGTGTGCGTGTGCGTGCGTGGGTGCGTGTGCGTGCGTGGGTGCGCGTGTGTGTTTGTGTGTGTGTGTGTGTGGGGGGGGGGTTGTGTGTGTCTGAAGGTAGTAGGATTGAGTTAGGGACGTTAAAAAACTTAGGCAAAGAGAGATATAAGTGATCATTATATAAGTTGTATGGAGTGGCAAACCTACTCTCTGTCGGTGTCATTAAGAGCTGTTAACTCATTATTCATTGTAAATGAAGGTAAAGATAGGTATATTTAATTAGGCAGGATTAAGCAAAGGATTCTAAAAAGGAAATGATACACATCATCGGTTTGGCAGAGGCGCTTAGACCTGCTCTCAACCGGAAGAAATGTGTGTATCCATTACTCGGACCTGTTTACGCCTTCCTACATTTCATTTTACTACCAGTATTGGTTTAGAATTAAATTTGAACCTTTGAACAAGCATAATAATGTGAACATCATAAAAACCTCTACATATGACCGCAATTTACAGTCTGTTGGACTTTAAGCACAACGTTATTTACGTATTTATAATGTAAAATGCTACATTAGTCCTCGCTTGTGGTGTACATACGTAGCTGCATTGTGAACCGGCCTTGCTGAATATTAATTGAAATATTTGGCTTACTTGATGAATGTTTGGAAATTAATTTCAAAACGAATAATTATGTTTCCAAGCGGGGTTATTACTTAATTAAAGCTGTAAACAAACGTTATGTAATTGTTTATTGCTTCGTATGACGTAGGGAGTAATTAATATTCTTGAAATACTCGACGATAAAAATATATTTTCAATTTAGTTTCATACCCATGGTAAAGTAAGGAATGTTTTTTCTCATGACCTAACCAGCGTTGAGAAAAGGGAAAGTTAATACCTAGCACGTTAGCTTCCTGTCGTATGTGAAGTGGATCCAGTTCAACCTTTTGATTTCTGTGTGTTAACCTATATAAAAAGTTGTGTCGATTTAACAGTATTGTTTTCTATAAAGTGAATAGAGTTTTGTTATTTAAATGTAGTGTTTCATAACTAACTTCAAAACGAAGGCTCGCCGGTTAGTTCTAAAAACGTTTGTTTAAACTGGATCCAGTTAAAATTTTTGATCTGTCGAATTTTATCAATCTTAACTTCCTGTCTGCTTAAATATTTGTCCGTGTTTTTTTTCAATAATTGGAAATATTGTTTTTTTTACATTCTGGTTACAAGACCTGTCCATCTTTTCTGTACCCACTCTCATCTCTCTTAGTGTTGTTTTTTTTACATAATAATCGTATATGCACTCTTTCGAACTCATATTTTGCGTCCACACTATTGAATAGGGTTCTTGTCGCCATGTTTTTTTAGAAGAAGAACGATTTCAACGGGAACAAACAACAGGTGTTTTTCCCTCGTTATGGTTTTCATTTTACTTTCTTATACTTTCATACAAATTACCTAGAACGACTTCAGTAATTACCTGGGTGCAACCCAGTGTCCGTACAGCAAAGTTACGGTTTTCGTGACTTTACTGCAGTCGGGCACGACTCCGTAGCGTGATCTCCTGAGAGATTTCAATTCCCACTGCACCTGATTGCAACCAGAGTTGTTCCTTGCTCGTTGGTATTTCTCGGACGCATTATTTTTACCCCTAATCGTTACACTTGCAATAAACAAACGAAATTCAAGTGTAATTATTCTGGCTGGCTAAGTTGGTAAGCCTGGTCATCAGGGCGAGAGTTACCCCCCTAGCTCGAGGCGAGAAAAAGCGAATTGTGTTGTGCCTATCATTAGCTAAGATTAGAATTGCATTAGGAAGGGTTGCTACCCCTATAGCGGGACTTGCAATATCAGATCAATAACGTGCTTGTAAATAATCTTTATTGTAGCTACCCTTGTTGTAGATGTTGAACTTTTTGATTGGGTTTTAATTGTGAGAAAACACAACGTGTAGGTAAATTTGTTAAATTGGTTATAAGGGGTTGAAGACGCGAGTTTCAAGCAAATTTGTGGGAAATTTCTTGCTTTTAAGTTAAAAATGAAAGTAAATATCCTTATTTAACCTTATATCCTTATTATTTAATAAGAAAAAAAATATTTATATATCTAGTATTGATTGACGCTGATTGACGCTTGCATTTGTTTAGTTAATACTGTTAAGATCTTGCTAATGTGATTTCGTGAATGTAAAGATTTTATAAAAATAAAAATGATTTTCCCGGCTTTCACCGGGGAGGGGGGTGCCAGGTTTTACCGATGACGGTTGGTAAATGTTGGTTTTAGGAATAAAAGAATGGGTCTTATTTTACTATTTTCTTGGTAGCATAGAGAGCGTCCACTAAGGCAAGGTTAGGTAACAATGCCGTGTCTCCGAAGTAATAAGACCCAAGTTTGTCCCACCGTATGACGGTAGATGTTAGGAATGAACGATGATCACGAAGAGTTCGAACTGTTACCATTCATAGTTGGTAAATCTACTTTTTTACTAGTAATCCTATGATAGGAATATGAGTCGGTAAATAAAGAAATTGAGATCTATAAATAAGAGATAGTTTTTCGAACTTTCACGGCTATAGTTTGAGGAATGCTTGATTTTATCAACGACGGTTGTTAAATATTGACATAAGAAATACAACAATAAGTATTCCTTTACCATTTTTTTTGCTAGAATCCATTAAATTTAGGTTAGGTTAGAAGAGGTTACCGTGCCTTAGGTAACACACCAAGTTATAAGGTTTTCCAATATAAGGGATTTATATATATATTGTTATAATTTTCGACTGCATTATATACTAAAAGACTAAATTTAATGTCGGTTTTCTGTATAATTAGGTACAATTTTTTTGCCTTTCCTAGCATTACAATATTTTTCCCGTTTCGGAGCGACTCCATTTTCATAACTTAAATCGTATTCCGTAGAGTACGATTTGAGTTTTGTAAATGAAGTCACTCCGAAACGCGCAAACAGATGAAAATATTGATGTTAGGAAAGGCAGAAAACTTCTCAGATATATAGAAATTGAGGTGAGTATATCAAGAATTTGGTTATCTGTGTTAATCAATATTTATTTTAACAATATTTAACTGTAAACAGTTGATTTTATGGGTTTTGGCTTTGTATGTCTATATAAACGTTCTTAAGTACAACCTAGGTTTACGATGTTTGTAAGAAGGGACCTTACAAGGAGGCTGCTGTCCTTTCGGAGCCCCTATAGAGCTACATTGCCGGAATTCCGAGTTTTAGACTTCTTTTTGACTAGACATTTACTACACCTGTATTCTTTATTTAGTCCTTCCACAGCTGTGCATTCTATAAACCCGATAGAGAATATGTAAAAAAGTCGATTTTAACATATTTAGGCGTTTTATATGAATTAAAATGTTTCTAAGTACACTTATGTTAAACGAAGTTTGTAAGAAGAAACCGTTCGAGGAGATACTATACTTTCGGAGCCCCTATTGATCTAAGTTGCCGGAATTCCGAGTTGTAGAGTTCAATACAAATTTCATATTTGTTTGGCTAGACATTTAATACACCTGTATACTTCCTATTATGGTTTTTCACAGCTGTTTACTACCCGATAGAGAAAAGGTATGCTCAGAGTGAGAGCCACTGTCACGTGATGTAATGATGTAAATAAGATTTAATTTTATTACACATACACGCGCAGTAGTGTAAAAAAAAGTATTTAATAAACAATGTTAAATAATTTATGGAAATAAATATTGGTTCTTATTAAAATAATGTATTTATTTTCCTAAAGTATTTATAGAAGACTTAGATTATCTTTATCTACATTTTAAGGATGAAGTAAAGTTTAGGGATTTTCGAGTTTTTACTTGAACATTGATTGAAAATCTATTAAGCAGATTTTACTTCTAAAACCAAAATTCGACGCTCAATTGAAATATTTGATTTATAAAATCCAAATTGCGTTTTGTTTATTAGAAACCTCAAACAGATGCCCATTTGAAATACACTTCTTTCGTCGACGCTTGGCAACATTTTTATTTTAATTTTATGGAAAGCAGTAAACATTTTCAAAACACGAAAGAAAAAAAATCCCATTTACATTTTGAAGTAAACCCGTGCCGTGCCCAGCGAGGGTAAATAAAAGGGTAGCGAGCAATTAGGGCCGCGCTGCATGCTTAGCTTATTTCTAAATTCCGGGCGGGACATCATACCTTTATCTTTTAAACCCCCGTATACATTTCGAAGTATCTTGCATAAGCCTCTCAGCGGATTAAAAGGCCTACTAATAGTGGACCAGAGGCTGATTATAAATGGGGCAGCTTGAGAATGATATTGGCGCCATTTATCATTCCCAGGGCTGAGGGGTGGACAATGGCTAGTAGATAGCGTTGCCATAACAACCCCCGCCACTCTCTGCCAACATTGTGGCTATAAAATCCCACCCTGACTCAATGCTGTATGTTTTTATCCTCTCGCGGATTTCGGCCGGAGTTATGGGAAGACTTGACTGCTCGGTCAGAAAGAACATTTCCTGTTGGAGTTCCGATCCAAACGTAAACTATAAATAGCGGACAGGAATGTTGGCTTTGTTTGTCCCGACCAACCATAACGCGCATAGAGGGCTACTTGCGCAAGTCTTGGAGTTACTGTCGTTTCTGTGATTGTAATTCCTTGCGTTTGCATGACTTTCACTTACACGTGTTTATTGTTAGCCATTGTGCAATAAAAATAATAAACGCAACATTAACAAGTAATATAACAAATAAAAACCTGTCAATTCCTACTTAGGTCAACAAAAAAAATTTTAGTTACCTTTTATTAAATAATTACAATTAATATAAATATAATAACCTATGTGTTAAATCAACTGTTCTACCACATACCCTGTAACATAAAATCAGTTGTTTTATGAAATCATATGTTATCACTTATTTTAAGCTTATTATAACTATATTGCATACCTTGCCCCTTTTATGATCTGCCATATAAAACTAAAATCGAATGAATTGATATTTAAAAAACTTTATTTATTACAAGCAAGTGTCATCCACTACAAGTTAAAAAAAATTTTCGAACTTGAGTGGATGAATAAACAGTAACTTTATTATCGATTGAAAATTTGAACAAAATAATATGCCAGGAGAGTGTAAGCTAATAGAAGGAAATGAATAATCAATGTTATACATTAACTATAACATTTTTCTTTTATTAACATAGCTCTACTTAAAACTGTTTGAGAGGGCGTAGTAAATAAAATTAACCCCTTTACAGTAAACGTTTCTCAAACATCTTTTAATATTTTTATACAAAACAAAAATTTACAATGAATAGGCCTAAATAAATATGTACATTTAAAACAAAAATATATACATTTGTTACAAATTATATTTTTTTTAACGGCCAGAAACAGACTAATGAACTTTAAGATGAAAATATTATTTACTTGTCAATAGTATCATATAATAATTTATTATTTGTAATTAATACAAATGCCGCATTAGCACACTTTGGTTCAGCCTTTCTTTCAGGTTATACAGAATATAGTATAAACTCACTTCTATAGACTTATCGATAAAAACTTACTGATATAAACTTACAAGAAAAAACTCATTGTTATAAACACACTTATAAAAACTTACATTTACTGATATAAACACATTTTTAAAAACTCACTTTTATAAACTCACTGACAGAAACACACCAGTAAAAACTCACTTTTATATCTCACTAATAAAAAATCACTGATATAGACACACTTGTAAACACTCACTGATATTAACCCTAATAAAAACTTACTTTTACGAACTCTGATATAAACTCTCTCACAGAAACACGCCAGTAAAAGATCACGTTTATAAACTCACTATTTTTTTCAAACTAATAATTAATTGAAAGTAAAAATAAATTGATATAAAATCAATTTGAGTAATTTCTGAAACGGAAATGCAAATTTCAACTTATAAAAACAATGCGTTTGTACATGACTCCATCCATAAACTCCTACAGCATATCCAACCCTAATGCTAGCCGTTAAAGGGGTGTAAAAAGTTATTGAGTGGGGACATTATTTAAAACATTAATTTTAAATATAAATGATAATAATGTTAGTTCTAGACGATTTTATTTATTGTCTAGAACATAATATAAAATAATATTATTGTTATATTATTATATTATATTATTATAATAGAACATATGTTATATTATTGTTTATTAGAATATAATTCTATTATGTTCAATAAAAGAATTGTATGTAATAACGTGAAATTTCGTTCTTAAACATACTCTTTAAGATAATTTTTAAGTCAATTACTTTCAACTAAAATTATACGAATTTGTACTGATTTAAATTATTACAAAATTCAAAGACTTAAGAAATAAAGCTAATAAAATCTTCTACTGCAAAGAAACACTGCAGTGTTTTTTTTTCTTTTACTCACCAATAACCTTAATACAGAAAATAAAATTCACTTGTTTTGTAAAGCTTATACCCGTTTCTAAAGTTAAAAGGAAATAATATACAGAAAGTATTTTTAGGTGCATAACTAGTTACAGGTCCAGTAGTTTTGCTTTACAAGATATGTTTAATGTACTTAGGCCAGCACTGGAAGAGCGTCTTCGCATGTGCTGCACCGCCCTTACCACCCCTTCAGCCTGACTCTTATCTCTCATACTCTCGTCAAGACCTAACCTAACAGTTTTTATGCCATCCGTTCCTTGAACGCTGCAATGCATATAATACAATATTATTTCTGCCTAGCAAGTTGGCACAAGTGTAAGCGAGTAGCCTCCACCTCCCTTCCTCGACAACCCCCACAGTGATTAATGTCCCGTTGAGCAAATTGTCTAGAAAAACATCCCCATCCCCCTTTAGCCTCAATGTTTTCACCCTTTACCCACCCTCGTTGCGAACATGTAGCATATCCGTTTTGACTCGAATTGTAGATGGAAGGACGTCGACTCCGAAACAAAAGCTGTGACGGTTGTATTCAAATGTAATAGATAGACGACAAACTCAGCTTAAATAAATTTAATTGTTTTTTTTTACATCAATTAGGGAATATTTATTTTAAAAAAATTTCCTTCTGCATCCGAAGACAGTGTTGATAAGTGCAGACTTTAAAAAACCCTCAAACTTCGTCCAATGGCCAATGTTATTGTCCCTTTATTCGATATCTGTTTTGTAAGGTATAATTCCTAACATAGGCGAATTAGTAGAGACGGGCCTGGCGTCCCTTGCGCTACAATAAATATGTACAATTAATACATTTTTCTCAGGTGTACAAACACAGGTGGTTTCATTTTTAATAATAAGTGCATTTACTGTTTCAGTTCCCGTTCCACATTTCTTATTTAACTGTTATCTCATTCTGTATCTGTCCGTCCCTGTCCTTTTGATACTTATATTCTCACTTCTTGCTTGCTTACTTATTTTGTTTGTTTTATCATCTTCCAGTTTCTGTTCTCAGCTTCAGTTCATATGTTAACTCATGATCCTTCCGTTCTCGTTTGGTTTTCGGTTTTATAATTTTGTTTCCTTACTTCTTTATAATATTTTTTTTGTCATACTGTCTAATGTTCATCCGTTATGCTTCTCTTGTTTGTGTATCTTCCACTGACATTTACTACCCTTCTATATCTTTTATTCACTTTGTGTTACCTTATTCCTCTCATATACTTGGTTTCTCTTCGGCATCGATGTCACTACGCTCCTTATTTCTCTTATTCTTACATGGAGAGCTTATATTTTTATACCCACAATGATATACAACATCATTCCTACCATTAAGGTCTCCGAGGCTTCAATAAACCTCTGTAATTCAAGAGTTTGTTTTCCGCAACTATAATTACTTCACCTGTATTAAAGAAACTTACTTTAATTCTTTTTCATTTATTTTTCGCGTTTTTTCACAGATGGATTTATAGAGAGTTTATACGTTTATTACTATTATTATTATTAGATAGTGGCCGTTAATTGTACTTTATTTATTCTCTGGAACTAAACGGTACGGCACAAGTTATTCCGCGAACGCTGGCGAGCATAAATACGCCGGCGACAGTATTTCCGCAGATAACAATCTCCCACTGCCTTCACGAATAATGTTTGCAAAACGCAATTAAGCCAGATGCAATTTTTCCGAAGCCGGCGCACGTTTTCGATTAAACCGGATCCTTTATTTTCGCCGGATCAGAGACAATTTGTATCCAGGCTGATTGGCGAAGAAGGAGGGGCATTGCCGCCCGTTACTATGCGCCTCGCGAGCCGGCTAACCTTTGTATACGGGCTGAACATTGCGTGGTCAATACTCTTAATAAAGCCCCTTGGTACCTTGGCTACGTGGTCACCCTGCAAGCAGCCTTATTGACGCCGACCCCCGCCCCTACTCGAGCCTTTATATTAACTTTAATAAATTTACGACTTTTTTCGGCCCTGTAGGATTTGGACCGCGGGTAATACCTTAGATGGAGAATTGAGAAATAGTATTTTCGGTTTCCGGGTTGGATTGGTGGAGTTTGGTGGGTCGTTATTTTGCACAAAACATTATCAGGTCTGGTTTTAAGCGAAAAAAAACAAGTCTTATTTGAAAATATACAAGTGAAACATATTTTTTAAGAAGCTGTTTCTTTCTCATTCGTTAAAATCTTTGAACCAAGTATTTTAGAAAGGAGGTCTATTTTAACTGTGACGATAACATAATATTTTGTGTGTTGGAAGCAAGTTATTGCTTTAATTGTTAACGTAATTTGCGAGAGATACAGTACGTGAAGTCTTTATGAAGCCGTGTATGTAAAAAACACGTGTATTATCTTACTGATCAAGTTGTCGGCAGTATCTAGAGTCCTGATGAAGGTTGTCGTAGGCAGGAGTTATGACAACACTGATAGTGGCTAAAAACTACTGTGCTCAGTAATGTTTTTCCGTAAATGCCGCTACGGTATCCTCAATATTTCAGGTTAATTGATAAAAATTAATTTTTTGTTTCTCTGATATAATTTTTTCCTTTTTTTGCTGCTATTTCCCGAAAATCTTTAAGTACTCGAAATCGTTTATCCCTCTCCTGTTTTATCTAATATTGAGAGTATATAGGCCTATACGCCTACTTAGCGCCCGTTTAAGGGGTCCTAGTTTTTGAGTAACGTCAAGAAGTATGGGCTCATATAGATCTCCTTTAACGGGCTATAATAAAACAATGTAACGGGGCACTGTAAGAAACCCCCCTTCTCCACACACCACAATAAAATAGAACTATATCAATGACGGTATAACATAACCTAGTCTAACATTCACCTTATCGCCAGGTGCAGGTTTCGTAAAACTCCTTCAACTTCCTCAGCTTACTAGTTATAATTTTCGTACAGGACTATACGATCCAGATCTTCGTACTAAATTGATAACTTTCGGTACAGATACGCTTTTGAAAATGTTGATCACCCGACCGTCTTGTGTAGATAGAGACATTCTTCAGTTATATAGATTTATAAATTGTGTTTATTTCTCAGATGTAAACTTAATATGCTCCTATTATTATGTAAAATTAAGATCCATTTATCTTGAGTGATCTTTCAACTGATATCTTTTTCGTGATATGTCATGAATCCTGTTCCTTATCTTCCTTCCTGTACCTTTTGCTCCTTTGTACTCTTTACTGTCCCTTTTCTTTTGTCTTCCTTCTCTTTTCTCTTCCTGCTTATTCCTTTTTCTTCTTCCTTGGTGTATTTCCAGTTCATTCTTTTTTGTTTTCCCGTTTCTAATCTTTCCTGTTACTCTTGCTTTCTCCTTTTCATTCCTGTCTTTTTTTTCCTCTTTCCTGTTCCTCCGTTTTTTCTTCTATGTCGTATTATTCAGCTTTCTAATTTTTGTTTCACTTATGTTTGCTCTTGTATACTTTAATATTTTTCAACCACCATTTACTTCTCACCGTACACTTCATGCATCACTTGCATTTAGTTCGCTCCCAGTAGTTTTCTCACACCAAAGTCCAGTCTTGGACACTAAGAGAACGCCAGTGCACTTGTACACAAACAGTCGTTGAAATCACTTCGTTTAAACTTGAATCAGTGTTAATGTTATTTTTAAACGGCCGCGGTGACAGAATTACGCTCCGAGGAGTAATTGGGCGCTGCTACAATTAATGGAAAAGGCATCGGGAACAATTAAATGTAATAAATCAGTGGACCAATAAGACACAGCCGGCACATGATGTGTTTGACATATGCCCTCCTAGAAGTAACAGCTGTTTTCATACTTGACGCCCCCCACCCTTGCTACGCGCCTGTTAATATACTCACCACCCAAGTATTAAACCGTATATAACTCCAGCTGAGAATGTACTGCCTGGCCCTGTCTTTTCACTATAAAACGTTACAGAAAATATAATACTTTCAAATTTGTTTACTTCAGAAATATATTGTTTAGTGTTTAATAAAAAAAAATTATCTTTACATTAATTACTTTCCAAACATTTTTAAAACCATTCCTTAAACTCAAGTAAAATAATTCATTTAGAAGAAGCCGCTAAAGTTGTCGAAAAAATATTTTAAAATAATAAAAATAAAATGCTTTGAGAATTTATCGATAAATTAATTACAGATCTATGCAACGTTACTCTATGTTCTTATGATTGTAATTTTTCTATTGTAATATATTTTTTTATTTTTATTTAATATTGAAAATTATAATTTCTTTTACTTCCGTCCACTTAGATACGATTTCTTCTCTGGCCATTCGCAGAGTCTTGAGGTTTCACACCCCTTTCCTGGGTATTGCCTGACTAACTCCATGATATCTTTGTGTACCCTATCCCTCAAAGTCTCTATCTGTCTCTGTAATAGCAATCCATTTCGGTTTTTTCTTTCTCCAAGATTGGGGAATGTCCGGAAGCCATTTATCTACCATAAAGTGAATGAGTGTGTGTCTGTGTCTGTATTCGATTGTTCTTTTCCACATTTATTGTCATTACATAGTTACTCTTGATCTGGCATTGATTGCTCTGCGCGTTTCTGTAATACTTTCCCGTTTGAACCAACCTTTAGGTTATCTATCATTCAAAGGTAACCTTCCTCGGAGTTAACCTTTAGGTTATCTATCATTCAAAGGTAAGCTTCCTCGGAGTTATGTTTTCTGTAATTTGTATATTTTTTACGACAAGGCGTTTGTTAAGTAACAAATACAGTACTGAAATTGCAATCTGGGAGTTTACGTGACATTTTGGTCATGCATGAAACATTCTGGAAAAGTGCGAGGGGTTCCTGTCACAAGACTAAGGCATTTTGGAATCGTGCGAGAGATTCCTGTCACAAGCGTGTGCCATTCTGGAAACGTGCGAGAGATCCTGGAAGACGTACGAGGGATTCCTGTCAGAATGCGAGGTATTTCTGGTCGAGTGTGATACATTGTTGGACACGTGTAAATGTAATGTTGTCCAAAGCTAGAAATATTCATACGACTATATTTGTGCGCGGTTTATCCATTTTTAATAATCCAGAACAGCATTTTATGTATAAAACCCGTACTTAATGGGCTAGCATTTGTGTTACATCGGCAAAAAGACGCCTTGTAAACGTCATGCACCGGTTTATCGCAGCCAGAGTACACGCACCGAACTCTGATAATAACGTGTTAACGTGTGAAGAGTCTTTGGCCGTTTGTCATTGGTAAGTCACGCGACTGGGATACCGTAGGCGGGGTTACCTGTGTTACACTCCCGCCCCTCAATAAAAGAAAAAAAGCAAAATAAAAAACACGGCATTACGCCCTCAATTTCGAAATGGGTTCAGACGCCCACCCTCTCGGCCTCGGATTGAGGAGAGAAAAAGAGAGGGTGCAGGAAATGAACGCGAAAGATTCATTGGATATAATTCATCAAGGGGTGAGATCGGGGTTGAAAAAACAACTCTGTATAGAGGACTAATATTGATTTTGTAATTAATGCAAAATGCGATAATGGATAGGAGGGAGATTCGATGTCTCTACCTTAAGCTTCTTAGTGCGCCTTGTTACATCCCTTACACAGGGCTGCATGTTTGGCATTTCCATTTTATTTTGGAAATCGCTAAATTTGGTTTAAAATTATTAAAGGGGGATATTTAAGTTAAAAGGTTTATAAATTAATTGCTTTTAACTTGATGCCCTGTTCCTCCTTCGGCACCACTGAACCCAAACAGCCGTTCTCCATAACCACCAATAAGTGTACGGTGATAATACGTGACTTCTCTTCTGCCATCACTGACCTATCTATCCATCTGAGGATAGATGTAGGCCTACTAGATAGATGTAGGCCAAGTAGACCTACTTACAGAGTTATCCTCATCCTGACGCCGAAACATCTGTCTGTGCATGGATACTAACCGAACATCTGTCTGGGCATATATACTAACCGAACATCTATCTGTGCATGGATACTAACCGAACATCTGTCTGGGCATATATACTAACCGAACATTTATCTGTGCATGGATACTAACCGAACATCTGTCTGGGCATATATACTAACAGAACATCTATCTGTGCATGGATACTAACCGAACATCTGTCTGGGCATATATACTAACCGAACATCTATCTGTGCATGGATACTAACCGAACATCTGTCTGGGCATATATACTAACAGAACATCTATCTGTGCATGGATACTAACCGAACATCTGTCTGGGCATATATACTAACAGAACATCTATCTGTGCATGGATACTAACCGAACATCTGTCTGGGCATATATACTAACAGAACATCTATCTGTGCATAGATACTAACCGACCATCTGTCTGGGCATATATACTAACCGAACATTTATCTGTGCATGGATACTAACCGAACATCTGTCTGGGCATATATACTAACCGAACATCTATCTGTGCATGGATACTAACCGAACATCTGTCTGGGCATATATACTAACCGAACATTTATCTGTGCATAGATACTAATCGAAAATCTACATTAACAGACTTCCCTCGTCAAAGGGTAACTGCAGTAGAATCTTAACTAATCCTGAAAAAGTAGACCGAGTATATTTCGTATAATAGCGAACTTGGATAACACGGACTATGTCAATAATCAAGACGGGTAAGGTAAACTGGTGGAATGAATGGAAACGTAGTCGAAGATGTGAAAAAGGCATGTACTGAATTATCAAATGAAAAACTTGCGTACAAATAAAAACTAAAACATACAAAATTACAAGATATTTAAAATTAAAATTGTATTTTTACTCCGTTGCTGTAAGAGAATATCGAGATTCAAAACGTACAGGCTATACGTACTGTGTGTGTATATATATATATATATATATATATATATATATATATATATATATATATATATTAATACATTAAATATGGTGATATGTTTTCTTGTAATACAGTTAATAAATTAAAATATTTCAAAAACATTATTCAAAAACACATATTCATTAAAAGTATTCTTGTTTTTGAAATATTTTTAACTTATTAAATAAATATATATATATATATATATATATATATATATATATATATATATATATATATATATATATATATATATATATGTGACTACTTCGGTTAACCCGGAACTCGGTTAGTCGGGGCTCGGATAATCGAGCCTTTAGTCTATTAAGACGCAAAGTTTTAGTTTATTTAGCTGCAAGCTTTGGCAACCCAATAAAAGGATAAGAACTGTATTTCATGGCTGAATCTAGATGCATTTGGTTGTGTAGTAGCTGTATGATTGAATATTGTGGTTGCAGTAGGTCCATGAATCAAGTCATGTGGTTGTAGTTGGTCTACGAATCGGGTCATGCTGTTAGTAACCCTATGAATAGACTCATGCTGTTGTAGTAGGTCTATGAATCGAATCATGTGGTTATATTAGGTCCATGTGGTTGTAGTATGTCTATGAATCAAGTCAAGTTGCAAGTAGGTCCATCCCGAAATTCAAACACTATTTTAAACAAAACCTGGTTAAAAGGCTGTTGTGAGCTCGCCGTTAAGCTATCGGCTGCGAAGTTATATATAACAATGACTGATGAAGCGATTTTCTTCTGTCAATACTCTATATTCGGTTTTTAGGTTATTCGTACTGTAGTATACATACTAGGCATTATAACACATTTCTTCAGCAACAATGTCACCATAACAGTTACGTACGCCCGCTCATCTGGGTGTCGTCATCAGTAGGCTATATGTTCGTTAGTAATGATATCAACGTAGTTGCTGAAACATGTTTATCTACATTTACGACTTTTCTTTATAGCTATATATATATATATATATATATATATATATATATATATATATAAACAGTGATAGCATTTTTCTTTCTCTGGCTTCCTTGTTTTAAGTTTTGTTTAGGCTATTATTCTATTTAATTTTGCAATATAATGTTTCTCGTTACAGTGGAAAAAATGGCATTTGTTTCAGCGTGTTTTGCTCTATTAAGATAAATTTATTAATTCTTAAACGAATAATATTACCTTTAAAAGTTTTGACTGAATAGTAATTTGTATTTTAAAAATACCTGATGTCTCTATTACTAAAAAATGTAAAATATTTTCTCCGTCATGGTTTTGCTAGAAAAGAAACTACAGCATCGAGACAAACCAGCCCGGGCAGTAAAACCTGTTGATTTTAAAGACAACATTATGTAGCGACCTCGATGGCTCGAACTTTCACGGACAGCGCCATAATAATATGCAATCTCGGATTTGCATTCGGCCGCTTTCTGCCACGTAATTGTAGGCAAACGCCGTGACATCAGAGATGGCCAGCTGGCCCTGAATGATGGCGCATTGTCTGAGGCGTGCTTATCAAACCTTTGTTCTTTTAGATTTATGTGTTCGCATTGTGATGGCGCGGTCCGTCGGATCAATCCCGCACGCCTACGGATACGGCCGAGATGGACCAGTTACGCGCAACGCTACCTAATAAAGTATGCTCGCGCTTGTACATTTTATTACGAGTGAGTAGGAAATCTGCAATTTGTAATCATGATTGTTTATTTATTTATTTTATTTTGGCTGTATGTTTTGTTCGGGAGCTTAGACAGACCACGGTTCATATTTTAGCTTAAAATATGCGATATATGATTTCACGAAACAGCTGATTTTATGTTATAGGTTATGCGGTAGAACAGCTGTTTTAACGGATAGGCTATGTTACTTTGTATATTGTACTTCACCAAGTTGATATGTTAATAAATTAAATATTTTTGATCACTTTAATATAGTTTCTATTTATTAGGAATATGCTCTGGTTGGATTTATTAATAAATACACTAAAACCTCTTAACCACAAACTTTTTTATTTTACCCTTATGTACATTTCAGTTACCAAGTAACCATCCTCAGAGGGATATCATACAAAGACTGTCAGTCAAAGTACAAAGTAAAATGAAGAAAGTTTGTGGTTGAGAGGTTTATTAATATTTTAATATATGCTATTATTTTATTTATGTTACGATAAATCTCCCTACAATTCAAGGTAATAATGACTAGTTGTATGGTTATCTACAATTTCTAAAATTAAAACATTTTGTTCGCATCACTTTTTAGGTTAAGTAAGGTAGGTAAGGTGAGCTACGCGAGGTAAGGTAAGGTTAGGTAGTGTAACTTAGGTTAGTTTAAGTAGGGTAGGTAAGGTGAGCTACTCAAGGTAACTTGGTAGTGTAATTTAGGTTAGTTTAAGTAGGGTAGATAGGGTGAGCTACGCAAGGTAAGGTTAGGTAGTGTAACTTAGGTTAGGTTAAGTAGGGTATGTCAGGTTAGGTTCTTGAACTCACGTAGACCTACTCTTCAACGGAGTTATAAAGTTCGTCACACCCGCAAGAAGTAGAGGATGGGTAGATGATTGGGAATCATATTCTTCCTATTACTGGGAATAAGGGAAAATTGTGACACCGCGAGCAAGGTTGGGTTACTTAAAGAATCCATCCAGCTGATGTGTCAACTCGCTACTGGGAAAATTAAATATACCCCACACGAAGTCTAATGTAGCGTAAAAGATCCAGATTTTTCAGGAAACATGTAAAATGTAATCATAAATAAACAAAAAATTATAAATAGAAAATAATTTATTCAAAATAAAACACAAGACAAAAACCTTTACATGAAACTGGTCGTTTTTTTGGAATATATTTATAAAAGTAATTGCAATGAAGTCAAATCACTATAACAAAAATAGTAACCTAAATAATGTCTGTACAAATATTACATATGTTATGACATTTGGCGTTGATTAGGCGTTAATAGTCATTATGTTTCCCGCTAGCTTGCTCCTCTCTCTCTCTCTCTCTCTCTCTCTCTCTCTCTCTCTCTCTCTCTCTCTCTCTCTCTCTCTCTCTCTCTATCTCTCTTTCTTTCTTTCTTTCTGTGATGTCTGTCTATTTTTCCCTTTCCCCTTCTTTCTCTCCCCTCAATGTGTCTGTATGTTAGTGTCGGTGAGTGCGCGCGCGCGCGTCTGTGATCACGATAAATAAAAACTTATTACAATTAACAATAATTGTTGTTCCTAAGATGTAAAGTAATAAATATATATTACAATGTTGAGTAAACACATTTAAAGTATTAAAATGTTATTTTGATGAAAATAAAAAAATAATTACGTAACTGTTTGGTTTGTGAAACTTTGAGCAAACAACAGATTGTTCTATTAAATGTTTCATGTTCTAACCTTAAAATTTTACTTATTTTCGTATTATTTTCACACTTGCTTCAAACATGAAACTTATTAAACTTTATTTTCTACAGTAGTCGTTACCTGTTTCTCTTCAAAATTGTCATCTTTGGTTTTGCGATGAGTTTGAAATATACAAACAGTAAGGTAACGGTGGGTAAGAGTACGCGGGCGGTTAAGAGTACGCAGGTAAATTTCATGGTGTTGGCAACACTGCACGGAATGTCTGTTGTGACGTTTTAGTAAGCCTACAGCAGCAGTAGAAGAAGCGGTATTGTCATTTATCAGCTCCTCTTTGTTGGCAAAATACAAGGTAAAATACAGTTTTCTTACTTTTTTATCTAATTTTTAGGATGTAAAACTTTAAGTTTTTTTAGTACATAAAGTACATAAATATTGTTTAAACCTATATTAAATGAAAGTGCATTTCATTGGCAATAACATCCAGCCATTAGTAATTCTTTGTTTGTAACCTGCTGGCATCTAGTGACAAGTCTGAGAAATACTACTAGGGAGGCCAAAAGTACGCAACAACTTTAACTGCGTACTCTTGGCCTCCCTCTCTTGCTTTTTTAATACCAAGAAAAACCTAATGAATGTAGAATTCTATTTACATTTTCAAATGCATATTATTTTTTTTCAGTAACCTTTTTGAAAATAAAAAAAAGAAGAGGCCATCACAAAAGTCAGAAATACTAACGTCATCGCCTTTTAAAAGACTTTCGGAAGAGAAAGAAAGAGAAAAAAAGGAATTAGAGAAGGTAAAAGCAGAAAGAACTCTTAAAAAGACAGAGAGAGAAAGCGAGAAAGATATTAGGAATACAAAAAAAAACCAATGCACATAAAAAACTAAACTTCGGAAATAATTACACAAGCCCATCTACAAGTTCAGGACAAGCAAACCTACCCGAAGAAGACGATGTTGACCCAACAATTTGCCCAGGATGTGGAAATTCGTATTCTGAGAGCTGGGTACAATGTGGTATCTGCAAGGAATGGTGGCACGAAGATTGCTCGGCTTATGAAGGTAGTGGGCCATTTGTTTGTGATCACTGTTAGTGCGTACTTTTAACCACCCTACTTGCGTACTCTTACCCTCCCAGTAGGACAAGAGTACGCACTTGACAATTTTTTAAAATTTATTTTTCATTTTGATGTGTTTATTGCTAAGTAAGTGAAATTTATAAGAATGTTACATATATAAATAAAGAATATTTTACAAAATGTTGAAGTCTGTATATTTTTTATTTACGCAGATATTCCTAAAAAATCATTAGGTGCGTACTCTTACCCTCCCTTCCCATACATCATAATAATGAATATGTTGCAGATAATAAACTTCGTTTCTTAATGTTGTTATTTTGCACCCCTGAAGATGTACAGGAATCGGAACAAGCACACAAAATGTAATTCTTTAAAACGTTTGCAACACATTTCCGTGACACAATGGCAGATTACAAAGATAACTGGTTTTAAAAAGGCGTTCAAGGTTAAATTTCTTTAGCATTTTACCACTGCTAAAAATGTCGTTTACAAATGCTCAGAACGACTATAGCCGGCGGTAGTTACACTGTTACGGGACCAGACGTCAAGGGAGATAAGAGGGGTTTGGGGGAGACTACAGGGGGTAGCCTCCCCAGTCAGCTGCTGCTGACATCACTACAGGGTGTTTGTTCTTCACGTCTTATTTTGTAACCGGGAAGATGCTGTATTAATTTAGTGGCGCGAACAAAGGCTTTCAGACTGACAGATTAACGGACGGTTGTTCTTTGTATTTTTAAACTTTTCGAAAATTATACTTTGCTAAAATGTTGGTTTTTGTATTATATAAAATACTGTTGTTTACAGTAGAGTGTGTTTCTTAGACATACAGGTATTTTTTTTTTTTTTTATAATAGACTATATGCTTAAGCTTTTACATAGGCCTAACAAAACCCATAAAGTAGTTTGACTATATATACTATAGTTTAATTCTATCGTATGAAACTACTATAGGCGTACACATTTAAGGCTAGTTTAATGAAATATAAACTACTAAATTGGGTCTATACATCATCCTTCCTCTAAGGATGACAATTTTGACTAATAAAAAATTACAAAATTTCAATTGAAAGATGTTTACGTTATTTATTGCTGTGCGGACTTTAAAGTCTCCTCCGAAAGTACAGAGAATTGAAAGGTCGGCTGTATTGCAAACCTCTGACAGCAGAGTTATGTGTAATCTTTATTATTTGTGTACATTAACGTAATGCATCTAATAATTTCCTTGAATACATTAAGGTGGTATTACTCCGTACTACACCAAGTAGTGGTATAAAACAATATTGTAATGTATTAACAAAAATCATTTAGTGTATTTGATAATTGTTTTAAAATTAATTACATAAACGTTAATATATTATTGTTAAAGAAGACAATTTAACGTGACGTTTAAAAAAACAGTTATTTACGGGTAAATCATACCGGCCTCGTGTGAAATTTAAATTCTCGCGTGTTTTATAATTGTAAAGATATACGTGTGACTTATCGTGCATTGAATAATGCATTAAAAGGTGACATAGAAGAAGTGTCTGGATAATTAACCGATAGACTTTTACCGGCAAGTGTTGATAAATTGTCGCGTTTATCCATAAATAAACGGCGAGTGTTGCAAACGCGATGTACAAATACTACTAATTATATTCCGTGTTGTCAACGGGTGTAAAATTGCTTGTCTATTTAGGTAATTATTGTAACGATGCGACAATCAATGTTGCCCAGGAAGATAAATAGAAATTTGGGTTCGATGAAAGAGCGGACTTTAAAATGGTGGCCGCCCAAAATTTTTCTATCGGTCGTTCCTTTAACCCTTTCCTGACCAAGAGCAGAAATATTTACTAAAAGTTGATTTTTTTAGTGAAAATCATATTCAAATATCTTCAAAATATCAAACCCATATAACATTTCCAGAATAACAATTTTTTCGCCGTAAATTTATGAGAATCAGCTGACGGGACTTGAAAGCCCCCTTGGTCTGTAAACATCAAAATTAAAATAAATATAACCCAAACTATTTTTTTTTTGTATTTTGTAAAATCTGTGTAAGCTAAAAAAGTGAAAAAATTGATACAATCTTTTTTAATATTAAACAAGTGCTTAGAAATTCCTGATTTTTTTAAAAAATTAATATTGTATATAAATTAAGATAGTATTACAAAATTCACTTGCTTTTCTTCTTAGAGACAGAATATCTCTATTGTTTTTGACAACCTGTTACCTTTCTGATGATTTTTAAAATACAGAATAACTTTTGGGTTTTTAATATATGTTACTAATTAGTACGAGTGCGATAAATACATAATCTTGCGCATTTTCTCCACCATCCTGTTCAATTCTCCACCCTTGCGTACTGGCCAGCTACTTTCCTAACCGTTTGTTAAATTCACTTCAATCTATTTGTTTAGATTTTCTAGATTAATACCTTTGACATATCTTGCTATCAGCTGATTTCAGCCTCATCAAAGGCTAAGAAGCTGCACTTTTGCCTGTGTAGTATTTGTCCGACCCGGGCTTTTAATTGCTTTTTATAGGCTCTGTTAGACAAATTAATGAATGCAATCATTCCTATGGTTAATTAAATACTGGACTACGCAACTAGTCCTTATCTGCAATTGCGACATTGCCAAACCACTGGTATATAACGTTTTAAACCACTGGTATCATGTTAATGTCAATCTATTCTCACGGTCAATCAAACTCATATTTATTGGATGTGTAATAATCTGCACAATGATATGAAATTGGAAACCGCAGACTCGCTCAACGCTAGTGAAACCTCAAAATAATTTACAGGAAGCAAGCAATAAAATTAGTGTTTTTATTGATATCAGTACATTGTTGAATCTTAATCTAGTGCGAAACGCGTCTGGTAAAAATATCAGTAAGTAGTGGTTTCTTTAGTAAGTGATATCAATAAAAACATTTTTGAAAAAAACTTCAAGAAGTACATAATAAAAACTGCATGTAATAAAATTAGTACTCGCACAATTTTGTCAAAAATATCAGGGTTGTTTTCAATATAAAAAAATATAAAAAGTTCAAACGCCCTCGCAAACTCATAACCTAATAAGTGTTCACTTTAATACAATATGAATAAACCATAACTCCAACCCCCTCCCCACGTTCAACCCACCCCGTCCACCTGACGAATTCTTTAGATGACGCGGCTTTTTTCACCCCCTACCCCGAATGCAATATCTTTTTAGAGGGTTGCCAGAGTTCATCAACTATACACACATCATTTTTTCCCTTATCTAATGTTGCATGGTTTCATTATTGGTTTACATCTGGATTTCCCAGAAGTGCTGTTAAACGGGTTCCCAGTGTGGCTGAAAAAACCATACGGAAGGGTTTCAGAGTTTGTGGAAAAATCCGGGATTACTTAAACGTCCCAAAAATTATCCGGAACTTGCGTTGTGATGGAATGTTACTTCAACTTCGTTCGATTAAAGGAAATATTAATTCTTACAGTGATTAAAAGCATCGTATTTAAAGGTTTGCTTTATTACGTTCACAGTACTATTAATTTCAGCAAGTGCGCCTTTATTAGCTCCCAATTGGCTTTTCTTAGAAGCTGAGTCACTGCTTAACCCCCTAAACAGCTCTCCTAGAAACTGTATTACGTTCCCATCCCTCCTTACAGCTCTCCTCCTGCCCTGCATAACCTTCCTAAAAGGCTCTCCCACGAATGTCGTCGCATTGGATGCAGTACTTTCCAAAATCATTGTCTACGTCAATATATCACTGCAAGATTCGGTATTGCTAAACTTTATCAATTGCTCTAAGTGACTTTGAAGATAGTCTACTTTTCCGAAACGAACACATTTCCCCTCAACCCTTGGTCACGTATTTTACTGTATGTTGAGTGTTTTTGCTCGCGTTCTACACCTTTTTTTGCTTGTATTATATAGTTTTTTTCAGATCATTTTCTTTACTGTTTTTTGTGTGGTTTGGTGATTATTAAATTATTTATCTCTACAGCTGTTTATAACCGTAACTATGTACAATAATTTGTGTAATCTTCGTCTATTCCTTCTGTAGATTTGGTTCACTGAGATTTAAAAACGTTTATTTCAAAGTTTAAAACGTTTAGCTGCTTTTGAAATGGATTTAAGGCGGAAAATGTTTCGGCGAAAAACATTGTTGGAAACTTTTTCGCTTTCTATTTTGCCATTTAATATTGGGATTCTTTGATGTATATGCATATTTATAATCATTGTAATTATTTAATAAAAGTAATGAAATTTTATAGCAATTGACATTGAACATATTTTTTGTATAATCGTTTTATTCTTAATATACTCATCTTCACTCCTGTTAGAATGTTTGTATACATTTGAGTACATTTATCTGCCTTTCGTAACATTAAAATATATTTTTCTTTGTTGACGCTTTTCGGAATTGCTCAATTCTCAGAACTTAAAAATTAGCGTTTAAAAACTTAGAGAGACATTTACGCTTTGAGAATGGAGTTATTCCGAAACGCGTCATCAAAAGAATAATAAAATGTTAGGAAAGGCAGAAAAATGTACGCAGCTATTTTTTACGCCAAGATTGAACAATAAAATAGACAATAGATTGAGAAAACAGTATATATCCCCTTTCCACTAAGTTTTCAATCCAATTTATTTGTTTTCTAATTGCGTCCGCCATGATTTTGTTTTTCTTGTAACCCATTTATTCCCGTTATTTGTTTTCGTCCCCCCGCCCCGGTCCCGCCAAGTAATGCGGTTACCCCTGAAGTGTTGTTGTTCCCTGAAGGGGTTGTGGGAATCGAAGCATCTGGGTTCGGGGAGATCCAATTACTTGCACTAAGATATTGTTTGTGTGGCGTCGACAATCGACTGGTACCAATCTGAATCGATTCCTGCTAATCCTTTGTTCTCTTTCTGTCTGTAGGTTCATCAATGCGAGGCGTCGAATCGTTCAGCCCATGATCGACCAGTCCAACAGAGCGGGTGAGTGCAAATATCTACACCATTGTGTAAATGAGAATCAAAATACAATGATTACAAAGTTGAATAAATTAATTTTAATACAAAAATAGTTTTTCTTATAAAGTAAACAATCTAAACTTCACTAAGAGTTTTTAAGAAACTATTACCATCTCCTATAAAAACAGTTTTATTTGTAGTAAGCATTTGTGTAGTATAATAGCTTGTATAATTATTTAGTTACATATAGTTTGTACAATAAGGCTGTTACTACAATTAATTTCTATAGTGAAGTTCTTGCTATAATTAATTTGTATAATAAAGCTTCACAACAATTAATTTTTACAATGAAGCTCCTAACACAATTAATTTTAACAATGAAGTTGTTACCCAAATCATTTTGTACAATAAATCTATTACTACAATCACTTTGTACAGTCTAGCTCTTATTTCAATTAATTTGTACAAAAGACCTTTCACACACAATTAATTTTTATAATAAACCTTCACAACAATTAATTTTTACAATGAAGCTGTTATCCCAATTATTGTGTACAATAAATCTATTACTACAATTACGTCGTACAGTCAAGCTATTACTACCATTAATTTACACAATAAAGCCCTTGCTAGAGTGAAGATAGTTTTACAAAAACTTTGTTCAATAACGTTGTTACTAAAATTAGTTTAATTAATGAAGTTATTACTACAGTCATCCTATACAACAGAGCTGCTACTACATTCACTACAATCCTCCTATACAACAAAGCTGCTACTACAGTCACTACAATCCTCCTATACAACAGAGCTGCTACTACAGTCACTACAATCCTCCTATACAACAGAGCTGCTACTACATTCACTACAATCCTCCTATAAAACAGAGCTGCTACTACAGTCACTACAATCCTCCTATACAACAGAGCTGCTACTACAGTCACTACAATCCTCCTATACAACAGAGCTGCTACTACAGTCACTACAATCCTCCTATACAACAGAGCTGCTACTACAGTCACTACAATCCTCCTATACAACAGAGCTGCTACTACAGTCACTACAATCCTCCTATACAACAGAGCTGCTACTACAGTCACTACAATCCTCCTATACAACAGAGCTGCTACTACAGTCACTACAATCCTCCTATACAACAGAGCTGCTACTACAGTCACTACAATCCTCCTATACAACAGAGCTGCTACTACAGTCACTACAATCCTCCTATACAACAGAGCTGCTACTACAGTCACTACAATCCTCCTATACAACAGAGCTGCTACTACAGTCACTACAATCCTCCTATACAACAGAGCTGCTACTACAGTCACTACAATCCTCCTATACAACAGAGCTGCTACTACAGTCACTACAATCCTCCTATACAACAGAGCTGCTACTACAGTCACTACAATCCTCCTATACAACAGAGCTGCTACTACAGTCACTACAATCCTCCTATACAACAGAGCTGCTACTACAGTCACTACAATCCTCCTATACAACAGAGCTGCTACTACAGTCACTACAATCCTCCTATACAACAGAGCTGCTACTACAGTCACTTTGTACATCGAAGTTCTTATTACAATTAATCAACACAATAAACTGTTTCCTACGATTATTTTCACAATGAAGCTGTTACTACAATTACATTGTACGTTGATGCTTTTACTACAATTAATTTGCCCAATAAATCTGTTGCTACAATTATTTTCACAATGACGTTTCCCAACAATTATTTTCACAACAAAACTCTTCCTACAATTATTTTCACAATGAAGTTTCCCAACAACTATTTTCACAATGAAACTCTTCCTACAATTATTTTCACAATGAAACTCTTCCTACAATTATTTTCACAATGAAGTTTCCCAACAACTATTTTCACAATGAAACTCTTCCTACAATTATTTTCACAATAAAACTCTTCCTACAATTATTTTCACAATGAAGTTTCCCAACAACTATTTTCACAATAAAACTCTTCCTACAATTATTTTCACAATGAAGTTTCCCAACAACTATTTTCACAATAAAACTCTTCCTACAATTATTTTCACAATGAAGTTTCCCAACAACTATTTTCACAACGAAACTCTTCCTACAATTATTTTCACAATGAAACTCTTCCTACAATTATTTTCACAATGAAACTCTTCCTACAATTATTTTCACAATGAAACTCTTCCTACAATTATTTTCACAATGAAACTCTTCCTACAATTATTTTCACAATGAAACTCTTCCTACAATTATTTTCACAATGAAGTTTCCCAACAACTATTTTCACAATGAAACTCTTCCTACAATTATTTTCACAATGAAACTCTTCCTACAATTATTTTCACAATGAAACTCTTCCTACAATTATTTTCACAATGAAACTCTTCCTACAATTATTTTCACAATGAAACTCTTCCTACAATTATTTTCACAATGAAACTCTTCCTACAATTATTTTCACAATGAAACTCTTCCTACAATTATTTTCACAATGAAACTCTTCCTACAATTATTTTCACAATGAAGTTTCCCAACAACTATTTTCACAATAAAACTCTTCCTACAATTATTTTCACAATGAAGTTTCCCAACAACTATTTTCACAATGAAACTCTTCCTACAATTATTTTCACAATGAAACTCTTCCTACAATTATTTTCACAATGAAACTCTTCCTACAATTATTTTCACAATGAAACTCTTCCTACAATTATTTTCACAATGAAACTCTTCCTACAATTATTTTCACAATGAAACTCTTCCTACAATTATTTTCACAATGAAACTCTTCCTACAATTATTTTCACAATGAAACTCTTCCTACAATTATTTTCACAATGAAACTCTTCCTACAATTATTTTCACAATGAAACTCTTCCTACAATTATTTTCACAATGAAGTTTCCCAACAACTATTTTCACAATAAAACTCTTCCTACAATTATTTTCACAATGAAGTTTCCCAACAACTATTTTCACAATGAAACTCTTCCTACAATTATTTTCACAATGAAACTCTTCCTACAATTATTTTCACAATGAAGTTTTCTTACAATTATTTTCACAATGAATCTCTTCCTATAATTAATTTATACAATGAAGCTGTTACTACAATTACTTTCTACGTTGAAGCTCTTACTAAAATTAATTTACACAGTAAAGCTGTTGCTACAATTAATTTGTAATTTGTACAGTGAACTGTTACAACAATTAATTTACACAGTGAAGCTGTGATTACAATTCGTGTATAAAATGAATCTTGTAAATGTGATACTTTCATGAACAGAAATAATATTTTTCATTTATTTCCAAGTCTTCTACACAAAAAACTTTTTTTTTTTTATTAATAAGTAAACTTGGATGAACTAAAAGCTTTGACAGAAGTGTTTTTAACTTTCACATCGCCATTTCAACTTACTCGGAATATGGTGTATCTGAAGCTGTATTAAATAACTGAAACGTATTTTCCGACCCAGTTTCTATTCTTATTATGCAACCGTAAAACACCTTGCAAAGCGGAATCATAAAAATCACCGGCAGTTTGGTGGAACGGCTATGGGCAATAAAGTCAATTAGAGTCGAGATGAGCCACCGTTCGTCATCCCTCATCCCCCATCCCCTGCTGCAATGTTTACCGGGAAGAAAACGGCACAACAGGGGATTGCCATATCACGTTAATATCCATTATCCTCTAGCAGCCTTGTGATCCCCTTGCATCCCCTTCCAGTCTAGTCTCAAGACGGTGTTCCTGTTTCACTTAACCCGATTTGCCAATTAGTTGTACTAGACGTTTTGAGTTATGGAGACGTAATCAGGTGCGCGGGGAATACGGGATGGGTTTAGTTAGTGCGGAGGTTGGAACGCGGTTACTCTTGGAAGCTCTCGTCTCTAACGAACAAAACTTTAAGCCAGAAACGTGATTTTCTACGCGTATTGGTTTGAAGTGATTTGCATACCCATACTATTAAAACATTTTCCCCACTTGCAAACTCGGCTATACCCACCGACGATTGGCGAAGAGAATTTAGGACTAAATGAGAAACAAATATTTTCTTTATATTTGTCTGTGAAATTAATTTAAAAAAGCCAGCCTTATGAGTTTAAATAAAAACATCTTCACAACCACAACATCGTCTATCCTTCCCATCCATACAATCATCCTCCCAAATGGGTACGCCCTCCGTGTTAACCATTCTAACCGTCAGCCCTGATCCAGTATACGATCTTCAGTAAGTGTCTAAGAAGACAGACGCTGCAAATCCATCATGGCTACCAAACCCCTCCTTTATCGATTGATTTTTAAACATTACTGTAAATTATAAAACAACAAAAATACCAAACTTAATGACTTGAGTATTATACTTATAAATTCGTACACAAACAATGAAATTGCAATAAATTCAGTAAATATAACAATCATAAACCAAATCAAAGAAAACAAGAGGGTCGCAGTCACGTCATCTATGTTGTAAAAATAATTATTCATGGCAGAATAGAAAGTCGTCAGAAACAAAGACAAAACATAATAATCTGATTCTGTATCAGAAATTAAAAATGTTCAGACAAATACCTTATTTTTCAATACAAGCTCACATCTTTATAAATTCAATCTCAATAAAATAAAACAATGTTATACTAAATTATATAATATTCATAAAGGAACTCTTAATATAATTATCTTTATCTCTGTAAGGAATATTATTGTACATTTGAGTACATTCTTCCACCTTTCCTTATATCAAAACTTTTAACTATATTCTTACATTATCAAAAGTTTAAACGTACTCTAACATTATCAAAACTCCAAACTGTACTCTTACATTATCAAAACTTTTAACTGTACTCGTACATTATCAAAACTTCAAACTGTACTCTTACATTATCAAAACTTTAAACTGTATTCAACGTTAATTAAAACTTTTAACTGTACTTTTACATTATCAAAACTTTAAACGTACTCTAACATTATCTAAACTCCAAACTGTACTCTTACATTATCAAAACTTTAAACGTACTCTTACAATATCAAAACTTCAAACTGTACTCTTACATTATCAAAACTTTAAACTGTATTCAACGTTAATTAAAACTTTTAACTGAACTTTTACGTTATCAAAACTTCAAACGTACTCTTACATTATCAACACTTTTAAACTCTACTCATACGTTATTAAAACTTCACAAACTGTACTCTTACATTATCAAAACTTTACTGTACTATTTACATTATTTTACTTTAAGCTACTTACCATTTAACGGCCCTTTAAATTAGAAGTTTTGATAATGCAAGAGTACAGTTACAGTTTTGATAATGGAGTTAATCCGAAACTCGTCAACGAAGAACAATGTTTTGATGTTAGGATGGGCAGAAGAATGTACTGAAATGTTTATTTATAATGTATTCGGTTAGGATAAATCTGGGGGGGGATGTGTAAAAATAAAATTCTCTAATGTAAGCTAACCTATTTAGAAGTAAATTGGCTGCATAATAATGTACGTTATTGCGTATGAAACGGCCATCTTTCATTTGGATAGTTTCAAGTGCATAATAAAGTGGTTGTTTTTTCACAAATAATAGGCTATTAATATTTTTTACAAAATAATAAAGCATAATAATATTTTGTTATTTTTTCACATATTTAAAATTGTTAAAGCGTCAAGAGACGACTAGATTTTTTTAGGCTTTATAAGGCTTTCTACGCCAAGTATATAACGGTTTTTGCAATATCGATAGTATTTTTAAATCGATATAAATTAATGTAAAATGTATCTGTTTTACTAAATAACACTGTTGTTTGCGTGAGATAAATAAGGGCGGTTCTTTGTTATGACGTAATCTGTACACGTCATTAGGTAAACATAGACCCCACCACACGTTTTATGCGCTTCTAAACAATCCGTCGAACCTTTATTTAACAATCGCATTGTGCCGCAAGTCACCCCACTAAGAAAACAATCCGAAAGTGCTTAGCGCCTGGCCTTAATCGCCGGCTGGAAATAAAATGCATTTATGTGAATGACTGCGGGCTTTATGTGCTTGTAAAGTGCGCCACGCTGCCACCTGGCGGCAATTAAAGTAACAACTCTGTTTGGCGATTTATTGGTCGGTAAAGGAGATGCCTAAGTGACGATAGGATATTGTTAGACCAATTATAGCGTCTTCTGTGTTACCGTCGTAATGGGAGAGTTGGAATCCTGGCAAATAGTTATTGTAGGTTAAGTTTACTGAACATTATTAAATATCGTTAGGCATTTAACGAGTTATTTGTCATAATATAAACAAAAATATTTTAAAGCCAGTTCACACTTAGGAACAAAACATTTTATTTCAGTTACTTTTTATTAAATAATTACAATTAATATAGAGTAACTTAATCTATACCTTAAAACATCTGTTCCGCCACACAGCCTGTAACATAAAATCAGCTGATTTATGAAATCATATGTTATCACATATTTTAAGCCAAATGGGAAAAAATAACTATATTGCATACCGTGCCCCTTTTGTGAAAAGTTGTTTTTCTAATATTAAACTAAAATTAATTCATTAAATTTAATAATGAATTAATATTTGAAAAAACTATATGAACATCAAGTGTCATCCACTACAAGTTTAGAAAAATGTATTCGAAATTGAGTGGATGAATAAAAAGTATTTTATTAAAATTTTGAAAATTTGAACAAGATTTATATAAGGAGAGTGTGAACTAATAGAAGGAATTGAAAAAAAAATACTTTTCGTTTGGCATACAAATTCGTCATGGTCTCGCTTCGCATGTGGTATCTTTATAGGTAAACTTACTCTGTAATAGGCCTAAAGACTTTAATATTGATTCAAAGTATTTCTATTACACATGTATATTGTAATAATTTAAATTATTATTTTTTTAATAATTTGATCTGTGTTGAATATATACTTTTAAAGTATGTACACAAATTAAAACTAATCTCAGAAAAATTATGTACACAGTAGAAATCTTTTTCACTCTAATTGTAGAGAGTTACTTAGGCTATAACCGCGTGACGCGGTAATTTTACCCTATCTGGCCATTAGTCCTACCTGATTTCATTTAGCCTTCATTTTCTCTTTTCCCCACACGTGTAACGAGTAGGGACTTATATACCCCGATAGAGAGTAAGTCTATTTCAGCTGGACCCTGCATCATGATTTCATGACCCTCTTACATCCTCTAGCAGATGGTTTTATGCAATTCTTCTCTTGTCACAGTTCATTATTTATTACTACAAAAATAAATGGATTTAACGACAAACTATTTGTAGAAACGTTGCCACTATGAAACACCTCGACTACAAGGTCGTCATCCTCAGTGGCACATTAGCTGCAACTAAGAGACAGATAAAGGAAACTTTTAATTTTAGTTTTAAAAATTCACAAGACTTTTTGAATTGCATCCTATAGAGAGTAGGTACATTTCACGAGAACGATTCTATTATCACTTTTCTTCTTGTCCAGCGTTAGTTTCACCGTTAGGTAAACTTGAAGACTGCAACGAGTGGACACGTCATAATGAGCCCAATAGGGAGTAGGTATCCTTCAGATAGACAACCTTTTACATAGGCCATGATACTCTCTAAATTCTCTAACAGTGGCTTTTAAATCCCTAATTGAATCTACTTATATTCACAATCCTTATCGTTCGTAGTAACAGTAATGGAAACCTGTAAGAAAACATTAAATAACAGTGGTAATTGTTGGAACTAAGTAACAATGTAATTGTTAAAATCTGTAGAACAAACGTTATTGTAAGGATTGTTTCTTAGATTAAGAATCTCCAAGTGACTTGTAGGTTTGGACAAGAATGTATACGATCTTGTACTTTTACGTTCTGTTTTAATAAACGTATTTAGGATTAGATGCACTTGATGCAACGTTTCTAATTATAAAAAACCGTAGAAATACTTCTTTAGTATAATTTTATAGTCAGACTTTTCATCTAAATGTAAAGCAAACTAAAGTAAAAAAAAACAAACAAAATAGAATCTGCGCTTATTTCAAGTAGTATTTCCACCCGTAAATTGAACTCGGTTATACGAAACTAGTCCAGAAGTGCCTGACTGTATTTATTTTCAATTTGCAATAAATTGCGCCAAACTCACTTGTACAGAAAATAGCGTCTGGCGTACAAAGTGAAATATCCTTAAAGAGGTTAAAGGTGGCCGTGGAAGGCAATCATTCAGAGTCGGCGATTGCGGCGTCTAATCAAATCGGACAAAAAGATTTTAATATAGCGAAGCCAGTAGATTGAACTGGAGATGTTAACGGCATTAGATACAGAGTGAATTCAGTTATCCAATCGCACTAGCCGGAGCGGGGCGATTGTCTCGAGTGATGGATAGGTGCTGTATCCCTCCCCGGGTAAGATATATGTGCAGGGGTGCGAACCCAGGATATAGACCACTGCCAATACTTTCTCTCCGGATCGCTATACGCTACTGAATTCCTATCGGATGGAGCCTCTTTAAGATAACGTACCGAAGCTACTTTCGTTCATTTTGCCCGTCATATTACTCAAAGTATGTGCTTACGTTGATCTCTGTATTCGCGAACATTTTAAAAATCTTCGCACTCAACAATAAACGTTTTAATATAGAGTTGGTAAAAGGATTTTAATTAAATAAATTTTTGTGTATATGATACTGTTGATTTTAAAAATTTCATTCGGCATGTATCATCTTTCACATTTTATCAAGGGCATGAACCAGCAGCGTTTCGAAATAAAAGTTACAAAAATAAACCTAACCTCAAATATAGCTGCCTCTCTTCAATGTTTCTATGATTATACCAAATTTAACATTGAAAATACAAGCCAATGTTTTTTTGTAACTTAAATATTCATAAATGGGTCAGACTCAATATAATAGGCTATCGTTGTCTGAGTTACCATAGAATGGGTCAACGTTATCTGCCTCACCATAAGGTGGGTCATCATGGTCTGGCTTACCATAAGACGGGTTATTGCTGTCTTGCTTTCCATAGGACTAATTGTCGTTGCTTGGCTTACCTTAAGATGGTTCATAAACGTCTTGCTTACCATAAGATAAGTTATAGTTCTGTAGCTTACCACAGATCGTTGTCTGGCTTACCATAGATTAAGTCAGTTGTCTTGCTAACCACTGGATGACTTGTCGTTGTCTTGCTTACCATAGAATAGGTCAACGTTATCTACCTTACCATAAGACGGGTCGTCATTTTCTACCTTACCACAGAACGGGTTATATTCGTCTTGCTTACCATAAGATGGGTCATTGTTGTCTTCCTTAACGTAGGATAGTCATCATATGTCTTGCTTACCATAAGATGAATTATAATTTTGTAGCTTACCATAGATTGTGTAATCGTTGTCTGGCTTACCATATAATAAGTCATTGTTATTTTGCTTACCTTAGGATGTATTATCGTTGTCTTTCTTAACATAGGACGAGTCATTATTGCTTGGCTTACCTAAAGATGGGTCATCATAGTCTGGGTTACCATAGGATATGTTTTTGTTTTCTTGCTTACCATAGGATGGGCTATCGTTCTCTTGCTCACCATAGGATGGGTTATCGTTCTTTTGCTTACCATAGGATGGGTTATCGTTCTCTTGCTTACCATAGGATGGGTTATCATTCTCTTGCTTACCATGGGATGGGTTATCATTCTCTTGCTTACAATAGGATGGGTTATCTTTCTCTTGCTTACCATAGGATGGGCTATCGTTCTCTTGCTCACCATAGGATGGGTTATCGTTCTTTTGCTTACCATAGGATGGGTTATCGTTCTCTTGCTTACCATAGAATGGGTTATCATTCTCTTGCTTACCATGGGATGGGTTATCATTCTCTTGTTTACCATAGGATGGGTTATCATTCTCTTGCTTACCATAGGATGGGTTATCATTCTCTTGCTTACCATAAGATAAGTTATCAATCTCTTGCTTACTATAGGATAAGTTATTGTTGTTGGGCCTACAATGGGATAGTAAGTAGAAACTTACTTTATCAATGAAATATCTTCTTTTTGCCTTATAGAAAGGATCGTACGTAGTCTATGTATGCAATACACAGTAGCCACGTCACAGATACATCGCTGTCCACGTGAGTCGTGACCGTCTCTTCGTTATCAAGAAAAATTCATTAACGCCCTTTAAGCATACTTGTACTCCGTCCACTTTATCCAACCCTTACATTTATTCCCTTTTTTCCTTAGAAACTTCAACTTGAGGATTGAAGTATATTTTCCATAATTCGATCTTACTTTTAAATAGTGTTTTGTCATCTCTTTTTCAATTCCATTAGCATTAGGTATTTGTGTACAATTTCACTGCACGAAAGCTATACAGCAAAGGACATGAACGTTATCTAATGGATGCCACAAAATAAGAAAAGTATTTTTTTTTAATAAATAAGTTCTTCGTGTATATTTTTCAACAAGTAGAATGTTGAAGAGATAAAACGTTGAACTTTATTTCTAATAATTTTAAATCTTTTAAAATACGTTTCCTTTAACAATTAATAAGTAGACTAAAATGAAATGTGGATTTTTATTTGTATGATTTGTTTTTTAACTATGGAGTGAACTTCACTTCTTAAAATTGCGAAATACTATAAAAGTTTAACAATTTCTGAAAAAAGTGTAAAAACGAGATGGAGCAAGACAAAAATAAATGAGAAAATAAAAAGGAAAAAAGAATTTCTCTATTGATCTGCCGGGCGGGTCGAGCCGAGCGGAAGGGTGGTGGCTTGTCTGACATCTTACAATTTATCGCCGAGTACTGGCGAGTGGAAAAGTGTGTTTGCGGTGCCAATATGCTAGGGTGGGTTGCGCTATATTTCAAGTGGCTCTCTATGCCGATTGAACTCGGAGTTTATATTAATGACCGCAACCGACAATGGAAAAGCCTATTGTCACACTTCAAGTGCCCACTGTCGGCCTAAACCGATGGCTTTATGTTTTTCCTGGGTTGTGGCCGAGAAGGGATGGATTTTTGGTCGGGGGTCATGTTTTGACTTATTAAGCAATCATTTTCGGGTAGTTTCACGAAACTCCCGAATTTTTTTTTACGAAATTTTATGTTCTGAAAATCATTTATGATTAGCTATTGATTGTTCATTCATTCTTTCTTCAGTATATTTACCACTGTAAGGTCTTTGCCAATCCACTCCCTTGGAGCTCTTTTGGCCCTTACTATTTTTTTGGGTAGGTCTATTTGAGGTGAGCCACCCTTCTCTCCGGAATTCCGTAATATCCAACCCAGTTCCTGTATAAGGATGATCCTCCCTCTTGCCTCCCATTGAGACCTTTGTTTGCAAATATTTCTTAAGATAAAAGTCATAATGGTTGATCTCTTTAAAGTAGAAGAAATTAGTCAATATGCCTTCCTATTTGCCTTGATGGAATGTGTTCTTTTTATTTTCTGCTCCAAGCCTTTTTTCATAACAACCTCCATAGCGTTCCTCCTACCCTATCTTTTTCGCTTTTTCCTACCTCGGTTTCTGGGTTTTTCCTTAGCGTACACTTTTCAAAAACTTGTCTTCTCACCACAGACCTAAGGCTGTGGTTTCAGCCTTAATCACTCCTACCTCATGCGTATGGTGCTTAGTGAGTTTTGTAACATCACCTTTTGCGCCACCTGGTAGTGAAAGGACAAACTATCCGTTGCACAGTGATAATACTTAATCATGAGTCATAAACTAAGTCTTTCGGTGATAGTGCGGTTTACTAGGAATTTAGATGTAACTTTCCGGTTAAGAGAGATTTAGAATTAAGGGTTGATACAAGTTTTGTAATCAAGTAGATGAACTATAGGATCATTTATATTTTGCAATAGCATTTAGCATATACCATTCGGTCATAGCTTTTAATTGCCATAAGAGTTCCATTTTATACTTTTTTTCAATTACTACTAGACTATTAGTTCACGCTCTCCCTGTATTTACACCTTGTACAAATTGTCAATCGTTAATAAAATACTTTTTATTCTCACTCACTTTTTTTAAACAAAATTGGATGCCCCTTGATCTTAATACAGATTTTTCTAGTATTAATTTATTAATTACTTATAATTCATTTTGATTCACATAGATCTAAAGCAAAATAAAAATTGGAAAGATAATTTCCGGCAAGATGAAAATTAATAGGGGGTCGTCACAATTTCGTCAATCAGAAATTTCCACACCATTTTGGTCCTAACAGCCCCCCCCATGTTCTTAATTTTCCACTCCGGTTAATCGACTTGTCTGTATCCTGTAGGCTATATCTCTCCTAGAGGTGTAGACTGGGACAGCAAGGACAACATACTAACTATATGCAAACACCCAGTCAACTGCTTCCCACTTTTCTGTCGAATTCCAAGTAGATACTTTTCTAATTTTATTTCTACTATAACTGTGTTACATGGGAAAAATGTGGCTTAAGCAGGATATAAAATTTAAAACGTAGGGACATGAAAGTTATTAAATTATTTTATATAGGCACGTATAAAAACCTTTTTTACTTCAATTTCCTTTATTTAAACCAATAGAAATGTTTGGTTTTTTGTCAGTTTTTTGTTGGGATGTTTGTTTTTTCTATTAGAAATCGCAATATATTTTAGTGCAAATCAAATTTGCTCTAGAAAAATTCAGATGCTCGCCGTACTTGCATAAACTTTGGCCTAGGGGTTTCCGGCATTATTGACCACAATGACTTTTCTCCCGGCTTGCTTTATCCATGGACCATTGCCTCTATCTCCTCGTGCTTCTATTGTAATGAAACGTCCTTACTCGCGGCCAAACGGCAGTAACATCTCGGAGGGGATCCCGCTCATCATCCATATCCTCGTTTCCCTCCTGTTACACTCGTTATTCGATACAAACGAGTAGAGCCAAGAATCGATTAATTTATGCTGTTTTTTACGCTGTGGTTGGGAGATAGTTCCAAGCAACGCTGTGTTTTAACTCTTAACTTTATGCAGACAATGTTTGTTGCATGCAAGAGCATGCAGATAAGAGGGGTTAATTGTTTCGTACTGTTTGCATTTATGTAGGTAATATTTCGCCCTAGATTAATGAAGCTTGAGGGAATACAAAGTAGATAGAGTAAAATCATGCGGACGAGGTTTTGGGGGGTGGGATTCTGAGAGGTTTTCCGTAAAGTACAGTTTTCATTACATCCAAACAATTTCTACTAAAATTATCGATAAAGTAAATATTCGGTATTATTTTTTATCGATAAACTCATTCTAACATCTTTGGTGTTGTCCTATTGAAACATAAAGGGACTAGGGTATTTAAGAGTAACGGAGAATTTAATTTTATTTCTAATGAAAACCTTTTTATTGCGTCTGGTTTTAATTGAAATTTATTCAGTGTACTTGATTTTCAAAGCTGCAATAATTATCCATAAACTTTCCGAGAGATAAACGACATGACACTTCAATAGTCAACACTAACAGCTATTTTCAGAGGTTATTTCGAGGTTATGTTTCAAATATTTTCAATTGCAATATCCTATATATGTTTTAAAATATTTTGTATTTGATAAAACTAAGCGATAACGTATGATTTCAAACAATTTTTTTTTGTTACCTGTGTATTGAGTTAATTTCTGGATTGCACAATATTAAATTTTAATTTATATTATTTACCATTTAATTAAATTCTATATTTTTATTTCAGTTTTTTGTGAAAAATAAATGTTTACGAGTTTTGTCACTTATTTAAGAATCGGTCTCTGATAAATAAATTCGTTATTTTTTTAACAGTAAATTTCAACAACATATTTTACTTTCAAGGTCTCTTTACTTGTGTCGGCCAGATTTCACGACTGACACATTTCTTTATTTAACCTACTTATACAGACTAAGAGCATAGTGTGTATAAATCTTTTGTTTTAGAAATTTAATTTGGATTTTAATTAGTGGTAATTAGATTTATAATTAGTTTTTATCTTCTGTTTTTTCGACTATCTAACATCGTTTCGTTCATCGTGTTTATTTAATGAAGCTGTAGCTTTATTTATATCTCATAAGTAAGCTTTCGTTGCTGCCCCAACCATTTAATCTCTGTATCCATATCCTTATGTTTATATCTCATAAGTAATCTTTCGTTGCTGCCCCAACCACTTAATCTCTGTATCCAAATCCTTATGTTTATATCTCATAAGTAAGCTTTCGTTGCTGCCCCAACCATTTAATCTCTGTATCCATATCCTTATGTTTAAATCTCATAAGTAAGCTTTCGTTGCTGCCCCAACCATTTAATCTCTGTATCCATATCCTTATGTTTATATCTCATAAGTAAGCTTTCGTTGCTGCCCCAACCACTTAAGCTCTGTATCCAAATCCTTATGTTTAAATCTCATAAGTAATCTTTCGTTGCTGCCCCAACCACTTAATCTCTGTATCCAAATCCTTACGTTTATATCTCATAAGTAAGCTTTCGTTGCTGCCCCAACCACTTAAGCTCTGTATCCAAATCCTTATGTTTATATCTCATAAGTAATCTTTCGTTGCTGCCCCAACCACTTAATCTCTGTATCCAAATCCTTATGTTTATATCTCACAAGTAAGCTTTCGTTGCTGCCCAACCACTTAAGCTCTGTATCCAAATCCTTATGTTTATATCTCATAAGTAATCTTTCGTTGCTGCCCCAACCACTTAATCTCTGTATCCAAATCCTGCTGCCCCAACCACTTAAGCTCTGTATCCAAATCCTTATGTTTATATCTCATAAGTAATCTTTCGTTGCTGCCCCAACCACTTAATCTCTGTATCCAAATCCTTATGTTTATATCTCATAAGTAAGCTTTCGTTGCTGCCCCAACCACTTAAGCTCTGTATCCAAATCCTTATGTTTATATCTCATAAGTAATCTTTCGTTGCTGCCCCAACCACTTAATCTCTGTATCCAAATCCTTATGTTTATATCTCACAAGTAAGCTTTCGTTGCTGCCCCAACCACTTAATCTCTGTATCCAAATCCTTATGTTTATATCTCATAAGTAATCTTTCGTTGCTGCCCCAACCACTTAATCTCTGTATCCAAATCCTTATGTTTATATCTCACAAGTAAGCTTTCGTTGCTGCCCCAACCACTTAAGCTCTGTATCCAAATCCTTATGTTTATATCTCATAAGTAATCTTTCGTTGCTGCCCCAACCACTTAATCTCTGTATCCAAATCCTGCTGCCCCAACCACTTAAGCTCTGTATCCAAATCCTTATGTTTATATCTCATAAGTAATCTTTCGTTGCTGCCCCAACCACTTAATCTCTGTATCCAAATCCTTATGTTTATATCTCATAAGTAAGCTTTCGTTGCTGCCCCGACCACTCAATCTCTGTATCCAGATCCTTAATCCTTCATATAGAGCCAGTATTTAATTAAGGAGTCGATCTCGCTCCAATTGAAAAACAAACGTTATTTATATTACGAATGGTTATGTTTCACAGTGTTCTCTCCTCACGCAGGACCAAGTGGGGCGTACAGTCCGGATGGCACGATGGGTTACATGATGGACGGCCAGGCGCAGATGATGCATCGAGGTCCTGGAGATCCTGCTTTCCACAACGAATACCACTATCCCCCACAGTACTACGGTCATCATCTGTAGTCCCGCTCCAGGTAAACTTTAGTTAAAATACTGTTGAAACGCGATGATAAAATCTGTGCTTAGGCACTTAAGTTAAATATGAAGCAAAATTTTTATTTTTATTTTTTATATACAAAAACAAAAGTATACAGATAGAATATTTATGTGGCCAAAATGTAGTTTTCTACATAAGTGCACTCAAAAAGGATTGAATAAAAGGTTTTTATTTTTAATCAAAGGAAAGAATTTGTTACATATGGGATGTATGGTTTTTGACGTTCTTTCGAAGGTGTTCTAGTTTCTGAGCAAATTTCATCCCAATAGTGGATATTATTATTCTAATAATATAACCTAATTTAGTATTACTGTAATAATTTATTATTGTCGTTCCTAATTTAATATATTATGGTCTCATCAATTTATTATTGCTATTGTTATCAATTTAATATTATTGTTTTTAATGTATTATTATTATTATTATTATTATTTCGGTCTAGTTTTAATTTAATATTATTACTAAGGTCTGTTATTATTGTTAATAATTTTTTATTATTATTTGGGTCTTTTATTATTATTTTATTATTGTTCTTAATTTTTTAATAATAATTTTAATAAAAATTTAAAATAATAATAATGTTAATAATTAATTATTCCTAGTAATTAATTTATTATTATATTATAATCGTTATTTGGGTCTATTAGTAATTTATTTTTATTGCTAGGGTCTATTATTAATTTATTAATATTATTAGGGTCTATTCTTATTGTTATTAATTTATTATTATTATTATTGGAGTATATTATTAATTTATTATTATTATTATTTTTAGGGTCTATTATTATTATTGGTAATTTATTAATATAGTTCTTAATTTATTAATATTATTAGGGTTTATTATAACTTATTAATATGTTATTCTAATAATATAAACAATTCTTTTTTTAAAATTAATAATTAATAAATTATTATTCCTAAGACTTAAAAATATTAAGACAAAGAAATAAACGAGAGCCAGCATTAATGAGGATTTTGTTTCAGGTGTCCTGATGCCGACTAACTTTTGCCGTGTGCGATTCCTGTGTGATATAAAAAAAGGACTTAACTTGTGTGTCGACCTCTTTCGCGACCCGGCGCTCCTCCCGTCGCTGGAAGGTCCGCTTGATCTCTACTGACGCTTCCTAGAGACTAAAACAAAAAAAAAAACTTCAGCCGAATCTGAAACCATTAAACGAGGAGGAACTCAAACCAAGTGTTTCCTTCGTTTGTTTTTAGAAAGTATTTTATTTGTGGTGAACTTTTAGTGACACAGTTGTTTTTGTTGTTGTTGTTGTTGTTGTGTACTTCGATTTAAGACTAATCAACGACACTGTGAGACATTTTTTCTAGTGGGAAAAACTTTTTGTAAAAGTGGCAACCCTGATGTATTTTTTTTTTTTTTAGGAATAATTGCGATTTTAACTAATGGAATACAAGAAATGTTTGATTATGTGTACAGTGTAGCTAACTGTATTATATTCTTGGGCGACAATGTCAGAGTGTCCGGACATAATAAGTGCAGTGTTGTTGTTATATGTTTTTACGTTCCGTTTAATGAACAACCATTTTTATTAATTACGATAAAAAAACTGTATTGTAAATGACAGGTTTTACAATGCAATGTACAGTACTAAATACAAAACACATTTTGAAACGGAAAATGCTGCAAGCGCAATCGTGGTTCGCCCCCCTTTTTACCGGAGAAAATTCCCTCTAAAACGTTGGTTTAGTTTTTTTTTTATCTTGCGTTATCCAGTCATTACGTTCATATATTTTTGAAATGGTTCCTATGTTTTCTTTCTAGCGCTTGTACCGTCACAAATACAAACACGTCTGTTAATTTTAACACCTACAAATTCAACAGACAAACCATTCAAGTAGATGGACAGGTGAAACAGTTCCTGAATTTTTACCATAGAAAGGAATTTCAATACACTAAAAATTGTCGAACAGAAATACACCTAAAACTATTTCACAACTTTGAACATATGAATCCTTTGTCATGTAATATTTATCTAAACATTGTTTGCTCAGCAAATTATTTTAACCGACTAGTTTCGGCATTGCAGTCATCAGGTTTTTTTGAAGTGTTATTCTTTCTGGAATTTAAAGCGGAAACGTAACGAGAGATTTTAACGCCAAAATAACACTGAAAACTAGTAAGAAAAGGAGTACTAGTCACATGGACTGTGTTGATAAGGAAGGTTGAATTCTAATAATTTTCCTTGTAGCATTTTACAAGAAATACAACGGTAAATATACAATTTTCGTTGCATTTGTGTGAAATATAAATCTGATGTCACTTTGCAAAGTCGAAATGTCATTTCTTTATGTTTTGATGGTGAAAATTATTACAAGGCAGTTATAACCGGAAGATATAAAATACTTTTAGATATTGTTTTAGAAATGCACTCAGGCTGTTTTGTGATCATCTGAGTTTGTATGGTATATGATAGGTTTTGTTGTTGTTTTCATATTATTTTAAAAACATTAAAGAAACAAATCGCCTACACAGTAAGGACAATTTTCGTTTAGAGAAAAGTTTGTTTTAGCTTGAATAATTTCTAAATAATAATGAATTTTTGTAGTAAATTTATTTCATTACTAAAAATATTTTGTGTATGGCTAAACAAAATGTAGTAATACAAAAATATGCATATGAAAACATTGTAAAACAATCCCTATATTTTAAACACCTCTTTTTCAGTGATACGGATTAATAATTTTATTTAAACTTTTATAATAAACAAAGTTTTTAATAAATCTACATTCTTCAGCTTATAACTGCCACATTCACAAAATGTACCACTACCACAGGAATGTTTAGGGATATTCTATCATTGATTATTGATAAATTTTACCACATATTTTTTTAAAGGCAAGGAAAAAAAGAAAATTTTACTTCTATGAAACATTTATTCCTTTTATTTTATATGTAGTTCAATCATATTCTTCATAAATCAACTTGAAAATTTGTAAAAACAATGAAAAAAATTAACGCTATCTGTATGCATTTTAGAGCATTTTAAGAGATTTTAAACTTTACCATTTTTAAATATTGAGTAGAAAAGAATTTTTTCAATATTGTTTTTGTTTATTTAGTAGTTAAGGTACAAAATTTATAAATAAGTTGTTGAATTACTTTTGTTATGTAAATAAAAATTTGAGTTAAAACGGGTTAATTTGTAAAATTTTAATTCAGACAATGTAATTTTTGTAATGGAAATTAATTAATTTACTTTAAAAAATTATAAATAGAAATTTATTTACCGTTTTTGAAATGTACGCTATAAATATCGAATTCCCGGTTACTCTTTGCAGCCATATTATGAATGGATTTGAAATTATGTGGAGACACTAGGGGATATTTCCCTTTTATAAATATGTAATATAAATTTATATAGTAGAAATCGTGTTATATATATAAATATATATATATTAAGATTTTCAATGTATTTCGTATACTCTGGTGCGAACAAACGTTGGCGGTAGTCGTGCATATGTGTTCACCAATCCCTACCTTGCTTGACCGACCGTTCAAGTCTTTCCTTGCCATGTGTGTATAAATCGTTTTGCATTTCAGTTTTAGGTGATTCAAAATTATTTTTAAAAAATGTGTAATTTTGTTAAAATAATAATAATGTCCTATTTGTTCTTTATTTGGTGTCTGTGTGGTTATGTTTTCGGATATTTTGTATTACTTGACTGAAAAGAGCCATTAAAAAGAGAATTCTTAATATCTTCACTGCCACTGAAACTAGAGGAAAACTGTAAAAAAATAATTTTTTTCGAGGAACAAATTTTCATACCAACAAAGAGAAAAACAAAATTTTATTGTAAATTAGACAAATTTTTATATGGCTTGTATCTTGTAAATTAAAGATTAAACAACTGATATCTTGATCATATAATTTGTCAATTAAGTAAAAAAAAAACAAAGTAAAACCTTTTATCATTCGAATTTAATTTGTTTGTAGATACAATATTCATTGGCAGTGTGGTAATTATAAGAAATTATTTGAAAAAATTTTATATTTTAATAAATTTTTAAAATCGATATACTGTGTCAGATTCGAAGGTTCAATAATGTAAAATATCCCGAAACAAAAAATGTACACATAATTTGAATATCTAATAATACCTAATATACAGAATTATATATAGAATTATAAGAATTAAACTATATTTTTTAATGGATTTTATAATTTAACGCAAATACAACAATGTATACGATTATGCCTATTAAAAATAAGACCTGGTAATGATTTTAAAGCGAACTGTTAGAAATTAGTTAAAACACTTTGAATTATAATTTTCAAAAAGCAAGGTTGGGTTCTTTTTTTATTTTTGAAGGTTGTGCTGTTGTGTATAAACAGTCTTATAGTTGTTATCTGTTGTGCATTTTTGTTGCTCTTCCAAAATAAAAATTCATCCCCTTCCCAAAACACTGAAAGTTTTAATTTTACACAAGATATATGTAAGCATACATTATGCTGAATAACTGGGCCTTTTGATTATTTTAAGATACGCATGTATACAAAATAGTTTATAAATTAGGAATTTTATTGTATTTTACCTGTCAGATGGAACATTGGCAGTTGGTAAAATTTTGTAAAATTGGCAAGCTAGTGGTAATGGTTTTTCTGCCCCATAGTTTGGAGTTTGAATTTTTAACATTACATTTTTACTCAGAATTTTTTTTGTTTTTGGCCAATTAGGACTTTATATGGTAAATTTATTCATTATCAAAATTACCCAAACTAATCTGAGAATTATTTGAGTCACATTGCCTTCTATGATGTCATTATATATTGAAACTGTTATCTAAGTTTTTTAATCATTTATTGCATTTCTACATTAAAAATTTTTTTTAGTTATGCTTTTTCTGTCTGTAAAGTTTTCTCTCCTTGTTCACCACTCTTATAATAATTTACCATCTTTTTGTAGGCTTCAAGTTAGAATAAAGACTTTAACAAATAAAGGATATGATCCTAACAAAAATAAAGACTTTAACAAACACATGAAATGATTATTAAACATATACCAACATCTACTTACTTGTCCATTAATTGAAGTTTCCAACCCTAAGGATTTCCAATACACTGTATGGACTTCTCCCACATTGATACAAACTGTGATATATTTAATAATTTGTACAAGTTACAAAGTAGATTATTTGTTTAAAAGTCAAGTAAAAGTAGAAAATCCAGTATCATATTATTAGTGTTATAACAATATAATTAGTAATTAATATTATGGTATTATTTTTAATAGTTTTGAGTACACCAATGCTTGCCATTTTCCAAAGTTTTTCTAACAAACATTTTGTTAAAAAAACAATGTTTCATTGGAATATCATCATGTTGTACATTATTTGTAATAAACTGTTATTTGTAATCTTGCCAAATGGGCGCTTGTCGTTCATTTTGTTATAAAATAAAATTGAATCTTGTATTGTTTCCACTTGTAGGCTGTTATTTTCATCCAGGCTCAGGTTCAGTTATATATTTTTAAAATAATAAGATTAAAAATCAGTTTATATCGGACATTTAAATTGTAAAACGTTCTGCCAATTAAAATTTACAAACAATATGTATTAAAAAGTTACCATTAATGAAATAAGCATATTGTGTAGGTGTAAATTTTAATATTACTAACAATCAGATGCAGCCAGAAGTTTTGGTTATTGTTTATTTATCTGAAGTTTGTATGATTGTAGTGTTACATTAATTTAATATTGGTAAACATCTGTTTTGCATTGTGGTCTCCTAATTTCAGTACTGGTTGGTGTGTAGCGATTTTTCATAAATGTTTTAACTACCTTTAAATAGTTTTCTTTACAATAAACATTACGTAGAAGTAATTAGAACCAACTAATGCTGAAAATTAAAGATTGTGTTACAGCAACAAAGCAATAAGGTAGAGTCCAGTCTATAAAAATTCTGTAATAAGACTGATGCTGTAAAAAAACTTTTTCAATTGCGTTCAAAGGATTCTTACCCATTCTGACTCAGGTTGCAATTTGGTTTCAATTGTGTCGAAGCCCAAGTCCCGCCTTAAAAATGTATACGGTAATTTTCCCAACGACATGTCTAAAGTAAGTGAGTATTTATTTTTGTCCGAGAAGGATTATTTCAAACTTGTGCTTTGTGACTTAGAAATGTTTTAATGGTTAAGCATTTGGATCACTGTAAATCTGAATCGACGATTTTTTGAAAAGTCAGCATTAAATGCTAAATATCTTGTGTATATACTTGTAGTGTATTATTGTGAAATCCCTGTGTCTCTCCTTCCTCGTGTGTGTGCGTGCTTGGGTGATTGCGCGCGCGCGCGCGCGTGTGCGTGTGTGTGTGTGTGTGTGTGTGTGTGTTAGTGTGTGTGTGTGTGTGTGTGTGTGTGTGTTTGGGTTGGTTGGTATAAAAAGAGAGTTTTGTCATGCTCAAAATGAAGTACACCATGACAAAGGACCAACAGAAATTCTGTTTTCAAATTAATATTGCAGATATTACAAACTCTGATATACCGAAATCATAAAAACACTATTACACAATACAAAGGGACAATAAAATGTAAAAAAATGTATGTTTTAGCCAAGATTATCTGAAACAAATGATAATTTACTCTACACGTATTTGCATAATTTGTTATCATAATTACATATTATCAACAAAAAATTCGGAAACACGAAAGAATAAAATATTAAAACCAATGACCATTTCTCTCTAAAAGTCAACAAAAATGTCAATTTACTACCTAGGCATACCTCATACAAGGATTTTTTATTCAACCTTGAAATCTTTACTTTATAAATAAATTAATTAATCACAATAACATAAAATAAAAACGAACATAGATAACTAAGAAAACGCAAAGCTACTTCTTATTTGACCCCAAATATAAACCAGAAAAATGTAATTTACTAAGTAGGTATACATTGGACATATATGAAAAATGATACCACAAATAATAAAAAAATTATTAGAAACATATTAGAATGAAATGAAATTGTTAAAGATTTGATCCCAAGAATCAACAAAAAATGGTAATTTGTTAATTACCTATACCTCAGACAACTTATACAAAAAATGTGGTCATTTATTTCCCATATAACAGAGTATAAGTTGAAAACAAATCTTTTACCATTTCAATTTTTTTCAAAAGTAATTGTTACATAAATGACAGACTCGATAGGTTTGAAGAGGGATTTTTTCAAACATTAATATGTTTTCACATAGCGTCAATGACTTAGAGGCTCAGATATTAGTAATTAATAATATTGAGTCATTCTACTATAAACATCAACAAGGAATGTTAGTTTACTAAGTAGATATATCTCGGACAATCACTATTAAAAATAAACAATGTTTCCACATATTTTCGTTGACAAAGAAAACCCTACATTAACGATAATTAACATGGAAACCATGAACCATAAACATCAACAAGGAATGTTAGTTTACTAAGTAGATATATCTCGGACAATCAATATTAAAAACAAACAATGTTTTCACATAATTTCGTTGACAAAGAAAACCCTACATTAACGATAATTAACATGGAAACCATGAACCATAAACATCAACAAGGAATGTTAGTTTACTAAGTTTGATATATCTCGGACAATCACTATTAAAAACAAACAATGTTTCCACATATTTTCGTTGACAAAGAAAACCCTACATTAACGATAATTAACATGGAAACCATGAACCATAAACATCAACAAGGAATGTTAGTTTACTAAGTAGATATATCTCGAACAATCACTATTAAAAACAAATAATGTTTTCATATAATTTCGTTGACAAAGAAAACGATAATTAACATAGAAACCATGAACCATAAACATCAACAAGGAATGTTAGTTTACTAAGTAGATATATCTCGGACAATCACTATTAAAAACAAATAATGTTTTCACTTAATATCGATGACAAACATACATTAAGGATAATTAAAATGGAGCCCATGAACAAAAACATCAACAAGAAATGTTAATTTACTAAGTAGATCTATCTTGGACAAATACTATTAAAAACAATAATGTTTTCACATAAGTGTCAATGGCACAGACAAACATAATTAAGGATAATTAAAATGGAGCCCATGACCAAAACATCAACAAGAAATGTTAATTTACTAAGTAGATCTATATTGGACAAATACTGTTAAAAACAATAATGTTTTCACATAAGTGTCAATGGCACAGACAAACATAATTAAGGATAATTAAAATGGAGCCCATGAACAAAAACATCAACAAGAAATGTTAATTTACTAAGTAGATCTATCTTGGACAAATACTATTAAAAACAATAATGTTTTCACATAAGTGTCAATGGCACAGACAAACATAATTAAGGATAATTAAAATGGAGCCCATGACCAAAACATCAACAAGAAATGTTAATTTACTAAGTAGATCTATATTGGACAAATACTGTTAAAAACAATAATGTTTTCACATAAGTGTCAATGGCACAGACAAACATAAATTTAAGGATAATTAAAATGGAGCCCATGACCAAAACATCAACAAGAAATGTTAATTTACTAAGTAGATCTATCTTGGACAAATACTGTTAATAACAATAATGTTTTCACATAAGTGTCAATGACACAGACAAACATAATTAAGGATAATTAAAATGGATCCCATTACCAAAACATCAACAAGAAATGTTAATTTACTAAGTAGATCTATCTTGGACAAACACTATTAAAAACACAAATGTTTTCAAAAAATATTAATGACAAACATACATCAAGGATAATTAAAATGGAGCTCATCAACAAGAAATGGTAATTTACTGAGTAGATATATTTCGAACAAAGGCTATTAAAGAAAAACAATGTTTCAAATAGTGTCAATGACAGAGGCTCAGATATTAGTAATTAATAAAATAAAAACCTTGTACTATAACAATCAACAAGAATGTTAGATAACTGTCTAGATATATCTCGGACAAACACTGTTAAAGAACATAATGTTTCATAATTAACAAAAAAGTCCAGGTATGAAGTTTTATAAAATGGAGTCCATGATCCCATAAACATGAACAAGATATGTTAATTTACTAAGTAGGTATTTTTGAACGAACACTATTAAAACATAGTAAAGAGTTCACATAATATCAGAGACAAAGAAGTTTAGACATGAAGGTTTATAAAATGGAGTTAGTGAACCACAAACATCAATAAGAAATTTTAATATACTACGTAGATTTATCTCTTACAAAACATAATTTTCTCACATAATATCAATGACAAAGAATACCAGGCATGAAGGATTATAAAATAGAAACCTAGTACAATATACATCAATAAGAATGTTAATTTACTATCTAGGAATACGTCGGTCAAATAAGACGAATATAAATTTACGATATAATAAGATCAAAAAAGAAGCTCAGGCATGAATGATTAATAAAAGGGACACTGAGAACCATAAACATCAACAAGAATGTTAATTTACCAAGTATATATAATACGGAGTAATACTGTTAAAAAAAAATGTTTTCACGTAGTAATACGAAAAGGGTCCAGGTATGTAAAATTAATAAAAGTTAGACCTTGTACCTTAAACATCAACAAGAATGTTAATTTACCGATATATTAGAGAAAGACCGTTAATACAATAGTATTTTCATGTAGTATCAATACTGAATCTTCCCAGGCATTAAAAATTAATAAAATTGAGGCCTTGTACCATTAAACATCAACAAGAATGTTAATTTACCGATATATTAGAGAAAGACCGTTAATACAATAGTATTTTCATGTAGTATAATAACTGAATCTTCCCAGGCATTAAAAATTAATAAAATTGAGGCCTTGTACCATTAAACATCAATAAGAATGTTAATTTAAAGGTCCAGGTATGTAAAATTAATAAAAGTTGGACCTTGTAACAAACATCAACAAGAATATTAATTTACCGGTATATTAGAGAAAGACTGTTAAAACAATAGTATTTTCATGTATCAATACGGAATGTTACCAGGCATTAAAAATTAATACAATTGAGGCCTTTTACCATTAAACATCAACAAGAATACTAATTTAGTAACTAGATATATTTTTGACAAACACTATTAAAAACATAATGTTTTCAGACAATACACGTGACAATGAAAACCAAGCATTAAAGATTAATAAAATGTAGTCCAAAAACATCATCGAAATGTTAATTTATCAAGTAGATATGTCTCGAACAAACACTGTTGAAAAACATAATGTTTAATAACAAAGTAGTTAAAGCATGAAGGTTTATAAAATGGAGTCCATGATTCATAAAAATCTTATGTTTTCACACAGTGTCAATGACAGAGGCCCAGATATTAGTAATTAATGAAATGGAATACTTGTAATATAACCATCAACAAAAATATTAATTTTCTACCTAGACAACCTCAGTCAAATAAGAGGAATATAAATTTACGATTTGATATGATCGAAAATGAAGGAGTAATAAAAGGGAAACCATAAACATCAACAAAAATGTTAATTTACCAAGTGGATATATCACGAAAACCCGCTAAAACATTAGTGTTTGTACTTAATATTAATACCAAATAGGCTCAGACGTGAAGGATTATTAAAATTGAGACCTTGTACCTTGAGCATAAACAAGAATGTTAATTTACCAAGTGGATATATCACGAAAAAACCGCTAAAACATTAGTGTTTTTACTTAATATTAATACCAAAGAGGTCCAGACGTGAAGGATTGTTAAAATTGAGACCTTGTACCTTAAGCATAAACATGAATGTTAATTTACTAACTAGGCACACCCCACTCAAATACGAAAAATATAATAATTTTACGATATATTTTGAATAAAAAAGAAGCTCAGGAATGAAAGAATTATAAAATTCAGAGCTTGTACCATAAAATCAACATGAATGTTATTTTACTACCTAGGAACACCTCAGTCAAATAAGAAAAATGTAATAATATTACGATTTCATATAAAGGATTAATAAAATGGAGAATGTGTACCATCAACAACATTTAAACATCAACAAAAATGTTGATTTACTAATTTGGTATATCTCTGACAAACTCTCATACAAATATTACAACGTTGTCAGAAAAAAAAGAAGGGAAATTACAATTTAGTAATATGGTAACACCTACCATTTGGACTATAATATAAAAAACCCCAATTACCTTGCTGCTGCTAGTTTCGAAACGTGTGAATATTTTTTTTCAGAAATAATATTTAAAATCTTGCCCAATACTATGAAAAGTGTAAAAGTTATAAAGAACAAATTGAGCAATATAAAAACATTTATTGTCCTTGATTTGCCGCTAATTTCAATTCTTGGGCTTTTGTTATGTTTTCTTTTGTACGAAGTTACAATAGAAACTAATTTTACATTTCTAAATAATATAAAACCATCTAAACTATTTGTGTTTGTTAAGAGTGAAACCTAGTGGTAAAACTACGAGTGACCCTAATGCGGGATAAGAGAGAAACGACACTCCTGCCGAATTGTTAAGGTAGGTGTGGACTTGTTTCTTGTATCGAAACATTAACCAAAATCCTCATTTACAGGAAAATAAATGTTTCTTGCACTTTGTGAACATTTGTGTCGGTGTTTAAGATCCTCAGGTTAAACTAAACAGCATCGCTTATTAAAACTGGATCACGGTACTAGAAACCATTGCTTGTAAAATTGGATCATGTTATATGAAAACAATTGGGGCTGAAACTGAGATACATGACGTAGTGTTAAAGTTTGTTTCACCTCTGATTGGTCGGAATTATCAGCATACTCTGGTTTTGTTTACATTTGTCTTCATGAACATAAACAGATTCTGTGTAGCGGAAGAGACTTTATGTTATTCTGCCCGCACGAGCTATATTTTCCTCTATACCAGCCACAAATTTACCTTGTCTAATATGCCTTCACCCTTTTCGTGTTAAGGGTTAATAGCAGTACAATCTCTCAAGGACCACCTTGTCTCTATCTTCACTTTATCCCTGATGCAGAGAATTGTATGATCCTATCATATTGCCGAATATTATTCACAACCTTTTCCCATTTGTTCACTGGCGATGGTACCCTAAAAGGTAGATACTGCCCCCCTTTTAAAACTCCAAAATAATTTGTTGTTTAAACGGGTGGCGCAGCAACTGTACAACACTTAGGTACATGCTGAAGAGAAACTGAAAGTTTGGTAGTAATCGTTCATCTTAAGCTTACTTTTCTGCTAATCAATAACAGTAACATTTATCAATAACCATAACCTTTATCAATAATAATAAAATTTATCAATAACTAACATTTATCAGTAACAATAACCTTTAACAATAAAAATAAAATTTATCAACAGCAATAACACTTTTTCCTATAATCTCACTGCAGTTTGAGCAACGACTTAGAACTCTGAGACAATTCACCTTGTCACAGCCTTCTTGTTTCCTCGACGCTACAAAATGACACAGATTAAGATGTAAATTTAAAATTACATGAGACTATTTCACATTATATTGAACATCACAAATCGGGTATTAATTAACAACTGTACACAAACCTAGAACTATAAACACTTCATTTTCATGGACAGACACACACACACACACGCGCGCGAGTGCTGTTTAATATACTTAACAAGAATCTTACTTGGTATATATGCAAGTCGTTTCGAAGACTTTAATTACGTGTTCTTATTTTCGAACATCTTCTAAAACTTCTTTAAGCATACCCACATTAAAATATAAGTGATATATATATATATATATATATATATATATATATATATATATATATATATATATATATATATATATATATATATATATACATACATATACGTATTCCTTCACGGATGGAAAAATATGATGAATAGTTACTATCTGGAGTATATCCGTTCATTCTTCAGTCCATAAATTCGCAGTTCCGACGTTTCGCTAGAATCTCATCCAGCATTGACGAGGTGAACCCAACAACAGTAGAAGAACGAGTCGATGCTGAATGAGATTCTGGCGAAACGTCGGAACTGTGAATTTATGGACTGCAGAATGAACGGATGTAATCCAGATAGTAACTATTCATCATATATATATATATATATATATATATATATATATACACACACATTTTTAAAAATTTTATTTTGCAGTTTTAAGGCGATTCCATAGTTTGATTATAACATCGTCTTTGAATATAAAGGGTAGGGTCATGAATATGGTAGGGGTTAATGTTGTGACATAAAACCCTAAGGTACATTTTATCATGACGTATGCAAGTTAACGTACTTGAAATAAACCTATTCTCCATTGGGGTCATAAGGGAGAAACTAGCGTAAAGTAATAAAAATAACGGAAAGTAAATGGAATAAGGTTGTATTAAGGAACAGGTATAATGATCCCTTAGTAATGGGAATAGGGACAATTCTCCGCATCACTTACTTGACGAAGAGGATTGAAAACAAGTGTCTCTGATAATTATATCAAATCATTTACTTCAAAAGTCTTTTTCTGTTTTAGTTGCATCCGTGATGTATTTTCCAAATGGGATAATATAATTAAAAATAACTTTGCACCCTTACAGAATGGGATATCGTAGATACTTGAACATTTGGGGAGAAAATTATTCAAGCAGATCGTAACTAGTGGTGAAACGTTTTCTGTGTTATTACTTCCTGTTTAGAAGTCACATGTATAAGAATTCTTATTTAAAGTCGATTGCTTTGGTAATAATCATAATTTATTTCCTTCTACGCGTCTAAATGACGTCATCATCATCAGAGATTATAACTAAAAAAAATTTTTTAATTTGTATAAAGTTGTAGCTTGGAATTTGTATAATTATTACATTTACACCCTGATGATGATAGCTTTGTCATTGAAGCACGTACAAACAAATAAATTAATAATTTTCAGATTGTGTTCGTTATTACCTTTGCTTTGTTTAGTATTTAATTCAAATATTGTTTATTTGTCTGTTGTTTATTTGTCTGATGTTTGTTGTTCATTTGTCTGTTGTTTATTTGTCTGTTGTTTATTATAACGTAATAGTAATCTATGTAAATTATTTTACGCTGGTAGAAGTAGAAGCTATAGCGCTAATTTATCAGGGAGTATAACTAAACAAATTCGTTACAACATTTATATAGTTGTAGTTTAAAACTCGTGTATGCTCCATGATGATGACGACTTTGTCATTGAAACGCGTATCAAAACATAAATTATCGAATTTCAGTTATTCAATACATATTACCTTTGCTTACCATTTAAGTTTAAACGTTGGCATTACTGTCGTGTTTACTAGAACGTAATACTGGTAATTATGAATTATTTTACGTTGGTAGAGGTACAAACTATAGCGCGATATAATTTTAAATATTTTCCCTTTGCTGTTTATGTAGGGTGTATTTGTAGATCAGCATTTTAGTTATTGCAAAAAATTGGCTGTACGCTGCCAACAATCGCTCCCAAGACGTAACAATTTCCTGGTTGCGTCCCGGTGCCAATTTCCCCCAGATTAATGCGAATTCCAACAACAAAACGGCAACAAACGCTAGAGGGAACTTCGCCGGTAGCCACTAATGACATTTCGCTAAAAAAAATTCACAAAGACAAAAGGAAGTACCATACACAGAAAAGCACAATAAAAATAGCCAGCCCTACCCCCGTTCCTTTGTGCTGGATTAAAAAACGTCAAGGGAAAATAGGAATCATGATGTATAAAAGTTTGGGTGGGTGGTGGGAGAAGACAAATGACTGTGACGCTGGTGGCGTCGGTCTAGCGTCGCGGCGCGCGCACACTGACGTCATTTGTCACTGTCCGTTGCCATGGTTACGGGATTTCCCCCTTTTCCCAGCCATTGTCTTGAGCGGAACCTATTTAGTGGTGAAACTTGCAGTTCACTTATTCAACTTGTGTTTTCGAAACGATCAAGAACGGTTTCACTCTGAAGGAAAATATAGTTCTGGTTCGGGAGCCGTTATTTACAAAGTAACCGTTATATGGTGTGTAAAAAGTAACCGACCAATTATATAATATAACTTTTACATGAAAACATACGTAATTATTTTCTCATTACATATAACAAAAAAATATTAGAATATGTAGAATTTACCGTGTCGGCTTTTACACCACACACACACACACACACACACACACACTCTCTCTCTCTTTCTCTCTCTCTCCCTCACACACAAACACACACACACACTCATTCTCTCTCTCTCTCTCTCACACACACACACACACATTCTCTCTCACACACACACTTATTCTCTCTCTCTCTCTCTCTCTTTTTGAGAAACTCTGATGTACTCTGAAAGTACATATCTCACTTTAATTTATGTATGTATATAGATGTAACTTATATACTATATTTCCGCTGATTTTATTCACTTATTATTGATTCCTCCAGCTTCAACAAGAATCCATCCAGCTTCACTCCATCAATCAAACAAGGCTTCAAAAACTTTAAGACGGTATAAATTTAAAAGCAGCTAATAGACAAGCTTAGAGAGTAGATTTGCTACCCTAAACGCTCACGCTATCTTCCTGCCCCTAAACGAGGGTAATGTTTTCTACATCAGTATGCTTCAACGCCTCTGTCCTCTTGAGTACAACTTAACAACCCTTATTCATTGTTTTAAATCAAAAATACACCCCTATACAGGAAAAAAGATATTCTTAAATGAAATAGACTTCCAATGAGATTTCGTCATTTTTATATTTAATAAAATTAGCATTTGAATCTAGTACAACTAGTAAAACATATTCAATCTCATCAAACAATGAATGATACAAGACACCTCATTAGGGTAGTGGTTGTATTAAAATTGCTTCCAAATGAACAAAATGATGAACAGACAAGAGTATTATCGTTTAACTTAAATTCAGACTAAATATCCCATAAAATGAGTTGCTAATCAAAAGGTCAACTGAAAACACTTTTAGCCACAGCAAAATGTAGGCACAGCTAGATGTAGGCACAGCGAGACGTAGGCACAGCTAGATGTAAGTACAGCTAGACGTAGGCACAGTTAGATGAAAGCACAGCTAGATGTGGACACAGCAAGACGTAGGCTCAGGTAGACATAGGCACAGCTAGATGTAGGCACAGCTAGAAGTAGGCACAACTAGATATCTTACGCTATTTTTTTTTCCTTCAGTTCGTTCCGGTTACTCGTGACGGATAGTACATGCACGTCTAGGAGGGGCATAGTACTCTTGAGGAATACTCCTTATTAGATGGGAAGGACAAGATACTCGTGAGGGATACTACATGGTACGTCTAGGAGGAGCATAGTACTCTTGATGAATAACCCTTAATAAATCGGAATGACATGATACTCGTGAGGAAATCAAGGAGGGGCATAGTACTCGTGAGGAATTACCCTTAATAGATGTGAAGGACATGATACTCGTGAGGGATACTAGATGGTACGTCTAAGAAGGGCTTAATAGACGTGAAGGACATGATACTCGTGATGGATACTACATGGTACGTCTAAGATGGGCATAGTACTCTTAAGGAATACCTCTTTATAGACGGAAAGGACATGATACTCGTGAGGGATACTACATGGTACGTCTAGGAGGGGCATAGTACTCGTGAGGAATACCCCTTAATAGATGGGAAGGACACGATACTCATGAGGGATACTACATGGTTCGTCAACTAGGGGCATAGTACTTTTGAGGAATTCCCCTTAATAGATGGGAGGGACACGATACTCGTGAGGGATATTACATGGTACGTCTAGGAGGAGCATAGTACTCTTAATAAATAGCCCTTAATAGATGGGAAGGTCATGATACTCGTAAGGGATTCTAGGCGGGGTATAGTACTCTTGAGGAATACCCCTTAATAGATAGGAAGGACATGATATTCGTAAGGGATACTACATAGCATAATTCTCGTGAGGAATACCACTTAATAGATGGGAAGGACACGATACTCATGAGGGATACTACATGGTTCGTCAAAGAGGGGCATAGTATTTGTGATGAATACCCTTAATAGATAGGAATGACAAGATACTCATTAGGGATTCTAGGAAGGACATAGTACTCTTGTGGAATACCCCTTAATAGATGGTAAGGACATGGTACTCGTGAGGGATACTACAATTTACATCTCGGGGGGCGTAGTACTCTTGAGGAATTCCCCTTAATAGATGGGAAGGACAAGATACTCCTGAGGGATATTACATGGTACATCTAGGAGGGGCATAGTACTCTTGAGGAATACCCCTTAAGATGGGACTGACATGATACTCGTAAGGGATTCTAGGAGGGGCATAGTACTCGTGAGGAATACCCCTTAATAGATGGGAAGGACATGATACTCATGAGGGATTCTAGGAGGGGCACAGTACTCGTGAGTAATACCCCTTAATAGGTGGGAAAGACGTGATACTCGTGAAGGATACTACATGGTACGTCAAGTAGGTGCATAGTACTCGTGAGGAATTCCCCTAATAGATGGGAAGGACATGATACTCATGAGGGATACTACATGGTACGTCTAGGAGGTGCATAGTACTCGTGAGGTATACCCCTTAATAGATGGGAAGGATATGATACTCATGAGGTATACTACATGATACGTCTAGGAGGAGCATAGTACTCTTGATAAATAGCCCTTACTAGATGGGAAGGACATGATACTCGTGACGGATTCTAGGAGGGGCATAGTACTCGTGAGTAATACCCCTTAATAGGTGGGAAAGATGTGATAATCGTGAAGGATACTACATGCTACGTCTAGGAGGTGCATAGTACTCGTGAGGAATTCCCCTAATAGATGGGAAGGACATGATATTCATGAGGGATACTACATGATACGTCAAGGAGGGGCATAGTACTCTTGAGGAATCCCCCTAATAGATGGGAAGGACATGATACTCATGAGGGATACTACCTGGTACGTCTAGGAGGTGCATAGTACTCGTGAGAAATACCTCTTCATAGATGGGAAGGATTTGATACTCGTGAGGGATTCCAGGTTTAACACAGTACTCTTGAGGAATACCCTTTAATAGCTGGGAAGGACATGATACTCGTGAGGGATACTACATGGTACGTCTAGGAGGGGAATAGTACTCTTGAGGTATACCCCTTAATAAATGGGAAGGACATGATACTCGTGAGGGATAATACATTTTACGTTTAGGAAGGGCACAGTACTCGTGAGGAATACCCCTTCCATACCTGAAACTCATGAGGGATACTACATGGTACGTCTAGGAGGGGCATAGTACTCTTTAGGAATACCTTTTAATAGATAGGAAGGACATGATACTCGTGAGGGGTACTACATGGTACGTCTAGGAGGGGCATAGTACTCTTGAGGAATACCTCCTAATAGATGGGAAAGACATGATACTCGTGAGGGATAATACATGGGACGTCTAGGAGGTTCATAGTACTCGTGAGGAATACCCCTTAATAGATGGGAAGGGCGTGATACTCGTGAGGGATACTACATGTTACGTCTAAGAGAGGCATAGTACTCGTGAGGAATACCCCTTAATAGATGGAAAATTGCATGATACTCATGAGGGATACTACATGGTACGTCTAGGAGGGGCATCGTTCTCGTGAGGAATACCCCTTAATAGATGGGAAGGACATGATACCCATGAGAGGTACTAAATGGTACGACTAGGAGGGGCATAGTACTCTTGAGTAATACCCCTTATTAAATGGAAAGGACATGATACTCTTGAGGGATACTACATGGTACGTCTAGAAGGCGCATAGTACTCGTGAGTAATACCCTTTAATAGGTGGGAAAGACGTGATACTCGTGAAGGATACTACATGGTACGTCTAGGAGGTCCATAGTACTCGTGAGGAATTACCCTAATAGATGGGATGGACATGATACTCATGAGGGATACTACATGATACGTCAAGGAGGGGCATAGTACTCTTGAGGAATTCCCCTAATAGATGGGAAGGACATGATACTCATGAGGGATACTACATGGTACGTCTAGGAGGGGCATAGTACTCTTTAGGAATACCTTTTAATAGATAGGAAGGACATGATACTCGTGAGGGGTACTACATGGTACGTCTAGGAGGGGCATAGTACTCTTGAGGAATACCTCCTAATAGATGGGAAAGACATGATACTCGTGAGGGATAATACATGGGACGTCTAGGAGGTTCATAGTACTCGTGAGGAATACCCCTTAATAGATGGGAAGGGCGTGATACTCGTGAGGGATACTACATGGTACGTCTAAGAGAGGCATAGTACTCGTGAGGAATACCCCTTAATAGATGGAAAATTGCATGATACTCATGAGGGATACTACATGGTACGTCTAGGAGGGGCATCGTTCTCGTGAGGAATACCCCTTAATAGATGGGAAGGACATGATACCCATGAGAGGTACTAAATGGTACGACTAGGAGGGGCATAGTACTCTTGAGTAATACCCCTTATTAAATGGAAAGGACATGATACTCTTGAGGGATACTACATGGTACGTCTAGAAGGCGCATAGTACTCGTGAGTAATACCCTTTAATAGGTGGGAAAGACGTGATACTCGTGAAGGATACTACATGGTACGTCTAGGAGGTCCATAGTACTCGTGAGGAATTACCCTAATAGATGGGATGGACATGATACTCATGAGGGATACTACATGATACGTCAAGGAGGGGCATAGTACTCTTGAGGAATTCCCCTAATAGATGGGAAGGACATGATACTCATGAGGGATACTACATGGTACGTCTAGGAGGTGCATATTACTCGTGAGGAATACCTCTTAATAGATGGGAAGGATTTGATACTCGTGAGGGATTCCAGGTTTAACACAGTACTCTTGAGGAATACCCCTTAATAGCTGGGAAGGACATAATACGCGTGAGGGATACTACATGGTACGTCTAGGAGGTCCATAGTACTCGTGAGGAATTACCCTAATAGATGGGATTTACATGATACTCATGAGGGATACTACATGATACGTCTAGGAGGGGTATAGTACTCGTGAGGAATACCCCTTAATAGGTGGGAAGGACGTGATACTCGTGAAGGAAACTACATGGTACGTCTAGGAAGGGCATAGTACTCTTGAGGAATACACCTTAAGATGGGAGACATGATACTCGTGAGGGATACTACATGGTACGTCTAGGAGGGGCATAGGCTCGTGAGGAATACCCCTTAATAGATGGGAAGGATATGATACTCGTGTGGGATACTATGTGGTACGTCTAGCAGGGGCATAGTACTCTTGAGGAGTACCTCTTCATAGATGGGAAGGACATGATACTCGTGAGGGATACTACATGGTATGTCTAGGACTGGCATAGTACTTTTGAGAAATTCCTCTTAATAGATGGGAAGGATATGATACTCGTGAGGGATATTACTTGGTACGTCTAGGTAGGGCAAAGTACTCTTTAGCAATACCCTTTTAATAGATGGGAAGGACATGATACTCGTGAGGGATACTACATGGTACGTCTAGGAAGGGCATCGTAATCCTGAGGAATACCCCTTAATAGATGTGATGGACATGATAGTCGTGAGGGATACTACATGGTACGTCTATCAGGGGCACTGTACCTGTTATAGTATACCCTAAAACATGTAGAATTGTCATAGTATGCGTGAGGGATGCCCCACGGTATCAGGGGCACAGTAAAATACTCGTTAGGTATACACCCTGGTACGTACAAGAGGAGCTACTCGTGAGGAATACCACTTGATAGGTTTGAGATACATAGTACTCGTGAGAGACACTACCTGGTACGTTTAGGACTGGCATAGTACTCGTGAAGGACACTTCCTGTTACTAAGAATCGTGTTTCTTTTTCTTTTGTGATCTACAGTGTGCGGTGCGGTGTGTGTGTGTGTGTGTGTGTGTGTGTGTGTGTGTGTGTGTGTGTGTGTGTGTGTGTGTGTGTGTTCTTGTATATACGGTTAAGGATTGAACAATATCGTTAGGTGTCGTAAAGACGTATCTACCAGCCCTGAGGAGATGATAAGGGAAGGTAGCTGGTGAGAAGGATTAGGGTAGTTGGCATAAGTTAGGACCACACAAATGACACTCCAAGGACACGGTAGTAGGTCTGCGCCAAATTGCGGTAAATTGAGGGTATACCCACTACCCTTGAAATCACGATTAGTAGAAACACGGGAAATGAATTACTTTTAATTTGGAAATGGTAGAAATGCAAGGCAAATGTAGAAAAAAGGAAACAACTTGTGTTCTAAAATAAGACTTCTCTTTAAACCGCCTCTGAATATTTATAATACCATATATTTGTAGAATTTGTATATAGAAAACTAAATTACGGCCTACTAGTATTCTGGTAGTTGAAGTTCAAAATGTTTTAGACAAATATTTCATTTTAATAAAATGGGATATAACTGATGGAAAACCTGTTCAAATCAATTAATATTAAATTATACTTAGTGTACAAATATATGAATTTACTTATAGAGTATGTTTGTGTGCTAAAATTATCGTTTGGCAAGTTTAAGGACTTGTGAAAACGAAGGCAAGAGCACATCAATCAGTCGTTACCGGGCGGAAGTGTTCAAGGTCAAGGAATACGGTCAGTAGAGGAGTTATGGGCCCTAATAGCATTATGATAATACTATCTGTGACTTCAAGGCTGGGGCTACTTGCGCCGCGTCGTGCTCGGGTTATGTGTTTGCAATGAACTCGGATTAAGTGTCAAATCTTAACACTGTGATCATTACATTATCGGAGAGATTTTAATAAAAATAGAGAGATGGCTTGAATTAAAATTAAAAATGTGTTGCCTATGTAAAATTTTAAAATTAAAGTAAACATAAAACTAATCTATGAATAATTAGAAGGTTATATTTTCGTAGTTTTCAGACGCCCAACTAGTATGAGTCTGATCGTTAGCAAAGATGCAAAAGGTTTGTTGCTACAGGCAGTATTATTTTGTATTTAGTGTAGTTCTTTGCTATGCCTTTGTTACAGATATAAATGAATCAGCTATATTCGTATAAGCAAGTACAGATCCACAGGAAGGAAACACAAATATCAATTTAGTCCAGATACAAAAGGTAGGGAAAGTAATGCATATTTTTAGATGTTTATTTAAAGGTTTTTGAAAGTATTGGATACATTTCGGTGAATTCTGTCTCATACATCTACAAAGTGTGTTAATATTATTTTAAATAATTATAAAGATAATTAAGTGATCGAAAGACATTCGAAACTATGTTTAATTTACTAAATTGTGAATCGTGCGCTATGAAATACATACAAAGTGTTTCAGAAGCGCTTGTTCAACATGCTTAGTGCTCTAAATGGGCCCTCGTTCTCAGGTTCATCTTTGATTCCGTCAACCGTTTATCACCCGTTCGCTAATTGAAAATACAAAGGATCTTCCTTTATTGCTAACTCGATTTATTTTAATAATATTATTCTTTTCAGGCTGGAGAGTTCAGTAAGTGCTCGGAAAGGTCTTATTTCAGCCAGAGACTGTTTTGCCTCGTGTAGAAAGTACTTGTTCCTCTTGACTAATGCACTTGTGGAAAATATTTTAGAAACAGTTCCTTACAGACTATTCCTTTCAGAGGAGTACTGGAAAATTGTTACTTAAAGTAAAAACAAAAGTACAATTTAACAAAAAAGAAAACAGCACTCAAAGTCTTTATATCCTTTAATTATAACACAATATCGAGAGAAAATTATCATATTTTAAAAATACAAATCTGTTCTTATTAGAAGGACAAAACTAAGAAACACATGGCAGGAACATAGAAACTCTCACTAAGAAACATCCCGTCAGAGCTTATTTGCACGTTCGTCGTGAGCTCATTACAGCTGATCTAAAGCGTCCTGCAATAGACCTGAACGCCTGGTTCGGAAAGCGTCATAAAAGATGTTCTTCGGATAAAAAAACACTTCTTTCCTGACCCTAGTTAAGGTTCTTTTAATCTTGTGCTTCGCAATGAAAGAATATTCATGCACTTTTTCTTTTTATATGTTGTAAAGGATTAATCAACACTAGATGTCTATTTACCTTTCTATATTATACGCACTCTTACGGAGCTTTGATACTTCTCCGACTGTAAATTTTTGAGGCGGAGGGAGTAGTTTTTCAGAAGAATTAAATGGCGTCAAATCAGAGCGTATTTTTATATTGTCAAATATATATATATATATATATATATATATATATATATATATATATATATATATATATATATTCCATTGACCGTCCCTCAAGGTCACCAAGCGGCCAGTTAGTTTATCACGCATGGTATGTTAAGTGCCATGACAACCAGACTGCACACTGAAATTTATTACGTACACAGCGTGATAATTACAATCTTTTGACATGCAATATAATATTGTACATAAGACGGGTGATTATGTACATATACAGACATGTGCTGACTAAACTTTTCGTTATGAAGGATGAACTTTTATAATTTTGATAATACGCAGGTACGTTCGTTTTTACGCTACAACCTCGCTGTAATCTTAGTTATACAGTATAACGATACATGTGTACAGAAGAGTATTTGGTTCGATAAAGGAATATTTAGTTATTATTATATAGCATACAGTTCACAGGTCTCAACCTTTTCAGTTCCTTCTATTAGCTCACACTCTCCTATATGTAGGCCTATATCTTGTACAAATTTTCAATCGTTAATAAAATACTTTTTATTCATTCCCTCAAGTTGAAATACATGTTTTTTTAAAAACTTGTAGGGGATGACACTTGATGTTAAAACAGTTTTTTTCAAATATCATCAATTACTTTATAAAATTTAATTAATTATTTTTAACTTTATGTGGGAGAAAAACGTTTTACGAAAGGGGCAAGGTATGCAATATAGTGATTTAGTCCCATTTGGCTTAAAATAGGTGATTACATATGATTTCATAAAAAAGCTGATTTTATGTTATAGATTATGTGGTAGAGCAGCTGTTTAAACCATAGGCTATGTTACTCTACTTATATTATTTGTAATTATTTATTAAAAAAAAAAATTAAAATTTTCTTTGTTTACCTAAATAGGAATTGACTTTAAACATTTTTTCTGCAATATTCTGCATAAATTAGAGTTTTGGCCATTGTTCTTGCTTCCAGTCCGTCAATGTTACTTTGTAGAAATAAAATAGAGTAGAGTAGAGAGAATATGGTATATCCAGCAGAGTTTTAAAGGTAAAAAATATGAAACACAACCAGTATATATATATATGGTGAATAGTTATAATCTGGAGTACACAGGTTCATTCTGCAGTGCATAGAATCGCAGTTCCGACGTTACGCTAGAATGCCATCCAGCATTGAAGAGGTGAACCCAACAACAGTTGAAGAGCAGGTAACTCGCTCTTTACTCGCTCTTCAACTGTTGTTGGGTTCACTTCGTCAATGCTGGATGAAATTCTAGCGAAACGTCGAACTGCGATTTTATGGACTGCATAATGAACGGATGTAGTCCAGATTATAACTATTCATCATATTTTTCCATCCGTGAAGGAATACGTATCAGTATATATATATATATATATATGCTTAGCATAGAGCCTTAGACGTTATAATAGAGCCTTAGACCTTAGCATAGAGCCTTAGACGTTATAATAGAGCCTTAGACCTTAGCATAGAGCCTTAGACGTTATAATAGAGCCTTGGACCTTAGCATAGAGCTTTAGACGTTATAATAGAGCCTTAGACGTTATAATAGAGCCTTAGACCTCAGCATAGAGCCTTAGACGTTATAATAGAGCCTTAGACCTTAGCATAGAGCCTTAGACGTTATAATAGATCCTTAGACCTCAGCATAGAGCTTTAGACGTTATAATAGAGCCTTAGAACTCAGCATAGAGCCTTAGACGTTATAATAGAGCCTTAGACCTTAGCATAGAGCTTTAGACGTTATAATAGAGCCTTAGACCTCAGCATAGAGCCTTAGACGTTATAATAGAGCCTTAGACCTCAGCATAGAGCTTTAGACGTTATAATAGAACCTTAGACGTCAGCATAGAGCCTTAGACGTTATAATAGAGCCTTAGAACTCAGCATAGAGCCTTAGACGTTATAATAGAGCCTTAGACCTTAGCATAGAGCTTTAGACGTTATAATAGAACCTTAGACCTCAGCATAGAGCCTTAGACGTTATAATAAAGCCTTAGACCTTAGCATAGAGCCTTAGACGTTATAATAGAGCCTTAGACCTCAGCATAGAGCCTTAGACGTTATAATAGAGCCTTAGACCTCAGCATAGAGCCTTAGACGTTATAATAGAGCCTTAGACGTTATAATAGAGCCTTAGACCTTAGCATAGAGCTTTAGACGTTATAATAGAACCTTAGACCTCAGCATAGAGCCTTAGACGTTATAATAGAGCCTTAGACCTTAGCATAGAGCTTTAGACGTTATAATAGAGCCTTAGACCTCAGCATAGAGCTTTAGACGTTATAATAGAGCCTTAGACCTCAGCATAGAGCCTTAGACGTTATAATAGAGCCTTAGACCTCAGCATAGAGCTTTAGACGTTATAATAGAACCTTAGACCTCAGCATAGAGCCTTAGACGTTATAATAGAGCCTTAGACCTTAGCATAGAGCCTTAGACGTTATAATAGAGCCTTAGACCTCAGCATAGAACCTTAGACGTTATAATAGAGCCTTAGACCTCAGCATAGAGCCTTAGCAATTGAACCTTATTTCTTGGACGAAAACCCGGAAGGATTATTGACATATGTGTATGCTAAGAAAAGACATAATGTTGCTTGAAGAACACGAATGTGACTGGAACAAGAAAATATGGGTAAAGCAAAACAAAATGATCGAGCTTATTTTCGTATAACTTCTCCTCTACATGGTAACCTAACCTGTCTTTCACAGAGGGTGGTTGTTTGCTAAAGTTAAAGACCGAAATGGCGTTCATAGTTGACGGTCTCGTTATTTGTAAACTTCAAAGTAACCAACCATTTAGTGTATGTGCGCAGTTTAGATTTGCTGATGTTCGGCCCTCGAGATCTGCGAAGTGACATTTTTCTCTATATTCCAAACCTGATGTTGAAGCTTACATGATCTTAGTAAATATTGAATTGAGAATCTAGGCTCAAAAACTTTGGCCTAATTTGAAGCTCCGTGCCCTACTTAAGTAATAATATCCGCACCAAGAACCTTTCCAGCTTTTTCAAAACAGCGCCCAACTCGTCTAAATATACCCGGCCTTTCTATAAAGTCGAGCGAAATTCCCGCCAAAAATAGAACAAACTTCTACGAGGTCGTTTCGATTTGTCACCTTTGAATGTGCGACTCGTGCAGCCTGACCTCCATATTGCCGCCTGAATAATACATCGGCGCGCTATGCGATGCAATAACGACCGAAATTGGTCCATGCCGAAGTATAATTTTTACCTCGATCCATAATGCATACGCAATTTACATCGATTTTCGATTTGTTGACAACCTCAGCCCGATGGTCTGTTGACAATTGTCAACATCGCGATGACAAATAGACTAGCCACGAGAAGCTATGTAGGAGTTAAGCTATGTAGGAGTTATGGGTTTCATATTTCGATGGAAATATATCTCTTTATGTATATATATATATATATATATATATATATATATATATATATATATATAATATGTATATCTCTATATGTATATGTACTTACATATACATGTGTTCATTTTGTGTATTAGGATCATATATATATTTTAAAACAACATAGGTTATTCAAATACAAGAATATTTATTATTTTATATCCAAAGCTTCTCGTTGGCAAACAGTACCAACATCATCAGGAATGAAAAAGATATATCGATATATATGAAATCGATATATATATATATATAGGCCTATATATCGATAACAACTCAGGTTATTCAAATACAAGAACTTTACATCATCAGGAAGGAATTATAGAATTATATATATATATATATATATATATATATATATATATATATATATATATATATATATATATATATGTGTGTGTGTGTGTGTGTGTGTGTGTGTGTGTGTGTGTGTGTGTGTGTGTGTGTGTGTGTGTGTGTATGAAATTGAAGCAAATTATCTGACACAGTCAGGTCAGAGACCCATGCACGTTTCCATTCAGTGATTCTGTACAAATGGACGTATTGGCGTTTCAATTGAAAAATAATTTTTAATCAACAGTTGTTATTATTTACTATTCCGAACAAGGGTGGAATATTAATTATTTAATCACAGTTATATAATATTTTCAAGAAATGAATCTATTACTTATAAATCAGCACCCTAATGTACATCACAATTACAAGGAAGTCATCTTCAGAGATCAGAATTAAACAATAGTTTACAGATGTTTTCAGGTCACAAGACTATTGGCAATAGACTTGAACAATTACTTAAATCAAACTATTGGTATTTTTAAATAATTGGTAAAATCAGTTAGTAGTGCAGTACTTTGAATTAGAATCATCAGTGAATTATTTGTTTATCTGGAAAACTATCTTTGAAAATGGCTACATTGTAATTCTGATATATATCAAGTAAAATTATAAGAAATAAATTAATTCCAAGTTGTGATTAATATATTATTGTAGTTAACAGTTCTTATTTTCTTTCATATCCAATGAAAGTCGTCTCATAGCTTAGTTTTAATGTTGCTCAGAGTGCATTTGAGTAATTGAGTCAAATCCTGGCATGAAAGACCATGCCAGATCAACACCATTAGATACTAGGTTTAATCAATTAAACAAGTTATATAAGCAAAAAATTATAAAGTCAATTCCAACTAAGGTCAACATAAAAATTTTATTCTGGTTACTTTTCATTCAATAATTACAATTAATATAAATAAAGTAACAACCTATGAGTTAAAACATCTGTTCCACAACATAACCTATAACATTATATCAGCCCTTTTATGAAATCATGTATCGCTTATTTTAAGACAAACGTGACGAAATAACTATATTGCATACATTGCCCCTTACAAATCAAGTAACATAACCTATGCGTTAATACAGTAGTTCTACCACATAACCTATAACATTATATCAGCTGTTTTATGAAATCATGTATCGCTTATTTTAAGACAAACGTGACGAAATAACTATATTGCATACATTGCCCCTTACAAATCAAGTAACATAACCTATTCGTTAATACAGTAGTTCTACCACATAACCTATAACATTATATCAGCGCTTTTATGAAATCATGTATCGCTTATTTTAAGACAAACGTGACGAAATAACTATATTGCATACATTGCCCCTTACAAATCAAGTAACATAACCTATGCGTTAATACAGTAGTTCTACCACATAACCTATAACATTATATCAGCGCTTTTATGAAATCATGTATCGCTTATTTTAAGACAAACGTGACGAAATAACTATATTGCATACATTGCCCCTTACAAATCAAGTAACATAACCTATGCGTTAATACAGTAGTTCTACCACATAACCTATAACATAAAATCAGCTGTTTTATGAAATCATGTATCGCTTATTTTAAGACAAACGTGACGAAATAACTATATTGCATACATTGCCCCTTACAAATCAAGTAACATAACCTATTCGTTAATACAGTAGTTCTACCACATAACCTATAACATTATATCAGCGCTTTTATGAAATCATGTATCGCTTATTTTAAGACAAACGTGACGAAATAACTATATTGCATACATTGCCCCTTACAAATCAAGTAACATAACCTATGCGTTAATACAGTAGTTCTACCACATAACCTATAACATTATATCAGCGCTTTTATGAAATCATGTATCGCTTATTTTAAGACAAACGTGACGAAATAACTATATTGCATACATTGCCCCTTACAAATCAAGTAACATAACCTATGCGTTAATACAGTAGTTCTACCACATAACCTATAACATAATATCAGCGCTTTTATGAAATCATGTATCGCTTATTTTAAGACAAACGTGACGAAATAACTATATTGCATACCTTGCCCCTTTTCTGAAATGTTTTTCTCCCGTATAAAACTCTAAATATTTATTAAATTTCATTAATGAGTTGTGATTTGAAAACAAAACTGTATTAACAACAAGTGTCAACCAGTACAAGTAAAAAAAAATGTTTTTGAACTTGAATAAACAAATAAATAAATGTATTTTATTAACGATTGAAAATTTGAATAAGGTTTATATAAGGAGAGTGTGAACTAATGGCAGCAATTGGAAAACTCTGTCTACGTGGAATATTAGTATCATCTATATCTTGCAATCAGGAGGCACTCTAAAATAAATATAGATAATGTTATTTTTCTTATCTGCATCACCATACAAGTGAGTACCCTTTTGCACTGATAGCGACGTTGTCTGCTTTAGGGGGATGTTAAAACTCTCCATTTAGCTACAAACACCCCCTGAAGCGTTGATAAAACACGCAAAAAAAACAAACTAAAACAATTACGTCACGACAACTAAATCTGTCCGCAAAGATGCTATCGGAAATAAATTCGAGCCGTAACCAATGATTATAAGAAGCGGAGAGATGTAAACAAGACACGGTCAAACAAAACTCTCCGTTCGCTGTCAACACGGGCCATAAATTATTGGTAGGCCTGTTTTAAATACAAACATGTAAACCGTTTTCTAATTGTTTATACTGTAATTGACACGGCGCAGATGCTGGCCCGACCAAGAATAGAGTTTAAAATTAAGTGAAAAAGAATGGGTTCCGCTTCGAATCGACAGCAATCGAAAAGGCTTCGAAGAATGTGTCAGTTGTCTGTTTATTATACAGGCATGGTTATTTGCGGCATTGTGTTTAGTATACTGGCTTTCCTGTGCCAATTTCACTTTATACAATGTCCGACGGTATTATAACCTATTTGTAACCCGCGATTTAAATAAATACTTGAGATCGTTTACAACTGGAGCGATATCCAACAATATCCACTTTCCTGTGCGCGCGCATCTCTTGTAATTAATCATATTGGCGAATTAGTTCATGAGGCTCTCTGTCTAAGTTGACGCAAGTCCTTCGCTGGAGAGACTTCACCGCTGGGGTTCTGTGTCGACGAACTCGTATGTTCTGTACCGCACACAACCTTCTCCTTGTTCAATGTGTATGAAGAGCAGAAGATAATTTCAAAATCACTTTTTAGGACAATAGATTCGGCGTCTGGCTTACCTCAATTCACTTCATTCTTTGCGCATATTTAGGTGCTTGAAAACTTTATTTCTTTAAACGTAATCTCCATAAACTATATATATATAGTGCAGATAAGAAAAATAATATTATCTATATTTATTTTTGAGTGCCTCCTGATTGCAAGAGATAGATGATACTAATATTCCACGTAGACAGAGTTTTCCAATTGCTGCCATCAGTTCACACTCTCCTTATATAAACCTTGTTCAAATTTTCAGTCGTTAATAAAATACATTTATTTATTCATTCAAGTTCAAACACATTTTTTTTACTTCTACTGGTTGACACTTGTTGTTAATACAGTTTTTTTTCAAATAACTCATTAATGAAATTTAATATATAATTTTAGTTTTGTATGAAAGAAAAACATTTGAGAAAAGGGGCAAGTTATGCAATATAGTTATTTCGTCCCGTTTGTCTTAAAATAAGTGATATACGATTTCATTAAACCGCTTATTTTTTGTTGTAGGTTATGTGGTAAAACTACTGTTTTAATATAATATTCCTTATAGCTCCGTATATAAAATAAGATGTAGGCCTACCACTTAAGCAAGATGTAACGTTTTTTTTTTTATTTTACCAACAAACCTCGATAGGTAATAGTCTACTTTCAATGGTTACCGCGGGAGACCAGTACTCAGCAGCGGACCGGTAGTAAACAGCTGATCGCGACAAACATGTACTTTCTGGCTCCTTTTAAATAAAAAGACTCAAGTTAAAAAAAGTAGTAGTCGTATAGCGAAAGTCGAACAAAAAGCTTTCTTCAAGGCTTAGCTGGTATGAATCCTATCGGCGCCGCATCCCAAGGACACCAATGAACACCAGAGGTAACCGATATATAAACTACCCGCACCAAGTAAATATTTCAAATCTGTTTCTGTTATATTTTTATAAAAAGTGTAAGTACGCACCCTGTCCACGGCCCGAGGGGGATTACTTCAGAATTCTTTTAAAGACTGGGATATTCTAAATTCCATTTTTTAAAAATAATAATCTCCCTATTTATTTCTCCGACGGAGGTGTGTGTCAAATTTACTGTCTGATTTCAGATTCGAATTTTCTGTAGTATTGTATAGTTTTACACTCGTACATGTTAATATTAATAATCTATCGCGTGTTCGATTCTTGATTAATTCTTGAAACGCGTTTATTTTAATTCTTTAATTAAAACAGAGGTTATACAGTAAACAATATAAAAGTGTCCATCGTCCTACAAAACTATTCCCTACTTAACTAATTTATCTAAGAACTTCATTTTCTGTAAAAACTTAAAATTTATAATCCGATAAGCTGCCTTCTATAACGTGTGAGTGATACTACTTATATTAAAAAGGCGAGTTCGATAGTTAAATACTTAGAACACAATCGCTTCTAAGAGAACTAAAGTAGAGAACATTTTAGAAGGAAGATAAATTATTTTTCCCAACAAATATCTTCGGGGTATTGAAATTTGGCGATTTGGATGGCCGGTAAAGAAGGTAGTTCAAACGGTTTCTAACCGAACTAAAGAAGGAGAAACCTCCTAAAGAAGGAGAAAAAAAAACAAAAATTAACACTACAATGTCCTTGACAGAAGTAATAGGGTGGGTCGATAAAAAATATTTGGATTATAGGTAACATTAATATAATTATATCTGAGGCAATCAGGGATGCAAATAAGGAACGTTAGGTTTACAGACCTTTGTCAGAGAGCTGCACGTATAAGCGAGCTACCGGTTTTGTTCCTTTGCAATCTGGTTTTTAACTCCGCCGTAGCCTGGTCCCAAGCCCAGGTTGAGAAAGGAGGAGGGTTGATACGTGGGATCTCCTCCCCCACCTTTAAAAAAACCATTTGCAACCAAGTCTCAAAAAGATAAGAAAACAACACAGAATTCCCCAAAAGAATCGTACACTTGGATTATGGAATGTTTTATCACTACAAAGACTGGGGGTGCTCCAGTGTTTCCTAGAATTAATTGAACATAGAAGAATTGACACAACTGGAAGTCAGATGGATCGGCATTGGCGTTCTGGAAAAGCAGTACCTTTACGGTTTACTGGATCTGCCATCCGAGTCAACATATATTTGGAGCAGAGTTCATAGTAATAGGCAGAATGCGTCAGCCTTTTAGTGGATTCTCCCCAGTTAACCGCCGAATATGCGTCTTAAGATTAAAAGGTAGATTTTACAACTACAGCCTTATAAACTACCATGCCTCTACTGAAGCAGCATCTGATGAGGAGAAAGATGAATTCTATGACAAGCGGGGTAGAAATATTGATGATTGACCCAGGAGTGACGTTAAGATAATTCTTGGAGACTTTAATGCCAAAATAGGAAAAGAGGAGATGTACTGGCCAACAAGTGGCAAATTTAGCCTGCATGATGAAAGTAATGAAAATGAGAAAACACTTAAAAAATTTGCTGTTTCGAGGAATCTAATAGTTCGAAGTAACGTATTTCCTGGGAAGGACATTCATAAAGGAATGGATGGATCAACGACCAATCAAATTGACCATGTTCTAATACGTAAAAGGGGCAGATCAAACCTTGTCAGCTCTATAACATACAGAGGAGCAAACGTGGGCAGTGATAATTTTCTAATGGTCTCAAAGTTTAAGGCTGGGATATCGACAACACGAAATGACCGTGCAAGAATATCTTCGAAGTACTGCACAACGAAACTCAAAGATCCTGATATATGTAACCAGTACCAGGAACTGATGAACAGTACACTTCATAGCATGAAACTCTAGTCCAGGACACTGTATAAGGTAGTCGGGATCAAAATGATAGCAGAAGCTACTTTGAGTACGGAAGGCCGTCCATGGAGATCCTCATGGTTTGATGACGACTGTGCAACAGCAACGAACAGAAAAACACTGCTCATAAAGCTATGATACAAAAGAAAAACACAAGGGGAGCAACAGAAGAATACAGAGAAAAAAGAAGAGAAGAAGATGCACAGAACGAGGAAAAGAGACTGGGAAAAGTAGCCACCTCAAGACCTCGAAAAGCACCGATCACTTAATGAGACCCGCAAATTCTACAGGCTAGTTAATGAAAGCAGATCACCATTCAAGCCGATAGTTACAGCTCGTAGAGGTGAAGACGGCTAACTCCTTACAGGGAGGAAGGATATCCTTGAGAGATGGGCACGTCACTATAACGCTGAGCTGAATCAAGGAAATGAGAAAAACCATACGGACCAGGTAAACTAGGAAGGACCTGGCGAGGATACAACCCCCTTGAACTCAAAGATGTCATTCAGGCTGTTGAAAACATGAAAATTTGTAAAGCTCCTGGAGAGGGTGGAATCCCAGCGGAAGTTCTGAAAAAGATGGTTAAGCACTTCATAGGGAGTTATATGACCTGACCTTCACAATCTGGACTGAAGGAAAAATTCCAGAACAGTGGAAGAAAGGAGTAGTCTGTCCACTACATAAAAAGGGCGATGTTCTCAGCTGCAGCAATTACAGGGCCATAATGCTCTTACAGTGTGCCCATAAAATCCTCTCAAATATTCAGTTTGATAAGCTCCTCTCATTTGCTGAACAAAAATTAGGAAAGCTCCAAGCTCGTTGTAGAAAGGCGAAGTTCACAACAGACTAAATCTTTAGTCTAAGAGTCATCCTAAAGAAAGCTATTGATTATAAGATCACAACGTATCATCTATTCATAGGCTTCAATTCTGTGTACGATAGCATAAACAGACACAAGCTGTATGCTGCATCAAGAAATCTCTGGACACCATCCAAGCATATAGCCTTAATAAGGATGACAATGTGCTATGCCAAAACCATGTCCAAGGTTCAGAGTGACCTCTTCACTGCATTTCCGTCCAATAAAGGACTCAGACAAGGGGACACGAATTGTTATGTTTAAGGCAAAATCATCAATAAACTATTGCAACTACTAGCATACGCTGATGATGCAGTTAGATCTTTCAGGGCCCTATAAGAGGCATTTGCAAATCTGATGCGTGAGGCCAAAGAGATGGGACTTAAGATCAATGAAGACAGAAAATATTTAAAGTGTGGCAATCTTCAAGTAACCCAACAGGCAGATGGGTTTGTTGAGCTGAGGTAGTGAATCAATTCACTTATGTGGGATCCATTGTTATCTCCAATAATAAGATCTGCTTGAGGTGGATAAAAAGGTAGTCAATGCTAATAAAGTCTACTTAGGATTATGCAAACACCTGAGGAGCCAGTATTTGAGTAGGAAAACCAAAATGATGCCGTATAAGACGTTGATCCGCCCCGTACTAACTTATGCTTGGGCACATTAACGAGGAATGAGGAAAGCAACGGGGCTTCTTCGAGAAGAATATCCTCAGGAGGATTCTTGGCCCTGTGGATGTTGGTGGGCAGTGGAGGAAGAGAAGAAGTTGTGAAGGTTTACGAGCTGCTGGGGGAACCCAATATAGGTAAAGTAAAAAGAATTTGAAGACTGCGCTGGGCAGAGCATGTGGCCCGGATGGAGGAGAGTGACGTACCCAAAAGTCTATTAGATGGAACTATCTACTAAATGAGAGAAAAAGCGTGTCGTAGTCTTAGATGGATGGATTGTTTCTAACAGATTGCCAGAACCGGAAAGAAGCCGTACAGGATCGAGCTACCTGGTGAAGTCTCATTGAGGAGGCCAAGGACTTTAGCACCATGGAAGAAGAAGAAAAAGAAGAATCTGGCTCTCTTCAAAATTTGTTCAAAAAGCAATGCACCTGTTACGGAAATTCTGTATCCTGTCCTGGCTAGATGATCCATTGTCAACCTCCTTGAATGCCATATATTCATGCTATTTGTAACCTCTATGAACTATCAAAAGCATTTCTATACCATTTACAAGAATTTCTATATCAAAAGCATTTACAAGGGTCTATGACTTTCTGTAAACATTGTTTATACTATTTACTCCGTATCTTCTCGTAAAGGTTTTTTCATCTCTGTTTTTATATACACCTATGGATCTGCGTGTCTTCGTAAAGGTTCTTTTCATCTCTGTTTCTATATACACCTATGGATCTGCGTGTCTTCGTAAAGGTTCTTTTCATCTCTGTTTCTATATATACCTATGGATCTGCGTGTCTTCGTAAAGGTTCTTTTCATCTCTGTTTCTATATACACCTATGGATCTGCGTGTCTTCGTAAAGGTTCTTTTCATCTCTGTTTCTATATACACCTATGGATCTGCGTGTCTTCGTAAAGGTTCTTTTCATCTCTGTTTCTATATACACCTATGGATCTGCGTGTCTTCGTAAAGGTTCTTTTCATCTCTGTTTCTATATACACCTATGGATCTGCGTGTCTTCGTAAAGGTTCTTTTCATCTCGGTTTCTATATACACCTATGGATCTGCGTGTCTTCGTAAAGGTTCTTTTCATCTCTGTTTCTATATACACCTATGGATCTGCGTGTCTTCGTAAAGGTTCTTTTCATCTCTGTTTCTATATACACCTATGGATCTGCGTGTCTTCGTAAAGGTTCTTTTCATCTCTGTTTCTATATACACCCATGGATCTGCGTGTCTTCGTAAAGGTTCTTTTCATCTCTGTTTCTATATACACCTATGGATCTGCGTGTCTTCGTAAAGGTTCTTTTCATCTCTGTTTCTATATACACCTATGGATCTGCGTGTCTTCGTAAAGGTTCTTTTCATCTCTGTTTCTATATACACCTATGGATCTGCGTGTCTTCGTAAAGGTTCTTTTCATCTCTGTTTCTATATACACCTATGGATCTGCGTGTCTTCGTAAAGGTTCTTTTCATCTCTGTTTCTATATACACCTATGGATCTGCGTGTCTTCGTAAAGGTTCTTTTCATCTCTGTTTCTATATACACCTATGGATCTGCGTGTCTTCGTAAAGGTTCTTTTCATCTCTGTTTCTATATACACCTATGGATCTGCGTGTCTTCGTAAAGGTTCTTTTCATCTCTGTTTCTATATACACCTATGGATCTGCGTGTCTTCGTAAAGGTTCTTTTCATCTCTGTTTCTATATACACCTATGGATCTGCGTGTCTTCGTAAAGGTTCTTTTCATCTCTGTTTCTATATACACCTATGGATCTGCGTGTCTTCGTAAAGGTTCTTTTCATCTCTGTTTCTATATACACCTATGGATCTGCGTGTCTTCGTAAAGGTTCTTTTCATCTCTGTTTCTATATACACCTATGGATCTGCGTGTCTTCGTAAAGGTTCTTTTCATCTCTGTTTCTATATACACCTATGGATCTGCGTGTCTTCGTAAAGGTTCTTTTCATCTCTGTTTCTATATACACCTATGGATCTGCGTGTCTTCGTAAAGGTTCTTTTCATCTCTGTTTCTATATACACCTATGGATCTGCGTGTCTTCGTAAAGGTTCTTTTCATCTCTGTTTCTATATACACCTATGGATCTGCGTGTCTTCGTAAAGGTTCTTTTCATCTCTGTTTCTATATACACCTATGGATCTGCGTGTCTTCGTAAAGGTTCTTTTCATCTCTGTTTCTATATACACCTATGGATCTGCGTGTCTTCGTAAAGGTTCTTTTCATCTCTGTTTCTATATACACCTATGGATCTGCGTGTCTTCGTAAAGGTTCTTTTCATCTCTGTTTCTATATACACCTATGGATCTGCGTGTCTTCGTAAAGGTTCTTTTCATCTCTGTTTCTATATACACCTATGGATCTGCGTGTCTTCGTAAAGGTTCTTTTCATCTCTGTTTCTATATACACCTATGGATCTGCGTGTCTTCGTAAAGGTTCTTTTCATCTCTGTTTCTATATACACCTATGGATCTGCGTGTCTTCGTAAAGGTTCTTTTCATCTCTGTTTCTATATACACCTATGGATCTGCGTGTCTTCGTAAAGGTTCTTTTCATCTCTGTTTCTATATACACCTATGGATCTGCGTGTCTTCGTAAAGGTTCTTTTCATCTCTGTTTCTATATACACCTATGGATCTGCGTGTCTTCGTAAAGGTTCTTTTCATCTCTGTTTCTATATACACCTATGGATCTGCGTGTCTTCGTAAAGGTTCTTTTCATCTCTGTTTCTATATACACCTATGGATCTGCGTGTCTTCGTAAAGGTTCTTTTCATCTCTGTTTCTATATACACCTATGGATCTGCGTGTCTTCGTAAAGGAGCTATTTTATCACTACACATTACCTACACACTACACCCAAATTTCGGTATCTCACCTTACAGAGATCCTTACATCTCTATAAATTATATCACCATTGGTCAGTATTCTCTCTCTGATGACATCCGATTTCCACACGTTGTATTTACTCATTGCTCTGGTAATAGGTCCTTCTCATCTCTGTATATTGTATACACCGTTGACTCTGCGTCTTCTCGTACAGTGGCTCTTTAATCTTAACAAATTTTAAAACACCTTTACCCTCTTTTGATACAGGGACGTGTATCTCTTTTTATCTTTACACATTCTTTACACCGTTTGCTCTGTCTCTTTTGGTAATAGACCCCTTCCATCTCTGTATATAGGATACACTCTTAGCTCTGAGTCTTTGGTGCTTTAGCTTTGTAATCTCTACACATTTTAAACACCCATTCCCTATCTCTTTTGGTACATTGGCTCTTTATCTCTACACATTGTATACAACCTTTGCTATGTCTCTTCTGGTAATAGGTTCCTTACGACCTTGCCCTTATGTCTTTTGCTAAAGAGGCCCTTTCATCTGTACATATTGTGTATACGATTCCCCTATCTCTTCTTATACAGGGACCCTTCATCTCTACAAATTATATACAAATTTAGCCATGTGTCTTCTTATATCGGAATCCTTTCATATTTACACATTGTATACAATATTGACAATGTGCCTTTTTTCAAAGTAGCTCTTCACTTTTACATATACACCCTTACCAATTTATATTCTGGTTCAAGGACACATTCATCTCTATATATTAGATGTACTCATTCCCTATCTCTTCTCGTACGGGACACCTTTAATCTATACACATTAGATGTACCTTTCTCTTCTGGTAAAAGCTCCTACATATTGGGCACACTCTTGGCTTTGTATTTTCTGGTACAGGGGCCCTTACACATCTATGGTGAGAGACAAGGGTCCTTATATCTCTTCTTATTTTATACAATCTTGGATCTTTGTTTCTTGTAAAAAGCACCATTCACCTCTACATATTGTATTTACCATTGCTTTATCTCTTCTTGTACAGGGCCTCTCTCATCTCTATACATTGTATGCAACTTTATCTTGTGTATTCATATATAGGGCTCATCTCATCTCTACACATTGTATACAAAATGGCGACTGTAAACTAAACTTAATATACTTTCTCATAAATCAAAAAATAGTCTTATCAATTTTACGTTTTTCAACAAATGTTAATTTTTTAGTAGTTAATTAATTATCACTCTTGTTGCACTGTAATACTGGCAACGCTGTTCGGAAAGATGTGGGAATACGGTTAGTAAATAAAAATGGCAGTGGCATGCTGGCAACACAGTATTGATTCTCAGGCACAACAATGCAAGTGCCTTGTAAGGTAAATATCCTGAACGAAGAAAATTGTTTTAATCGAACAGCTGACTAATGGAGCAATTAAAAGTTGATTCTGTAACTCATCTCTTCCTCTGCGCGGCCTCATTGTCTTACCATTACGCTAATAAGACTTCCTGGCCGGGCCGGCTGGGTGGTCGCGATTCGATTAATTGAATCGGACATAGATCAAACAATGAAGCATCCTTTATTCCGTCATCGCTGATGCAACTTGACGGCAAATATTTAGTCTCTGTAAGGCACAAAGTACCTCGATCAGTCGCTACAAAATATGTTTTTATTTATTATTTGCAAATACTTTAATTCACAGACAAGCGGTTTCAATAACAATAATAAATAATATTTCACATACATAATTTAGATAATATTTTCCTTAAAACCTTTGCATAAGCAGTTACAATTACTTAGAAAAAGTGTGTGTGTTTGTGTGTTTGAATGTGTGTGTGTGTGTGTGTGTGCGAAGTGTGTGTGTGTGTGTGTGTGTGTGTGTGTGTGTGTGTGTGTGTGTGTGTGTGTGTGTGTGTGTGTGTGTGTGTGTGTGTGTGGGTGTGTGTGTGTGTATGTGTGTGTGAGTGTGTGTGTGTGTGTGTGTGTGTGTGTGTGTGTGTGTGTGTGTGTGTGTGTGTGTGTGTGTGTGTGTGTGTGTGTGTGTGTGAGTGTGAGTGTGTGTGTCTGAGTGTGTGGGTGTGTTTGTGTGTTTGTGTGTGTGCATGTTCGGGTGTGTGTGCGTGTGCGGTGTTTGTGTTTACGTGTGCGGTGTTTGTGTGTGTGTGTGCGCGTGCGTGCGAGAGAGAGAGAGAGTGTGTGTGTGTGTGTATGTGTGTGTGTGTATGTGTGTGTGTGTGTGTTTGTGTGTGTGCGTGTGCGGTGTTTGTGTTTACGTGTGCGGTGTTTGTGTGTGTGTGTGCGCGTGCGTGCGAGAGAGAGAGAGAGTGTGTGTGTGTGTGTATGTGTGTGTGTGTATGTGTGTGTGTGTGTGTTTGTGTGTGTGTGTGTGCGTGTGTGCCTGCGTAAGTGGTTGTAAGTCTAAACTTAAGATTACTTTTAACTAACAACGATCCCTTGTCCACAATACAAGAATAGTTATAAAATAAAAATTCATTTACAACATAAGATTAAGCCTTTATGTAAATTTAGTTTGAGCAAGTCGTCATCACCAAGGCGTATAACCACAATAAATGTATCAAACACGCTCACCACAGTTTATAAATTTATTGTGGTTACATACTCTGGTGGTGACGTCGTCATCGAAAGGTACGTACGTAAATCTTATACAGTTTCTTGCTTTATTTGTTATATGATTACTGTACTTATTTATGTGTTCTTGGGTTCATTGTTTGTTGTATTAGTTATAATGTTACCACTGTATTTATTGAGATCCAGTTATAAAATTAGTAGTTATAAAATAATATATTAATTGTACATTGATAAATTTTACCATTTAACGGAATATTCTACAATACATAAAGCAACACGTATTTACAAAAATTTGTAACAGTTCACATATCTTTTCACTTTTATGGAATATTTAATTCCCTTTAGAAAACGCATTAAATCGCACAATACAGAACGGATTATCACTTTATAACAGCTATAAAAATAATTGGTATTACTTTTTATTTTAGAATTAAAACTTTATAATTTATCTTATTTATAAAATGTCCATTAAAATTGTATTAAGTAAACCACTTTGATGAATAAAATATTCTCCCATATATAGAATACTAGCGCCCCATGGCGACTTCCCCTAAACTCGTTTAAAATTGTCACTTAAATGTTGATTTATAAATTTATAAGCAACTGATAATTGATAATGATTATGGAATGGGAATACATAGTTATAATAGTGTGTTATTTATTAAATAAATGTTTAACTGCTGTTTTTCTTTTCATGATACAGTGACTTCAGATATTTATACAGATGTATAATATTACATCAGGTTGTTTCAACATTCACACTTATCATGAGTCTTGTAAAATATTTTTAAAAAAATTTTAAAAGTATTATATAAATGGTGTAGTTTTGATTAGTAACTATTTGAAAATGCAAAATATTTATAAAATTTTCGAAAATATTTTATTGTTGAAACAAATGATCTAATTAAAACTGTATAGTAAATATTTATATTTTATTCGGTAATGATTGAAATTTTTAATGATTTTTAACAATATGTCTACATTTATTTAGAGCTTCTGTAGAAACTATATTAGTTGTTTTCCCAGTCGGAGATATTATTACTAAATTTTCAAAGAACTGATTCTAGAAAAACCTACGTATCAATAAACTCAATAAATAATGTCAGATTCGTACAGTTAAAAGTTTGTTAGTATCTATATTTAATACAGATTTCAATTATACATATATATATATATATATATATATATATATATATATATATATATATATATATATATATATATATATATATAAATAAAGAACAAAAGTCAAAATACAAATACAAGAATTATATTTGAATTTACAATTCAAAGCTTTTCGTTGGCTAACAGTACCAACATCATCAGGAATATATAAATATCATCAGTAGGTTTAATATTCCTGATGATGTTGGTACTGTTAGCCAACGAAAAGCTTTGAATTGTAAATTCAAATATAATTCTTGTATTTGTATTTTGACTTTTGTTCTTTATTAATACACAAGAAAACATATTGCGATATTTATATATATATATATATATATATATATATATATATATATATATATATTGCCTAAAAGTATTTGTAATTCGTTTTTTTTAACTGAAAGGTTTTACGTGAGCAGAACAATAGAAAAATACTCGTGCATATAGATTTACATAAGCCCCATTGTATCTAAACATCTGGCGCTGGCCTGTTTTCTCGTAAGAGGTTGTACTAATTGTAGAACAAGCATAGTTTCTGAAACTATACTTTCTCCGTGCATTTCATATGGGACTTGTATACTTTCCATGGAATTTTGCAATTTTTACCCTTTAAAATCAACATTTTGCAAAATACTTTCTTAGTGTGGCTCTATGTTATGAACGGAATGTACCCTTAAAGTTTCAAGTTTCTACCTTTTATAGTTTCGCCCCTACGTTGATTCTCAGTCAGTCACTCAGGAAAACGATTCTTAAATATATATATATATATATATATATATATATATATATATATTTATACACTCAATTAATATACGATAATTTTGCATTTTGGGAAATTTTATTTTAAAATGATTCAAACATAACCTTCAAATTAGGAAAACAGCTGTTTTGTGAAATTATATGTTATAGGAAACAAACAGAGAATTCTTACAACTGTGTTTCTTATGAGCCAAACCCGGTTATCACTTGTTCAAAGTAGACATTTTTTTAAATACCTATGTTTAAACTTTAATAAAAGTATTAAATAAAATTTCATATAAGAATTAAAATAAATGAAAAAATGCTTCATTTCCAAATTATTTATAGGAATATTTTCCGTATGTAATATGTTTTATTCAATTAGACCCTGTAATTCATAATTTAGTGAATTGAAGGAGTAATTGCGTGCAGCAAGGAATTGTAACCAAAGACAAATTATTTTCCTTACATTCTTGATACTCTCTGGTTAAGTGGCAGGTGGACTCCTCTCTACCCCATTTGGAAGCCTATTTCAGATAATCTACCATACTCGTAAGATCCCATAATCTTCCCCTTTTCACACTACCCGTGGATCATTATGTTCTTTAGGCCTGCTTAATGCATGTACTCAGTTCCTTCTATTAGTTCACACTATTTCCTATACACAGTAAAACCTCTCATATCCGGATTAATGTGGCGACAGCCCGTTCCGGATAACGTACAACCGGATATGGGAGGGGTTATGATGTGCGTTTGTACAACATAATCACAACCATTTCAATTGGAAGCAGATGCATGATTGTTTTAGGTAAATAGGTTACACTTATTGAAGATTTTAATACCAACATAGAACTGTACGAAAAATTTAGTTACAAGCCTTTATGTGCAGTTGTAATACTGTACTGTACTACAGTTAGCTATATACTTTTTTTAGTACATTCATATGTATTTTAATATCAATTTAGGTAAAAAAAAGACGTAATGGCACTTTGAACACGTTTATTTGATGAAATATCAATCCACCTTCGAAAGAGTAGACAATCGACTGCTGTTGATTCGTCTTGTTCGACGTACTCGATCAGCTGGTCAAATGCTTGGAAAGTTTCGCTACGCATCAAGGTTTCTATTATTTCCTCATCCTCGGGCTCACTTAGTCCATAATATAATAATTCGCGGATTAAAAACTATGACTTTAATTTCATGTTACATCCGGATATGAGAGGTTATACTATGTATCTTGTAAAATCGTTAGTAAAACACTTTTTATTGGTCCACTCAAGTTCAAATACAACTGTTTAAACTCGTAGTCGATGGTAATTGCTGTTAATACAGTTTTTTCAAATATTATTTCATTGATTATATTTAATGAGCTAATTTTTGTTTTATAAGGGAGAAAAATTTTAACAAAAGGGGCGAAGTATGGAATATAGATATTTCGTCCCATTTGACTTAAATTATATGACTTCATAAAGTAGCTGACTTTATGTTATAGGCTATGTGCTAGAACAGCTGTTTTTACTCATAGGTTATGTTACTTTATTTCTAATAATTGTAATTATTTAATAAAAATAACTAGAGTAGTTTTTTCTTTGTTGGCCTAAGTAAGAATTGACTTTAACAATATTTTGTTTATATTACTTGCCTTTTACATCACTAAGGGTAACGGGTAGGCCCCAATAGTAAACCTACTTCAGGTACGGATTCCTGCACCGAAGAGTTTATGGCCTATAAATCCTTCCCTAAATACTGTAACAAAAGGTTTAATCTTAATCCCTACCGTATAATCTTGGCTAAATTCATAATCCTTTGTTGGTAAAATAGTCATACAGGATTTTAGCCATATAGGTAACCCGTACCTATCAGAGATTTCAACGCATTAAAATCTCATGATTATGTGAAATAATACTGTTACCAATACAAAAATGTCTGGCTGTAGAAAGTATAAAGTTGTACATAGCAACAAAAGACACTAGATCGTAAGATAAATTCTTATTCGTGTGTAAAGTCGTCAACAACCGACAGTTTTTAAATATCTATCCGTAATTAATTTAGCGAGCGATTTATACATAAGAAATTACAAAGAAACTTTTAGAGATAAATAGTTTTTATGTCTGTATTCCACAACAAAATACTGTCGGCCGCATAATTATGAACAAGTAAATTGTAATAAACATCTGAAAGCAATGCGGCGTTCAGGTTAACCAACCTCAAAACCCTCTGCTCTAAAAGGGAAATCATGTACATAATTTAATTTTAATTTCAATATTTCTCTACTTAAAAAGTAGGCCTAGCTTTGTAATTCAATTTCTGTTTTAGTTTTCTGTTATTTTCTACTCTCTTACATTATTCGACTCCTATTAGCTCACCGTCTCCTTGTTCAAATTTTCAATCGTTAATAAAATACTTTTTAATCATCCACTTAAGATCAAATATATTTTTTTTTACTTGTAGGGGATGACACTTGATGTTAATACACTTTTTCAAATAATAATTCACTAATTAAAATTAATTAATTTTAGTTTTATATGGGAGAAGAACTTTTCACAAAAGAGGCAAGGTATGCAATATAGTATATTTCGATCCATTTGACTTATAAGTGATAACTTTTTTTCCAAAAAAACAGCTGATTTTATGTTACAGGTTATGCGGTAGAACAGCTGTTTTAACACATGGGTTATATTACTTTTATATATTAATTGTAATTATTTAATCAAAAGTAACAAAATATTTTGTTGTTCTTGTTGACCTAAGTAGAAATTGAGTTAAAAAATTTGTATTTACATTATTTGATTGTTTCCTATTTGTATTGAACGATACTATTTCTATATGGGCGGAATAGATGGGAAATATATTCTATGACATTTAAGAGTATTTTAAAATTTGTATTTCTTGTGCTACAAGTAAAAATAATGAGAGACAGATATTTTGGAGAATTTGGTTTGCTAAAACTTAAAACCAAATGGACACACAAAACATAAATTGTCATAAACAAATTCTCTGTTAATTTTCCTATATCTCTAAGTAATTGCTTTTGCTAAGAGCCTTTATGTATTCTCATTTCGAAAATTTGTTCGACTAAATTAGTACAGGACACGCACGCGTGAGCACTCACACAACATACACACACACACACACACACACACACACACACACACACACACACACACACACACACACACACACACACTCACACCCACACACACACACACTCACACCCACACACACATACACACACACACACACACACACAAAACACACACCCACACACACACACACACACACACACACACACACACACACAAACACACTCTCTCACACCCACACACACATACATAAACACACACACACACACACACACACACACACACACACACACACACACACACACACACACACACACACACACACACTAAACAAGAAAGCACGAGTTTAGCTCTGCTCGTCCCATTTACTTGTTCCATTTATTTTATATTTATCGTCCTTAAAGCAGAGTTTTTCAGTAGCCTACTTATCAGAGGAATTTCTTAAAAGTAAGCCAAGGAAGAGGTTGACAGTGTTGC